>JAAALK010000080.1:44613681-45213681 GCA_019279435.1 Zizania palustris | reverse complement strand
CAGCACCTATGAGTGATGGTGCTTAAGTCCTCTTCACGAGTCATGCAGATGATGCTCGAAGGGAGAAGCCCTTAGTGGGCTCGGAGCCCTTGCTTCGATAACTTTTGCCTCTTGGATAAATGTAGAGGTTGCCGAAGCGGTCCTCCGGAGTTTTCCTTCTTCAGACCTGGCGTACTCTTCGAAGTACATCATTAACTAGGCCACCGAAGAAATAGGCTTCTAGTGGAGTTTATCAAAGAGGGCTGAATTGGTGACTCCTTCACGCGCAACGTCGATGAAAGAAGAAGTAGACAACCCTTTTATCTGAGACTTTGTGTGGGCGAAGCATTGAAAATATTGCATTAGTGTCTCCCTAGGCTGTAGCTTCACATGGAAAAGGCTTCCCATTGACATTGGTGCCACGAAGGTCCCTTGCAAGTTATTCGTGAACTTCCTCTTTAATTGCTCCCAAGATTTATTGAACTAGGTTTTAAAGACCAAAACCATTGAAGATCTACCCCTTCGAGCGCGGGGGGACACTTCAGCTCATCTTCAGAACCTACAAAACATGTGGAAATAGGAAAACAAATACAAAAGAAAATAGAAGAAAGAAAATAAAAGTTTAACCCTAATGACCAAAAGCCAAACAAAAGCACAAAAATGGTCATTATGGTTAACCAAAAATAAAGACTCAAAAACAAGTGCAATCTCAGAATTACCAACAGGGAACTCCCCCTGAAATAAATCCCAAAGAAAGCTAAAAAATGTTCCCTAAACTCCAAAATTTCTCCCCCTTGTTGACAATTGGACTCATCAAGTAAGACTAAATGCACTCTAAAGAGACATAGACACAAACTCCCCCTGAAATGCAGCTCCCCCTCAAAATATGCCATGAATGCAGATGGGATGCAGGTGGAGTGTAAAAAGCATGCTTCTTAGATATGATTAACTGCAATTACAACATCTAACAGGTATAGCAAAATATATATTGTCTAAGATACATGACACGATCAGTGCAATAGATGATATCTAAAGGGAGTCATTAGCACACATTTTTTGATTTTTTGCAAACAAAAGCATCACCACATTTTCTAGTTGACAAGCAAAGTAAAGCATGAGATGCAAAAGCTAACTGATATCTACCAAGATAAGCATTGTCCAAAACAAAGTGCTTCAGCAAACTTGTCATCTTTTTAAATTTTTCAGACTTTTTCTTTTTCCTTTTTAATTTTTCATTTATGCCAGGGTTATTTGCATGTCAAAACTTATGCTAACCGACCAAGTCAAGCCTAGGCCAAAACTGGACCATTAGAAGCTTAAGACATTGGTCTTGGCCTACATTACACCGTCCTAGTTTATACCAAAGTGCTATGGTAAGCAGTCTAGAACAATGCAATGCGACAAAGCAAACCCACATAGATCTTTTCTAATAATCATAAAAATGCATAAATTTTTCATTTTTCTGAATTTTTTATCATTTTATAACTCATTTTTTCATATTTAAAGCATATGGATGTCCAAGTTGCATATATGCATCTAAGTAAGGATCTAGCTACCAGGCATGTAAAAGATAGCAAACGAATTCAGCCTACACATGCTAGTTACCAGAAGCAATGGTGATCATTTTCAATTTTAAAACATAAAAGCCATGCATATGACAAATATCAGATATATCATGTGAACTGAAACAGAACATGGTCATTCGATAAGTAATCAAAAACATATACTAGCTAGAGAAGTAAAGCAGATCAATCATATAACAGAAGCAAGCTCAAAATGTGATTGATGATTATGCATGATATGAACGCACACAAAAAGACTCAATAAAAAATAAAGAAGAAAGAAACACTGACTCAAAGTATCCTAAATAGGATACACAACTCTCAAATCAAGATCAATAATCATGAGTGGGAGCAAACGGTCCAACGTCAGGTTTAGCAAAAGTGCTAAACCAGTGTCGAGCCATCTGCGTGTATGTAGGAAAGCAGAAGGAATCATATGAGTCTGGACCAAAATGTGGCTCAAAGCGCAGTCCTCTGTTCTGCCTAAAATCACGGCCACGAGGTCCAAAACCGTATCCATAATGATCTGGAGCTCTGCTGGAACGAAAACCATGCTCCGGAGCACGATCATAAAAACAGTCTCCTCTACCACCACCTACACGACGTGGCCTGGCCTCTAGCCTCTCTCTACATCAAGGAACTCTCTGTCTAACATCCTGCTGGTAGAACTGCTCCTGCCCACTTCGAGCTCTCTCTGCTCGCTCAACCCGCTTCCTCCTGAAGCAAAACTCCTCAAGATGCCCGTCTCTCTGACAAAACTCACAGTGATAGGTAGGCTTCTTGGGATGTGGTTGAGGCTTGGGATTCTTAGGCTTGGTGGTGTTGGGTGTAGCATCTTTAGTGTGAGAAGGTCCAGGTAAAGAATCAAGAGAGGTATGGAGAGTTTTAGGCTTTGGAACCTAGATCTGCTTCTTAGGTGGAGCTTTAGGTTGTTCTTGGAACACTCCATCCTTGAGCTGACTATCCTTAAAGGACTCAGTGGAGTGAGTCTTGGGATATCTCTGTTTGGGAGTCATCTTACTCCACTCCACTGCTCGGCTAATGGCACTCTCAAAATCAGCCTTAGTATAGGTGTAACCTACCCAAAACCCATCCTGTCTCTTGAACTGCTGGATCATCATGTCGAGCTGTGGCTCTCTGGCACTAATCCAACTCAGGATCTGATGGAGGTAAAAGTTCTCATTCTGAACATCAGCTAGCTCCTCTCTTAAGGAAGCTAACACCTCCACCTGAGACAAGCAGATCTCACAGTCTTTATCAACTTCGACAGAATTCTCAGCTTTTAGCTTGATCAACTCCATTCTAATGGACAAGCAGTTCTCACAAACAGTGGGTGGAACTGACAAGGTCTCAAGCTCTAGCTTAGTCTGCTACAACTTAGCTCTCACTCCAGCTAACTCGCTCAACTGCTCATCACTCTTGGCTCTCAGCTCAGCTATACTAGCTAAATGGGATGGGCAGTCTACACAAGGTGCGACGACAGTGTCATGGGCATCTTTTAGGTCCTACTGAGCGCTTTCAAGCTCAGTGTCCAAAGCGTCTCTCTCATCTACTCTCTCTGTGTACCTGGATTTAAGGGTCATCAAGTCACACAACAACACCTCACAGTTAGGGAACTCACCACTATCACCCAAGCAAGGGAAGAAGACATACTCTCAATCTTGCCATTCGCCGTGGCAAGCTCACTCTCAAGCTCATCTATCCTCTTCTTAGCCCCTCTAAGCAGTTTCTCCCGATACTTCAACTCTTAACGATTCTGTTCTAGTAAATTAACAACTTCTTGTTCATAGGATGATACCTTCTCATCGTCGTTGTCGTCGGAGTCATCGGAGGAGTCCTTTTCTTTCTTCTCCCCAAGAGCCATTGAGCAGAAGCTCTTGTGGGGTCTTCGGCTGTCACGTGAGCGTCTCTTTGGCTTGTCCCCGAAGGCCATGAAACAGAGGTCCACCAGATCGTCCCTGTCCTTCCCCTTCTTGGGGCAGTCGGCAATGAAATGACCTGTATCACCACACTCAAAGCATCTGGATTTTTTGCCGTGTCTCTTAAACGTTCGCTTATCATAGACACGTCACACCCGGTTGTTAAACAAGCACAGATCATCATCTCCTAGAGTATCAAGTTGTTCCTCGGAGATAGACATCAAGGAAAAGGCAGTACAACTCATGGCATTAGGATCAGTAGACGGTGTCGCAAGCGCCAGAGTCTTTGAGCCAGAACCAGTGAGATTTGATCTCAACTAGATGTCAACCTCTAAGGCCTTGAGCTTACTAAAAAGCTCTACGACAGCCAAGGTATCATAAGACGCGCTCTCAACAATAGAAGAAACCTTGATCTCCCAGATCTTAGGGTCTAAGGTATGGAGTACCTTAAGCTCCTGTTCATGATCCGAGACCAGCTGATCACGCTCAGCCTTGTTGACGCGAAGCTTGTTAATGATTGATTGAAAACAACCAAACAAGGCCTCAACAGTCTCACCCAGCTTCTGTGAGAAATTTTCATACTCACGCCGGTAGGTCTGGTAGAGCCTAGCCTTAACCTGAGCTGTCCCCTCATGGTGTGCCTAGAGGGTAGCCCAGATCTCTTGAGCAGTGGTGAGACGGCTAACACGCTCAAACTCACTAGGACCTAGACCAGAAAATAAAATGTTCACCACTTTACTATTATTTTGATGCTATGTAACTACATCTGCAGCAGTATCCGCAGCAATAGTCACTATGGTGAAAGTAGGATGAACACAAATCTCCCATATGTCCGAGCTCTAGCTCATAAGGTATGCTCGCATGCGAGTCTTCCAATAAGTGTAGCCAAAAGCTTCTAGGGACGGGATTTTACCAGAAGACATCATGGTCACTACCTAGGTTTAGAATCGGTTAAGATATTATAAAGCCCTAACCTTGCTCTGATACCACTAGTAGGACCAAAAGTAGCGACCAGAGGGGGGTGAATGGGCGCCTAAAAGTCTTTGGCTGGCAGGAAGCATTGTGGAGTGCTGCAAAGATCTCTGCCCTCCCTTCGCAACCTTCGGCTCACATCGCCCATTCGAAGATTGCAAGATGTTCTATGGCATTCGGGGATAATTGAGGAAGAGTAATGTGAAAAAGTTCTAATACCTCAGAAAGGAAGTCTACCACGGGAAGTCCCAACCCAGCCTCGAAGAACGCTTCGAATACAACTACTTCTCCAGCCCGAGGTGAAGGGATTGCTTCCTGGCCAGGCTGACGAATCTTGATCCCTAGACTGATCTTACCCGTAATCGCAACAGCGATGGTTTTCTTCATACAGGTTGAAGGTCCCAGGCTGTAAGATTGGTCCGAGTACTTGGAAGACGCTGGAAGGAGGTCGTGGGGTCGGCCGAATGGGGATTGCCCGTAGGCACCACTGCTGCTGCGGCCACCATGGCTTGCTACCTAGCCAAGGTCGAAGCCGCTATGGGAGCCTTGTGACTAGTCTTCACCATTGAAAGAGATGGAATCTTGAAACTAGAGCTTAGAAAGCTAGAAGGGGAATAATGTAGGAGCAGTGAGTAAAGTATCTGAATGCACCTTTGCCCCTTTATTTATAGCCTATACTCACAATTTTACCTTTCATACATGTTGTTCCATCTTATGTACCATTATCATTTCCAAAAACAAAGCAACGTCATAACTCCTTCCGAGAGGAAAGAGTAATGGCTATTTTTGTGAGTCTAACGGTCTTTTCAGCTTCGCAAAAATTATCTTCAGAGCTGCTTCGATGAAACCTTCGCATGGAAGTCAATTCGAAGTTTCTAAATTTCTGAATACTTCCAAGGTTGGTATATTTTATTAAGCCCCTGAGCATGAATATGTTTCTCACGTAAACTGCTTTCCTAATTTACAGATCACTTAGAGAAGTGTATTCGAGGGGCTACTGTTGGGGGAAAATACTTCATCCCCAGGGTCTCTATAGTTATAAGACAAAGACAATTTACTAGACCGAAGTTCAAGTATTAACTCTGGCCTCACATATGATCAAGCTCAGAGAATCCATGCAGGCTTCTGTTCAAAGTATAACTTCGAAGGTTCAATCTTCACAGAGATTATCTGCCAACGAGGATGGAAGACTTATCTTCTTTCTAATTAGATTAGTCTTTTACCATTTTAACCCTATTAGGGGTATTGAAATAGTTTCCACTATGTCGGTTGTAATTGAGGGGTAAAAAGGTATTTTCCTTAAGATTTTTACCTATAAATACCCCCATTCTTACCTTGTAATAATCATCGAATACTCAGCTATTCAATACACAACTTCGAACTACTTCGAGCTATATATTATCCTATTGAGAGGCTTGAAATAGTCCGCTTCACAAACTCTCCGTTTGTTAGTTCTTAATCTTAGAGAACCTATTAGCGTAATCCTTTACACCAACACCTATTTAAGGGCCTTCATCCCTAGGTCTTGGCTGCAACAATTGAAGAGGCTTTTAATCACAATACTCCATAAATTTCTTTTCATAATCCCTTACCCGCTAAAGTGTTTTCGGTACTGTAGCAAGTAATTTCAATCTGGTTGTTTGTGCGCTGCTGGATTTCTTTGGATTCATCTGTTTCTTTGGCTGGAATTCTTTGCTTGGTTTTTACTTGGTGAATCATCTGAACAATCTGTGTTGTTTCGTGTGACATACTGGATGTCTTCTTGATGAGCTACAGAAAGGGGTGCGCCGCCACACTACTCTAGCAACTTGAGACAGCGATTTCCAGGTGCGCCGCCACACTAATATATATATTGTGTCTCACTACTACAAAGCGACACTGTAGCGTCGGGCAAAAATGACCTGTAGTAGCGGGCATCCAGTCCGCCACTGCTCTAATGCCACTGCTAACCCTGACTTGTGTTGATCATTATTCTGTAGTGCTGGCTGTTGAATAAATGGGCTTGGCCCAAGTTTATTTGAAGAATAATTCCTGGAAAAATCTCAAAGGCCCACCATGTAGAAGGAGCACGTGAACCTTTAGTCCCACCTTGCTAGTTCTAGGAGAGGGAGACCACCTTATAAGGAATGGTGCTCTCCTTGCAACTAGACTCATGTGGGTGAGAGGAGACTAGAGAAACAGACGCGCGCGCTCGCTCGCCTTGACTCGCTGGGCCGGGACGGGCTCGGGCAAAGGCCAGGGGCGCGGGCGCACGACATGTGCGTGAATGGTCCGCCGAAATTGGCTTCGATTGCTTGCGCAGATGTGGCTCCCTTTTGCAGTTATGTTTTGCTGCGGTCGTAATTTTTGGAACAGTTCCGATTCAACTTCGGAGCAGTTACTAGTGGAGAATATGGAGATGCCCTGATCACGCGTCTGTTTCTCCTCCACAAAAACCGAGCGATCGCCCCTTCGCAGAAGAGAAGAACTGAATAGTCTCGTCGATCTCCTCTGTGTTGCGCTGCCATTCGTAGTCTACTCTGTTCTGCTCATCAGCGTGCACCATTGAGCGGAAGAGCAAATCTCTGGAACCCGTCGCCTTCGAGATCTTGCACTGGAAGAGGGCGAATAAGGTTTTTGGGAAGCGCGACTGCTCGCGTTCGTCCACCATGGCTCGTCTTCCTCTTCGCTCGAGTGCTGCCCATCGTCGCCGTCGTCCGGTACCGTGCGTCGTCGTCGTGGTACCAGTCCGATCTGTTATTGCTCCAACCATGAACATCTGGTACGTTCTTACCATGTTCGGTACATTGTTCATGTGAATAGTGTACTGGTATACCGTGGTTATGTGATTTCATCTGTTTCACGTCATGATTTATTTGTGGAATAAGTTAAACCTAAAAGTGTTGTTATTTCCAACAATCCAAAAACCTTATACTAGGCACTCTTATTTTGATATGGCTGGATTTGCCGATGCACTGAGGCCGGAGAAATTTGCCGGGGTGCACTTCAAGAGATGGCAGATCAAAGTCACTTTGTGGCTAACAGCTATGAATGTCTACTAGGTTAGTAATGGCAAACCTGAAGGAGATATTTGTACTAAAAGGAGAAAGAGTTCAAGGATGCCACTACAATCTTTGTAGGATGCATTCTTAGCGTTCTTGCTGATTGTCTGTGCGAGGTGTATATGCACATGACAGATGCAAAGGAGTTATGGGATGCACTGAATGCCAAATTCGGTGCTACTGATGCTAGCAACAACTTGTATGTCATGGAGCAATTTCATGATTACAGGATGGTTAATAACCATTCTGTAGTGGATCAGGCTCATGAATTACAGGCCATTGCTAAGGAACTCAAACTCCTAAAGTGTGCCTTACCTGACACGTTTGTGGCTATTTGCATTATTGCGAAATTACCTTCTTCATGGAGGAGTTTCGGTACTTTACTCAAACACAAGAGACAGGAATTCTCTATTGAGAGTTTGATAAGGTCTCTTGATGTCGAGAAGAAAGCCCGGGAAAAGGACGTTGCGGCAAAAGGTGAGGGGCAATCGAGCGCCAATGTGGTGCATCAACCCTTAGGCAAGAACAAAGGGAAATTCAATGCCAAACAAACTACCAACTACAAGAAGAAGAAGAGTAACACATATGCGAAGCCTTGCTTTGTATGTGGAGAAGTTGGCCATTGGGCAAAGAAGTGTCCACATCACAAAGGGATGAAAGCTCTTGTAGGATAGACTTCAAAGTCTATCAATGTGACCATTGGCAATACTGAAGATGGGAACGGGTATGGTAATTTTCCTACTGTTCTTTCAGTTGATCAGTCTACCAATTAGTGGATTGATACAGGGGCTAATGTACATGTATGTGCTGATATCTCTTTACTCTCTTCTTACCAGGTCACTCGGGATTCTTCCGTCCTAATGGGGAATGGGTCTCCTACTGTTGTTCATGGTGTTGGCACAGTAGATCTGAAGTTTACTTCGGGAAAGATCATGCAGCTGAAGAACATGCAGCATGTTCCTTCTATCAACAAGAATCTACTTAGTAGCCCCCGTCTATGTAGGGATGGGTTTAAATTGGTGTTTGAGTCTAATAAAATAGTCATGTCAAAACATGGACTATTTATTGGTAAAGGCTACGAATGTGGTGGCTTGTTTCGCTTTTCCCTTTCTGATTTCTGCAATAAATCTGTGAACCATATTTGTGGCAATGTGGGTGATGATGTCAATGTTTGGCACTCACGTTTATGTCATATAAATTTTGGTTTGATGTCTCGGCTTTCTAGTATGAACTTAATTCCAAACATTTCCATTGTTAAAGGTTCTAAGTGCCATAGTTGTGTGCAGTCAAAGCAACCTCGTAAGTCTCACAGGGCAGCCGAGGAGAGAAACTTGTCACCACTAGAACTCGTACATTCAGATCTTTGTGAAATGAATGGCGTGTTGACAAAGGGAGGAAAACGATACTTCATGATGCTAATTGATGATGCGACTAGATTTTGCTATGTTTATCTTTTAAAAACGAAAGATGAGGCTCTTGACTATTTTAAAATTTATAAAGCAGAAGCTAAAAATCAACTAGAGAGAAAGATCAAAAGATTTAGGTCAGATCGTGGTGGAGAGTATTTTTCAAATGAGTTTGACTTATTCTGTGAGGAACATTGAATTATACATGAGAGAACACCTCCCTATTCACCTGAATCAAACGGGATTGCCGAAAGGAAGAACCGCACCTTGACTGACTTGGTTAATGCCATGTTAGACACTGCGGGATTATCTGAGGCATGGTGGGGGAGGCGTTACTGACCTCTTGTCATGCATTAAATAGAGTTCCTAACAAGAATAAGGACAAAACCCCATACGAGATGTAGGTTGGAAGAAAACAATCACTTTCTTACTTGCGCACATGGGGTTGCTTGACGAAAGTCAATGTACCAATAACTAAAAAACGCAAGATTGGACCTAAAATTGTGGATTGTGTATTTCTAGGATATGCTCATCGCAGTATTGCCTATAGATTTTAGTAGAAAAATCTGAGGTACTAGACATGCATGTTGGTACAATTATGGAGTCTCGAGATGCAACATTTTCTGATAGCATATTTCCAATGAAAGATACTCATAGAACTTCTAGTCAAACCCTTGAGACAATTCCCAATTCAATCACACCACCTGAATTTTCTGAACAAACACATGAAACTGTCCCTGAGGAGGATAACAGTGAAGCTCCTAGGAGGAGCAAGAGACGAAGGATTAATAAATCCTTTGGTGATGATTTCACTGTGTACCTTGTGGATGACACTCCCACGTCTATGTTCATAAGCATATGCATCTCCTGATGCAGACTACTGGAAAGAGATTGTCCGTAGCGAGATGGATTCCATTATTTCTAATAGGACTTGGGAGGTGACAGAACGACCTTATGGTTGCAAACTTGTAGGGTGCAAGTGGGTGTTCAAAAAGAAGCTTAGGCCTGATGGTACTATTGAAAAGTATAAGGCTCGACTTGTAGCCAAGGACTCTACCTAGAAAGAAGGCGAAGATTTCTTTGACACTTACTCACCTGTTGCTCGATTGACCACTATTCGAGTACTACTTTCTTTGGTTGCCTCACATAGTCTTCTCGTTCATCAGATGGACGTTAAGACAACTTTTCTTAATGGAGAGCTGGATGAGGAAATTTACATGGAACAGCCTGATGGGTTTGTAGTAAAAGGTCAAGAAGACATGGTGTGTAAGCTATTAAAATCTTTGTATGGTCTGAAACAAGCTCCTAAGCAATGGCATGAGAAGTTTTATAAAACTTTAACATCTGTGGGATTTGCAGTCAATGAGGTAGATAAATGTGTATACTATCGCTATGGTGGGGGTGAGGGAGTTATTTTATGCCTATATGTCGACGACATACTGATCTTTGTGACAAATATTAATGTGATAAATGAGATCAAAACTTTCTTGTCTCAAAATTTTTATATGAAGGATCTGGGAGTGGCTTATGTAATTCTGAACATCAAGCTAACAAGGGATGAGAATGGGATTACACTTTTGCAGTCTCGTTATGTGGAAAAGGTCTTAAATCGCTTTGGCTAAATGGACAGTAAGTCTTCTCCAACACTTATGATCCTATTTTGTTACTTAGAAAGAACAAGAGAGTTGCTAGGAATCAATTGGAATATTCCCAGATCATTGGATCACTCATGTACCTAGCTAGTGCAACTAGGCCTGACATCTCTTTTGCTGTTTGCAAATTGAGCCGATTTACTTCAAATCTGGCAGATGATCATTGGCGTGCGCTTGAGAGAGTCATGCGCTATCTAAGAGGTACTATGAGTTTGGACTTTACTATTCTGGGTACCCTTCGGTACTGGAGGGTTATAGTGATTCAAACTAGATCTCTTATATTGATGAGATCAAAGCCACGAGTGGATATGTGTTCACTCTTGGAGGTGCAACAGTTTCATGGAGGTCTTGCAAACAGACCTTATTGATGAGGTCAACCATGGAAGCAGAGCTCAGGGCACTAGACACAGCCAATGCTGAAGTAGAATGGTTGCATGATCTATTGATGGATTTACTAGTAGTTGAAAAACCAGTGCCAGCTATCCTTATGAACTGTGACAATCAAATGGTCATTGTCAAGGTGAATAGTTCTAAGGATAACATGAAATCGTCTAGACATGTAAAGAGACGATTGAAATCTGTCAGGAAGTTGAGAAACTCCGGAGTTATACCATTGGATTATATCCAAACATCTAAAAACATGGCAGATCCCTTTACAAAGGGATTATCACGGAATGTGATAGACAATGCATCGAAGGAGATGTGTATGAGACCCATGTGAGTTATACTATGGTAGTAACCCAACCTATGTGATCAGCGATCCCGTGAATTAAGACCTAGGAAGAACAAGTCATTAGTTAACTGAAGAGAGTAATTTTAACCCACTCTAAGTGAAGATGCAATACTCTCGGAAATTGCTAGGCAGGTTGACGACTGTCTTAATGTGTTCTGTTGGCTATATTAGTGAAGATGCTATCCTGTAGAGCATTCTTGAAAGAACACACCTATATGAGCTCGATTGTTGGTCGCGGTCTATGGAGACTTGGGCAGTCTCCTAGTAAGCTCATGAATAGACCAAGGAGTATGACTTATATGCTCCACCCGAGGGCTAGGCTACTGGCAGCCTAGTATCAGTTAAGACTTTAAATAAAACTTACTTGCATAAAACTTGCAATTCAAGGCATAGTCCATTGTTCAAGTTGTGAGTGAGTGTAGCTTAAAGCTCTAGATGGATGTTCAACCTTAACCGGTCTCCATCAAAACATTGGTATATAAACAACACAAAAGAATCAAGCAAATCTCTGTGGGACTTTGAGCTATGGCGGGGGATTGTTGAATAAATGGGCTTTGCCCAAGTTTATTTGAATAATAATTCCTAGAAAATCTCAAAGGCCCACCATGTAGAGGGAGCATGTGAACCTTTAGTCCCAACTTGCTAGTTCTAGGAGAGGGAGACCACCTTATATGGGACGGTGCTCTCCTTGCAACTAGACCCATGTGGGTGAGAGGAGACTAGAGAAACACACACGCTCGCTCGCTCGCCTCGCCGGGCCAAGCACGGGCCATGGCCGGGGGCGCGGGCGCATGACATGCACGTGAATGGTCTACTGAAATCGCCTCCGATTGATTCGCAGATGCGGCCCCCTTTTGCAGTTCTGTTTTGCTGCGGGCGTAATTTTTGGAACGGTTTCGATTCATCTTCGGAGCAGTTACTAGTGGAGAACGTGGAGATGCCCTGATCACGCGTATGTTTCTCCTCCACTAAAACCGATCGATCGCCCCTTCGTAGAAGAGAAGAACTAAACAGTCTCGCCGGTCTCCTCTATGTTTCACTGCCATTCGTAGTCTACTCCGTTCTGCTCATCGACGTGCACTGTTGAGAGGAAGAGCAAGTCTCCGAAACCCGTCGCCTTCGAGATCCTGCACCGGGAGAGGGCGAATAAGGTTTTTGGCAAGCGCTCTGCGCGACTGCTCGCGTTCGTCCACCACAGATCATCTTCCTCTTCGCTCGAGTGCTACCCGTCATCGCCGTCATTCAGTACCACGCGTCATCGTCGTTGTACCTATTCGATCTGTTACTGCTCCAACCGTGAACATCTGGTACATTCTTACCATGTTCAGTAAATTGTTCTTGTTCATGTGTATAGTGTACTGGTATACCGTGGTTATGCGATTTCATCTGTTTCACGTCATGATTTATTTGTGGATTAAGTTAAACCTAAAAGTGCTGTTATTTCCAACAATCCAAAAACCTTATACTAGGCACTCTGGTTTTGATATGGCTGGATTTGCCGATGCACTGAGGCCAGAGAAATTTGCCGGTGTGCACTTCAAGAGATGGCAGATCAAAGTCACTTTGTGGCTAACAGCTATGAATGTCTACTGGGTTAGTAATGGCAAACCTAAAGGAGATCTTTCTACTAAAAAGGAGAAAGAGTTCAAGGATGCCACTACAATCTTTGTAGGATGCATTCTTAGCGTTCTTGTTGATCGTCTGTGCGAGGTGTATATGCACATGACAGACGCGAAGGAGTTATGGGATGCACTGAATGCCAAATTCGGTGCTACTCATGCTAGTAATGACTTGTATGTCATGGAGCAATTTCATGATTATAGGATGGTTAATAACCGTTCTGTAGTGGATCAGGCTCATGAATTACATGCCATTGCTAAGGAACTCGAACTCCTAAAGTGTGCCATACCCGACACGTTTGTGGCTGCTTGCATTATTGTGAAATTACCTTCTTCATGGAGGAGTTTTGGTACTGCACTCAAACACAAGAGACAGGAATTCTCTATTGGGAGTTTGATAAGGTCTCTTGAGGTTGAGGAGAAAGCCCGGGAAAAGGACGCTGCGGCAAAAGGTGACGGGAAATCGAGCGCCAACGTGGTGCATGAACCCTCAGGCAAGAACAAAGGGAAATTCAAAGTCAAACAAACTACCAACTACAAGCACTAGACCACAGCATAGAATTCCCTACAGATAAGTTGGTAGCGAAAACCACTTTTAGCGACCGGATGTTGGTCGGGAAAGAGATTTCCCGACCAACCTTGTCAGTCACTGAAAGTTCGGTAGGCAAAGCTCTTTCCCGACCAACATTTTTTTGCCGACCAACTGTTGGTCGGGGATAAAAAACTTTTACCGACCAACAAATGCTTTCCCGACCGACGTTTCTTTCCCGACCGACGGTTGGACACTAGACTTTTACCGACCGACTATCAGTAGGCATAGCTCAAAATCTTTTTACCGACCGACTATCCGTAGGCAAAGTTTGGACTATTACCGACCAACTTTCTATGGCTAAATAATAAATTCTCATAGCCTATTGCCAACCAATCATCTCTCAAAACATAAGTGAACATAACTGACCATAATTAAACGAAGAATTGATAGTCAACCATACACGATCTTTTCATTGTATTGATTACTAAAAAATACAAGTTCATCCACCACTTAGTGTGAAAGTCATAATCATCCATAACAAGTTCACAAAAATAATCGTCCTTGATGATCCCAAACAATGGCTAGAAGGTCGTCTACCACGACATACATTAATCCAAAAAGCTACTAATCCATTCGCCCCCAAAATGGTAGCTTGCCTTTTTCCTTCCTACAAAACATGTCAATAAGATAAACCATGTCAATAGATTTATTACAAATCTAATATAAAGTCAATTCAGTTTAGCTCTAATTAAAGCTAGGGGATTGGGAATGTAGTGCGCGTGGAGAGCCAAATAAAAGGTTAGCCAAGTAACCTAGCATTATAGTTACAGGGAGTCGGAACAACTGAATGCAACCACTTCAACATGATGTGCAAAGATACTAAAGAGTAATCTAGTAAGATAGGTACATCATGCTATACTTTTTTATGATGTATGAATGGAATCACAGGTTTTGAATTCTGATTTCCTAAGTTCATCCTCTCCGAAACTGATAATTAACAGCATACACTATTCACCAACAAAAGCACAAATAGATTCTACGATACTTTCAGATTATGATAAGCAATGAATTCAAATGATATTTCAACCCACAACTGATTTACTTGCTGAAACAAGAAAGTTAAATGCTAAACAAGTTTTGTCGACAACACTGTAGTGCATCAGAGAAACATCAAACTCCTAACTCTGAACAGAATCAATTTTACAGAGTTTTGCTCTCAACTTTGATTGAAAACTGAGTACAAATTTTGTTTCTTCTTTTTCAGGAATCACAACAACGCAGAACAAACAAACAGGAGTAATTTTGGGATTTAGCGGTATAGAACAGATCATCTAACTTGAAACATATCAAACATTCAGCAAATCAATCATCTGCAGCAATCACACATCAATGAGTTCCTGTAGAACCAAACTTAGACAACATGCTGCCATTTTTCAGAAAAACAGGACAGAGATCAGAGATTTGGTTCAAATTTAGACATGTAGCTTCATGGTTCAGAATTAAAACAGCAACAGATTTCAAAACTGTAACAAAACTCAATTCAACTTCAGACTATTTAGAATACTCAACATTTCAGTGCAGATCTGAACTACAGATTAAACAAATAGATCTGTTTGATTCAAATTTCAGATTGCAGTAACAAAACAGCTCAGTTTATAACATCAGTTCAGATCAGATAAAAATTGTTCAAGAACAGCTTTACTTCCATATGGTCAGGCTTGGGTTCAGAATTCAGAAGGCCACAGATGTTTGCACATGCAAACACTGAGCACCCCCTGAATAGTGAGTGATGGCAAGGTGATATGGGCGTGCGACTGTGTGGCTGAAAAGCAAGAAGCTGTATAGAAACAGTGCTCCTGTCCATGATGTCCAATCCTTGCAATGTCTACTACAGCGAGACATTTTTCAGAAGAAAAGGGAGACATCTGAGCACATACTCCATCATTTAGTTTGCAAAATGCTTTTCATGTCACATCCATATGTTGCTTTGGAGGCACTATTGTATGTCTCTTGGATTAAGGATGAATACAAGAGAGGAAGCTACCATCAAATGGCATTATGTATGTTTTCATGATTGAACACATTCTAACTAAATATAGATGAACATGCATGCCTAACAGAAGACATGATGGGGCCAAACAAACAACAGAACAGCTGAGCTCCATCCACTAGATCCTAAAGAAATGCTTTTAGAGTACAAAGAAAAAACAGAGTGTAAAACCGAAGGCAATTAGAACGCATGAAACCAGCCATGTTCTTGTCACAAAAGTCTGTGATCACTAGCTTAATGGCTGCTACTACTACTTCACAGTCCACGCCCAAAAAGGGGGGCAAAGAATGAATTGGTTAAAAAGATTGATAAAAAAATATTTTGCATTAAACGACAGATTAACAAGATGGCAATTAATGTTGGTTGGTTTGACAGATTGCAATTTTTTTTACATTTTACAACAATGAGAATGTCAGAATGTGTGCGTGTGTGTGTGTCGATGTGTCATGGAAGAAAATAACTTGGCGATCGATCGAACAATCGAAGAGACGTACCTGACGGCGGCTTCGGAGAACCGGCGATGCGGCTGGCGCTGGCGGAGGACGTGGAGGTCACCGCCAGGGTAGAACTCGGTGAGGAGGCAGGACCAGCGGTCGCCCTCGGCGACGCCGTAGAGGCGCGGGAGGAAAGGGTGGTCGACGGCCTCGAGGATCTCGCGCTCGGTGCGCGCGCAGCCCTCCTTGTTCCTCCCCGCGAGCTCCTTCCTGTCCATCACCTTGGCGGCGACCAGCGCGGCCACGCCCCCACTCCCGCTCCCTCCGCCGTCGCCGCCCTTCCCCTTGACCTCGGCCAGGTAGACGCTGCCAATGTCCCCGGATCCGAGCCGCCGCACGAACCGCACGTCCGAGAGAGCGACGGTGCCGAAGCGCTGCGGCGCGGCGACGGCGGATTCTTGGCGGACCTCGGCGGACCTCGGCGGCGGCGGACGGCGGACACGGGCTCGCCGGACGGCGGATTCTTGGCGGACGGCGCAACCGGGGAGTTGGGATTCTTGGCGGTCCTGGGCAGATCTGTGGAAGAGAGGCGGCGGGTCTCAGGAGGGAATGAGGGATTCACGGGAATACGGGATGGACTAATTAGGGTTTTGAAATTAAGCCCATTACCGACGGACGACATTTACCGACCAACGGTTCATCAGTAAAAACACTATTGCCGACCAGCTGTTAGACAATAAAAATATTAGCTTTACCGACCAACAGTCTGATATGATATGTAATTATTGCCGACCAACAATTTGTCGCTAGTTTTACTGACTAACTGTCGGTCGGTATATGTTAACTTTTCCCAACAGACGTTGGTAGGGAATTCTGTGTTGTGGTCTAGTGAAGAAGAAGAGTAACAGATGCGAAGCCTTGCTTTGTATGTAGAGAAGTTGGCCATTGGGCCAAGAGGTGTCCATATCGCAAAGGGATGAAAGCTCCTGTAGGACAGACTTCAAAGTCTGTCAATGTGACGATTGACAATACTGAAGATGGGAACATGTATGGTAATTTTCCTACTGTTCTTTCAGTTGATTAGTCTACCAATTGGTGGATTGATACAGGGCTAATGTACATGTCTGTGCTGATATCTCTTTGTTCTCTTCTTACCAGGTCACTCGAGATTCTTCCGTCCTAATGGGGAATGGGTCTCATGCTTCTGTTCATGGTGTTGGCACAGTAGATCTGAAGTTTACTTCGGGAAAGATTGTGCAGCTGAAGAACATGCAGCATGTCCCTTTCTATCAACAAGAATCTAGTTAGTGGCTCTCGTCTATGTAGGGATGGGCTTAAATTGGTGTTTGAGTCTAATAAAATAGTTGTGTCAAAACATGGACTATTTATTGGTAAAGGCTACTGTTGGGGGAAAATATCTCATCTTCGGGGTTATTGCCGAACAACATAAAGGCAGACAACAGATTCGAAGGTTCCCAGACGATCAACTTCGAAGATACCCGGAACCAAGCTCGAAGTATGAAGATAGGCGTTAGTTCGAAGTACATCTTCGAATTAAGGCCCTTCAAGATCTTTTCTGCCAGCTAAGATAGAAGACTTATCTTCTTTCTGATTAGATTAGTTTTTTACCATTTTAGCCCTATTAAGGGAACCGAATAGTTTCCACTATGTCGGTTGTAATAGAGGGGTAAATAGGTCTTTTCCTTAATGTTTGGGCCTATAAATACCCCCCATTTCATCCTGTAATAGGGACCAAATACAAGTTATTCAATACACACTTTCGAACTATTCTAAGTTATTATCCTTTCGGAGGCTTAGAACAGTTTGCTTCACAAACACTTCGTTTGTTAGTTTCTTTTCTACAGAAACCTGTTAGCGTAATCTTTTACGCCAACAGTTGGCGCCGTCCGTGGGGAACCTAGTCCGAAAAACTTCGTTCTCTACCAACTTCTTACATCATGCCTCCTAAGCGGAGCGCACCTCGCAATCCCACTCGGAGGTACTTTGGCTTGTGCAGTCCTTTGAGTTTCATTCTCTTCCATCAGACGCACAAGCAATCTCTCCGTTTCTTCTTGGGAGTCGGAAACCGAAGCTCTTGAGCTCGAAGGTGCAGGATCTAAAGGTGCGAGGTTTTTTGGCTTCCGAGCCACCTTCTTCACCGGAGTTTTTGCTGAACTCGAAGTCCCAGCTTCGGCTTTCCTCTTCTGGGGCCCTTTCTCCAAAGGCACCCAATCCATCAGAGGGGGCGGAGACAGCTCCAGCATTCCCCATACTCTGTTAAATCTCTCCCAACTCCCGACCAATTTAACTCGCCATTCTTTCTCCGTCGGAGTTGGGGCACCCAGAATCTTCTCCGAAGCCCTTATAATTTGTTCTGAAGTCATAGGGGCTGAAGAAGCTGCAAAATAAATAATTCAAGTTAGTCTTTCTTCAAAGTAAATATGTATAATGCATGTTGGTTTCGAAGTTACCTGCAGGGCTCGAAGTCAAGTTGATTTTGCGAAGACCGCCTTCTGAATCATCCTCAAAGATGATAGGCCAGTTGGCTATCAGCGGAGAAATTTGCAGGCCGATGAATTCTTCAGCTAAGTCTCGCATACTTAACCTTCGGCTAACTTTTTGGAGCAGGTTCAGACGAGCTTCGAATTGACCTTCGTTAGGCTGCACCAAAGCTTCCTTTCGGAATTGGATTTCTTTGAGGGGTCCAGCCAGAGGATTGCCTGCCCCAACTTCGGCATAGAACCATCTTAGAATCCAATCAGTGTGCCATCTGGCATTGATGGCTTTGGCGGGGAATTGGAGGGCATACTCATCCCGAAGCCTAAAGTTGATACTACCGAAGGATACCACCACCTTTTCACCTCCGGAGCCTACGAAGGTTTTCGGTTGGCATGTTGCTCTATGCAATGCAGCGAAGATCTTTGCCCTTCCTTCACACCCTTCGGCTCTCAAGGCCCATTCGAAGATAGCTAATCTAGCTACCGCATTCGGAGATAGTTGGGGGAGGGTTACATGGAACAGATTGAGTACCTCGGCCAGGAAGTCCACAGCAGGGAGGCCCAAGCCTGCTTCGAAAAAGGCTTCGAATACTACAACCTCTCCGGGTCTTGGCACTGGAATCACTTCTTTGCCTGGCTTCCGAATCATAACCCCCGTACTGATCTTTCCTCCTACTGGGATTGCCAAGGATTCTCTTTTGCAGGTCGAAGGCCCCAACTGGAAAGACTGATCCAAGTACTTGGTTGATGGGGGGCACAAACCTTGATCATCAAGGATTTGAGGATTACTCCCTCCTGCCACCATAGATGTTGCTGCAGATGCCGGAGGTGCCATCGCCAAGGTCGCCGCCGCTGCTGCTGCTGCCGCCTGTTGTCGAGCCACGATCGACGGAGGCGCTGATCCTTTGGTCTTCACCATTGCGATCTCTGGATTGTCTTGGAGAAACTGGAGGCTAGGGCTCAAGAACTCAAGGGGCTCAAAAAGCTTTTGACTGTGAGAAAGCGGTGAAAAGGTAATCGGGTAAGTTTTAGGCCCTTTATTTATAGCCTAAATGTCCCACCTGTTACCGTTTGGCTCTGCCTTTTCGCATTCCCGTTCGTTATTTTCCTCCGAAAATAACGCATCGTATAACTTCTGTTAGAAGAAACGGGCTAACGGCTATTTCTTCTAAGTCTAGAAAGCCTTCAGTCTTTTTAAAGATATTTCTAAATCACTTCGAATGTAATTTCTTCGAATACCAATTTAAAGCATATATCTCCACATAATTCAGAGATGATATAAATCTGTTAACCCCTACGCATGATTACTTTTCTTGCGTATACTGCTCTCCTAACGTTACAGGTTAAAACGGAGAAGCGTATTCGAGGGGCTACTGTTGGGGGAAAATATCTCATCTTCGGGGTTATTGCCGAACAACATAAAGGCAGACAGCAGATTCGAAGGTTCACAGACGATCAACTTCGAAGATACCCGGAACCAAGCTCGAAGTATGAAGATAGGCGTTAGTTCGAAGTACATCTTCGAATTAAGGCCCTTCAAGATCTTTTCTGCCAGCTAAGATAGAAGACTTATCTTCTTTCTGATTAGATTAGTTTTTTACCATTTTAGCCCTATTAAGGGAACCGAATAGTTTCCACTATGTCGGTTGTAATAGAGGGGTAAATAGGTCTTTTCCTTAATGTTTGGGCCTATAAATACCCCCCATTTCATCCTGTAATAGGGACCAAATACAAGTTATTCAATACACACTTTCGAACTATTCTAAGTTATTATCCTTTCGGAGGCTTAGAACAGTTTGCTTCACAAACACTTCGTTTGTTAGTTTCTTTTTTACAGAAACCTGTTAGCGTAATCTTTTATGCCAACAGCTACGAACGTGGTGGCTTGTTTCGCTTTTCCCTTTTTGATTTCTGCAATAAATTTGTGAACCATATTTGTAGCAATGTTAGTGATGATGTCAATGTTTGTCACTCACGTTTATGTCATATAAATTTTGGTTTGATGTCTTGGCTTTCCAGTATGAACTTAATTCCAAACATTTCCATTGTTAAAGGTTCTAAGTGCCATAGTTGTGTGCAGTCAAAGCAACCTCGTAAGCCTCACAGGGCAGCCGAGGAGAGAAACTTGGCACCACTAGAACTCGTACATTCAGATCTTTGTGAAATGAATGGCGTGTTGACAAAGGGTGGAAAACGATACTTCATGATGCTAATTGATGATGCGACTAGATTTTGCTATGTTTATCTTTTAAAAACGAAAGATAAGGCTCTTGACTATTTTAAAATTTATAAGGCACAAGCTTAAAATCAACTAGAGAGAAAGATCAAAAGACTTTGGTCGGATCGTGGTGGAAGTATTTTTCAAATGAGTTTGACTTATTCTGTGAGGAACATGGAATTATACATGCGAGAACACCTCCCTATTCACCCGAATCAAACGGGATTTCCGAAAGGAAGAACCGCATCTTGATTGACTTGGTTAATGTCATGTTAGACACTGTGGGATTATCTGAGGCATGGTGGGGGGAGGCGTTACTAACCTCTTGTCCAGTATTAAATAGAGTTCCTAACAAGAATAAGGACAAAACCCCATACGAGATGTGGGTTGGAAGAAAACCATCACTTTCTTACTTGCGCACATGGGGTTGCTTGACGAAAGTCAATGTACCAATAACTAAAAAGCGTAAGCTTGGACCTAAAACTGTGGATTGTGTCTTTCTAGGGTATGCTCATCGCAGTATTGCCTATAGATTTTTAGTAGTAAAATCTGAGGTACCAAACATGCATGTTGGTACAATTATGGAGTCTCGAGATGCAACATTTTTTGATAGCATATTTCCAATGAAAGATACTCATAGCACTTCTAGTCAAACCCCTGAGACAATTCCCAATTCAATCACACCACCTGAATTTTCTGAACAAACACATGAAACTGTCCCTGAGGAGGATAACAGTGAAGCTCCTAGGAGGAGCAAGAGACGAAGGATAAATAAATCCTTTGGTGATGATTTCACTGTGTACCTTGTGGATGACACTCCCACGTCTATGTTCAGAAGCATATGCATCTCCTGATGCAGACTACTGGAAAGAGATTGTCCGTAGTGAGATGGATTCCATTATTTCTAATAGGACTTGGGAGGTGATAGAACGACCTTATGGTTGCAAACCTGTAGGGTGCAAGTGGGTGTTCAAAAAGAAGCTTAGGCCTGATGGTACTATTGAAAAGTATAAGGCTCGACTTGTAGCCAATGACTATACCTAGAAAGAAGGCGATGATTTCTTTGACACTTACTCACTTGTTGCTCGATTGACCACTATTCGAGTACTACTTTCTTTGGTGCCTCACATGGTCTTCTCGTTCATCAGATGGATGTTAAGACAACTTTTCTTAATGGAGAGCTGGATGAGGAAATTTACATGGAACAGCCTGATGGGTTTGTAGTAAAAGGTCAAGAAGGCATGGTGTGTAAGCTATTAAAATCTTTGTATGGTCTGAAACAAGCTCCTAAGCAATGGCATGAGAAGTTTGATAAATTTTAACATCTGTCGGCTTTGCAGTCAATGAGGCAGATAAATGTGTATACTATCGCTATGGTGAGGGTGAGGGCGTTATTTTGTACCTATATGTTGACGACATACTGATCTTTGGGACAAATATTAATGTGATAAATGAGATCAAAACTTTCTTGTCTCAAAATTTTGATATGAAGGATCTGGGAGTGGTTGATGTAATTCTGAACATCAAGCTAACAAGGGAAGAGAATGGGATTACACTTTTGCAGTCTCATTATGTGGAAAAGGTCTTAAGCCGCTTTGGCTACAAGGACAGTAAGCGTTCTCCAACTCCTTGTGAACCTAGTTTGTTACTTCGAAAGAACAAGAGAGTTTCTAGGAATCAATTAGAATACTCCCAGATCATTGGATCACTCATGTACCTAGCTAGTGCAACTAGGCCTAACATCTCTTTTGCTGTTTGCAAATTGAGCCGGTTACTTCTAATCTGGGAGATGATCATTGGCGTGCGCTTGAGAGTGTCGTGCGCTATCTAAGAGGTACTATGAGTTTTGGACTTCACTATTCTGGGTACCCTTCGGTACTAGAGGGTTATAGTGATTCAAACTGGATCTCTAATATTGATGAGATCAAAGCCACGAGTGGATATGTGTTCACTCTTGGAGGTGCAGCTGTTTCATGGAGGTCTTGCAAACAGACCATATATGAGGCCAACCATGGAAGCAGAGCTCATGGCACTAGACACAACCACTGTTGAAGTACAATGGTTGTGTGATCTATTGATGGATTTACTAGTAGTTGAAAAACCAGTGCCAGCTATCCTTATGAACTATGAAAATCAAACGATCATTGTCAAGGTGAATAGTTCTAAGGATAACATGAAATCGTCTTGACATGTAAAGAGACGATTGAAATATGTCAGGAAGTTGAGAAACTCCAGAGTTATAACATTGGATTATATCCAAACTTCTCAAAACCTAGCAGATCCCTTTACAAAGGGATTATCACGGAATGCGATAGACAATGCATCGAAGGAGATGGGTATGAGACCCATGTGAGTTATACTATGGTAGTAACCCAACCTATGTGATCGGCCATCCTGTGAATTAGGACCTGGGAAGAACAAGCCATTAGTTAACTGAAGAGAGTAATTTTAACTCACTCTAAGTGAAGATGCAATACTCTCAGAAACTGCTAGGCAGGTTGACGACTGTCTTAATGTGTTCTGTTGGCTATATTAGTGAAGATGCTATCCCGCAGAGCATTCTTGAAATAACACACCTATATGAGCTCAATTGTTGGTCGCAGTCTATGGAGACTTGGGTAGTCTCCTAGTAAGCTCATGAAGAGACCAAGGAGTATGACTTATACGCTCCACCCGAGGGGTAGGCTACTGGCAGCCTAGTATCAGTTAAGACTTTAAATAAAACTTACTTGCACAAAACTTGTAATTCAAGGCATAGTCCATTGTTTAAGTTGTGATTGAGTGTAGCTTAAGGCTCTAGATAGATGTTCAACCTTAACCGGTCTCCATCAAAACACTGGTATATAAACAACACAAAAGAATCAGGCAAATCTCTGTGGGACTTTGAGCTATGGTGGGGGATTGTTGAATAAATGGGTTTGGCCCAAGTTTATTTGAAGAATAATTACTAGAAAAATCTCAAAGGCCCACCATGTAGAGGGAGCATGTGAACCTTTAGTCCCACCTTGCTAGTTCTAGGAGAGGGAGACCACCTTATATGGGACGGTGCTCTCCTTGCAACTAGACCCATGTGGGTGAGAGGAGACTAGAGAAACACACACGCTCGCTCGCCTCGCCTCGCCTCGCTGGGCCAGGCACGGGCGCATGACATGCACGTGAATGGTCTGCCAAAATCGCCTCCGATTGATTGCGCAGATGCGGCTCCCTTTTGCAGTTCTGTTTTGCTGCGGGCGTAATTTTTGGAACGGTTTCGATTCATCTTCGGAGCAGTTACTATTGGAGAACATGGAGATGCCCTGATCACGCGTCTGTTTTTCCTCCACTAAAACCGAGCGATCGCCCCTTCGCAGAAGATAAGAACTGAACAGTCTCGCCGGTCTCCTCTGCGTTGCACTGCCATTCGTAGTGTACTCCGTTCTGCTCATCGGCGTGCACCATTGAGCGGAAGAGCAAGTCTCCGGAACCAGTCGCCTTCGAGATCCTGCACCGGGAGAGGACGAATAAGGGGGAAGCGCTCTGCGCGACTGCTCGCGTTCATCCACCACGGCTCGTCTTCCTCTTCGCTCAAGTGCTGCCCGTCGTCGCCGTCGTCCGGTACCACGCGTCATCGTCGTTGTATCAGTTCGATCTGTTACTGCTCCAACCGTGAACATCTGGTACGTTCTTACCATGTTTGGTACATTATTCTTGTTCATGTGTATAGTGTACTGGTATATCGTGGTTATGCGATTTCATATGTTTCACGTCATGATTTATTTGTGGAATAAGTTAAACCTAAAAGTGTTGTTATTTCCAACACTGGCTTGTGTTGACCATTAGTTAATTTATTTTAGATTAACTCTAGCTTCGCGTGCATGCATATGTCGATCGAGACTTGCACTAGCGATTAACAGCGTTAAAATTTGACAGGCGTAGATACCCATACATGAGGCTTCCAGATTAATAAACTAAAAGCACTAGAGAAGCTGGGAAAAATTCAATTAGTTGACTAAATACAGGAGTACTCGTAGTACAATACCTACTTAGACTTTGACAGGAACGATCAACAACTTGATCCAATTGGCCGTTGACGTACGTGTATAAATGCAGCATAATTTAACAGTATGATGGGTATGCAATTGCATGCATAATTGACGACGACCTAACGTATGCTTCAGTTCGTTGATCCGTTGACTCGGGCTGGTCAACGTCAACTAACACATGTATGATGTATATGAACGAAATCGGTACTTTCGGTGGCAGATACTCTACTGTTCTTTACTTTAGGATAGGACGTTGATATGATGTCCAAATTAGCTCTAAAAAACCGGTATTTGGAAAAACACCGATCTTATTGTGTGTGCAGGTCGATAACCGGCCAGCCGTAAAATTTATCTAACAGCATTTCAAATCAAATATTTGATCAGAGTTCATATTACTGATCGACAACTTACAAAATGTGACTATAACAAAATAGAAAATTCTGAAATTAAATTTATATTTCAGTTGGTTTGTTCTACTATTGAAGACGTAGTACAAGCAGTGGTGAATCAGGATAATAATTATTGTGGGAGGACTGGACTAATTAAATTATAAATCGATAAAAATATATAATACCCATATACTAATTAAATATAACACATAATCAAATAGAAAAACATATAGAAAAATAAGTATCTTGATTTCTAAGATGTGAATTTTCTTAGATGTTTGTAGTTAGCAAACAATGAAGTGAGCAGCGCACGATCCCTCTCTTTATACAAACAATGGGAACACTATTCTATATCATAGGCGTAGAATACTATTCTACACCGATCAACCCAATCGTGCTCACTTCATCCAGCATGCTCCCACGCCCCCACCTAATCCCGATCCCCCATTCCACGTCGGTGTAGAATAACATTCTACACTCATGATGTAAAATAGCATTTGTATATACATATATACATACATACATATACATATATACACGGGAGCGCTATTCTACACCACATGTATAAAATAGCTATTCTACACATGTGGTGTATAATAGCGCTCTCATATATATATATATATATGTATATGTATATGTGTGTATATATGTATATGTATATATATATGTATATATATATGTATATGTATATATATATCTATATCTATATGTATATGTATATATATATGTATATGTATATATATATGTATATGTATATATGTCTGTATATATATACGGGAGCGCTATTCTACACCACGTGTGTTGAATAGCTATTCTACACCGATCACTTTCAGTAGTAGATTTTTTAAGTAGAATAGCAATTGAGTACTACTTTTTTTCAGTAGTAGATTTCTCAGTAGAATAACTATTCTACACCCGTATATATATATATAGCCTCTGACCATAGCATTTCAAGAATCTACATCTCTAACTTCCAACCACACGTAGAAGAACAGATAAATCTAAAAGTTCATATTTTGCATACATATATATCCTCGTTATTAGGACAAATCACTACTACAAAGCGACACTGTAGCGGCGGGCAAAATCGACCTATAGTGGCGGGCATCCAGTCCGCCACTGCTCTAACGCCACTGCTATCGCTGGTTAGCAGTGGCGGTCAGAGCGCCCGCCACCGCTGTGTTAACAGCAGTGGCGGGCGTGCTGACATCATCTGCCCGCCACTGCTGTGTTAACAGCAGTCGCTGGATTGCTTTTGAATTCGAAGTCGTAAGCCAATAATCAAGTTGAAAAAAATAGCTTAAGGTAGCTGAAATCGCTCCAGGTAATGCATACTTGTTAGAGTCTCTACAAGGAGAGTACTTCCCAAGTGTGTGGCAAAGTGCTTGAGGTGTTGAAAGGCCGATATAGAGTATATCGTCCTTAGCCCGTTGTGCTTTTAGCTCACTAAGTTTGCTAAAAGGCAGGGGCATGTGTTGATAGCAAAAAATGGCATTAATGGTCGAAATCATCAAAATATCAAGTTTGATAATTTGGCCCGAAAATATGCAATTCCTAGTACAGGCCGAAGCCCTGAAGTGCTGAAGGCCCATCAGCATGGGGCCTCGGTGGCCTTTCAGCGGCCTGCTTCGTAGGCTAGCTTCAGCCTGAAGAGCCCTTCGGAGGCCTGCTCCGCAAACAGGCTTCGAGCCAGTGGGTTGGTTGTTGCAAGGCCTACGAAGTCCCACTCCGGCCAGCAGAGTCCGAACCAAATTAGCATAGCTCGGCTGTTTTTACCTCTTATCCAATCTTAAATGTTTTAGCCGAACTCGTATTAGATTAGAGTTAGAGAAAGAAGATTAGCCCCTATAAATATAGGGGTGAGGCCGATTCAAAACCACCCCAACACAGATCAAAACTTCAAACCCTAGTTTGAATCGTACCTTTACTTTCATCTACTTTCTGCATTTGATCAGTCCACCTTCCTGGGTTTGCACTGGAAGCCCACCGTCGGTGACACCGTAATCATGGTAAGCCTTGTTGGTTCGCCTATGAATCATCTGTAATCTACATAACAGATTGCTATCACCTTGTTGGCTAGCTTGTGAACCATCCGTTAATCTATATAATAGATTGTTACCCTTTGTTCTATTTGTTTCCTACGGCAACACATGGTAATTCGGTTTCAAGGCCGAATTGACACTTGATCATTGTGTTCTGCAGGATTCACTTTCGAAGCCCCCTTTGCCAAGGGTTTTCGGAGCCAGTAAGCTAGTTTTAGAGGCTGCCGGAGCACTCTTCGGCAGGTCTTCGCTTCGTCTATCTGTGCCGGATCCGTCATGTTGTTGTCGGTCTAGTCAAGTCCTATGCACTGGAGCCACTCCGCATGAGACTTTGTCACGCCAAAACACTTCGCCTCAAGGTTGCTTCGCACTGGAGTCACACCGAAATGATCCGCATAAGACTCCATCGCACTAGAACGCACCGCAGTTGATCATGTCACGCCAGAGGCTTTGCACCGAACCGTGCCGTTCGGAGGCGATTTCACGTCGTGATTTGTTCGGAGCCTGTCTTCGGTTAGATCGATCTGAACACTGAAGGTCACCTTCGGCACATACATCGCACTACACATCGAAGGCCTCCATTCGGTGACTCTTCGCACGGTACACTCCAAACTAATCAGACTTCGTTCGGCCGATTGGGTTATTTTACTTATATATTTTAGCTAATTGGATTATTTCTGTGCAATCTGATTAGTTAGCGACTCTACCCCCTTGCTACTGTTAAGGGTAGTCGGAACACGACGTCAGTGTTGTTTTACGCTTTGAGAAACCAAGTAGGGTTTGCACTATGGTTTTATCTTTATGATGAGTGATTGACAAATTTACTTGTTTCATGGTCTGGACGTGTGTTTGCTGTTTGGGGTTCACTGATGGGATCAGTGGGTGTTTTGCATGGAGATTCGTGTTTTGCTTGTCTCATGTGTGCAGGGTTGAGATGCGAGTCAACTGTCAACGGTGGGTGATCGGGGTCAAGCGGGGAGCTTGATGCCAGATGGTCAAGGATGTCCGGTGAAGTTGAGTAAGATCTCAGGCGTACACGTGGAGACAAAGCAACACATGGACGGACGGATGATCGGGACAGTGTGTTGACCAAGTTAGCGAAAGGGAGGCCAGTGCAAGTGACAAGGCGGCTCGAGGGATTGAGAGCGGGAGAGACTTGCTGGCGGTCGAGTTCACGGATTGGTGACACGTGTCGGTGATCCGGTGTGCTTTGTCGGTTTCGGCGCAAAACCTTCAGATCGAGATCCATGTGTGCTTTGTCGGTAGTCGCTATGAAAGCTTCGAATCAGGACAAACTACCTTTAGATAAGATTTTACATTTTTATCCATGTGGGCCTTCACGTTTGTAAAAAACTCTAGGGGTATTTTTGTCTTTTCATGTTTTTGAATTTCCTATAAAAGGCCCCCTAGTCCTAGGGTTTCCACTAACTCACTTGAATGAAAATCTGAGTTCTCCTTTGTCCAGAAATCACTTTCCCTTTCCTATAGCGCTGCCATTTCCTTCGGAGCAAAGCTTGAGCCGCAAATTTATTTCCTGGTAGCGCCGCTTGGTTCATCGAGATTTTCCGCCGCAACCAGAACTTCCGTGGAGCCAGCGCTAGATTTTTCCCATAGGTTTTTCTTGCTCCATAGCAAACCAGTTTATTCTCCATTGGGTTGCGTGAAAAACCACATTTCCTGGTTTCCATCGTTCTGTTTTGGCCTCTACGCTGTTTGTTGGTTGTGGTGCCCAGGCTATTAGCTCCAGCACAAAATGTGCTGCAGTTTTGTTCGGCATGCAGCGCCGGGGCATTGTTTCACCAACTGAGTTCGCTGGTTTGATCCTCTGCACGGCTTCGACAACAGGAGCTCACTGCTACAAGAGGAACTACACAGTACAATACCTTTGCACACGCAATAAAGCACAGTAATTTCTTGCGTCTAATCTTGAGCACATGCAATAGTTTATTTTGAATATCTTGTGTTTGTTTTAATTTCTGCTAGCATTTTATTTTTCAGATTGAACTATAAATATATCTTTGTACACTCGACGAACCCCACTCGGTACACACCTTATCGGTGATGAGGGTGTTCGCTGAGTGCTTTTTATCAGGCACTCAGCAAAGTCTTTGCTGAGTGCCACGTGTAGCACTCGGCAAATGTGGCCGGCTGATGGCCGGGAGGCACTTGACGGATCTTCGCCAAGTGCCATGGGGGGCACTCGTTGAAGGGGGGGGCTTTGCCGAGTGCCCATGTGGGCACACGGCGAAGCCACTTTGCTGGCACGCGTGGCAGGGGGCTTTGCCGAGTGCCACGTGGAAGCACTCGGCAAAGCCACCTAGAGCGCACAGAAATGTGCCACATGGCATGTTTCTGTGCTATTTAGGTGGCTTTGCCGAGTGCCACACTCGGCAATTTTTTTTATTTTTTTCATTTATTCAATGCTCGTGCTCTTTCTTAGTTCTATGTAGGCTTCATCTTGTAACCTAAAATGATATGCTTCTGCAATATATTTATCATTGATCTTTTGAATTGATCTTGAGCATTTTGTGTCTAAGGGCGACACTTTAGCATCGGTCGTTTAAAGGTGATACCATCAGTATCGGTTGTGTTATGTGTAGGTCTTCAGGCATTTATCCAAATGCTCGGGAAATATTTCTTCAAGTACATTCGATTCAAGGCTATCCTGCACACTTCTCCATCCAATCCTTTGAGAAAATAGGCGTTGCCAGGCACCACTCGATGCACTCTAAATGGCTCTTCCCAATTAGGTGACCACTTACCGAACCGATTATCCTTAGAACCGATCGATAGGATAAGTTTCCACACAAGTTCTCCTTGTTCAAATGATTTTGGCACCACTTGTTTGTTACAAAACCTAGCAACCCTTACCTTGTTTTCTTCAATCTTCTTGATGGCTCTCAATCGGACCTACGCCGAATCATCTAGGCCATCTGTCATTAAATTATAATAATCATCGGCTGTCAGTTGGTCCTTTGGTGTAATCCTTCTCGAGCCGATGTTATTTTCCCACGGTACTACTACTTCATGGTCGTAGACTAACTGATATGGTGGTACTTGAGTTGATCCATGTCGCGCCATCTGATAAGCCCAGAGTGCTTCTTATAGAGACTGATGCCAATGTTTTGGTTGCTCGTTAATCTCGTGTTTTATTAACTTGATCAAACTCTTGTTGGATGCTTCATCTTGACCATTATCCTGTGCATAATATGGCAGTTAATTTAGGAGCTTGATCCCCATACTAGCTGTAAATTGTTAGAACTCCTCCGACATGAATATTGTCCCTTGATCTATGGTGATGGTCTGTGGAATCCTGAACTGATATATAATATGTTCTCTGATGAATTTAGTAGCATCAGTAGAAGTAACCCTTTTGAGTGGAATGACATCTACCAATTTTGTGAAGTAATCAGTGGCTACTAATATGAACTTTTGTGCTTTACTTGACACTGGGTAGATCTGGCCGATCATATCGATGCCCCACCCTCTGAAGGGCAAGGGTTTGATTATTGAGTTTATTGCCGATGTAGGTGCCCTCTAAATAACTCCAAACCTTTGACAGTCTTGGCACCCTTTATAATATTTTATGCAGTCCTCCACCATAGTCAGCCAAAAGTAACCTGCCCTCCAGAGTAGCCATTTCATTTTCTGGGCCGATTGGTGTGTTCCAGATATGCCATAATGTACCTCGCACATTACCACCTTGGCTTCTTTAATACTTATGCATTTAAGGAGAACCCCATCGGTTGTCCGATGGTACAAGTCTTCCCCGAGCAGAATGTATCTCGTTGCTTGATATATAAGTTTTCTTGGTGCCGATGTTGAAGGATTTTTCAAATAATGAATTATATCATACCTCCAGTCATCGGCTTCCATCTCTACAATCTCTATCTCGATTGACCTGGCCATTGGCTTGTATCTTGACGCCATTTGGGCCAAGTCGTTTGCTTCTGAGTTCTGCTCTCTTGTAATATGAGTAAGGGTGACATTTCGGAAGCTTGACATTATGGTTGACACCGATCATGATATTCCTTCAGCATACTATCCTTGCATTCATACTCATCTGACAACTATCTCATTACTAATAGAGAGTCTCCCATGATTTCTATTATATCGGCGCCCACTTCTACCAATAGTTGTAACCCTTTCAATAACGCTTCGTACTTGGCCTAGTTATTGGTGGAGAAAGGTTTGATAGTGTACGCGAATTCAAATGATGCCCCCCGAGGGGAGACAATTACCAAGCCTATACCGCATCCATGCCGACACACCAATCCATTGAAAAATAAGGTCCATGGTGTCGACTCAACGTGGGTCACTGCCTCATCTTTGTACTGGACTATGAAATTGGCTATCGCTTGTCCCTTCATTGCCTTAGAAAATTCATACCAAAGGTCAAATTCGATGAGAGCGAGGACCCACTTTTCGATACACCCTTTCAATACCGGGGCCAATAGCATATACTTAATGACATCGGCCTTGCATATCACTGTGCATTCTCATGATAGCTGGTAATGCCTTAGTTTGGTGCACGAGAAGTAAAGGCATAAATAGAGCTTCTCCACTGCGAGGTATTGGGTCTCGGCATCTAGTAGCCTTTTGTTGAGGTAAAAAATTACTCTTTCTTTCTTATCAATCTCCTGCACCAAGACCGATCGATGGCTTGATCATCAGTTGACAAATATAACCTAAATGGAATCCCTTTCTATGGTGGCATCAGCACTGGAGGTGAGGCTAAGTATTCTTTGATCTCATCAAACGCCTTTTGTTGCTTTTCTCCCCCATATGAATTCCTGGTCAGGTTTCCTTGAGAGGTTAGCTATGAATCTTCTGAGGAAATTTATCTTCCCGATCGATGAATATAACTTGGTTTTATCGGCAAGGGGCTGGGTGTTCTTAATTGCTTCAATAATACGCTAGCGTATCTCGATCCCTCTTTCATACACAATAAAGCCCAGAAACATCCCCGTCGATACACCAAAGGCGCACTTCTCGGGGTTCATTTTTAGTCCATACATTCTAGCCCTCTCCAGGACGTGACATAGATCAGCCACATGGTCTTGGATACTGCTTGATTTTACCACGACATCATCTATGTAGATTTCAACCAATAGGCCGATCAGGTCATGGAAAATATAGTTCATGACCCTCTGGTAAGTTGCTCCAGCATTTTTCAAGCCAACGGTCAACACCACCCACTTGTAATGTTCGATAGCCCCTAGGCACCAAAAGGTCGTCTTGTGGATGTCTTCGTCAACCATGAAAATCTGATTATAACCTACATTTTCATCCATGAAGCTGATAATCTTGTTGCCCGATGCAGCATCCACAAGCAAATCCATGATTAGCATTGGGTATTCATCTTTAGGGGTTTCTTTATTCAAGTCTCTGAAGTCGACACATATTATAAGCTTCCCACTTTTCTTCCATACTAGCACGATGTTGGGTACCCATTCTGCGTGTCGGTATGGTCTTATTAATCCTGCATCATATAACCCTGTTACCTTGGCTTTGATATCTAGATATATTTCCACCTTGAACATCCGAGGTAACTGGTTGAATGGCCAATACCCTTGTCTTATTAGGATCCAATGTTCTATGATCAATCAACTTAGTCCTAGCATTTCATGATATTCCCATGCGAAGAAATCCCGATATTCTCGTAATAATGTGATTAATTCATTCTTTGTTTCATCTGGAAGCTGAGCACTTACTAAGGTTGGCCTCAGTCTATCACTGGGTCCAATGTCTACCTCATGTAGCTCATCGATTGCGGTGAAGCCTTGACCGAGTTTACCTTCTGTTTTGTCCATGTTGCCTTCAAAGGGTGAGCTTGGGCTATTCATTACTGACTGGTTTTGTCATTTGGCACTTCGAGAAAATCACCGTCCCAAGCCCTGCCAGATATGCAGACAACTGCGTCCATCTCCCATACCGATAAATCAGCTATAGAAATGTTAAATTATTTATCGATGAGGACTATCTCCACTTGATCGCTGACCCACTGCATGAGGCTCTGATGCATCGTCAATGGGACGCAACAATTGACATGAATCTAATAACGTTCCAGCAATACACTGTAGGATTCTTTCCCTTATATGACAAAGAATGTGGTTGGCACGGTCTTGCTCTCAAAAGTAAATTCTGTGTTTAGGACCCCCATTGTTTTCGATGAATTGTTGTTGAGGTCCTCTAACCTTTTTCCCAGTTTCCGGAAGGTGGCATATGGCATCAAGTTGACAGTCTCTCCTCCGTCTATCGTCATTTTGGACATCGTCTTGCCATTGACCTGGCCCTTGATGTAAAGAGGTCTCAAGTGCCGATGCTCGTGATCCTCTAGCTTGTTGAATACTGCCAGCTATGGGGCCAATGCCAACTAAGCCATTGTATCGACCTGTTCAGCGTCGACCTCAGGTGTGGCCCCATGCTCTGCAAGGAGGAAGAAAACCATTTTTATGCCAACATCTATCTTATCGTCGTGATCATCCTTGTCCTTCACACGCCATTCACTTTTAATCCTTCGTGGCCGATCATTCTCATTCTTGTGGCCCTGTACCTTCATCTCTCTCTACCATAGCTGTTGTACTCTCCTCTTCTGATTCTTTGTGAATATCCCACTAGGACACCACTGTGGCTTTCCTACGGTGGCACCGTCACTAGGTCGATTGACCATTATCCTTGGCATTGATGTGTCCCATCCTTTCAAGTATTGACACCCTTGGTGGTGATGGCCTCTGATGGGTGGCCAACCTTTCCTGACTATGTGGCCTCGCCCTGTCAGTGCTCAGATCATGACCACCCTACCTCCTGTCTTCACTGCCGCACTCCGGGAAGTTATCCATCGATAGTAGGTGGAGCCCTTTATTCCAGGAGAATCTGAAGAACTCACAATCCCAATGGGAGTTGAATCGTGACCACTCGTGATCGTCCTCGCCATCCATCCTTTCTCTTGACTTCCTCTCATATTTTGCTATCAATCATGAGGAGGTGATGCCACTGTTGGTCTGCCTGCTTTTCTTTGAGTGCCGATTGTCAGCGTGTTGTGCATGCACCATGTTGATCGGGAAGGGGTAATCGTTGATGTTCATCAGCATCTTCCCGTCATCAAAATTAATTCAGCCTTGCTCCACGACCGATTGGATCTGCTGTGTAAACACTGTGCACTCGTTAGTGTGGTGAGACGAGGAGTTGTGCCACTTACGGTACTTATTTTTATTCAGTTCTTTGACGGGTGGTATCACGTGGTTAGGTGGCAACGGGATCTGCTTCTCTTTGAGAAATACATCAAATATCATGTCGGCCTTGCTGATGTTGAAATCATACTTCTCTTCTTTGTCAGCTGGCTTCACCCATGGACATGCGATCTGTTTCTTGTTCCTGGTCCATTCGGCCAAACTAACCTTGGGGTCAGACCCACTGTCCTCATTGGAGTCCGAATGGGATGCATGAGTGTATGCCACCTTCTTTCGATACTTGTCTCTTTTTGCCTCCTAGAATCGGCTCTCATGGGTTGATACCCAGTGTACGAGGTGTGATAGGCTATCAAACTCCTGCGATGAAAACATGTCCTTTATTGGGTTAAGGAGGACCTAGAATGCTAGCTTGGCCAGTTGTGCATAGCCGAGGTTCAGGCTATAACACCTACTCCTCATGTATTGAAACCTCTATGTGTAATCTTGGACTAACTCGTCCATCTTCTGCTTTACCACTGTCAAATCGGTGAGCTTCATTTCACGTATGCCGATGAAGAAATATTTATGAAACTTCTTCTCCAAATCTACCCATCCTTTGATAGAGTTCATCGGCATTGATGAGAACCATGCGAAGGCCAATCCTGATAGCGATAGTGGGAAAAACATGACCTTCAGTGCTTCTTCGGCCAATGCATCGCCATACTAGGTGACAAAACGGCTAATATGCTCAATCATGGAGACCGAGTCTTGCCCCGAGAACTTGGTGAAGTTGGGGACCTTATATCGATTTGGCAACGACACCCGATCGAACCACTTTGGGTATGGTCGCTGATACACGTAGGTCTAGTCCTTGGGCTTGAGTCCAAATTGGTCCCAAATCACCTTAGTTATTCAGTTCACTCAATTGTCTTCTTGCTGGTTTGGCGTGAGATATCGATCAGTCGTTGGGGCCTACTAATACTAATCTAGCAGAACAGTGTTGTACCCTTGAGGAATGCCATCGAGTGCCCCCCTTGATGGCACAATATCAGGCAGCATATTCCTGGCGATTTTGTATACGAGTTGGGGTACCTCTTGCCTGATAGGCCCTTGCGGCGCGACCGAAGGGTGGACCGGTGGCATACCCCTACCAAAGGGATACGTGTTCTGGGACAGGTCCTGTCCACCCACCCCTTGGAGCACGGGTGTTGGTAACGGAGCTGCCACGTCAGTCTCCCGACCGAATGAAGTGTTCGGTGAACCCTGTCTTATCGGCCCATGCGGTGTTGGCACCGACCGATTGTGTTGAGGGTTTTGCAGTAGGCGCGGAGGATTGGTTGAGAAGTACAATAGGCCCTGGGTCGGCTCTTGAGAAGTTGTTCCATCAACCATCTTCTTGATCAACCCATGCAAAGTATTAACCAATACCTCAGACTGATTGATGAGAGCATGATGAGAGTGTTGTCGACGACTTCCTCAAAAGTGACCCATGGACTTTTGATTTGTGGAGGAATCTCACCGGCCGTGGTCGGTCTCAACAACTGACTCCTCTATACACGGCAAGATCGAGTCATGCCGAATGCATCAAGGCACAATTTCTTGTAGTTTTCCACGTGATCCTGTACCTCCGCTCTCTGTTCGTCGGTCAAAGCGTCTGAGGTATCAAGATGATGTTACTGTCGTTGATTTCGCCCGCCATGGCTGAGTGATCTAAAAAAGGTCCCACTGGGTGTGCCAAAAAACGTGTTGGTGTATTTTTTTGGGCACATGCGTGTGCTGGGAGATCTTCTTAACTCTAGTGCAAGTTTTATAATCTTAGAGGAAAAAATAAGGTTCTGAGCGTGCCAATCAGTTTGACCATGCAACTGATAAGGAAACTGTTGACACTCGAATTCGGCATTAATGGTCGAAATTGTCAAGATATCAATTTTGGTAATTTGGGCCGAAAATATGCCATCTCTGGCATAGGCCGAAGCCCTGAAGTGCCGAAGGCCCGTCCTGCATTGGGCTTCGGCAGCACCTTCGAAGGCCTACTTCGCAGGCAGGCTTCGGCCCAGTGGGCCCTTTGGTGGCCTGTAGTCTTTGGCCCGGTAGGCTGGCTTCGGCGAGGCCCGCGGAGGCCCACTCTGGCTGTGAGAGTTCTATTCTGATTAGTATGGTTCGGCTATTTTTGATCTCATATCTAAATCTTAACCACTTGGCTGAATCCTACTTAGATTAGGTGAGATCTCTTATCCAAATCTTAACCACCTAGCTGAATCCTACTCAATTTAGGTGAGACCAGCCCCTATAAATATAGGGGTGAGGCCGATTCAAGAGGACCCCCACTTTCATATCAACACAAAGCCCTCGCTTTGAATCATTCTTTTACCTTTCAATCTACTTCCTTGCCCTAGGATTAGCTATGTAACATCCATCTTCGTGGGTTTGCGATGTAAGCCCTCCATCCACCGAGTCAAAATCACGATAACCCTTGTTGATTCACTCGTGAATCTCCCGTTTAATCCATGAAACGTATTTTTATCGTTTTATCAGTTTTCTTCTACGACCATTGGGAGTTTGGCCTATAGGCCAGATTGCACTTGATATTTTACTGTTTTGTAGGGGAATTACCTTCAAAGTCATCACCAAGGAGTTTCGGGAGTGATTTCTATTCATCTACAAAGTCACCGGAGCCCTTAGGTAATCAGATCGGAGCCTGTCGGTCCGACCGACAGGCTTCGCCGGGCCATCAAGCTATTGTCAGCACGGTCTTCACACCACTTCGTCATCACGCCGAAGCCCTCCTCAGCTAGAACCTCTCCGCAATGAACCACTCCGCACCGGAGCACTCTTCGTTGTCACGACGAAGCCCTCTTTGGTGAGAACCCTCCGCAGTAAACTACTCCACATCGGACTCTGTGGTGCCGAAGCCCCCAGTCTAACCGAAGCTTCACTATCGGTCTGATCAGGTACCCTCTCTCGATCTGACCGCCCGGAGACTGCTTCGCACCAGAACCCGAAGCCACCTTCGGTGACCCCTTCGCAACAGAATGCTGAGGCCCCCTGTGACACCCCGATTTTAGCAAATCAGAACTTTATTGAATTTCCATAGAAAGACAATAATAACAAGATGTCCATCATGCGACAACGTACATACGGTCAATCATTCGTGGTTCGCATACCACATTATTACATAAGTGTAAAATTAAAAAGAAACTATGAAAATGGAACTACATGACGAACATCTCCTCCAGGATCGTTTTCTTGACTGAGTCGCTACTCCAGACCATCCTCCTCATAGTACGCAACCTCTAAAGTGTTTGTCCAATGGGTATGAGTACAAAAGTACTCAACAAGCCACCGAGAATGCAATAATGATGTAGGGTGATAACAAAGGAATGATAGTGGCTTAAAGTGCGGAAAAGTACATGTTTCAGTTGCAGCATTTAGTGTAGTCAAATTTTAATTGTATAGAATAATAAACATGAATAATGTAACATCACCTAACTCGAGGGGTATGTTTTCCCTCCTCGCTCAATAGTCCTTACATGCCAAATCATCATGCAAGAAAAGATTTAAACTCTGATCAGATGTGTACCACTGTACCCACAAGGCACGCACTCATCCCACACACCAAAGTGTAACGAGATGACCCATACCATGGGAACTCATGACAAAACCTCAACATGAAATGCTCCAATACGATAACACCAGCTCTAGGTTTCATCGGCGCGCCCGGCCACTTCGGGCTAATGTCGCACCCCCTTTTACGCCACTTCAGTACAAGCCACCCGTAGGTGCTGCTTGACCCATCTCCAAGTGGTGCCTCAAATTGGAATGCCCCATACCTTAGTTAGGACTTACCCACTAGACTTGTGGTTAGTAAGGAAATGTATTGCAACGGATCCCGCAGACCGGTCCTTATAGTGCCCCGGGTGCTACCGACCGTTGCCCTAGCTTGCACCCGGAACCCACCATGCTTACACACCTAACCAAAACTCCAAAGCCAACATAATTCCAGGGATGAGAGAATAACGGAGATCATATAATAGAATCCAAGTTTCTACGACTCATTTTTAACCTGTAGCGGTTGTGTCAATACCTTGGACACTATCTAATAATACTAGTAGTATGGTGACAAGAAGTTTAGGCTCAATAGCATGGCTTGGGTTTGCACTTCAAGGTCGGGGATCTAAATAAATATAATGTAAGGCTTTCAATTTGACTAATGCACGTATATCCTATGTGTTTTAGCGATAGTTTAAGAAAACTAGGTTCAATATGCTCAAAAATTAATTTGGTGACTTGCCTTGCTGAGCGAAAGGTGACGGAGGAACCTCGGGGTAATACTCTGGTTCTTCGACGGCATCGTAGTCTTCTCGATACGAATGATAAACATAACATTCAATTAAATAACCCAAAATCACACAACAAGCATATAGGTTTTAATTGGGTTAAATCAAAGGAAATAAAGTTATTAATATTCTTAAATCATTATCTAAATTGTTAAGAACAAATTTTGATGGAGTTATGAATTTTCTAAAAAGGGATAAAAATTTATCCTAAAGTGTTTTAAACTCCCTATTAATTAAAAATAAAAATTTCAGAATAAACCTATGGTTTTATTGCATAAATATGAAGAGAATAAAAAGATAATTTTTTTAAAATTGGAATGGTCAAATTTGGAGTCAAATTGAGCAAGTTATGAATTTTTGAAGTTTAAATGAATTTCTGGAATTTATTTTGAACTGATAACAGTCGCTGGTCCACGGTGAGCCGAACCCACCATGAACCTGCGCACTGTGCTCGTGCGCCGGATCGCGGATCATCATTGGACGTGATCGGGCGACTGCGGGCGAGGCGGGTGGTTTAAATGACAACCGACGGTCGAGATTAAAAGATCGAAACGGTACGTGATGGATGGCCTAGATTCAATATGGGTTTTAAATACAAACGGACGATCCAGATTAGATCATACCGGTTCACTGAGATCTAACGGATCTGATTAAACTGAGCGAATGATTTAATCTCCACCGTCCGATCTCAATCGCACGGCTGCGGTGGAATCCAACATGACATAGGTACTTTACCCATGCCAGTCGTCTTCTCCGGCGATGGCCACAGGCTAGCGGCCACGGCGAACGATGATGGTCCTATCCGAGCCTAGAAATGGAAGCAGGACAGTGAGGGGAACATGTGGGTACCACTGCAGGGGTCTGAGGTGATGAGGACATCACTTCACATGATACACACATAGAGCCTCCACCTACAATTCAATTACAAGGACCAATCACACGCGCTCGTGCCCGTCGCTTGAACCATGAGGTTAATTCTTTCCTTAGCAACTATGTTAATATTTGTTTGGACGAGATGCTACTGAATACTAGTGATATTTTGTTGCTTAGGAACATGGGAGATGGAATAGAAGAGTTGGAGTTGAAGACGGAGTCGCACGGATGATTTGAAGTCAAGAATTCGCTGGTTTGGACTACATCAACCACCATGCACCAAAATGGGCGTAACTTCCTCATACGAAGTCCGATTGGTGTGTTCTTGGACTTTTTGGAAAGCTGAGGAGAAGACGGATCGTTTGCTGTTGGTTCCGCCTCATTTGGAGTCTCGAGCCGTCCTGTGTGTTTGAAACAGTACTGCGTGACAAAATTGGGCCGAGTTGGACCTTGTACTGAGTTGGCCCATAGTCTGAGTCTGTTCACCTTCTACAGGCTATCTGTTCACCTTCTACAGGCTGCCACGCCCTATATATTCACGCCAGCCACCTTTAGGGTTAGGTTTTGCTTTGTTTGCATCTACACTTGTGTGTTTAGATCCTGCCCCTTGCACCGGACCGATTGGCTGCTGCATAGGCGTTTGTGAAACCTCACCTTTTCATCGTTTGTCTGTGATTTGGCATTCGACTTGTATCCTTCTTGTTCTTGCTTGTGTTCTTGGGTTTGCTTGCAGGAATTAGCCTTCGTGGTGAGGTCAATCGCGTCCTGCGTGGTTGATAACCAACGGAGACAGTGGTGTAACGATTGCAAGGTTTTGATCTGCCGGACCGGAGCCTTGGATCGCCAACGTCGAGATTCTCCACCAATCCAAGTTATCCTTTACCTAGCGGAAGATAGGGACCAATTCCCCCATCAGTTGGTATCAGAGCAAAGGTTTCCCGTTAGGTAATCTCGATCTTGTTTATTTCTACCTAGAGTCCAGAAAACCCTCACAAAAAAATCCCCACCGAGAACCCCTTTGTGCCTTGCGATTTTAATTTCAGTTTTTAACCTTGTTGAGTTTGTGTTCTTGGTTGAGTCTTGTTGTTGGTTTAGTCATCCCTTTGTGTCGTTTGAGTAGTAGTTGGTCTGGTGTCTCAAAAAAAAATTCCCCACCCGAAACCCCCCCCCCCACAACCCTACTCGTTTTCCACATCGAGTCTTTGTGACCCCCCTTCGGTAAAACAGCATAACTTTTCGCTCGTTTGGCAGAAAAATCTGAAATTCTTTGAGCGTCTTCCTGACCCAATTTGGGGGGGTACCCTAACACGGTTCCCCTGTTAGCCCTCACTAGAATCGCCAAAAAAATCAGGAAGATAAAGAAAAAAATTGGTCAAAGTTTTTGCTCGCCGTTCTGCGAACTTGTTGAATTTTTGTGAACCACATCCCACCTCAGTTCTAGGTGCCAATTTTTGTGGTTGCATCTCTGGTCATCCTTGTTCAAAAAAAATAGAGTGAAAAAAAAAGAGAAAAAAAATCAAAAAAAAAGAGAAGCGGTCCTGTCTATTGCTTGTCCGATCCCTTGTCTGATCTCTTGTCCGATCCCTTGTCCGATCAGCGGCAGGCAGGCAGTGGCAGATTCTCTTGTGCGATCTCTTGTCCGATCTCTTGTCCGATCCCTTGTCCGATCTGCAGAGAGCTGGATTTGGCCTGTTATTGCTTCCATTTGAGTTTTGGACACATAGTTTCCCTCTATTGCTTGAATTTTCACATTGGGAGCACTAAGGCCAGCAACTTTGACGAGTACTAGGGAATACTTATTGAACTTGGTTTAACTGTTATTACTATCGCTAATCCTTGCTACTCACTTTGCCTTCCAAGCTACACCTTTCTCTTGGTCAGGACAGGTTCATTTCTTGCAATTGCACACTACCCTCCACTTGGTTCATCACCTGTAGGCCGGTGACCTCACTGCGGCGTGGTAAGAACACTTGCAAGCGTGGGTAAGGCGCTTGATGGATTGCTTCCACCACACCCCACCACCCCACCTAGCTGTTTTACATAAGGATTATTCTTTGTTGTTTTGTCTTTTCACTAACATGGCAGATAACAGCGGTACCCCTCCATCTGATTTTAATGACTGTGTCTCACGATGTGCTCTACTAGAGTCTCAGCGGCAGACCCAACATTCCATCGAACGTATCGCGCGTACTGTGGCTGACCTAGTGGACCAAATGACTGCCTTGGAAACACGTTTGCCTGCTGCACGAGCCAACGATGACAATGTTGAAGAAGAAGACGACCATATTGAAGAGGAAGACGACCTATCCTATGCCGAAAACAATGCCATTGACCCTGACGAGGCTGCACGTCATTGCTTTCAGTTCAACCGTCAAGGTATGGGCGGCCACCGCAACCGCCATCCACAAGATAACAATGACAACCACAGGAATAATGATCCCTACTCTAAGGTAAAATTTTCAGTACCTCATTTTGCTGGCACCTATGATCCAGATGCATATTTAGATTGGGAGATGTCAGTCGAACAAAAATTTAATGCTCACATGGTTCCTGCTATCCACCGCGTGCGCTTAGCTACTAGTGACTTCACTGGATATGCTCTTCTTTGGTGGACTGAAATAGTTCAGGTTGGCAATGAACCACAAAATTGGGATATGTTAAAATGGCAAATGTGTGGTACATGGGTTCCTCCTTTATATAAACATGATTTGAGAAAAAAAAATTGCAGCGCCTAAACCAAGGAAATAAATCGGTAGAGGAGTATTATCAGGAGTTGCAAATAGGTTGCATGCGTGCTGAAATTGAGGAGGACAATGAGGATAAAATGGCCCGTTTTTATGGTGGTTTAAGATGTGAAATTCAGGATATCATTGATTATAAAGAATACAATACTATCACTCATCTTTTCCACCTTGCTATGCTTGCAGAAAAAGAATTGCAGGGTCGCCAACAACCACAACGCAGCATGAGGACCAACATTGGTGGTGCTACTTCACGCTCAAGTGGCCAGCAGCAACGACCACCGCCACCACCTTCTCGACCGATGGCTACATCAGCACCTTCTACATCTACAGCCCAAGCTGAGAGTTCCAAGGCGCCAGCCAAGCCCACCTCCTCGGCGGCCTCTACTGCACGTTCTGCAGTGATCCAGTGTCACAGATGCAAAGGATTTGGCCACGTTATGAAGGACTGCCCTAGTCAGCGGGCTTATATTGCTACGGAAGACGGTGGCTACGTAAGTGCTAGTGATGTTGAAGATGAATATGCGCTTGCTGCTAACATTGCAGGAGATGACGATACATTCAACGATGACGCTGTTTTTGCGCCGGATGCCCTTGCCGACCATGAAGCACTTATTGTACAACGTGTCTTGAGCACTCACATGGAGCAGGACGATCGGGCACAACGGAATAATCTGTTTTAGACCTTCTTCCTCGTCAATGACCGTCGTGTACGTGTCATCATCGACAGCGGTAGTTGCAACAATTTGGTGAGCCACGACATGGTAACGAAGCTTCAACTTCCCACACGTGCGCATCCACACCCTTACCATGTGCAATGGTTCAACAATAGCGGTAAGGTCAAGGTAACACAAACTGCTCACATCAAATTTTCCATTGGTACATACTTCGGAGTTGCTGATTTTGATGTAGTACCAATGCAAGCATGTTCTCTGTTACTTGGTAAACCTTGGGAGTATGATACTGATTCTACACACCATGGTAGGAGCAATAAGTACACATTTATGTATAAAGGAAAGAAAGTTACATTGCTTCCTATGACTCCTGCTGAAATTGTGAAATTTGAACAAGAAAAACATGCTAGGGACGCACAAAAGAGCAAACAACCTTCTGAAAATCAGCAAGTAGCTAAGACGCTTTTGAGGCAACAGAAAGATAAAATTGCTTCTCCTTCTTCATCACAAGTTATTAATCTGAAAGGACGTGTCATGCTTGCAACTAAAACTGACCTTGCTGAAATTTGTGATGATTCTCCCTTGCTATATGGCTTGATTTGCACAAACGTGTTGTTTTCACATGCGAACATTCCTAGCTCTGTTCCTGTTGCAGTCACTGACCTTTTGCAGGAGTTTAACGATGTTTTTCCTGCTGAGATACCACCCGGGCTGCCACCGATACGCGACATTGAGCACCAAATTGATTTGGTCCCGGGAGCGTCTCTTCCTAATCGTGCAGCGTACCTGTTGGGGGAAAATATCCCATCTTCGGGGTTATTGCCGTAACAGCACAAAAGCAGATAATGGATTTGAAGGTTTCCAGATGTCCATCTTCGAAGATACCCTGAATCAAGCTCGAAGTACGAAGATAGGCATTGGTTCGGAGTACATCTTCGAACTAAGGCTTTTTGAGATCTTTATTGCTAGCTAAGATGGAAGATTTATCTTTTATATTATTAGATTAGTCTTTTACCATTTTAACCCTATCAAGGGTACCGAATAGTTTCTACTATGTCGGTTGTAATAGAGGGGTAAATAGGTCTTTTCCTTAATGTTTGGGCCTATAAATACCCCCCATTTCACCCTGTAATAGGGACCGAATACAAGTTATTCAATACACACATTCGAACTATTCTAAGTTGTTATCCTTTCAGAGGCTTAGAACAATTCACTTCGCAAACACTTCGTTTGTTAGTTTCTAATCTACAGAAACCTGTTAGCGTAATCTTTTATGCCAACAGTTGGCGCCGTTCGTGGGGAACCTAGTTCGAAAAACTTCGTTCTCTATCAACTTCCTACATCATGCCTCCTAAGCGGAGCACACCTCGTAACCCTGTTCGGAGGTCCTCTCGGATCTCCGGAGAGACCCCGTCTGACACGGTCGAAGTCGGAGGGCCTTCGACATTCCCTCCACCTCAAACTCCGGAAGGAGTTTCCATCCCTCGAACATACGGAGCTTCTCCGCCAAATCCTTCCTTACTTCGACCACCTGGAATCCCTCTTCCACCTTCCATCCCACTTCGAACTGATCCTACTAGTTCTCAAGACCCGGAAGATCCTTCCGGAGGAGATGAAGATAATCTTGGAGATATGGCCACTCAAATGGCCAACCTTCAAGCTGAAGTAGCAAGATGGCGGCAAGAAGCTGCGAACAGGCTTCGCTCTCAAGCCATCCCAGCTATCCCAGAAGTGCCCGAAGATGATGAACCCGATTATCCCGAAGCCCCGGAGAACGCCTCCTTCGATAATGAATCTCCGCTGCATCTTGAGCTGCAGAAAGTTCGCTTTGATCCGAAGTTTAAGACTTCGAAGCTCTGTAAGTATGCTGGAGATGAAGATCCCGGAGAGTTTGTCCATTCTTATGCCCTAGCAATTGAAGCTAGCGGAGGAGTTCGAGACACGATGGCAAAGTGCTTCCCTTTAGATCTTCAAGGAGTGGCATTAAGGTGGTTCTGGTCTTTGAAGCCAGGATCAATTAATTCATGGGGGCAGTTGAAGAAGAGGTTTGTAAGCAATTTTCAAGGTACCTTCGTGCCTCCAATGTCAACGGGAAGCCTTTTCCAGGTGAAGCAGCTCCCCGGAGAGACATTAAGGCAATATTTCAAGCGCTTCGCTCATACGAAGTCACAGATCCGGGGGTTGTCTGCATCTTCGGTAGTTGATGCAGCTCGAGAAGGCGTCACTCATCAAGGCCTTCTAGATAAGCTTCATCGGAAAAGCATATCCTCGGTCTCTCAACTGATGTCATACTTCGAGGAGTATGCGAGGTCGGAAGAGGGTTGGCTTCGAAGAACTGCAGCTACTTCATCCATATTGCAAGAAGTTAAAGTAGAAGTAAAAACCTCGGCACAGCCGCAAGAACCAGTCTTCGAAGTTCAACATGATCGGAGAAGGGGGCAAAAGCACCCTCGTTCTGAAGTCTTGAATATTGCACCCCCACAGAAATTTACACATAGAGCTCCACAGTCTTCGGGGAAAAAGGTCAGCGGCTGGAGGCCGCCAGGTAAAACGGCTGGCAAAGGCCAGACCCTTTTCTGCTGCATTCATGGTGAAAATCGAAGCCATGCAACTGATACTTGCAAGGCTATACTCACTCTAAGAGGAGAATATCTAGAGAGAACTTCGGGTCGAGGTACTACCGACCGAGTTCCAGCTACAGCGCGCCCGGAGCCGGTCCAGGCTGTGGCGCGAATAGAAAACTTTGAAGCCGCAAGACATCCTCTAGTGGTCAATGTTATGCCACCTCCGAAGCAAGAGGAAGGGCAAGACCGAGGGAAAAGAGTAGTCCTCCCCATCTCCGGAGGAGGTACCCTCGGAAGCATGTCAAAAAGACAGCGAAGAGACTACGTCAGAGAAGTAGGCCATATTGGGACTTCGTCGTCTGCAGCTGCTATGCCAGAGTGGTCTCATGTACCGATATCCTTTTCCGCGGAGGATGCAGCTGGCATTAAGTTCCCGCATGCAGACCAACTTGTTATCACTGCTGATATTGCGGGCACTGAAGTTCGAAGGGTATTGATTGACGGAGGTAGTTCGACAGACATCATTTTTGTTCAAGCCTTCGATCAATTGTGCAAGGCTTCGCAGGACCTCCGCTTGATGCACTTGGCCAAATAGGCCTGGAAGTTACCTTCGGAGAAGGTTTGTTGGCCCGAACTGAGGAAGTAATCTTCGATGTTGTAGATGCCCCGTATGCTTACAACGTCATCTTTGGAAGAGGCATGCTAAACCAGTTTGGAGCTGTGGCGCATCACAATTATTTGTGCATGAAGATGCCCACACAAGCAAGAGTCCTTACTGTCTTCGGAGATCAAGCTATCGCTCGGAGAGCGGAATATGGTCATGGTCCTCCTCTTGATCCAAGACAAGTAAACAATGTGCAAGATAATCAAGAAATTTTTTCAGCCCCTTCCGAAGCTTCGAAGAAATCCTTTTCGAGACCGAGTCCTGAAGGAGAGATTGCAGCGAAGGTCATCGTTAAAGATGGTAAAGAATATACATTTCAATTTGGTAAAGATTTACCTCCAGAAGTTGCAACTTCCTTGGAAAAGGTGGTGGAAGAAAATTTAGATGTCTTCGCTTGGTCTGACGAAGATATCACCGGAGTCGATCGGGATATCATCGAACATAGTTTACTTGTAAACCCGAAAGCCCGTCCTGTTCGGCAAGGACTCCGGAAAATGTCTGCAGAAAGAGCTGCTCTAGCAAAAGACGAAGTTGAGAAATTATTGAAGGCTGGAATTATCAAAGAAGTGGCTCACACAGAATGGTTAGCCAACCCAGTCTTCGTCAGAAAGAAGTCTTCCGGAAAGTGGCGTATGTGCATCGATTTCACATCCTTGAATAAAGCATGCCTTCGTGACCCCTACCCCATGCCCCGAATTGATCAATTGGTCGACTCCACCGCAGGTTCGGAGTTATTAAGCTTCCTCGACGCGTATTCTGGTTATCATCAAATATGGTTGAAGCGCGAAGATGAGATCAAGACAAGCTTTGTAACTCCTTCGGGAGTCTTTTGTTATGTAAGAATGCCCTTCGGCTTAAGAAATGCCGGGGCTACTTTTTCGAGGTTAGTTGCTAAGGCTCTAGGTCATCAATTAGGTCGCAATGTGGAAGCCTATATGGATGATATTGTAATAAAGAGTGCTTTCAAGCACCAACATAGCCTAGACTTAGCAGAAACATTCAATAGCCTTCGGGCATGTGGGATCCGTCTTAACCCCGAAAAATGTATCTTCGGAGCTAAGGCTGGAAAATTGTTAGGGTATTTAGTTTCAAGCAGGGGATTGAAGCTAGCCCTACTCAAATAACTGCGCTACAAAAGATGGCTCATCCAGAAAATTTAAAGCAAGTGCAAAAGCTGACTGGGCGTCTGGCAGCACTTAGCAGGTTTTTATCAAGGTCTGCGGAGAGAAGCTTGCCTATATTTAAAGCATTGAAAGGGTCCGAAGATTTTGCATGGACACCGGAGTGTCAAAAAAGCTTCGAAGATATTAAAGAGTATCTCAGTAATCTTGCTACACTCACGGTGCCTACTGCGGACGAAACCCTACTCCTCTACCTTGCAGCTACAGGTTCTGCTGTCAGTGCAGTCCTTGTCAGAGAAGTGGATTTCAATGGGAAGTTGGTCCAAAATCCTATTTATTTTGTATCCGAAGCATTATCAGGAGCGAAGACAAGATACTCCGAACTCGAGAAGTTCGTTTATGCTCTGATAATGGCTTCGAGGAAATTAAGATATTATTTTTTGGCACACAATGTGGTTGTACCAACTTCGTATCCCTTGGGAGATATGCTTCGAAGCAAGGATTCCACTGGAAGAATTGGGAAGTGGGCAGTTGAGCTAGCACCCTTCGGCATATCTTTTTTGGCAAGGACAGCAATCAAATCACAAGTCCTAGCAGATTTTGTAGCAGAATGGACTCCACCTGCATATTTGGTTCCGGAGAAGTCAAGTGACGGAGTTTGGACTGTTTATTCCGATGGGGCTTTCCAAGCATCCGGAGCAGGCATTGGAGCAGTATTAATTTCACCTTCAGGGCAAAGAGCAATGTACTCCGCAAGACTCAACTTTAAGTCTACCAATAATATAGCGGAGTATGAAGGGATTTTATTGGGACTCCGAAAAGCACGTGCTCTAGGGGCTACAAGAATTATTATAAAGACAGATTCTCAGATAGTAGCAGGGCACGTAGATAAAAGTTTCCAAGTTCGGCATCCGCAGCTTGCAAAGTACTTAGAAGAAATCCGTAAAATCGAAGCACACTTCAAGGGTATTTCCATTCGGAGTATACCAAGAGCAGAAAATGAGCAAGCGGACATCTTAGCAAAAGCTGCAGCCGAAGCTGTGGATGTACCAGAAGAAGCTTTCTATGAGGAGCTCAGTATACCTTCGGTGCCACAAATTCCCTCTGCAGAGATTCTTTGCATTCCTAGTGCAGATTGGAAAAATTCGATCATGGAACTTTTACAGGGAGGAACAAATTTGCCCGAAGAGCCACAGCTGTCAAGATTGAAGCTTAGAGCTAGAAATTATCAAATAATCAATGGTATTTTATACAAAGCCAGAGTATGTTCCCCTCTACTCCGATGTATATCTCAAGCCGAAGGTCAAGAAATTCTTCGAGAAATTCATGAAGGCCTTTGTGGTAGCCATTTAGCCCCTCGAGCTTTGGCAGGAAAAACACTTCGCGAGGGGCTTTACTGGCCTACAATAACAGCTGATGCGGAGAGCTTAGTCCGCACTTGTCAAGGATGCTAGTGGATGGGTCGACGAAGTCATCGCCCACCAACAGCTCTTCAAGTCATTGCTCCGGTATGGCCTATGGCCAGATGGGGTATGGATTTAATTGGTCCCTTTCCAGTAGCCAAGGGAAATCTGAAGTTCGCAGTGGTAGCTATTGAGTACTTTTCAAAGTGGATAGAAGCAGAACCCTTAATAGCTATCACTTTGAACAATGTACAAAAATTCTTTTGGAAGATTATCATTTGCCTGTTCGGAGTGCCTAGACAACTGACAGTTGATAATGGAACACAGTTCGATGCAGAACCTTTCAGGAAATTTTGCGAAGATCTAGGCATCCAGTTATGTTTTGCTACACTGAGGCATCCGCAGTCTAATGGAGCCGTAGAAAGAGCCAATGGGAATATTTTGTCAGGGCTAAATCGAAGGATAGTACGACTAGCAAAAGGACTGTGGACCGAAGAGCTTCCGAAGATTTTGTGGTCCATTCGGACTACGCAAACAAGGTCCACAGGTTTTACTCCATTCAGACTACTATTCGGAGATGAAGCTATGACTCCAACGGAGCTCAAAGGAGGATCGTTTCGCAGCACCGAACCGGAGATCGAAGAAGAAAGACAAGCTTCGCTAGATTTATCAGAAGAAACAAGACTTCGAGTTGTGGCAAATTTATCAAAGTATCATCAGCAGACGAAGGCTTTGTTTGACCCGAAGGTTAAGCTCAATGAACTAAGACCAGGTCATCTTGTTCTACGAAGCATTATAGCACCAGGGAAGTTAGGAAATAAATGGGAAGGTCCATAGCTAATTGTTCGTTCAAGACGCCCTGGCTCTTTTAAATTAGCTAATTTAGAAGGTGAAGAGTTAGCGCATACTTGGCATGCGGAGCACCTAAAGCGATACTTCGCATAAGGGCTCCTTGTAATTCACTTGTAATCATCTTCTAAATTAATAAAGCATATGGTCCAGATAATGCCTTCCCCTCATAGACTTCTAGCTTCTGAGTGGACGCACTGGAACCGCGGAGTTGACCGAGAGGGAAGTGTCATGAAGCTGAATCATATTTTCGGACTTCGAACCATTGGTTCGAAGCTTCCGACGTGGGGGCTGACATAATTCGGAGTCCAAGCCACCGGCTTGTAGGCATCCGTAAAAGAGCCCAAAACCACATCATACGGAGTCCAAGCCATTGGCTGGTAGACTTCCGTAAAAAGAGCCGAAGGTGGCCAAAACATACGGAGTCCAAGCCATTGGCTGGTAGACTTCCGTAAAAAGAGCGAAGGTGGCCAAAATATACGGAGTCCAAGCCATTGGCTGGTAGACTTCCGTAAAAAGAGCCGAAGGTGGCCAAAATATACGGAGTCCAAGCCATTGGCTGGTAGACATCCGTAAAAAGAGTCCAAAGAGACCATTGCAAACTACGAACCATTGGTTCGACAGAGATCGCAAAAAAGAGCCGAAGGTGGCTAAAGCAAAACAGAGTTTGAGCCATGAGCTTCGAATGTATGTTAGCATAGTCCAAAGTGACAAATTATCTAAGACACTAAGCTATCTTGAAAGTTATCTCAAGTGATTTCTTTCAAAAAACAAGGGTACTAAGTTGCCATTCTTCAGACTACAAATAGTCGAAGACATTTTATAAGATTTTAAAAAATCTTTAAATTGTAGAGGGGCTCCGAACCCCCCAAAAAAATTGTTCTCCGAAGTTTTTTCTTTGCGCATAACCATCTTTGAATACAGTTCGAAGTTGCTTATACCCAAAGAGGGGCTAGTAAATATGGAGACAATTTTAAATCGGTATTCATTATTCGAACGAATATGTTTACAGATTACATCATGAAAAATTGGTATCTATACCAAGAAGGAATCGAAGACCTCTTCGGTCTCTAGAGCTAGGGTTGGAACGACTAGTTCCGGCGCCGGGAGTTCTAATAACTTTGCGTTTAACTCTCTTGCCCCCCTTCGAAGCTCTAAAGTCCTTCTGTTCTTGTTGAAGCTCGGCCCAAGTTCGAAGCCGTTCAGGGCTCCTTTCCCAGCTTCCAAGTGCTTCAGGTTTTTTACTTCGAACTTCATCTTCGTCTTTAGACCATATAACGTCTTCAGAAGACGAAGTGTTCAAGTTAACCTCTTTTTCTTCCTCTTTAATATAAGATAGTATATCTTTGATTACTTCGGGCGCAATTACACCGGAGCTATCTCGAGGAACTAGAAATCGAGGGCGTTTATAAGCTTTTAGAAGATCGAAGGTGGTCCATAATGAGCGAAGTTCGTCATTAAGGTCTAACACTTCGATATCTTCCGTATGAGGTAAAGCCTAGAAATATGATAAACAAATTTTCATTGATAAATGTTCATAACCATAAAGGTTTACACAGCCAAAAATCCTAAGGTATTTCTAAACCTGTGGGTTCGGAGGAGGCTGACTGCTCGAAGCTTGGGTCCAAACTTGCTTCTGGTGTTGACCTTCGTCGATCCAAGCCTTGATCGCAGAACGACCTTCGGCTCTCCATGAAGTTTGGAAGGCTCGCCAGGAAGCAGCCACACCTTCGGAAGGAGTCAGAAGTCGCTCATCGTCGAAGGTAATTGGGCCCCCTCCTGCGTCCGGAGTTATCGATCGACCCAGATCTTCGTAGTAGCGAAGTAGGCCGACAGCAGCCACTTGTCTGGAGAGTTCTCCATATCGAATGCCCGCTGTCTTCATCTGCTTCGCCACTCCTTGGATCCTTTTCAACCGGCGCAGAAGAGTGATGTTATCATCAGAAGGAAGTGTCCCAGTAGTACCGAAGTACTCCAGGACACCTAGCAACTGATTCATAACTTCCACAGCCACCTTCTCGGACTTCAGCTTATCTTCGTTCAGTGCATCCTTTATCGAAGTTACTTCTCCAAGAACCCCAGAAAGTCTAGCCATTTCAGTGGTTAAAATATTCTTTTGGTTCAACAGCTGGCTAGCTTCCTCTTGGAGTCTGATAAGTTCGGTCCCCGCAGTAGCGTGCTCCGCCCGCAATTTTTCAATTTCTGCTCGAAGCACAATTCTCTCTGCTTCGAGCTCTTTATTCGCAGCCTCCAAACCTTGTCTGGCCCTGCGCTCCGTTGACACTATATTATCCATTTGGACCACTCGGCTTTCGGAGATGCTAAGATTCCTTTGAAGGACGTTATTCTCCTCCCGAAGACGAGCGATCTCTTCATCATTACATATATTCGCAGCTCGGGCCAAGACAGTTTGCTGCAAAAATAAAAAACTAAGGTAAATATTTATTCGTAGATGAATTTTATGTTATTTCGCAGGTGCTTTGTACCTGATAGGCTGCACGTTCTATAGCAGCATTAAGCTCCGTCCTATCTGCCTTGCTCAGAATGGCCACTAAGTTGGTCTCCCCTATGTCACGGCTAGCTCGATCCAAAGGTTCGAGCAAAGTCCGAAGACCAGTTGTTTGCCCTAAGAAAGGAGCTAGCAGGGGGAGCATACTTATTGCCTGTTGGTCATCTTCGTCCAGCGAAGGACCGGAGCGTTGGCTTGTGGTCTTCGGAGCCCCTCGAGAATGGCCCTCCTCGGAAGATTGGCTCTCGTCTGTTGAATCAGATGGAGTTGATCCGGAACTCGCAGCAGGGAGGGGTTATATATTTCTTTTGCCTCTTCCAGGTCCCATTTGAGTAGCTCTCTGGGTTGGCTCCGAAGTCATCGAAGGTCCAGGAATTATTTCTTCCTGGCGGACCTCTTCCATAGGAGTGGACTCTGTAAAAAAAGTATTATACATTGTATAAATACAGAAAATAAACATGAAAGAATTATTCGAAGTCTACCTTCGACATTTTGCAGAGGAGTAATTATCGGACTGTTCGGCGGATCGAAGGCGAGATCTTCGTCCGAATCAGCCGTTAAGTCTTCGACTACAGGAGCATCGTCCTGAGCAGTCCTTGTTGCCTCTTCAGGAATCGAAGCCATAGTAACTTCGACCCCGCTTTCATTCACAGGAACTTCGTCCTAAGATATATCTTCCTGAACTGCCGAAGTCCTTGGTTGCTCAAGATTATCTTAGGACTCCGGCACGTTCGCAGGTACTTCGGCTTGTGCAGTCCTTTGAGTTTCATCTTCGTCTATCAGACGCACAAGCAACCTCCCTTCGTCCTCTTGGGAGTCAGAGACTGAAGCCCTTGAGCTCGAAGGTGCAGGATTCGAAGGTGCAAGATTTTTTGGCTTCCGAGCCACCTTCTTCACCGGAGTTTTAGCAGAGCTCGAAGTCCCAGCTTCGGCTTTCCTCTTTTTGGGTCCTTTCTCCGAAGGCACCCAATCCATCAAAGGGGGTGGAGTGATTTCTAGCATTCCCCACACTCTGTTAAATCTCTCCCAACTCCCGACCAACTTGATCCTCCATTCTTTTTCGGTCGGAGTTGGAGCGCCCAAAATCTTCTCCGAAGCCCTTACGATTTGCTCCGAAGTAATATGGGCTGAAGAAGCTAAAAAATGAATCAAGTTAGTTTTTTCTTCGAATGAATATGCATAATACATGTTGTCTTCGAAGTTACCTGCAGGGCTCGAAGTCGAAGTGATCTTTCGGAGACCGCCTTCCGAATCCTCTTCGAAGATGATAGGCCAGTTGGCCATAAGCGGAGAGATTTGTAACCCAAGGAATTCTTCGGCTAAGTCTCGCATGCTCAACCTTCGACTAATCTTCTGAAGTAAGCTGAGGCGAGCTTCGAGCTGACCTTGGTCTGGTTGCACTAAGGCTTCCTTCCGGAATTGGATTTCTTTCAGAGGTCCGGCCAGAGGATTGCTCGCCCCAACTTCGGCATAAAACCACCTCATGACCCAGTCAGTATACCATCTAGCATTGATGGCCTTGGCAGGAAATTGAAGGGCATATTCGTCCCGAAGCCTAAAGTTGATACTTCCGAAGGCTACTACTACCTTTTCACCTCCGGGGCTTACGAAGGTTTTTGGCTGGCATGAAGCTCTGTGTAACGCAGCGAAGATTTCTGCTCTCCCCTCACAGCCTTCGGCTCTCAATGCCCATTCGAAGATAGCCAAATGAGCTACAGTGTTCGGAGACAGTTGAGGAAGGGTGACATGGAATAAATCGAGTACCTCCGCCAAGAAATCCACTGCTGGCAGGCCTAAGCCGGATTCGAAGAAGGCTTCGAAGACGACCACTTCTCCGGGCCTTGGCGATGGGATGAGTTCTTTTCCAGGCTTGCGGATCATAACTCTAGTGCTAATCCTCCCTTCTACTGCGATTGCCAGTGATTCCCTCTTGCAGGTAGAAGATCCCAGTTGAAAGGATTGGTCTAGGTACTTCGTTGATGGCGGGCAGAGACTTTGATCGTCAACATTTTGGGGATTTCTCCCTCCTGCGGCCATGGATGTCGTTGCAGGTGTTGGAGGCGCCATCGCCAACACCGCAGCCGCTGCTGCTGCAGCCGCCTGCTGCCGAGCCAAGGCCGAAGGAGCTCCAGAACCCTTGGTTTTCGCCATTGCAGTTACTAGGTTACTTTGGGAGAAAAATGGAAGCTAGGGCTCAAAGGACTCAAAGTGCTCAGAAGGTGTTTGTTTGCAAGAGAGCAGTGGAAAGGTAATCGGGTAAGTTCTAGGCCCTTTATTTATAGCCTAGACTTTACATTTTTACCGTTAGTCCATGCTGTTTCGCATTCTTGCCCGTTACTTTTCTCCGAAATTAACGCGTTCTACGGTTTCCGTTAGAAGAAGAAAGTTAACGGCTATTTCTTCTAAGTCTAAAAGACTCAAACTTCCTGAGTCGGTTCTAAGATAGTTCGAAAGTAATTGTTTTAAGACTGATTCGAAGTTTTATATGTTCGCACATTTCGAAGATGAATTAAAATCTAATAACCCCTATGCCTGGTTATTTTTTCCTTCCGTATACTGCTCTCCTAACATTACAGGTTAAACGGAGAAGCGTATTCGAGGGGCTACTGTTGGGGGAAAATATCCCATCTTCGGGGTTATTGCCGTAACAGCACAAAAGCACATAATGGATTTGAAGGTTTCCAGACGTCCATCTTCGAAGATACCCTGAATCAAGCTCGAAGTACGAAGATAGGCATTGGTTCGGAGTACATCTTCGAACTAAGGCTTTCTGAGATCTTTATTTCCAGCTAAGATGGAAGATTTATCTTTTATATTATTAGATTAGTCTTTTACCATTTAACCCTATCAAGGGTACCGAATAGTTTCTACTATGTCGGTTGTAATAGAGGGGTAAATAGGTCTTTTCCTTAATGTTTGGGCCTATAAATACCCCCCATTTCACCCTGTAATAGGGACCGAATACAAGTTATTCAATACACACATTCGAACTATTCTAAGTTGTTATCCTTTCGGAGGCTTAGAACAATTCACTTCGCAAACACTTCGTTTGTTAGTTTCTAATCTACAGAAACCTGTTAGCATAATCTTTTACGCCAACAGTACCGTACCAATCCAGAGGAGACAAAAGAAATTGAGCGCCAAGTACATGACCTTCTTGATCGTGGGTACGTCCGTGAAAGCCTTAGTCTTTGTGCAGTACCCGTTCTTTTGGTACCTAAGAAAGATGGTAGTTGGCGCATGTGTGTTGATTGTCGTGCTATTAATAATATCACCATTTGATATCGACACCCTATTCCTAGATTGGATGACATGCTTGATGAGCTTAGTGGTGCCATTATCTTTACTAAGATCGATCTCCATAGTGGCTACCACCAAATTCGCATGAAACTAGGTGATGAATGGAAAACTGCTTTTAAAACAAAGTTTGGATTATATGAGTGGCTTGTCATGCCTTTTGGACTTACTAATGCACCTAGTACCTTCATGCGCTTGATGAATGAAGTCCTACGACACTTTATAGGACTCTTTGTGGTTGTATACTTTGATGATATCTTGGTTTATAGCAAGTCTCTCACTGAACATGTTGAACACCTACGTGCTGTTTTTTTGTCCTCCGTGAGGCTAGAATGTTTGGTAACCTTGAGAAGTGCACGTTTTGCACGGATCGAGTTGTATTTCTTGGATATGTTGTCACTTCATAGGGTATTGAGGTTGACGCGGCGAAGGTAGAAGCAATCAACAGCTGGCCGCAACCCCAAACTATCACATAGGTACGTAGTTTTCTTGGTCTTGCAGGTTTCTACCGGCGTTTTGTGAAAGATTTTAGCACCATAGCCGGTCCTTTGCATGAGTTGACCAAGAAGGGAGTCACTTTTACTTGGGAACCAGCACAAGAACAAGCTTTTGCCACACTCAAAGATCGTCTTACACATGCACCTCTACTTCAGCTACCCGATTTCAGTAAGCCTTTTGAGTTAGAATGTGATGCTAGTGGTTTTGGAATAGGAGGTGTGCTGCTACAAGGAGGTAAACCCGTGGCCTATTTTAGTGAGAAATTACATGGTCCACAGTTGAATTATTCTACCTATGATAAGGAATTATATGCCTTAGTGCGTGTGCTTGAAACTTGGCAACATTACCTTTTGCCTAAGGAGTTTATTATTCATTCGGATCATGAAGCATTGAAGCATATATGTAGTCAAGCAAATCTGAATAAACGACATGCTAAATGGGTAGAATTTATTGAGACTTTTCCATATATCATTAAGCATAAGAAAGGGAAAGATAATGTGATTGCCAATGCTTTATCTAGACGTTATACATTGCTTTCTCAACTTGATTATAAGATCTTTGGTTTAGAAACATTGAAGGACATGTATGCTACTGATTTGGACTTCAAAGATGCTTTTGCAAATTGTACAAATGACCGTGCTTGGAACAAATATGTGCTGAATAATGGATATCTTTTTCGTGCTAACAAGTTATGTGTGTCGGCTAGCTCTCTTCGCTTGTTGTTATTGCAGGAAGCACATGGTGGTGGTTTGATGGGTCATTTTGGATCAAAGAAAACCGAAGATGTGTTGTCCACACACTTCTATTGGCCTAGGATGAGACGAGATGTTGAGCGCTATGTGGCACGATGCACTACTTGCAATAAAGCTAAGTCCCGTCTAAACCCACATGGTCTTTATATGCCTCTGCCCGTTCCTAGTGTACCTTGGGAGGATATTTCTATGGATTTTGTGTTAGGATTACCTAGAACTAGGAGGGGGAGGGATAGTATTTTTGTGGTGGTAGATCGGTTCTCTAAAATGGCGCATTTTATACCTTGTCACAAGAGCGACGACGCTACAAATGTTGCTGATTTGTTTTTCAGAGAGGTCGTACGCTTGCATGGAGTTCCCAATACCATCGTTTCAGATCGTGATGCTAAATTTTTAAGTCATTTTTGGAGGACGTTGTGGCATAAGTTGGGGACGAAGCTGCTGTTTTCTACTACTTGTCACCCCCAAACGGATGGGCAAACGGAGGTCGTCAACCGTACATTGTCCACCATGCTGAGGGCTGTTTTGAAGACCAACTTGAAGCTTTGGGAAGAGTGTCTACCTCATATTGAGTTTGCATATAATAGGTCAGTACACTCCACTACTAAGGTAAGTCTGTTTCAAGTGGTCTATGGCTTTAATCCGCGTGCTCCTATTGATTTGCTACCATTGCCACCATCTGAAAAATTGAATTTTGATGCTACTACATGTGCTGAATTATTGCTTAAAATGCATGAAACTACTAAAGCAAACATAGAGAAAATGAATGAGAAATATCGTGCTTATGGTAGTAAGGGTAGAAAAGAGATAACATTTGAACTGGGTGATCTTGTTTGGTTGCACTTGTGCAAGGATCATTTTCCTGATTTGAGAAAGTCTAAATTGATGCCCCGTGCTGATGGTTCTTTCCATGTGCTTGAGAAGATAAATGATAATGCATATAAACTTGAGTTGCCTGCAGCTTTTGGGGTTAGTCCCACATTTAACATTTCAGATTTAAAGCCCTATTTGGGAGATGACGATGAGCTTGAGTCGAGGACGACTCCAATTCAAGAGGGGGAGGATGATGAGGACATCACTTCACATGATACACACATGGAGCCTCCACCTACAATTCAATTACAAGGACCAATCACACGCGCTCGTGCCCGTCGCTTGAACCATGAGGTTAATTCTTTCCTTAGCAACTATGTTAATATTTGTTTGGATGGGATGCTACTGAATACTAGTGATATTTTGTTGCTTAGGAACATGGGAGATGGAATAGAAGAGTTGGAGTTGAAGACGGAGTCGCACGGATGATTTGAAGTCAAGAATTCGCTGGTTCGAACTACATCGACCACCATGCACCAAAATGGGCGTAACTTCCTCATACGAATTCCGATTGGCGCGTTCTTGGATTTTTTGGAAAGCTGAGGAGAAGACAGATCATTTTCTGTTGGTTCCGCCTCATTTGGAGTCTCGAGACGTCCTGTCTGTTTGAAACAGTCCTGCGTGACAGAATTGGGCCGAGTTGGACCTTGTACTGAGTTGGCCCATAGTCTGAGTCTGTTCACCTTCTACAGGCTGTCTGTTCACCTTCTACAGGCTGCCACGCCCTATATATTCACGCCAGCCGCCTTAGGGTTGGGTTTTGCTTTGTTTGCATCTACACTTGTGTGTTTAGATCCCGCCCCTTGCACCGGACCGATTGGCTGCTGCATAGGCATTTGTGAAACCTCACCTTTTCATCGTTTGTCTGTGATTTGGCATTCGACTTGTATCCTTCTTGTTCTTGCTTTTGTTCTTGGGTTCGCTTGCAGGAATTAGCCTTCGTGGCGAGGTCAATCACGTCCTGCGTGGTTGATAACCAACAGAGACAGTGCTGTAACGATTGCAAGGTTTTGATCCGTCGGACCGGAGCCTTGGATCGCCAACATCGAGATTCTCCACCAATCCAAGTTATCCTTTACCTAGCGGAAGATCGGGACCAATTCCCCCATCATGAGGTAATCAGGTTGCGGCCGGCGATGAGCGGGGGTGGCGAAGGCGTTCGGATCCTCGTCGGCGATGGGGTTCCGGCGGTCTTCAACGGTGACGGAGGAGTGGACGAGGTCAGGGTGGCACTGGTGGTCACGATGGTGCGGTCGCCAAGGGTGGAGGAGGGCTCCAGTGACAGCAAGTGGCGGCTGGAGTGCGGGTGGCGGTGTGGTGTTAAAAAGCGGAGTCCGGACATTTCATTCGGGCTGGGTGCAATTGGGCGTGAAGACCGAACACGGTGGTGGTCGAGGGCTTAAATAGGGGCGTCGGTGGTGTAAATGGCTAGTGAATACATGGAAAGTCGAAGGGGGGTTTTCAAATTTTTCGGCAAGGTCTTGCCATGCATGCGCGCTGCGATCCCGAGGTTTAAACGTGGCGATTAATAGGGGGAAACGGCTGGTGGATCTCGGGGAGCATTAGAGCGGCGCCAATTTATGCAAGGGTGCCGATGGCGAGCGGATTGCGGAGCTAGGGTTATGGGCTGATGAGGTTTTGGGGTGGCGCGAGGAGGAAGATGGATCTGGCGGTGAGGGTCCACTGTAAGAGGGTGGCCGTGGGTGTGGGCGTGGCAACGATCGGGCCTGACGGGTGGGGTCGGGCTCGGCTGGGGGGGGTAGCGCCGACATGTGGGCCTGGTCCAGGTGCACGCGCAGAGAGGGGGCACGGGGTGGAGTGGGCTGGGCCGGCCTGAGGAGGGAGAAAGGGGGAGAGGTGCCCGTTAATGTTAAATTTATTTCTGAATAAAAATAATTGTTGAAATTGATTTAAAATATTAGGGCTGCTTCCATGGGTGGTAAAAATTCTCAAAAATAGGTCATGGCCTTGGGATCATATAAAATTTTCTTAGATTCTGGTTTGGATGTTTCCTCTAGGTTTTAGTTTATTTGGGCATTTTCAGCTTTTTGGAAAATCAGAAATAATCCCTTTTCAGAAAAATATAAATAATAATGGATTTTTACCTTTATGGAAATTTGGGGTGTTACACCCCCTTCGGCGATACTTCGCATCACCGGTCTGACCAGGAAGTATACCTCCGGTCCGACCACCATTTTATTGCAGATCAGAATCGGCCTTGTTCTGGCCGGTTTGATTAGGTTTTATTACTTTTAGTTATTTTCTCACACATCAGATAATCGAACTTTATTTCTTAATATTTGTTTGATTACCTGGCGTCTCCATTACCCATACAACCGTTAAGGATTTGTCGGAACACGACATCGGTGCCGCATCACGCTTAGGTTTATCCCTAAGTATCCGTGCACTTTTGGATCGTCGAGCTGACCCAACTGAGTGGGCGTGTTTCCGTGTAACACAATTTTTGGCGACTCTGCTGGGGAAGACATCATCATGACGAGCACGTCTACATCGGCTGTAGGTACATCGGCCATGACTACTACGACTACGACAACAGTACCCCTATCGCCGATGGACCAGAGGGCATGAACACGGAAATCGACAACCGCAACATCATCCTCCCTACTCTCGTGGACATCCCTGAAGACGATCGGGCCAAGATCGAAGCAAGACGATGGAATTTCATGCCCTCATGCTCGGGCGCTACACAAAAACTCGCACAGGTTTCATCTAGTGTGACATCAACATCCCAGACCCCTTCGGAAAAAAGGTACCATCACCATCCCTCCCATCTTTATCCCCCTTAGAGGTTAGACAGGAGATGGCCACTAGAGTGGATCAGGCCATTAGTGCTACATTTTCAAATCGACTAAGGCCTGAAATGGAAGCGATGTTTAGGAGATTCGGCTTTTTCGAGGCCGTTTCTCACACCCCGATTGCAAGCCTACCCCTCGCGCACCACGTACACAGTAGAACCGATGGGAGCACCGGAAAGGTCATTACATATATACCTCCAATTTCCGGGGCTGAGGCTGCGCATACCAATGTCAGTCAGGTCAGCCCTTGGGCTGGCCAAACCAGCACCTACAAGGCACCATCACCGATGACAGTTAGTCTGATTGGCTACCAGGCTGACCCGACTAACCCGTATAGCTACGGTCAGACCGGCTACTAGGCCGGTCCGACCCGCCAGTGTGCCTACGATCAAATCGGCCCTATGGCCAGTCAGACCGCCCCATTTTATTACACGCCACCTACGCCCATGCTGCCCTTTCATGCGCTGCCCACGCCTCCTGCTCCTGCATACCCGCGTAGGCCTGAGCATCCCATTTATCATGAGAAGGCACGAGAGGAGGGAACGCACGGTCGACATCCCAACATACCACCACATGTCGCGCCCCCACACGAGAGACGTGTGCAGGCTGGAAGCATAGAGGATATTGACGAGCGAATTTGTGTGCTTGTTAGGGAATTCACTGGGTACACGCTTCAGGATAGGATTAGGGTTTACCGTAAGCCGTACCCATACCATTTCGATGCCATCCCATATCCTCGTGGATTTAGGGTTCCTGAGTTCACCAAGTTTGATGGCGAGAGTAGCAAGACCACCATGGAGCATATAGGCCAATTTCTAGCACTGTGTGGTGAAGCAAGCAGGTCAGATGCACTTAAGCTCAGATTATTTTCCTTATCGCTGTTTGGCACTGCTTTCACTTGGTTTTAGGTGCTACCGCTGAACTCCATCTAGACTTGGGCCCAGTTAGAACAAAAATTCCATGATTATTTTTACACTAGGGAAACCAAACTTATGCTCTCACATTTGACATCGGTTAAACAGAAGACCAATCAGAGTGTCTCCAACTATATTAGGCGCTTCTGAGACACTAGGAACAGATGTTTTAGTTTAAACATCTCTGAGAGAGATCTGGCCGACTTAGCTTTCAACGGTTTGCATTCTGAAATTAAGGAAAAGCTAGACGATCGAAACTTCCTCGAGGTTAGTTAGGTTTTATAGCAAGCTCTGGACCAGGAAGGCCGAGCCAGGGGCAAAAGGTCTATCAAAGTTTTTAGTGAGCTTATGATGATGTTGTAAATAGACCTATGATGATGTTGTTACTGAAATTAAAAATATGTGATGTTGCTTTAAATTCGGCCCAACCCAAATTCGTCCTCACTTAAAACTGAAGCCAGTCTCCTTTCGGAACTCCCTAGAGCCAGTCTCCGGACCCTCAGCTGATTCAAAGCTTAAGTCTCTGAGAACCCAATTCGGAGTTCAATCCGGAGTATACTTCGAAGCCCACTTCGAAGTGTTCTTCGAAGTCTTCCTTGCGGCCTCCGCCTGAAGAGCTCCGGCCCCTACTCTGAACCCAGAAGATATTTGTAGCTCACTACAGTGTAGAAGTCATAACAGGGGCCCCTCTGCCCCTAGTATGTCATTTAGCTTGTCAAGAAGTGACATTTATCTGACACGTCTGTAAAGCTGTAAAGCACTTTGTTCAGTAGCCAGCTCTTTTTTCCCTTTTTCCCCTATAAGCCTATGACGTATAGAGGGCATTTAGGTATTTTCCTTTGGCCTGCGTGCCTATAAAAGCAGGGCCAAGCCCTTGTAATAGGGGGGCTCCTCCCAGGGCCATGAGAACCCTAGAACTCACTAGACTCCACCGAGGCATATTATGCCAAATCCACCACAAACTGGACATAGGGCTGTTATTCCTTAGGGGAGGTCCGAACCAGTATAAATATTTTTCTCCCTCTGAGAGAACCCTTCGAGGTTCATTTTACACACCATACACACATACAAAACCTGTGTTGTAGCTAACACAATTGCTACAACAGTTGGCACCGTCCATGGGGACCTTAGTCCTAAAAGCTAAGTTCTCTACCACTGTCTGCAGTTCGAAGTGCACTTGAGGGGGGAGCTTCGAAGCTTTCTTGCGTCGCACACCCTCCGGCAAGGGGCTTCGGGTGCAGTTCGATGGCTTTCTTCGCCTTCCTCCATCCTTCGCGCTTGGGAGCTCACCCTCCACCAAGGGGCTCCACTTCATGTTTCGAAGACCGTCAAAGCCCTAGGGTCTACGAGGCAAGTTTTTCACCCGCGTTACGAGGTATGTGCAATCCGAAGCACCACTTCGGTGTATGAATTTGCAATTACTTTAATATAAAACCGAAGCCCTGCTTCGCCTTAAAATCGAAGCCTTGCTTCGACTTTAAAGAAAAACTTTGCTCAATCTTATTAAAAGTCGAAGCCTCGCTTCGCGTTTTGAAATCGAATCCTTGTTTCCTTTTAAAAATTTGAAGCCTTGCTTCACCTTATCAAAAACCTGAAGCCTTGCTTCGCCTTATTTAAAATTCGAAGCCTTGCTTCGCTTTACAAAATCCAGAGCACCCCTCCGAAGGCTACACAGCGCCTCCGGGCCCATAGCAGTGGGCTTTGAGACTTCCGAGCGACGGCTCGGCAAGTCCAGAATTCTAGGCTCCAGCCTGATGCATCCTCGGGTCGAAGGTTGCCTATGGTCGTAGGTGACCCAAAGTCGAAGGTGACTCAACCTATCACAGGTTCGGCGAATCCACACCAAATATCCTTTTCACTATAGGATCAAGCTCAAGAAGCCATGCTTCGATATCTAAACACGCACCGAGCCTCACTTCGCGTGACGTGATGTAATCTAAAAATTAATCATCTCGAAGTCATGCTTCGCTTAAAATCTAAGTGCGTTTCAGAGCTTCGCTCACGCACATCATCCAAATCCAAGCATGCCGAAGCATGCTTTGCTTAATTTGGCTACGCTGAAGCCTTGCTTCACTCCAAATTAATGCATTCGAAGCCCAAAAGAGGCCTTCGCTCGATGTGATATAAGCATCTGAAGCCACCAAAAAGGCGCACCCCTTCGCATTTTTAATTGCCCGCACCAGCAACGACTAAGTCCCTAGCTGCCACGCGCAAGGGGGGAAGTATGTATGCGAAGTGTGCGAATGTAATGCACAGTACAAGCATTACAAGCTAAAACATTCGAAACAATCAAATCATGCGAAGTATGTATGCGAAGTGTGCGAATGTAATGCGCAGTACAAGCGTGACAAGCTAAAATGTTCGAAACAATCAAATCACGTGAAGCATGCAGACGAAGTATGCAAATGCAACGAATCTCATTCATTGAATGATAATTGAGAAGTATGTTACAAATACACTTTGAAAACAAAATTATGAGTAGTCTGTATCTAAGCCTAAGAAAAATTGAGCTCGAGGCCCCGACCCTCGCTTGCTCTTCTTTCGGTCAGGGCCCCCTCGGCTGGATGAAGCCTCGTCGAAGCATGCTCTCCCACGTTCGGTTCGTCCACGCCCCGAAGCCCACAAACCTCGTCTTCCACTTTGCAGGTTTGTCCAAGTCTGCGAGACAGGCGGTGCCATGTCGAAAGCAGAAAAGTCTAAGGCTTCATCGCCTGCCAAGGCCATTCGTGAAGGTTGTACCCCCTCGCTACGTGAGTCTACTGCGAAGCAGCTTAAGTCTGGCAAGGAAGAACTCCGAAGGGGCTCCATATTCACGGTAGCCAGTAGCTCCTGGGCTACTTCGGAAATGGCTTCACCGTTAGGCCCCCTCGGAAGTTTGAACCGAGGGGGACCTTCGGACCTAGCTACCTCGAAGACCACCCATAATTGGCGAAGTTCTTCAGAGTCCTCAAGTACTTTGAGGTCAACATTCGAAGGATGGGCCTGGGCAGGTATAAAGTACCCCTACATTTATATTAATAAACTGATAAGTTTTTACAAGCCTACAGCTAAGAATTACAAGGAGCCTAAGGAGATCTACACCTTCGGAGGCAGAGGTGCCGACGTCGAAGGCTGAGCTGGCAAGGCATGTGCCCTAGCTCGGCGAAGGTGGATGGCCTTCTGGAGTTCGAGGACTGCTTCGTAGCCTTGGGCCTTCCAAGGCTCCTGAAGGTGGCGCCAGGCTCCGCGGACGTCTGCCGGTGGTGTCACCAAGTGTTGGCCTCCGAAGGCCACCAGAGTCACCGAGATCGCTGCTTTGAGGTGGTTGCACCCCGAGTCAGTGAAGCATTTGCAACACTCCTTGACCCGCCACTCGGCCGACCATCAAGGAGAATCCCTTCAGGGATTGCTCCACCGTCACAGCCACCACCTTCAAGAAATCGACGTGGTATCCAATTGGGTCCTGAAGGCCAAAGTCTGGAGCCCGACACTTGGTCCCTATTTGTTCAAGGACCTTGGTCAAGCTCAGAGTGGCTTCGTCGACGTTAGCAACGACGAAGTCCTGAAGGCAGTGGCCGGCTTGGCAAAGCTTGGAGTTCTCCTCCGCCAGCTGAGCTCTGGCATCCTCCGCAGCTTGAAGCTCCGCTCGGAGCTTGTCGGTTTCCGAGGCCAAGACTTCCCTTGCCTTTGCAGCCTCGGCCCTCGCCGTATCTGCTGAGGCTTCGGCCCGCCTTTGCTTCTCGGCTTCCACCAAGACTTCGCATCAGAGGGCGTCCCTCTCCTCCGCTAAGTGTGTCATCCGCCTGTCCGCAGAAGTTGATGTTGTAGCGTTCAGTGCGAAGGCCTGAAAGAATTCAAGAAAATCATAAGTGTTGATTGAAGATCAAAGCACAACTCGAAGGCTGTATAGGACTTCGCTCACCTGGATGAGGGCTTCGTTTGCATTTATGAAGAGGTCCATGGGGCTCGAGCGGCTGAGTTGAGCCACCAAGCCCCATGCCTCTACAGCCACGCGTCCCTCATGAAAGTCATGGATGGCCGCCTCCGTCACGGCCCCCTTTGGCTGCAGAGGCCGGACTATCTCCTCTACCTCAATCTCCTGCACAGGCTTCAGCGGAGTTGGGCGCCGGTCCACCACCTCGACGTTCTCATCGTCTTGGGGGTCCCCATCGTCATGACCGTTGCCTCTGTCTTCTTCAGACGAGGAACTGTCAGACTCCAAACTGCTGCTGCTACAGCCGGAGGCCTCCACTGGCTTCGGTGCGGTGGACCTCGCACCGACATCGTCTTCTGCAAAAAAGTTCAAGTAAATATCCTCATATGAAAAGAGAAGTATGTTTAAAGTGTTTACCTTCGTCGGAGATCTCTTCGAAGGTGGAGGGGTCGATGAGTGCACCCCAATCCTTTTGCTGCGAAGCTGGCGCTTCGACCTCCGCACCCGAAGTTGTCGTCATCGAAGCCTTCACCACCACCTCGGTAGCTGCTGCCAGAGCCCTTTCTACCTCCACTTCGGTTTCAGGGTTCACGACCGTTGCCTCCTCTGGTGTAGAGACTTCGGTCGCTGGGACCTCCGACCAAGCCCTCGAAGCTTCGGGCTCATCGTCGTCCACCCTCTTCCTCTTGGAGCCTGGTTGCCGAAGGTACAAGGTTGGAGAAGTCTGGCAGAGCCTGGACCCCCTCGACGCCGATCAGGGTCCATACTCTATTCCAGTGCTCCCAAGTCCCCACCAGAGCAAGCCGTTGGGCCTGCTCCTCAGGTGTCGGGGCTCCGACAACACGCTCCGCCGCCATGATGGCCTCCTCCGGAGTCCTCACTTCAAGAGCGGCTTCATCAAGATTCCAAGTCAGGATAAAGTTATTTGGCGAAGTATGAAAGTGGAAAGGCTTTGAAGTCTTACCAAGGCATTCTGTTGCCACCTCATTTAGGACCCCTTGTCCCAAAGGTTGGAAGAGGCCCTCTGGCAAAGAGCGCGCAAGGGGGCTGAGCTGAAGGGTGATAAACTCCTCCGTGAGGTCCCTCATGCTCATCTTCGAAGCCACCTTCTGAAGGAGCAGGATCCTCGAGCAAAGGGTGTCGGGGCTCGTCTTCACCACGCCTTCGCGCCAGTAAGAGATGAGCGCATTGGTACTCCGAAGGGGAGAGAGTTCGCACTGACGGAGTCGTAGAACCAACCTTGATCCCACCTCGAGTACCACTTGCTGTTGGTGGCCCTCGCTGGGAAGGCATCCTGATCCTCCCTTCGAAGCTGGAAGTTAGCGCTTCCGAAGGCCAAAGCCCTCTTGACATGGTCTGCACCCTCCCTCGGCTTCGGCTGAGAGTTGGCGTCGTGAAAAGCTACGAAGACGTCGGTGCGGCCCTCGTAGCCTTCAGCCCTCATGGCCACATCAAACACCGCTAGCCTCGCCATGGCGTTGGGCGACAGTTGAGGAAGCTCGAGGTTGTAAGCCTTCAAGACTTCGCTCAGCATCCCCACAGCTGGAAATCCAAGGCCGGCTTCGAAGAAGGCCTCGAACAACACCACTTCGTTAGCCCGAGGCCTCGGTATGGCCTCCGACTTCTCCGGCACTCGAAGCTAGATCTTCAGCGAGATCTTCCCCGCGCAGGCCCTTCGGACATACTCCTTTGTCGAGATCGAGGCCCTCATCTCTAAGGTTTGCTCGAACTTATCTGATGGCGATCGAAGATCCCTAGCCCCAACCACATGAAAATGCGCCAAACACACTGGCGTTGATCCGACAATCTAAAAGTGTGTGGATACTTAGGAGTAAACCCCTAAGCATAACACAACACCAACGTCGTGTTCCGATGATCCTTAAATAGTGGTAAGGAAATAATGGAGTTACCAGGCAACCAAACAAGTATTTAGAAATAATGTTCAATTAATCAAAGTGTTGGAAAAAGTAATTAAATTAAACCAGCCAGACAGCTGATTTAAACCTGACAGAACAGGATCGGTTAGACCGGCCTAGTAGGGCCGGTCAGACCATCAAGTGCTGGCATGGCACGGTCAGACCGAATAGGCTGACGGCAGCCAATTCACACTTGCTGGCATAGAGCTGACAGATCTGGCACACGCCGGTTAGACTGCTAGGTACTCGTCAGTCAGACTGAAGTGATAGATAATTATTGCTTCACGTCGCTGGCACGCCTAACGACAAATCTGGCACACGCCGATCAGACTGACTAGGCAACGTCGGTGTGACCGACAATGCTAGATCAGAACGCCTGAGTCTTCGGTGACCGTCTTGCCATGGATAACTTGCAACCAGAGTTCTTGGTGAGGAAGATGAGGTGGAAACACTGCAATAACTCCAAAAAACAAGAGGCAATTAGGCCAAAAGACCGAATTACTGGTAAAAACCGATAAAACGATAGAAATCCATTATGTGGATGAAACGGATGATTCACGAGCAAACTGACAAGGACTTACTGTAATTACGACACGGTGGATGGATGGTTTACAGCGCAAACCAGCAAATATGGACGTGCTGAATTGAATCTAGGGCAAGAAAGTAAATTGAAAAGTAAATACGATTCAAGGTAGACAATATATTGGATCTATTAGGGTTTTGGGGGGGCTTCCTTGAATCGGCCTTGCCTCTATTTATAGAAGTTGGGCATGACATCCTGGGCTCTATTCTGGGTTGGACACGGGTTCCAAGTCATCAATAATTAATTAGAGATAAAAAGGATCCGTAATCAGCTAATCTGAATTAGATACAGAGTAGGCCGGTCTGACTGGACCTATTGTCGGTCTAACCGAACTGGGGCCGATTAGACCGGCAGTACATGGATGGTTAGACCGGCTTGTGCTAGGACTTAGCTTATTTTCAGCTAAATTACAAAAACTTGACATTTTGACAACTTTAACTATTAATACCATTTTTTGCTATCAACAGTGTTACACTCAACAAAACCAAGAGACTCATCATTTTGTATGAAAAATATTTCAAGCCTATGTGATATTTACAACTTGGTTAGAGCTTGAACATTTTTATACGCTCAAAATACAATATATCTTATTCCATGTAAAATTTTTGCATTATTCTAGGATAATTTTATATTTTTAATTCATTAAGTATATTTCTAGGATTTAAGTTGAAATGGGTGAAATTTAAACTAATGTGCTTGAAATAATTAACCAAAATTTATAGAAAAATCATATTCATATTTTTAGTCCATTTTAGGTTCTTATCCACTAAATTGAAAGAAATTTTTAAAAATATAGGTTGTGACACTTGATCGACAATGTGAAGCTTAATAATTTTTTAAATTCTAAAATAATCAAACAAGGTCTCAAAAATGTGAGACCTATCATGGTGTAATGATACGATATGTAGATGCTATCATAAGAATTAAAAACTATTTTAAGAAAGTTGTCACGTAAGATATTAACAAAAACAAAGATTCTTTGAAACAAAATAGGATTTAAAGACGGAATGGGTTGGGTTTGAAAGCAAACAAATTAACGATTAAATCTTCTTTTGAACTTGAAACATTTCCTACAATAAAAATATATTTTATCTTATCCTATGAAATTTTTTGATATTTATCTATGCCAGTTAGCTATTTTAGTTAATTAATTGTTTTTCTATTATTTAAATTGAAATAGGCCAAATTTGAAGTACAATTGCGTGAAATAATAAACTAAATTGTTTGAAAAAAATCATATTCATGTTTTTGAGTCCACTTTGAGGCCTTACCCACTAAATTTGAAAATGTTTCATAAAAACTTGTCGAAGTCAAAGAATAAAAAAACATTTGACAAAAAATTTAAAAATGAAAAAATATTTGTCGAATGTCAAATTTGAGGCACCCGACAAACAATTTTTCAATTGTAAACACTTGGAAAACAAAATTTTCCCTTCTCACTCTATTTTTTCAAATCCAACGCTATTTTTTCAAAACATTTCCCACCCCTTTAAATATTGTCCTTATCCCTCCTCCCTCCCCTAGCCACCCACCTCAGCTCACCGCCGCATCACTGCCCTGCCTCAGCGCCCCGCTCTTCTTTGGTGCCACGCCACACCTTTTTTATTTTTAGTTTTACTTTCGGTACTCAACAAACCGGTCGTCACGTCATTGCGCACATCATTAGATGTTTTTCTTCGCTGAGTGTCCCATGTCGCACTCGGTGAACCCTTAATGTTCACTGACATTAGGTTCACCGAGTGTTGTTCGCTGAGTGCAACACTCGTTGAACCCTTCGTCGAGTGCATTTTGGGCTTCGCCAAGTGCATATGACACTAGGCAAAATCATGTTTTCCTGTTGTGAATATTAACATACATACCTTGTCTCCTCTAAATATGTATGTACTTTTCCCCAAGAGTGAAAAGTTTTCTCCAACTTTCAAAAACTGATGGAAATTGGTTGAGAATCTCCCAACTAGTGAAACTATTGTTGGATTCTGACCATTTACTATTAAGCATATCACCAAACGATGGCCCTGTATGGATTCAGGGGTTAGAGTTAGTTTGGGTTAGATTTACCCAAAATAACCCCAAAATACCCATACAGGAGGGTTAGAGTTGGGCTATTTCAATCTAACCCATCAAAAAAATTAGCACCTCCAAGGGGTGCTAATTGGGACTAGTTTGTGTGAGGCCCACCCAAAAAAGGGATTTCCAGCCACACAGCAGATCCCCACACAGCCACACAGCCACACAACGGGACTAGTCTAGGTGACACTACTGACGCCGACGCTTCTCCCGGCCAACGCCCCGCTTCTCCCGACGTCGTCACTTCTCCCGTATGACGCCGCCGCTTCTCCCGACCGACGCCACTGGCCCTAGGCGTGATTCGCGCGGCCACCGCTCGCCATCCTCCTGGCCGCCTCTCACCAATGGACGGAGACGGCTTCGATGCATGGGATTCGCAGCTGTCGACAACCGGCCCTGCTGCCCGCGTAGGTCTCGACCTCAACTCGCAAGCGTTAGTGGCGGACGGATTCCCGGGGCTTGTCCTCTATGGAGCTTTCATACAGGGTGATGATGAGGAGCTTCTTCCTAGCCATGGCATGGGCACTGGACTCCCTCCCTATCGCCCACCTCGTGCTAGATTAGGAGATGCACGGGCGCCACCGACCCAACAACTGAACTTCGGCGGCTCCTCGTCGGTGACAACAGGTCACGGTGGAGGCAACGGTGGCCTATCCCTCGGAGGGTCATCATCGGGGGCAGGCCGCAGTGTTCGGTGGCGTGCGAACTCGGCCGTCGTGGCAACCAGCAATCGTATGCAGCTTGGTGGCAGCTAGCGCGTTCCGAGGCCACCAAGGGCATCGAGGGCACCGAGGAGTGCCGGCCGTGGGCAAGCACCTGTCTCCATTCCTCCCTTTGACAATGGTGACAAAGAAGAGGAGGATGATGTGGAGGAGTTAGCGAGCCCAGAGGTCACACGGTGAGACTACTCAATCGAGCTCAATGGAATGGTGTTAACAATGCTTGCTTGTTAGAATTGTGCATAGAGCAGCGTGCATCAGGGAATTTCCTGAGGAAAAGCAAACTAGAATTATTGTTGCTTGTATGGCTCTTCATAATTTTATTTGAGAGAGCACAATTGCGGATAGGGAATTTGGTGCCTGTGATGCGGATGAAAATTATAACCCAATGTCGCCTTCTCCTACATCCACATGGCCACAAGATGAACCTCTTGTTGAAGATTTAAACATGAATACCTTCCGTGATGAATTAGCTCAAGCTTTGTTCAATGCAATGTAATTTTTTTCTTCACCTTTATTTGTATGGACTAAACTATTTATGATGTCTGTTTGAGTGATACATCTTATTTGTACGGACAAAGTAAAATTTTTCAAGTTTTGAATGTATGATTTCTAGGATTATTTGTTTCTCTTATTTATGCGAGTGCTTATTGGTACTGAAGGCTACATAGGTGTTGCCACACTAAATCAAGCTGAAAAATAGTCAAATGATTGAAAAAAGTAACAACTCTAACCTCTAACCCTTGCATCCACCTCAAGGGCTATAGTTAGTTCAGAGTTAATTTAGGGTTATAATCTAACTCTAATCTCTAGCCCTGCTAGAGTTTCCATACAGGGCCGATATTTAGAATGGTCGATAATATTGTTATTCACAGTGATTTATTTAGATTTTTGGACATTCATTTTTCACTTATCAGGAAAAGCGGTGTGTGTGTATCTTTGGCTAATTATGAAACTAAAATTGATAACTACCTTGCTTTTTTTGATAATGGAAATCAATCCATCATTCAAGAGATGTACTATACCTCAACTATTACATCCGAACCATATTCAGGTGAGCAATTAATCACATATACCGAAATTACATACTTCAGCGTTGTAACCGAACAAAGTGCATGACAAGAATAAGCACTAGTACGTGTAGACCAACTTAGACCAAAGGGATAAGTCATTGTTTATGTACATTTTTTTCTAGTGAAAACTCTACTGACTATACAGTTTCGTATTATAAGTTTAATTTTTTAAAATCAAGCATCTCTAATTTTGATCAAATTTTTAAAAAATATATTAACATCTACCATATCAAATATCAAATGAATATATTATTAAGACATATTTCACAATGATTTAATTAAACTAGTTTGATGTTATAGTCATTGATTATTTTATATAAAATTAGAAAAATTTAACTTATAAAAAAGTTAAATGCTTTATAATATAATATAGGACGGAGAAATTAAATACGTGATAACATCGTAAAAGACATTCATTCAACTGAATCTTATACGCATCCTCCTCTTAATCCATGATAATATCATCAGTGCACAGCGAGCAGGGAGCCAAGAGTGGACTATTGGGCTGCCTTGAGACGAGAACATAATTAAAAAGAAAGATAAATTAAACCTGAATAACCTATGCATATATTTCTGTCAAACAAAGATACCTTTTGACTCTCCCTGGCTAATTAACTCTTCTCCCCGGCCCTCTCCCATTTTCATGTCTTTAGTAATAAGCATGCTTACATTAATCTATGTTTCATAAACACAACCTTTTTTGCTAACAGCGACGATTAGCGCAAAGATGCAGACAAGCCCACCTGTCACTGGTTGGAAAGGTAGCTAGAGCTAGCTAGGAAAGCTTATGAGGACAAAAGGATATTGATGCAGCTTAACAAGCAACCACTTAGTGTACTATATATGCTTGACATACAAATTAGTCAAGTTTGTTTCACCCATAAAAAATGTCAAGTTTGATGTTAGCGTACTAGCTACTATCTACTACTACGACCACAAGTCAATGCACAGTTAACACCCTTGACAAACTTGGTCTAAACTCTACATTTGACTCTGATATCTATGCATGCATATATATGCGCACACTTGTTAAACAAGTTTTGTGTTCATTCATGTCCCCTAGAACCAGCTTAGGTACGGTGTGTACTACATGTACCTAATAGATGCCATCACTTTGTTAAACAAGTTTTGTTTCTTGCGGTCTCTCTGTTTGTTCAAAGCTCTTGACCATTGAACAGCATCTGCATATAAAAAAACGGAGTTCAATTGGCATGGCTCTCCTAACTAGACATGCATGACAAATTAAAAGAGAGGGAGAGAGGCTGCCGTGGCCTGTGTGCTACATCAGCTAGCACACACGGCACATGCAATTTCTTCGTGGTGATGTATAAAGTGCAAACAAATGTCCAAGGAACATCCTTATCATATGTCGTATATAGTAGCATACAAGTGAACGACACAATGGCAATTGCGAGCACATAAAGTGATCAATATTTTTTTAAAAGGCAGATAGATAAAAAGTGATGTCTGTTCTTCAGTCGAACTAATTAAATTAATTATTGCTAATTTAGTTTTAAGAGTGATCGACGACATATGGACAGCGATTGGTTGATTGATTCGTAATATTAATTACAATCTAATTTTATAATTCCATTAGGAGCTTAAGCATAATATATATACAATAATTAACTACTCCACTCGTCTCAAATTATAGTCATTTCTATTTTTTGACATGTTTATTAAGATGCAAGGCAAAAAACCCAAACTACCTCTCTACCAATACTCTAATCAATTAGTACATGTAACTAGTATTCTAGACAAAGTTAAAATAGAAAGATTTAGGTGAAAAATTATAGAAGTTGTAATATTTAAAAAAATGGTAGAAATGATTATATTTTGGGACAGAGAGAACACAGCATTCAATAAGCAAGTTAAGATGCAAAAAAGAAAAGGATAAAGTAAATGATTTGGACCATAATAATGTATACACATTATTATTTATTATTTATGCATACACTGCACGTACGCTGCCAGTTAGATCGTTAGTTGGATTTGATATGTACATGTTAGCCAAGCCTTTTGTTAATTTGCTCCAGCTCACATGCACATATATATAAGAGAAGATATGAACGGGGAAAAGAGAGAAAAAAAGACGGACGATGAAATGGTGTTAAATATGTGTGCTCGTGGTTACACGTACTTCGATCTTCCTAGCTAGTTCAGAAATATACCTAATTAATTTCTGGTGATACCAGATCTATAATATATCTCGATCTAGCTAAAGCCGTCCATGTGTATATATGCAATTATATACACACACGAATGCTTGTTCTTTAACGAAAAAATTGTTTGCTAGCTATATATTAATGTTAAACAAAATTTTCCGCCAAAAATGTATGACCAAATGTGCGGTGCATGATAGCTGGTTTAACAACAAAGGAAAATAACCTTTGATGGCATCCGTATAATTATGGCCTGCATTTCATCACTTATATTTCTTTATATGCTAAATTTAAAGCTCAAATAAATTAATTACTTAAGTGTGAATCTAGTACTAATATTGGGAAAAATGGTGTGGTGAGGTTTTAATTTTTAAAGTCTTTGTAGCGAGGACCCATTGATTAGCGCTACATGTATAGAGGCTCTAGTAATTTGACAGTTTCTCCATTCAACTCTCTCCCCTTTTCACCGCCTCCATCGTCGACTGTCCCTTTGTGTCGTCCGCCGCCTGCACTTCCTCCACTGGCCGCATCCTTCGCCGTGTCGTGCTCATTGCTATGCTGCACTATTCATCGGTGGATTATTGGAGTTAGACGTGGCGCTAATCTATAGAAGAATCTCATCGAGGATTTCGAGGCCACCTGACGGATTATTTTCCTCCTAATTATACTCATGTCAAATCAATTAACCAGCCAAGAATAACTGTCATCGTTCAAGAGTCAAGACCAACGAACGAATATGTAACGGAACGATGGATATGGCGATGTTGACATTATTCCGTGAGGTCAGGTTTTGTAGTTAATTCACCAATATATCTGTCAGCTAATTAATTAATCAGTACTTCTGTGGGAGAGGAAGTAAGGATAAAATTGCATCTATAAATCCGGATCGGCGACCGGAATATATGTTGGATGCCCTGGAATTTGTAGGATCTGCCCTGTCTATCCTTATTCGTATCGGTCGATTTATAATATTATGAATCAAATAAAGTGAGCTTCGCATTCACAATTTGCGATAACAGAATCTTACATATACGCTGTTCAAAGGCTACTATAAATGGGATTAGCTATAGCTCTAGGTTGATTTGGCGCCTTTAATCAACTGTACGTGTCACAGCAACATCCAATGCTCAAAATAGCATAAATAAATGCTTAAGAACTGTGGTCTTCTAATCACCGCTATAATTAGGCCCCGTTAGTTCACACTACATGGAAAGGGGAGAAATGAAATTTCCAAGCAGGACCTATAGCTAGCTTGCTATACCTGATGCATGCATGGGTTACATGTATGTGTGTGTGTGTGTAATCAATTTAAGCTCCCTTCGTCTGATCAAACCATACATGCAATAACTCAACTAGTTAGCAAAACTAGCTGGTTGATGAAAGAATTAAAAGGCAGGGAAATTAAGAAGCTACTAATCAAATCCAACATGGGTAATTGATTAGAGCTTGGTGTTATGCAAAAGACGCCATCTCATCAACCATGCTAAGTGTATAAATGCGCCACACATCCTTCTCACTGGACAAGAGTACTAGACGCCGCAGCAGCAGCAGCTGAGCTAGCTCTTTGAGAGGCAGAAGGTGTAGTGGCAAACCTAGCTAGCTAGTTTGCAAGAGAGATACATACTTGTGTAGTGATCGGCCATGGAGGAGTGGAAGGTGGTCAGCGTGAGAGAAGCCGACGTGGAGAAGGACCTGTCTGCCATCGAGGAGCTGGAGCGCCGGTGCCAGGTCGGCCTGTGCGGTGACACGGTCACCGGTGATGGCGACGATGACGGCGTCGCCAAGAAGAAGAAGGGCATGTCACTCTGCGCCGAGCAGATCGGCGACCCGCTGGCGAGGGTCCGCCACTCGCCGGAACATGTCATGCTGGTAATCTAACTAATTAATAAACCCTCTAATACTTAACCCAAATAGTTAATCTCTACATAAAAACATGCAATATATTATTATTATATTTTATCTAATCTAGCTACTAGCTATTTTATGATGATCATATCTAATAATAAAGTCGATCGGAGTGTAAACAAATGAGATTAATATCATAGAGCGCACTGATTGGATTTGCTCATTTGCGGTGTAGGTGGCCGAGTTCGGCCAGGAGAAGGAGATCGTCGGCGTCATCAAGGCATGCGTGAAGATGGTGAGCCGAGGCGGCGGCAAGCAGCACAAGCCTTACGTGAAGGTGGCCAACCTCCTCAGCCTCAGGGTCTCCCCCTCTCACAGGTGATTTCATTTCTTCCATTTTCTTTTCTTTTATTGGCTTCGAGATCGTAGTCGTGTACATAAGTGTATATAATGCGTATAGCGCGCCTTCCATTGCTGTGCTCGATTCCAAGCCTTCTTCCTCGTTGGCCTAATCACGACTTCACGAGGTGTGTTAGTGTGTAGCTTCTTGTCTGGGCAATAATGTCGGTGATCGTGCATGGTGGTCACTGGGAAGGGTAGTGGTAGTTTGGTAAGTGTGTGTGTGGCAAGGTCGTTGATCGACGAGGTAGTTGTCGTTACGCGGCGGGTTAGGCGGAGACCATGGCCGGGGCCAGGGAAGGGGGACATGTTGAGGTGATGTTAGCTTGGGCTGACGTTGATTGATGGTGTTTGTTGTCGTTGGCTCGTTGCAGGCGGCTGGGGATCGGGACAGCGCTTGTGCAGCGGGCGGAGGAGTGGTGCAGGGCGAGGGGTGCGGCGCACGCGACCATGGCCACGACGGCGTCCAACGCTGCGTCGCTGGCGCTGTTCACTGGGAGGTTCGGGTACGCGCCGTTCCGGCGGCCGGAGTTCCTCGGCCGTCCCGTGCACGGGCACGGGCTGCACGTGCCGCGCGGCCACCGGGTGTTCCAGCTGACGCCCGAGATGGCCGCGGCGGTCTACGCGCAGCAGCTCCCGCCGCACGACACGGAGTTCCTCCCTGCCGACATGCCGGCGCTCCTCGCGCACAAGTTCACCCTCGGCACCTTCGTCGCCATCGAGAGCAACCCGGACCAGTCCCTCCCGCAATCCTTCGCCGTGCTCAGCATCTGGGACTCCACACGCTCCCTCCGCCTCCGCGTGCTCGGCGCCCCAGCGCTTCTCCGCGCGTCGCTCGCCGCGCTCCGGGCCCTCGACCGCGCGGCACCATGGTTGCGCCTCCCCTCTATCCCGGACATCTTCCGCCCGTTCGGCACCTACCTCCTCTACGGCCTACGCATGTCCGGCCGGGAGGGCCCTGCGCTGCTCCGCTCCCTCTGCCACCACGCCCACAATGTCGCGCACAAGAACCCAGCCTGCGCCGTCGTCGCCGCCGACATCTCCCCCGACGACCCGGCCGCCGCCGCCGTCCCGAGGTGGCGCCGCTTCTCCTGTGACGAGGACGTCTGGTGCATCAAGAGCCTCAACCCCAGCGACAATTCCCACGACTGGACGGCGCCACCCCGGACAGGCAACCTCCTGTTCGTCGATCCCCGTGAGTTCTAACGTTGATGACCATCCAGTCATCCACATCCATTCCATGCAGCCATGCCATGCCATGCACAGCAGGATTAGGCAGAAGCTAACCACCTCATCATCTCTCTGTTCAATTTGGCAATTAAACACATGTAGATACACTTGGCACTGCAAGGGCAATCACCTGTCGTACCGCTTGTGGTAAAATTATTGAATTATTACGTACTGCTTGTTCTTCTACTGTTGCAACAATTACAGATGCAAATTGTTGACGTAAAAGATTACGCTAACAGATTCTCGAAGATTTAAGAACTAACAAATGAAGAGTTTGTGGAGTGGACTATTTCAAGCCACTACTACAAAGCGATACTGTAGCGGCGGGCAAAAAGGACCTGTAGTGGTGGGCATCCAGTCCGCCATTGCTCTAACGCCACTGCTATCCCTAGTTAGCAGTAGCGGGCAGAGTGCCCGCCACCGCTGTGTCAACAGCAGTGGCGGGCGCGCTGACCTCATCTGCCCGCTACTACTATTGATAACAGCAGTGGCGGGCAGATGAGGTCAGCGCCCGCCACCACTGTGTCAACAACAGTAACGGGCGCGCTGACCTCATCTTCCCGCCACTACTGTTAGCAATAGCAGTGGCGGGCAGATGATGTCAGCGCGCCCGCCACCACTGTGTATAACCCATTACACAGAATGTTGTGAACCTTAATTCACAGTCCCACAAACCAAAACACAGAAATTATATGCTTCACACAGCTATCCACATACACAGCAGCAAAACATCCACATATCCACATACACATCCACAACAGCAACACATGAACACAACAACCATCCATCTCATCAATTTACAAATTTACAAAGTTTACATTATATGCTTTACACAACCATCTACATACACAGCACAAAACATCCACATATCCACATACACATCCACAATAGCAACACATCAACACAACAACAACACATCTCATCAATTTACAAATTTACAAAGTTTACATTTCATCACACATCAAATTTAAAAAAGTTTACATCTATCAAAAATTTCAAAATTAACCATTGTTTCACAAATACATGCTCATGCGGTTTATGTTTTCTTAGAAGGTCAACTCATATCTTGTGCAGCATCTTTTTTTTTTCTTCTCAGCTTCAAAATTCTTATCGATTTGTTGTTTTTTGCCTTTTCATTTTTCCGGCCCAATCATACAGAGTTGGATGCTTGGCCACTTCACTCTCAGGATCGAACAATACTCCAAGCTAATGAAGAATCTCATGCATCGTGAAGCGGCACATCCTTGATACGATTTCGTACATTTGTGATTCTAAGAGTTGGCTCTTCTGGGCAACGGTTGATGGACCTGACGCCTGCATACGTAATATATAAGTACATACGCTGCAAGTTATATTAGATTAACACACAAGAAATCAACTTACTTCTTTAGTATCCTCAGATACTGTCCGCGCAAACTTTTCTAAGTTATTGCTCATGAAATCACAAGTATAATAGCCGCAATACACCGAACCAAGAGATTGTTTGTGACACTTCAAAATAGACAAAATTAGAACAATATATAGTTTGGCTTTATCAATTGAATTAAGAAATTTAAAAATATAATATTACCGGATAGTTGGTTCTGATAAGCATATCTTTCGGCCTCTGTGGATCATGTGGGCGACCCAACTTTTCCACGTAGTATTTGTATGCACTCTGAATAACATTTAATATATCTCGATATTCTTTTTTGGGTTTGTCGAGCGAGTCGAGCACATAAACCCTTGAGCTCTTCGGGTATATCATAAGTGCAATCCAATGATCACTATCGAAAGAAGTAATATATGATTATGTTAGTTTCATAATCGATAAAACGTGATTAAGTGGATATAGTGGATATACTTACTTAAAGTTATATGACCCACTTATCATTTCTCTGTACTTCCATTGATCCATGCACCGCGCAATATACAATGCGGCACAATTCCTTTTCTTCTTCTTAAGTGTGTCTTCGTCTTTATTGAACATCTTCCTTTGAAATTTTTTCTTACCCGCAGTCCAGTACTTGCTATCATTCTCGTTTAGTGTCGGGTTTAGCGCACTTTGGCTTATGAATGACGGGTTCAAGTACCCATACATATTATACGTGTCACAACATGAATTACAACTACATATGTTATGAAACAATAGTCAATATAAGACATGATTGATTTTTGCTTTGTATTGACAAAGTATAAAGTACTTACATGCACCAGAGCATCATGCTTGTGATGTCGGTTCGCTGCAGACGAAACATCCGATGGAAGTCATCAAAAAATAGTGCAAGCTTAAACTCTAGGCAGTTGAATATTTCTTGTGGAACCTTCAACTCTATTTGTGTAACTCCTAACGAACACGCTTCGAGGTACCAGTCATGAAATGTTTTCATCTGCCAAGGCATACTCTTAAGTACTTGTTGGGGTAATAATGGTTTGCCTAGTTCGTATTCGATATAATCCTCGTCTCCGTAGGTCCATTTATCAATAGAAAGTGATCTCGCCTGCTTTTGTACTGGAGCCTTTATGGGAGCCGCTTCGGGCGTAGAACGTGTTTGCACCATTGTAGTAAAAAATTTAAGCATCTTAGATTTTGGCGCAGAACACTGCCCAGCTTGAACAATTATCTTGTGGATTGCTGGGTTTGGGCGTGCATCTTGTTTTTCAGGCTCGGCCACTAGCACTGGCACTTTTGTTATGGGCTTGGCCACTGGCACTTGAGGCTCGGCCAAAACTGGCACTGGCATTTGATCTGGCTCTGGCACTTTTGTGTTGGGCTCATCAGTGGGATCAAGCATCGGCACTGGCTCTGTCACTTGAGGATTAGGCTCAGACACTTTCGATTCTGTCACTTCTGCCACTTTATCGGGCACTAGCTCTTCCTCTGCCTCTTCCTCTATCTCACGCTCATCAACAGGTGATAAAGATCCTATATTTTGCACATCCTAAGATGAAATATATGTGGGGGATTGTGATGAGACAATAGGCGATTTACTCTGAGAACTTGTCTGCAGTAATTTGATATCTCGACTCGCCCATAGGACAAAGTTATTCAGAGCATCTCCGATTGTTTCAATCCCCTCATCAGGCATTGGAAGATCCAAGTGGTCATTAATAAATCTGTTATTGGTGATCTCATTGACTTGAACCTTGGTACACTCAGTAGGAATAGGCCGATTGTGAAATAAATCCCCAGGCATAGCAATGCCTCGTGCAGCCTCTTGGGAATGCCCTTTGCACCCTATCGGTACATGCAGGCTGCATGGTGTGTCATCTTTAATATAATTTATAGGAAATTTGTCTTGTACTGAGCCAACACTGCTTGGTATGTCAAATCGTACCTCTGGCACAATTATTTGTCCAGCTGCAGCCTGCATTATGTTTGGATTCTCATTAATAAATTTAAAAAAGTGTCGCTCCCACTCTACATGGCGCTCTGCGGCATCGTCTGTGCGTGCTTGACACTTCTTGTATGTGGCACCTTCCTGTTTCTTGAAAGTATTTTTCCAGGGTGCTATAGAAGAGACACCTCGGGTGCGCCCTCGATGTTCCTCATTTCTGAGAGCAGATGTAAGCTGGTCATTACATCCCTCGGGCTTGAACTTTCCAGTATTCTCCAACTCAGTGATTTCCTGTGCTTTCCGGAATACTTCACTAGTCCGTGAGTCGGAGAGCATATATTGGCCCTCGGGTGTTTTTTTAGCTCGACCTAGGAGCCATCTCTTAGTGCGCTTATCAGCACCTGAAAACTGTTCAGGTAACCCAGCCGCACAGTCCTCCTCCTCCTTTCTACTCCACTCATTCTCCTTGGCCTTATATCCACCTAGCCCAAGTTTATGTGGGAACTTATTCTTCTTATTAAGTTCTTTTAATATGATGCTCTCTTGTTTGGCTTCTTTCGAGCAATGCTGCATTTTGAATTCGTTCCATTCATTTGGCGTTATAAAGCCGTAGTCGTTGAGCGGCGACTCATCTTTCTGAAGGTATTGTGTGTTAAGTTTAGTCCTAAATGTACAGAGAGACTTCCCGATAGTCTTCAATGTGGCAGCTTTAGCGTCTTCTAAGCGGTCTTCCGGGAATTTATAATGCGCTTTTATATGCTGCCACAATTCGTTCTTTGTAGCTTCAGGGACACTCTTCCAATTTTTCCAAACTATCTTACATCGCTCCTTGGCGAGACATCCACAATCGTTACGTCACTTAGCTGTGATTTCTTTTGGCTTCTTTGGAGCCCCATCAACATGCACTTCTTCAACCTCATAGATAGCTGTATGCAGCTTCTTCTTCTCCCATTTCCCTCTCCTCTTCGCATTTGCAGAGGATGTTGTGGCAGTGGACTCAACATCTGTTCGCTCAGCTGACTCAACAGCTGGGACAATAGTTGTTCTTTTCTCGACTTGGAATAATCGACGCTTGCTTCCTCGCTTTGGACAATCCTACGATGATAGACAATGTGAGCTTCAGCAATGTAATCCTCGGTTAGAAGCTTCTCTGACTTGTTACTAACATAATAATTACCTCCGCTTGAGCTTCAGGAATGTAATCCTCATCGGCGTCTTCTCTCGTTCTCTTCTTCCTAGGCTCCATTGGATGTCCATTCTCCGAAGAGTGGTACGAAGATTCGCTATCGCAGGATCCTTCAGATGAACCCTCTTTATTTGTTTTTGCGGGAGACTCGTAGATGAGCTCCTCGATGGAACGTCCTTCTTCCGCCATAGATAAACTATTCATAGTTAAGAGGCTAATGTATCAGAATTTTGGTTATGCAAAAAAGGTCTGCTGTCAAATTTTCATAGTTAAGAGGCTATTACTTCTGAAGCCACTATACTAATCCTAAAGTTAGGAGATTGTGTTGTTCTCTCTCTCTTGTGTTGTTGAGGCCTCAACATATTTTGTGTTGTTTTTCAAAATGTTCATGGCTGCCATGGAACCATGTGCCCATCCATTCCCTGTAAGCAACACGAGAATGATGAAGCTGTTGATGGGAATGAACGTGTCACATGGCTTGATGACATACATGAGATAACTCATTAACAATTTGCATCATAGGCCTCTAAAAGGAATTGCATAATCTAATGTTGGTCTTCAGCCGGATGAACTTGAGGATTAGTATAGTAGCCTTAGAAGTAATAACAGTAGTAAACTGATCACAATGTCAAAGGTGGGAAATGTATGAAAAGTCTTCTTGGCTTCAGTAGTCAGTTATTACTTCCAAAGCCACTATATTAATTCTCAAGTTAGGAGATTGTGTTGTTCTCTCTCTCTAGTGTTGTTGAGGCCTCAACATATTTTGTGTTGTTTTTCAAATATGTTCATGGCTGCCATGGAACTGTGAGCACATCCATTCCCTGTCAGCAACACGAGAAAGAAGAAATTGTTGACACGAATGGATGTGTCCTACGGCTTGATGACATACATGAGATAACTCAATTACTATTTGCATCATAGGCTTCTAAAAGTTGTTCTAAAAAAGTGGTAATGTGGTATGCAATATTTCTCATGGCATAACTTAGATATAGAAGACTTCACCCAAAATTAGACTAATATATATTGGGTGAACGGTACATTTCCATTAATCAATGCCAAAATAGGTGTAACAAAGTAGTATACAGTGGTTCTACAAATGATAACTATCCACAAATGTAAGAGCATCTCCATTGTATATAAATTGATTAAATATAGCTCCATTTGAATATCAATTCACATTTAGAAAGTACAATGGAGATGCTCTAAGGACAATAAACCTTAGAAACCTAACTTAGCTTGTGTTTGCCTACCTCTTTCAAGAATACACTCAAGGACATAAGAACACTCAAGAACTAGAGGGGGGTGAATAGGCGCCTCGACAAAATTCTTTTGAATTAGATGGCCTTTTCAAAACACCCAACGCTCCTCCAAACTTAATCACAGATTTAGCTCCAATGTGTCAAATTAAAGACTATATCACAAACTTGCTATTTAATCTTTATGTCTGATCAAGAAATCAGAATTTAAACAAACTTAATCATTACCATGCATAAATTAATATAACAATTAGAAATCATTTTAACCCTAAGCTCGAATAAAATAAGACCAAAGATAGGTTAATAATCATTTACTGACTGGCGGCGACGGGCGGTGCCGACGGGCTCTGAGGACGGCGACGATGGGCGGAGGGCGGCGGCGACATGCTCCTGGACGGCGGCGACGGGAGGAGGGGGCGACACGGGAGTTTAGGGTTTAGAAAATGAAATTAGGTTTTCGGACGGCGGGAGTGGAAAGTATATATAGGTGTATTAGCAGTGGCGGGCATGCTGACGTCATCCTGCCCGTTACTGCTATTTTCTCTTAGTAGTGGCGGACGATGATGTCACCAGCCCGCCACTACTAATAGAGGTAGGGATTATATATCTAGCATATAATACACTTCCTACAATGTCGAGAAACACTTAGTAGCGCAGTGGTCGGGGGGCTCACTTGGTGCCATGCGGTTCGAGGTTCGAACCTCGCTGCCGGCAGGCGGTTTGAGATTTGAACCTTGCTGTTGGGGGCCCCAAACAATAAAAATTTTAAAAAACTTTTCTATTGATGTTTAATTAAATCCTCATTTGATCTTGAACATGATTTAACAATAAATGACATAATTGATTTTACAAATACGCACGCTAAACATAAATGATCTAGCCTTGCACTAATTTTCCATCGCCATTGGTGCGTAGATAAGGAATCACACTGCCAAATGACAGTTTTGCTTCAACCACATTGATCCTTGATATGTCAACGAAAAACGACACCTCATCAAACTGATTGTATTCTTCTTCGTCTTCGACTCCATCAACTCCAACAATTCTTTGTTTTTCCTGGAGCAACGATGTATTTTTTCTCATCTTTAGGATCAAGTATGTAAAATACTTGTGCCACGGATTGAGCGAGTATCCAAGGGTCATCTTTATAAGCCACCTTATTAATGTCAACTATCGTAAACCCGTAATCATCCACCTCCACACCTTCTGGATGTCTGACCCACTGGCACTTAAATACAGGGATTTCTATAGAGTTCCCGTAGTTAAGTTCCCATATTTCTTCGATGTATCCATAGTAAGCATTCTTTTGTCCAGTGCTATCTTCTGCATCTGCTCTGACACCACTATTTTGGCACTGACTCTTGTGATCCTTTGCTTTGGTATAGAATGTGAAACCATTGATGTCATACGCTTGCCATGTTTTAATCATGCTCAATGGACCGTAAGTACAATTTATTTATCATCATCTCTTCGTCGGTTTCTCCAATCGAAAGGTTTAGATCCCTCAGCCATGATGTGAAATGAATTTTGTGTTCTTTCATAATCCATTGTTCATCGCGATCTTCATTCTTTTCACGAAGCTCTTGTAGGTGTTGTTCAACATATGTGTTGGGGGAAATTACTTCATTTTCAGGACTTAAAGATTAATACTTCGAAGGCTATGAAGAGATCCGAAGCTGGTGGGCACTTGTTCGAAGGCAAAAGCGTCAAGCCGAAGGGTGCATCGATGCGAAGCCCTGGTGAACCCTCCGAACGGAAGATAAAGGCCCTGAAGCTAAGCGACAAGATTGATGAGATGTTTGGCTTATCCATCTATCTTATAGTGCTTTACCTTTTATAACCTTATTCCTGGCACCAAATAGTTTCCACTATGTCGGTTGTAATCTAGGGGTAACTAGGTATTTTCCTTATGCATCTTTACCTATAAATACCCCCCTTTATACCCTGTAATGGGGATCCAAAAACAAGTTATTCAATACATACATTCGGACTACTCGAGCTATTATCCAACTCGGAGGTTTGAGGCAGTCTTGAGCACAAACTCTTTGTTTGTTCGTTCTTGATCTCAGAGAACCTGTTGGTGTAAACTTTTACGCCAACAGTTGGCGCCGTCTGTGGGGAACCGAGTTCTAGAAGCTTGTTCTCTGCTGCTGACTGCACTTCGAAGAGCACTTACGGAGGGAGCCTCGGAGTCTCAGGATTCCGCGCACCCTTCGGTTAAGGGCTTCTTAGTGCAGCCCGAAGGCCTTCACTCGACTTCCCGAGTCATTCGAAGTCCTCCATTTCCAGACCTCTTCATGGCTAGTTATGCCTCCGAAGCGAGGTCAAACTTCAGGTCCTCTCTGAAGGTCCCCTTAGACCGTAGGAGCCAGACCCTCAACTGCTCCGGCGATTCCCACAGAGGCCGCTGGGCATCGAGTACCTAGGGGTCCTCGAGCTCCTCCTACGGTGCTTCGGACTGATTACGTCAGCTCCCGGGACCCGGAGATGCCCTCTGGCGAAGAAGAAGACCTTCCTGGAACCGAGGCTACTCAACTAGCAAGGCTTTAGGAGGAAGTGGCCAGGTGGAGGCAAGAAGCCGCCGATCGCCTCCACACTCAAGCCTCCACCGAGACTCCAGAAGGGCCTCAAGACGGTGGTGCTCGCAATCTCCCAGAAGCTGCCCAAGTCCCGGAGGAGGCTGAGAACGCATCTTTCGATGATGAGTCTCCGTTACATTCGGACTTGCAAAGGGTGACCTTCGATCCCAGATTCAAGGCCTCGAAGTTGCACAAGTACTCCGGTGGGTCAGACCCCGGAGAATTCGCCCGCTCATATGCCATGGCAATAGAAGCAAGCGAGGGGTGCGAAGCACTATGGCAAAATGCTTCCCCCTCGCTCTCGAAGGCGTGGCGCTCCGATGGTTCTGGTCCCTGAGGCCAGGGTCGATCACCTCCTAGGAGCAGCTGAAGAAGAAATTTTTGAGCAACTTCCAGGGTACCTTCGTGGCCCCGATGTCCACAGGGAGTTTGTTCCAGGTGAAACAGAGGGCGGGAGAAACACTCCGGGAGTACTTCATGCGCTTCGCCCACACCAAATCACAGATTAAGTGCCTATCTACCTCTTCGGTAGTCGACGCCACCCGCGAAGGGGTGCTAAACCCCGACCTCCTCAGCAAGATCCATCAGAAGCTAGTGACGTCTGTGGCGCAGCTGATGGCGTACTTCGAACAGTATGCCAAGGTGGAGGAAGGCTGCCTTCGGCGAGCTGAGGCGCCATCGCCCACCCTCCGAGAAGTCAAGAGGGTGCCTGAAGCCTTAGCTCTCCTGCAACCTCAAGACAACCGCTTCAACGAGCACAAGCGGGGAAAGAAGCATTTTCGTTCGGAGGTGCTAAACATTGCACCTTCTGTTCCGAAGGCACCTGCCAATTTTCAGCAGGCGAAGAACTTCAAGGCCAGGCCGCCGAAGCCCCAAGAAAGGACGCCTTGAGCGAAGTACCAGGCGGGGTGCTTCGGATCGAGCCCCACCAGCGACACGGTCGGAGCCTATGCAGGTCGTGGCCCGAACTGGTGTCTTTGAGGCACTCATGCGACTTCCGGTGGCCAACATTATGCCACCACCGAAGCAGGAAGACCCGCAAGACCGCGGCAAGAGGGTGGTCCTGCCCATCTCCGGAGGAGGGACCCTCGGGAACATGTCAAAAAAGCAGCGGCGGGAGTACGTCCGCGAGGTCGGGCACATTGGGACCTCGAGTTTCGCCGAAGGGATGCCAGAGTGGTCCCATGTGCCCATCTCGTTTACTGCCAGCGATGCCACGGGGGTGAAGTTCCCCCATGCTGACCCCTTGGTCATTTCTGCCGACATAGCAGGGGTGGAGGTCCGAAGGATCCTGGTAGATGGCGGGAGTTCCGCAGACATACTCTTCGTCCAGGCCTTCGATCAGATGTGCATACCCCGGAAGCATCTACTTCCAGCGGCCCGGCCACTTCAAGGGTTCTCAGGACCGCCTCTCGATGCCCTCGGCCAGATAGGCCTCGAGGTTGCCTTCGGAGAGGGGCCTTTGGCCAGGATAGAAGAGGTGATCTTCGACGTGGTCGACGCCCCATATGCTTACAATGCAATCTTCGGCCGAGGGATGCTGAACCAGTTCGGGGCTATAGCACACCATAATTACCTTTGTCTCAAAATGCCCACGCAAGGTGGAGTGCTTACTATTTCAGGAGATCAAGCTGTAGCCCGGAGGATGGAGTACGGCCATGGGCAGCCGTTGGATCCCCGGCAAGTACACAACGTAGCGAAAAGCATCGAAGAAGTGCCAGAGGCCACGAACCTTTCGAAGAGACCCTCTCTCAAGCCAAGCCCGGAAGGTGATGTTGAGAGAAGAATAATTTCAAAAGATGGCAAAGAGTATCCAGTGCAGTTCGGCAAAGGGTTATCCCCGGAGATAGCTACCTCATTAGAAAAAGTCGTCAGGCAAAATCTGGACGTCTTTGCTTGGACCGACGAAGACATCACCGGGGTCGATCGAAGCATCATCGAGCATAGCCTGCTCGTCAACCCGAAAGCCAGGACAGTACACCAGGGGCTCTGCAAGCTGTCAGCAGAAAGAGAAAGCCTTGCCAAAGCCGAAGTAGAAAAATTATTAAAAACTGGCATCATCAGGGAAGTAGCCCATACCGAGTGGTTGGCTAACCCTGTTTTTGTAAGGAAGAAGGACTCGAACAAATGGCGCATGTGTATTGACTTTACTTCATTAAATAAAGCATGCCCGCGAGACCCCTACCCAATGCCCCGAATAGATCAGCTGGTGGATTCCACAGCCGGCTCCGAATTGCTAAGCTTCCTCGACGCTTATTCCGGGTATCATCAAGTATGGCTGAAACGCGAAGACGAAGCCAAGACAAGCTTTATAACTCCTTCCGGAGTATTTTGTTATGTAAGAATGCCTTTTGGTTTGCGGAATGCCGGAGCCACCTTTTCACGTTTAATAGCCAAGGCTCTAGGTCATCAGATAGGTCGGAATGTCGAGGCCTATATGGATGATATTGTAATAAAAAGTGCTCAAAAGCACCAGCATAGCCTAGACCTAGCTGAAACATTTGAGAGCCTCCGAGCATGTGGAGTACGCCTCAACCCGAAAAAATGTATATTCGGAGCACAAGCAGGGAAACTGCTAGGGTACTTAGTTTCGAGCAGGGGAATCGAAGCTAGCCCAACACAGATAAGTGCATTACAAAGGATGGCTCCATCAGAGAATTTGAAGCAGGTACAGAAGCTAGCGGGAAGGCTCGCAGCCCTTAGCAGGTTCCTGGCCAGGTCAGCAGAGTGAAGTCTCCCAATTTTCAAAGCACTAAAGGGGTCCGAAGGCTTCAGTTGGACACCGAAATGCGAGAAGAGCTTCGATGATATCAAAGCATACCTCGGAAGATTATCGACACTTACTGTTCCCCTCCCAGAAGAGACACTGCTCCTATATCTTGCAGCAACAGGCTCGACAGTAAGTGCAGTATTGGTCCGGGAAGTGGAGCTTAAAGGAAAGATGGCTCAGAACCCAGTTTATTTTGTGTCAGAAGCTTTGTCCGGAGCTAAAATCAGATACTCCGAGCTCGAGAAGTTTGCTTATGCCCTAGTAATGGCCTTGCGAAAGCTAAGGCATTATTTCTTGGCGCATAACCTGATCGTCCCTACATCGTATCCTCTTGGAGATATGCTCCGAAACAAAGATTCTACGGGCAGGATTGGAAAATGGGCGGTCGAGCTAGCACCCTTCGGAATCTCCTTCACGACAAGAACAGCTATTAAATCCCAAATCATAGCCGACTTCGTAGCAGAATGGACTCCATCTGCTTTTTGGGCCCCGGAAGAACCCTCCGAAGGTTTATGGACAATATTTTCTGATGGAGCTTATCAAGCATCCGGTGCCGGAGCAGGGGCCATCATCATATCACCATCAGGACAGAAGGCCATGTATTCTGCGAGACTCAAATTTAGAACCACCAATAATATCGCCGAATACGAAGGAATCCTACTAGGCCTCCGAAAGGCTAAAGCACTTGGAGCCGCAAGGATAGTGATTAAGACAGATTCCCAAGTCGTCGCAGGGCATGTTGATAAAAGCTTTCAAGCAAAGAATCCACATCTAGCACAATACCTTGAAGAAATCCGCAAGGCCGAAGCAGCATTGAGAGGATTTACGGTTCGCAGTATCCCTCGAGCAGAAAATCAACTTGCAGATATTCTCGCAAAATCTGCAGCAGGGGCGATGGACCTCCCGTAGGGTGCTTTCTACGAAGAACTAGCGCAGTCCGCAGCTATTCAGTTACCCTCTTCGAAAGTATTGTGCATTCCAATTATAGACTGGCGAGCCCCGATTATGAACATGTTGCAAAATAGCATAGACCATCTAGAAGGTCCAGAAACCCGAAGGTTGCAAGCAAGAGCTCGAAATTACAAGCTTATCGACGGAGTATTATACAAAGCTGGCGTGTGTTCCCCTCTGCTTCGGTGCATCTCCCAGCCCGAAGGTCAAGACATACTTCGAGACATTCACCAAGGCTTGTGCGGAGGTCATGTAGCCCCTCGTGCGCTAGCTGGCAAGGCACTTCGGCAAGGATTTTATTGGCCAACTATAGTAAGAGATGCAGAGGGGATGGTTCGAACATGCCAAGGCTGCCAATGGATGGGCAGACGAAGCCACCGTCCGCCAGTCCAGCTTCAAGTTATCGCCCTAGTATGGCCAATGGCTCGATGGGGCATGGACCTCTTAGGCCCTTTCCCAATGGCAAAAGGCGGCTTGAAGTTTGTGGTAGTAGCAATCGAATATTTCTCAAAGTGGGTTGAAGCAGAGCCATTGACTTCTATCACCTCGAGAAATGTGCAAAAATTTTGCTGGCAGAACATTATATGCCAGTTCGGGGTGCCAAGCGAGTTGACGGTGGATAATGGAACACAGTTCGAAGCTGACACTTTCCAAGCATTTTGCGAAGATCTGGGAATTAAGTTGTGCTTCACTATGGTGCGCCATCCACAGTCCAACGGAGACGTCGAGCGAGCCAACGGGAACATCCTCTCTAGGCTAAATCGCCGAATCGTTGGCCTCGCCAAGGGACTGTGGGTCGAAGAGCTCCCTAAGATCTTGTGGTCCATTTGAACCACTCAAACCAGGTCAACAGGTTTTACCCCATTTAGACTGCTATTCGGAGATGAGGCAATGACTCTTACGGAGCTCAGAGGAGGATCCCTTCGTGTCATTCAGCCCGGAGATGAAGACGAAAGGAACGCTTCGTTAGATTTATCAGAGGAGACAAGGCTTCGAGCTGTCGCCAACCTGACCAAGTACCAAGCCCACACAAAGACATGGTATGACCCAAAGATAAAGCTAAAAGAGCTTAAACCTGGTCACCTAGTTTTGCGAAGTGTAATAGCTCCGGGGAAGCTAGGAAACAAATGGGAAGGGCCATATGTTATCTTACGCTCAGGACGCCCCGGATCATTTAAATTAGCTAATTTAGAAGGGGAAGAGTTGAAGCATGCATGGCATGCGGAGCACCTCAAGCGTTATTACGCTTAGGGCCTCCTTGTAATCACTTGTAAAACTCTCATGCTTTCTAAATAAAGAGAAGGGTCAAATTTTGTTTACTCTTCGAATATCCCTTACTCCTGATGGACGCATCGGGAGGACGGAGATGATTGCAGAGTTAAGCATCTTTCCCAGGACCCAGGCAACGACCTGCGAAACATTGGCACAGGGGCTCAGCTACCACCCTACGGATTCCAGGCTCCAGCTGGTTAGGATCCGTAGAAGAGTCTAAGGACTTTAAAAAGAAACATATTTCTGGCCTCCGGGTACGAAGTATCTGTAAAAGAGCCGAAGGTGGCCACCCTACGGATTCCAGGCTCCGGCTGGTTAGGATCCGTAGAAGAGTCTAAGGACTTTAAAAAGAAACAGATTTCCGGCCTCCGGGTACGAAGTATCTGTAAAAGAGCCGAAGGTGGCCACCCTACGGATTCCAGGCTCCAGCTAGTTAGGATCCGTAGAAGAGTCTAAGGACTTTAAAAAGAAACAGATTTCCGGCCTCCGGGTACGAAGTATCTATAAAAGAGCCGAAGGTGGCCACCCTACGGATTCCAGGCTCCGGCTGGTTAGGATCCGTAGAAGAGTCTAAGGACTTTAAAAAGAAACAGATTTCCGGCCTCCGGGTACGTAGTATCTGTAAAAGAGCCAAAGGTGGCCACCCTACGGATTCCAGGCTCAAGCTTGTTAGGATCCGTAGAAGAGTCTAAGGACTTTAAAAAGAAACAGATTTCGGCCTCCGGGTATGAAGTATCAGTAAAAGAGCCGAAGGTGGCCAACCTATGGATTTCATGCTTCGGGTTCGGCAAAATCCATGCAAAAAAAGGGAACTCACGAGGTCGTGATACCAAAGTACAAATGATAAGTGTAATGCGAAGCATCAGGTTGTTCGAAATATCATTGTGCCTGGCGAACCCTTTTCCATAGTAAAGGATCCACCACCCACAAGGAGGGGTCGGAGGATAGGAACCACACAAGATACTTTCGAAGCATTTCACATTAAGTCATTATACTTTTACATCAAGAAAAGTTTTGGTCCAAGCCTAGGAAAAATCGAAGACCCTATCGGCATCTAGAGCTACCCCTCCGGCTACTCTGCCCATCAGAACTCAAAGCTGTCGGCTTGGCCCTCTTCGTTCGAACGCTTTTCTTCTTCTTGGAGGCTCGTAGTTTCTTCCGCTCTTCTTGAAGCTCGGCCCACGTCAGGAGCCTTTCGGAGTTAGCCTCCACAGGGTCTTTAGTCTGGTACTCCGAGTCGGACCAGTCCATATGTTCAGAAGACGAAGATGCCTTCGCCTTCTCCTCCTCTTTAATATAAGCTAAGACCTCTTGAGAAATTTCAAGGGTTATCTCCCCCCTATTTCCGCGAGGAAAAGAGACGCTGAGAGCGGCGGTAAGACCTTAAACTCTCGAGGCTTGCCCACTCCTTTCGGAGCTCGTCGGTAATTTCCAGTAGTTCGAGGTCAGGGCTCGAAGGGCATGACAAAACCTAAAAAGAGCAGAACACACAAAACAAGTTCTTGTTTATAGATTTTCCATTAATAAAAGAGGCTTTACAAGACTTTGTGTACATGATAAACCTAAAAAGCTAGACCTGCGGGTCGGTTGGTGGAGCAGGAATGACCGGAGCTGGCGAGGCAGGAAGTGGTGGCCTTGTTTGCGCCTGCTTCTACCGGTGAGCCTCGTCGATCCAAGTCTTGGCTGCGGCCTTGTGGTCCGTCTTCTAAGTTGATCGGAAGGCTTCCCAGGTCATGGCTACACCTGAAGATGGGCGCAGCAAGTCGTCGGAGGCGAAGCTCCCAGGGGTCGAACCTCCGACTTAGCTGAGGGGGATCTGAAGAGACTCGAGGTGACGAAGAACCCCGATGCCAGCGCACTGCCCGGAGATTGCTCCATACCGGACGCCGGAGCTCATCATCAACGACGAGGCCACTTGAATCTTTTTCAGCTTCCGGTCGAGAGGCTCGTGGGTCGCAGCAGAAGACGAAGGGCACATAGTGCCAAAGTACTCCAAGGTACCCTGAAGGGCTTCCAAGGTACGTTCCGCCATGCTAGCAGTTCTTCTTCTCCGCTGCTTCCAGCCCCGCAGCAGTTGCAGATACCTCGGCCACTTGGAGCATCAAGGAGCTCTTCTGGGCCATCGCCTGGTTAAGAGCTCCTTGGAGCTCCACCAGCTGAGCACTCGAAGCGGCCACCACTTGACGGAGCCTGTCGACCTCCGCTCGAAGGACGACACGCTCAGCTTCGACCTCTTGGGTCGAGGAGCGGAGTGCGTCGCTGTCTTGTCTCGTCGTTCGAAGAGCTTCGTCGGCCACGGCCCTAGCCCTCCGTTCCACTATGGTTTATTCCTCCAACCTGATGGATCTCTCGTTGGAGTCATTGAGAGCGGTCTGGAGGGTAGTGACCTTCCTGTTGAGGCGGTTAATTTCGACCTCATTGGAAGTCGTTGCCACTCTAGCAAGGACAAATTGCTGCAAAAAGAACAAGTAAGTACCGAAGTGTTCATGATCACTAATGCGGAGTAGCTATGGTGTTTTTTCATACCTCAAGAGATTGAAGGATTGAGGGAAGTGAATCGCGAGTACTGGAAGCGGTAAAAAGTCTCGGTTAATCCTTGTCCTTCCTTTTATAACCGTTCGCCGGGTGCTACTCTTCGATTGCTTTCACACTGCAGGTTCGGCTTCTATCACTGGCGAGTGGGTCCAGTAAATGGAACGGCAAGCAACCGCTGTAAAAATCGACTGTTACCTTTTACAGAGTGTAACGGTTACTTGCGCCATAACGGCTATAATCAAACGGTTACTTGCACCCCGAAGCGGTTTTCTTCCCAGCGAGTGTTCCTGTTGCATGAGGAGCCCGGAGGAGGGGTTCAAACGGTTTGGATCTGAAGTCCTCTGCTGAACTGTAACATGTCCGAATCCCCTTTAAGTCTCAAAATATGGAAATGTTCCTTCCGTATACTGCCTTCTTTCTAAACAGGTTAACTACAGAGAGGCGTATTCGAGGGGCTACTGTTGGGGGAAATTACTTCATTTTCAGGACTTAAAGATTAATACTTTGAAGGCTATGAAGACCTCCGAAGCTGGTGGGCACTTGTTCGAAGGCAGAAGCGTCAAGCCGAAGGGTGCATTGATGCGAAGCCCTGGTGAACCCTCCGAACGGAAGATAAAGGCCCCGAAGCTAAGCGACAAGATTGATGAGATGTTTGGCTTATCCATCTATCTTATAGTGCTTTACCTTTTATAACCTTATTCCTGGCACCAAATAGTTTCCACTATGTCGGTTGTAATCTAGGCGTAACTAGGTCTTTTCCTTATGCATCTTTACCTATAAATACCCCCTTTATACCCTGTAATGGGGATCCAAAAACAAATTATTCAATACATACATTCGGACTACTCGAGCTATTATCCAACTCGGAGGTTTGAGGTAGTCCTGAGCACAAACTCTCTGTTTGTTCGTTCTTGATCTCAGAGAACCTGTTGGTGTAAACTTTTACGCCAACAATATGGTCTCATAATCGCCAACTGATGCATTACACTGTAATGTGATTCTCGTATTGTTTGGTAGCTATTGTCTCGTATGATTTTCCTGCCTTTAGTTCCTTTACCGGTGAGTCTTCCATGGTGCCGGGACACGGGAACTCCTATTGGTCTTCCATGAATTCCTCAGTCGTGTAGCCCTCTATCATGGAACCCTCTGGATAAGCACGATTTCGTACGTAACCCTTGAAGATAACCATTAGACGCTTGTACGCATACATATTGTGCAGATACGTTGGACCGAGAACAAAGATTTGGTCTGCTATATGTATCATATAGTGCTCCATAATATCAAAATATGAAGGAGGAAAGCACATCTTAAGCTGACACATTGTCTCCCTCATTTGTTTACGTAATTCATTTAACTCTTCAGTGTCGATCACCTTCTTTGATATGACATTGAAGAAGTGACACATGCGTGTTATCACCATCTTCAGAAATGAATGTTTGATTCCTCTTACTACGATGGCGAGGAATAGCCCAAGCATAACATGAAAATCATGAGTGTTGTAGCCACTCATCCTCAAATCTGCTACGGAAACAATATTCTTTATATTCGTTGAGAATCCTGTTGGAACTCTAATTCCATGTAGACACCTGCAGATTGATCTTTTCTCATCAATTGTGAGGTTATAGCTAGCAGCCAGAAGGAAAAATTTTCCATTGGCCCTTTCCTGTGGGTGAAGCTTTGGTCTAATTCCGAGAGTTTGAAGGTCCCTTCGTACTTTGAGTCCATCTTTTGATTTGTCCGGTATGTCTAACAAAATACCGATGGTGCTTTCGAAGACATTCTTCTCAACGTGCATTGTATCGATAGCATGACAAATCTCCAACTCCTTCCAATAGGGAAAATATCTAAAGAAGATTGATTGCTTTTTAAATGGAGCGTCCTTTGAAATTTTTTCAGATTTCTTGCTCTTCTTTCCGAAAACAACTTTGATATTCTTTACCATTTCGAATAGAAATTTGCCATCTCGATGTCGTGGCGGTTGTCCAAGCTCGATTGTACCGTCAAAATGGTTCCTATTTCTTTGATATTTGGGGTTTTTTGGTAAAAATATGCGGTGTCGCATATATATCGTCTTAACGAATGATGGAAGATGCATAGATTCTGTCTGGTCCACACACACTACACATGTTGTCTTTCCTTTAACCTGTCCTGTTAGGGACATGCGTCCTGGGTTGTCAGCTATGATGCAAAAGATCATGACTCTTAGATTTAAGTGAAATCGTATGATTTCACGATCTGAACACGGATACATCGCTTTGTTTTTGCAAACTTTACAAGGACAATATATTGCCTCTTCACTCTGATGGGAAGCATATTGTGCGGTAGCTTCAGTAAATTCAGTTACTCTGTTAAAATATGCCACCACATCTCCGTCGTTGGACGAGTACATCCAGGACCTGTGCTCCATCTAAAACATATATTATTTGAAAAAATATTAATAAATTTTAGTAAAATATTAATAAACGTATTGAAAATATATTGATTTATTATATTGAAAATATATTGATTTATTATCGCTCATAACAACATTAATCAAAAATGCTTTAATTCAAACTATGTATTAAGCAGAAAAAATTATTAAATAAATTAACTATATTGGTTTCTCTCTCTCCAAACAACATAACTCTAGATCTATAATCATAAATCAAATTAAAAAAGAGATTAAAATGACGTAAATCAATATACAACTGATGAATAATTGTGAGGAGGGTCATATTTGTTCATTTGGGAGAAGGAAACACTGTAAATGGAAGATTATTTGAAAATTTCTATTCACAAAACTTAAATTAGTAAAACGCTAATAACTCATTGTATACATGATTAAATACAAAATAAATGTGAGATTCGACATGGATTTACCTCCTAGAATGAAATCCTTCAAAAGAAACGAAAACAAAGCCTCCCCCTCTTTATCTAGATTATTGTCACCATTGTACGGACAAAATTAAATGTGAACTCCAGTAGAGCTCGGGGAGGAAGAAGTTGCGCATTTATAGCTAGAATAGTAGTGGCGGTCGCAAGTGATGTCATTAATACTTTAGTGGCGGACAGCTTAACAGCGGCGGGAAGCACCAGCGCCCACCACTGCTATTAGTAAAATAGTGGCGGTCTGGGATGACGTCAACACCGACCGCCACTACTTTACCAATAGTAGCGGCGAGCGCTAGTGCTGCCATCAGTACCAGCAACTGTAGTGGCGGGCATCTAATGGCCCGCCACTACAGTGGTTTTGCCCAACGCCACTACAGTGACGGTTTGTAGTAGTGAGCCTCCGAATTGGACAATAACTCGAAGTAGTTCGATGTTGTGTATTGAATAGCTAAGTATTCGATGATCATTACAGGGTGAGAATGGAGGTATTTATAGGTAAAAATCTTAAGGAAAAGACATTTTTACCCCTCAATTACAACCTATATAGTGAAAACTATTTGGTACGCCTAATAGGGTTAAAATGGTAAAAGACTAATCTAATTAGAAAGAAGATAAGTCTTCCATCCTCGCTGGTAGATAAGCTCTTTGAAGATTTAACCTTCGAAGTCATACTCCGAACAAAAGCCTGTATGGATTCTTCGAGCTTGATCATGCACTAGAACGGAGTTAATACTTGAACTTCGGTCTAGTAAATTGTCTTTATCTTATAACTGTAGAGACCCTGGGGATGAAGTATTTTCCCCCAACAGTAGCCCCTCGAATACGCTTCTCTGAATGATCTATAAAGTTAGGAGAGCAGTATACGCAAGAAACATAATCATGCGTAGGGTTTAATAAAATGTACCAACATTGGAAGCATTCAAAAATTTAGAAACTTCTAATCGACTTCCAAGCGGAGGTCTCATCTGAGCAGCTCCGAAGACAATTTTTACGAAGCTGAAAAGACCGTTAGACTCACAAAAATAGCTGTTATCCTTTTCTTTTAGAAGAAGTTATAACGTTGCTTTGTTTTTGGAAACGATAACGGTACAGAAGACGGAACGACGAGTATGAACGGTAAGAATCTGCGAGTTCAGGCTATAAATAGAGGGGCAAAGGGACATTCGATATACTTTACCCACTACTCTTGCGTAATCCTTCTTCTAGCTTCCAGAACTCTAGTTCCAAACTTTCCACTCCATTCAATGGCGAAGACTAGCCACAAAGCGCCCGTAGCAGCTTCAACCTTGGCTAGGCAGCAAGCCATGGAGGTGGCAGAAGTGGCGGCACCTGCAGGGAATCCCCAACAGGCCGGCCCCCACGACCTCCTCCCAGCATCTTCCAAGTACCAGGATCAGTCCTACAGCTTGGGGCCATCGATCTGCAAGAAGAAGACCATCGCAGCAGCGATTGCGGAGAAAGTTAGCCCAGGAGTTAAGATTTGTCAACCTGGCCAGGAAGCAATCCCCTCGCCTCGGCCTAGAGAGGTGGTTGTTTTTGAATCATTCTTCGAGGCTGGGTTTGGGCTTCCTGCGGTAGACTTCTTGTTCGATGTGTTGGAGCTTTTCCATGTCACTCTTCCTCAACTGTCTCCGAACGCCATAGCATGTCTCGCGATCTTCGAATGGGCAATGCGAGTCGAAGGTTGCGAAGGAAGGGCAGAAATCTCCGCAACGCTCCACAAGGCTTCCTGCTAGCCGAAGACTTATTTGGGCTATGGAGGAGAGAAAATAGTAGTTGCATTTGGCAGTATCAACTTCCGGCTCCGGGATGAGTTCCAGACTTGATTTCTGGCGAAGGCCATCAACGCCATATGGTACACAGACTGGATTCTTCGCTGGTTCTACGCCGAAGTGGGAGTAGAAAGCAGTTTGGTCGGGCCTCTGAAAAACATATATTTTCGAAGGGAAGCCGAAGTTCAATTGGATCCGGGCCAGCTCGAAGCTCGCCTCAATCTGCTGCAAACAATAAGTCACCGCATGAGCATGCGAGACTTAGCGGAGGAGTTCATCGGGCTCCAGATTCCGCCTCTGATGGCCAACTGGCCTATTAACTTCAAAGAGAATCCGGAGGGTGGACTCCGAGAAATCTCTTCGAGCTCTACAGGTAACTTCGAAAACTACAAAATGTTTTATATGCACTAATTTCATAAAAAATGATATGACTGAAATAAATCTTATCTTTCAGCTCCACGCGCTACCCTGACTTCGGAGCAAGTTGTATGGGCTTCGTTGAAGATCCTCAGAGCCCCTACTCTCACTGAGAAGGAATGGAGAGTGAAGCTGGTGGGCCGTTGGGAGCGGTTCAACCGAGTATGGAGTGTACTCACAGTTGACGCTCCTTCTCTTCCGGACTGGAGCACCTTCGAGACTGGTCCTAAGAAGAGGAAAGCTGAAGCTAGGCCTTCAACACCGGCTAAAACACTTGTGAAGAAGTTGGCTCGAAAGCCAAAGTACGTGGCCCCTTCCAAGTCCTCTACTTCGTCTTCGGAGTCATCTGAAGATGAAGGACACATAGAAATACAAAAGGAGTTCGAAACTCTTATTACCGAGGATGAAGGGGCGCACCCAGAGGTCGAAATTCCCGTCGAGGGCAACATAGCAGCCGTGCCTGCTGTGAAAGATAACCTTGAGCAGGCAGAGACTTCGAAGGTCCCATCTGGCCAAGAGGTCCTTGCTGTAGAAGAAGGCGGAGTCGAGGCGACAAATAATCAAACTTCGGCTCCGGATGAAGTGATAACTGCTATTCTTGGAGAGATTTCAACAGCTAATCCTTCGATCCCAACCTCCGAATCTGAGGAAGACTTCTAAGAGGCATTCGAGCCTCCGAGCAGTCCCATACTCATCCGGCGACAGAATGTCGAAGGTAAGCCTTAGTTGAGTACTTTTCCTTTCTTTTCGTGTCCTGCAAAGTTTATGCAATATATAATACATTTGGTTTAACATGATCAACTCCAATGGAGATGACTCCTGCCATGAAGACTGCGCCTGACACTTCGACATCTCCAAAGTCAATTCCGGAGGAGTGAGGAGCCATGCAGAATAGCGTGGGCCTCATGGCTCCAGAAGTGATGAGTCATTGTCAACGATAGTCAAAGAGGACAGAAGAAGAGAGGAGATCTGCTGTTTTCATGGGCCGCGTGTGACTTAGGTACACGGGCAGCGAGCGACTGTCGGGCAGAGGAGGCTGCGAAGTCAGGCTGGCCCAATCCGGGTACATGGGCCAGAAGCAACAGAAGACCCACTGGGCTGTTGACCAGGATTGACTCAGGTACACGGGCGGTGAGCGACTGCCGGGCTGAGAGAGCTGCGGAGTCGGGTCGGCCCAATCCGGGTACCTGGTGCAAAGTCAGTGGAGGCTTTGTCAGTTTCGGCGCAAAATTGACAACCGTCGATCTTGTATCCGATTGTCCAGAAGAGAAGCCGTAGTCGCTACGAAAGCTTAGCTTCCGGATAAGTCATCTGTATCTCTAGGCCCACAGTCAGTCAGTCGTGTCTGTAAAAATTCCTAAGGGCAGTAGAGTCTTTTCCTTTATTCCTGCGTCTGTAAAAAACCCTAAGGGGCTGGTGGAATATTCCTAGTGTTGGGTAGCCTATAAATAGGACCCCAATCCCTAGGGTTAGGACACCCTTTTGGCTGAAATCAATTCATACTCCTTTGGGTCATTTTGTCTCTTTCTCTCTCTCTCTTGTTTGTGCGCCGCCAGGCATTTTGCCCCTGTTTCTTGTCTTGCATTTATTTCATTCTTACTGTTGCAGTGAAGCTTCTATTCTCTAATCGTGCGCAGCAAAACTGCAGCGTTTTAATGGCTTCATTTCATTCGCACAACAAGTTTATTCATGGATTTTAGTGCTTCTGTTGCTCTTGTTCATCACGGAAGTAGTACTAGTTCTTGCGTGCTGCAAGTAGTACCTACTCACTGTAGCAACAGTACACTAGTACTAGCCTTGCTTTTCTGCGCAGCTTTTTGATCGAAGTTGACAGGGCTGAGTAACTTTTCTGACTGTTTTCTGGCGAAGCCACCCTCTCTGTTCGAAGCCCCTCAGCTCGGTGAGGCAGGCTTCGATCTGATATACTCGAAGGCTTCGTTTGAACTTCGAACTTCGTTTTGTGTCCTGAGTTGCTAGCTTCGAAGTATCTTTTGAACTGTCAGTGTTTCATACTTCGAACGTCTGTGCGAAGGTACTCCGACTCGAGCTCTTCGAGGTCCATATTTCGACAGGTTTCAAAGTTGGATTTGAAGCTTGTCTTTCTGTTAGACTTCGCTCAGTGTTTGCTTCCGTCTTATTCGAAGGTCCTTGTTGTGTTCTGTTCGAAGGTAGAGTGTAGGCTTCGTTTTTGGTTTCTCTGTCGCGTGTCAGCCTTCGCTTTTCCTTTCGAAGGTTGTTCGCTCTGTGTGCGAGTTCGAAGCTGTGTTTGAAGCCTTGCCTTCGAAGTACACACTTCGAAGCAGGCTCCGACTCTGTCATACTTCGCTCTCATTCACACTCGACCTAGGATAGACAACACACCTTCGACAGACTTCGACTTCCACCTCCGAACCAGACTTCGACCAGTGAAGTAGACCTCGACCTCCGAAGCAGGCTTCGACCCCGCGAAGCAGGCTTCGACACTGCGAAGCATGCCTCGACCAGCGAAGCAGGCTTCACCAAGTTTCGAACAGGAGACAGATTTCGAACGATAACTTCTCACTTCATTCTTAGTGCACTTAGAGTGTTATACTGAGAAGTTTGTCTTGCCTAGTCTTGTGTATACTATTTATCTGTCTATTAGCACTACTTTGATAGTTCTCTGTTTGACATCAGTTGCTTCTAGGCTAGATACCTTTAGACTTAGGCTATCTGTTTATTTTCTGCTGCTTAGTCTTTTGAGGTGCGTTGGGTGTTGGGAACATGCCATATATTCGAAAGAATTTTTAAGGCGCCCATTCACCCCCCCTCTGGTCACTACTTTCGGTCCTACAAGGAGGCTATGAAAATGGGGCCTGGAAAAGGTAAAGGAAAAATGGATCCTTTGCCTGCTCCGACTTCTTGATTAACTCCATCAGAATCTACAAACAGAGGCCAGTCCACGGAAGGGGGCTAATCCATAGAGGTCTCCGGGGACACAGCCTCCTTGTTGGACCTCTGGCTTGGATGAAACGGTAGCCGTAGAAAGGAAAGCTAGACTTGGTTTGGAGGCTGCCAATCGGAAGCTTGAAGCTTAATAGGTCGTGCTTCGGGCCGAGGTGGAAAATTTGCGGACGGAGCAGGCGACCGCAGAGACCGAGCTAGTCAAGCTCCAAGAAGAGCAAGCGAAGTTAATGGAGGAGGCCAATAATTTACTTGGATAGAAGAACTCCTTGGTTACGGAGGCAGCTAGGCTATCTTCTTTGATAGACAAGCTACCTCCGTCAAGGAATATTTTGTCCGAAGACAAGGTAAAGTGTGAGAAGGTAGCCTTAGAGACCATGGACAACCTTCGGGGTGTCTTGGAGTACTTCGGCACCTCTTGGACTTTACCTTCATCTGGCGACGTCCCTCTGCTGCGAAGACTAAAGATGTTCCAAGCAGCAACGAAGACTATGAAGATGACGGGTATTCGCTATGGAGAAATCTATGGCCAAGTAGCTGCTCTTGGAGTGCTTTGCTACTACGAGGATTTAGGGCTATCAGTAGCACCAGACTCAGAGGTGACTCCTATTATCTTCGACGACGACCGGCTCTTAACCCCTTCCGCTGACATGGCTGCAGCTTGGGAAGCCTTCCAAGCATCTTGGAGAGCCAAAAGTTGATCAGCGATCAAAGCTTGGATTTATGAAGGACTTCGCCAAAAGCAAGTGCGGTCGCAGGCTTCGAGCAGTCAGCCCCCACCGGACCTGAAGGTCTAGTTCTCCTTAGGGCCCCAAATATGTAAAAATTTATGCTTTTATCCTTTATGAATGAAAAGACTTATTTGGAAATGTTTTTAGGCTTTCCGAACTTTTTTGGATGATCTCAAAGTGCTAGAGGTTAACGAAGAGCTTCGCCTGCTATGGGCTACCTTCGAAACTCTAAGACCTCACAAACACCCTCCATTTTCAATTCCTCGGGAAAGCTCCGGTGTAATTACACCTAAAATATGCAAAGATATATTATCTTATATTAAAGAAGAGGAAAAAGAAGTCAACTTAGAATCTTCATCTTCTAAAGACATTGAATAGTCCGAAGAAGAAGATACTACTAAAGAACAAGTAAAGAAGAGTTCTGAACAACTTCGAAGTTGGGAAAGAAGCCCCGAGAAACTTTGAACCTGGGCTGAACTTCAGCAGGAACAGAAGGATTTTTGAGCTTGAAAAGGAGGGAAAAGGGTTAAACGTAAAGTTATTAAAACTCCTGGCTCCAGAACGAGTCGTTCTAGTTTTAGTGGTAGCTCTAGGAATCGAAGAGGTCTTCATTTCCTTCTCAGTATAGATACAGAATTTTCATGATGTAATGTAATCTGTTTGAATGATAAAGATTAAAGTTTCAAAATTTTCTCCCTACTTCCCAGCCCCTCTTTGGGTGTAAGCAACTTCGAAATTTGGTCGAAGGTGGTTACGCGCAATGAAAGTAACATTAGTTAGGAGTACAATTTTGGAGGGTCAGAGCCCCTTATCTACTTAGAGAATGACTAAGATCTCAAGAAATGTCTTCGACTCTATTAACTCAGAGTTTGAAAACTGGTAATTTAGTACTTTTTGTTTCAATGTAGTCACTTCGGACTTTTTTCGGATACCTTAGAATCCGATAAAATTGGTCGCTTTGGACTCTTTTTACAGACGTTCTAAGCTATTAGCTCAAAGTCTGTTTTGTTTGGCCTCCTTCGGCTCTTTTTGCGAATGCTATCAAACCAGTGGTTTGGAATTCGCATAGTGGTCTCCTTGGACTCTTTTTACAGATGCTTTCAAGCCGGAGTCTGGAATCCGCATCATTTGGTCTCCTTGGACACTTTTTACGGATGCTTTCAAGATGGTGGCTTGGAATATGTTTTTTGTGACTTTCCAACCTCGTCGGAAGCTTCGAACCAGTGGTTCGAAGTCCGTAAAATTGGTTCAAATTAATGACACTTCCCTCACAGCCAACTCTGTTCCTCTAGTGTGTCCATTAAAAGTATGAAGTGTTTGAGAGGTAGGCATTATCTGAACCATGAGCTTTATTTATTCAGAAGGTGTTTATAGATGATTACAAGGAGCCCCTATGCAAAATATCGCTTTAGGTGCTCCGCATGCCGAGCATGCTTTAACTCTTCGCATTCTAAATTAGCTAGCTTAAAAGAACTAGGGTGTCCTGAATGTAGAATGATGTATGGACCTTCCCACTTATTTCCTAATTTTCCTGGTGCTATGATGCTTCGCAAAACTAGATGACCTGGTTTAAGTTCATTAAGCTTAACCTTCGGGTCATACCAAGTCTTCGTTTGATGTTGATATTTCGACAAATTAGCAACAACCCGAAGCCTTGTTTCTTCTGTTAAATCTAGCGAAGCTTGCCATTCTCCTTCTATTTCAGGTTCGGTGGTGCGAAGAGATCCTCCTTTGAGCTCTATCGGTGTCATAGCTTCATCTCCGAATAATAATCTGAAAGGAGTAAAGCTTGTGGACCTCGTTTGAGTGGTCCAAATGGACCATAAAATCTTCGGGAGTTCTTTAGTCCACAGCCCCTTTGCTAATCCTACTATTTTTCGATTCATCCCTGATAAAATATTACCATTAGCCCTTTCGACAGCTCTGTTAGACTGAGGATGACGCACAACTACAAAACATATTTATATGCCAAGGTCTTCGCAAAACTTCTTGAACGGCTCCACTTCAAACGGTGTCCCATTGTCGATTGTGAGCTGTCGAGGCACTCCAAACCTGCATCTAACATTCTTCCAAAAGGATTTTTGTACATTATTCGAAGTGATAGCTGTGAGGGGTTCTGCTTCGATCCACCTGGAAAAATATTCAATTGCTACCACTGCGAATTTCATATTTCCTTTTGCTACTGGGAAGGGGCCAATGAGATCCATGCCCCATCTGGCCATAGGCCAAACCATAGCAATGACTTGGAGAGTCGTTGGCAGATGATGACTTCGTCTTCCCATCCATTGACAACCTTGGCAAGTGCGGACTAAACTCTCCGCATCAGCTACTATTGTAGGCCAATAAAGCCCCTGACAAAGTGTTTTTCCTGCTAAAGCTCGAGGGGCCAGATGGCTACCACAAAGGCCTTCATGAATTTCTCGGAGTATCTCTTGACCTTCGTCTTAAGATATACATCGGAGTAGGGGTGAACATACTCCGGCCTTGTAGAGAATACCGTTGATTACATGATAATTTCAAACTTTTAGCTTCAACCTCGAAAGTTGTGGTCCTTTAGGTAAATTTGCTTCACCTTGCAATAACTCCATGATTGAACTCTGCGAGTCAGTGCTTGGAATGCAAAGAACCTTCGTAGGAGGAATCTGTGGCACCGAAGGCGAAGTAAGTTCTTCATAAAAGGCTCCTTCTAGAATATCCACAGCTCTAGCTGCAGCTTTCGCTAAGGTATAAGCTTGTACATTTTTAGCTCTTTGTATACTTTAGATGGAAATCCCTTTGAATGCTGCTTCGATCTTACAGATCTCTTCCAAATATTTTGCAAGCTGCGAATGACGGACTTGAAAACTTTTATCAATGTGCCCTGCTACAATTTGAGAATCTGTTTTAATAACAACTCTTGTAGCACCCAAAGCACGCGCTTTTCGAAGTCCTAACAAAATTCCTTCATACTCTGCTATATTATTGGTGGACTTAAAGTTGAGCCTTGCGGAGTACATCGCTCTTTGCCCTTAAGGCGAAATTATTACTGCTCCAATGCCTGCTCTAGATGCTTGAAAAGCTCCATCAGAGTATATGGTCCAAATTCCTTCATTTGATTTCTCCGGAGCCCATATTGCAGATGGAGTCCATTCTGCCATAAAATCTACAACGACTTGCGACTTGATTATTGTCCTTGCAACGAAGGAGATGCCGAAGGGTGCTAGCTCGACGACCCATTTTCCAATTCTTCCCGTAGAATCTTTGCTTTAGAGCATATCTCCCAAAGGATATGAAGTTGGTACAATTACATTATGTACTAGAAAATAATGTTGTAATTTCCTTGAAGCCATTATCAGAGCATAAGTGAACTTCTCAAGCTCAGAATATCTTGTTTTTGCTCTAGATAAAGCTTCGGATACAAACTAAACTAGATTCTGCACCAACTTCCCATTGAAATCAACTTCTCTGACAAGGACTGCACTCACAGCGGAGCCAGTAGCTGCAAGGTAAAGGAGCAAGGTTTCGTCTGCAACAGGCACAGTGAGTGTAGCGAGGTTTGCTAAGATAATTTTTAATATCCTCAAAACGCTTTTGGCACTCTGGTGTCAATGCAAAATCTTCGGATGCTTTTAATGCTTTGAATATGGGGAGGCTTCATTCTGTGGACCTTGCTAGAAATCTACTAAGTGCAGCAAGGCGGCCAGTCAGCTTCTCTACCTGTTTTAAATTCTCCAGCGGAGCCATCCTTTGCAATGCAGTTATTTGAGTAGGGCTAGCTTCAATTCCTCTACTTGAAACTAGATACCCTAGCAACTTCCCATCCTGAGCCCCGAAGATACATTTTTCGGGGTTGAGACAGACTCCACATGCCCGAAGGCTCTCAAATGTTTCTGCTAAGTCTAGGCTATGTTGGTGCTTCAAAGCACTCTTTATTACAATATCATCCATATAGGCTTCTACATTGTGGCCTATTTGATGACCTAGAGTCTTAGCAATTAACCTCGAAAAAGTTGCCCTAGCATTTCTCAAGCCAAAAGGCATTCTTATATAGAAGAAGACTCCCGAAGGAGTTACAAATCTTGTTTTGATTTCATCTTCGTGCTTTAACCAGATTTGATGATAGCCAGAATACACGTCGAGAAAGCTTAATAACTCTGAACCAGTAGTGGAATCAACTAATTGATCAATTCGGGGCATGGGATAGGGGGCACGTGGGCATGCTTTATTCAAAGATGTAAAATCAATACACATGCGCCACTTCCCGGAGGATTTCATTCTGACGAAGACTGTGTTAGCTAACCACTCCGTATGAGCTATTTATCTGATAATCTCGGCCTTCAGTAACTTCTCCACTTCTGCCTTAGCAAGAATTGTCCTTTCTACTGATAACTTTCGAAGCCCCTATCGAACAGGCCGAACCCTCGGGTTTACGAGCAAGCTATCCTCAATGATATCTCAGCTGACTCCCAGAATGTCTTCATCAGACCAGGCAAAGACATCCAAATTTTCTTCGACTACTTTTTCTAACGAAGTAGCGATCTCTGAAGGCAAATCTTTGCCTAACTGAAAAGAATAGTATTTGCCGTCTTTTACAATAATCTTCGTTACAATTTCTCCTTCGGGGCTTGGCCTTGGGAAGGATTTTTTCGAAGACTCACTTGAAGCAGAAATATCCTCCAAGTTGCCTTATACATTATTCACTTGTCTCGGGTCAAGAGGGGGACCATGACCATATTCTGCTCTTCACGTAGTGGCCTGATCACCAAAGACAGTGAGTACTCCCGCTTGTGTGGGCATCTTCATACATAAGTAGTTATGGTGCGCCATGGCTCCGAACTGATTTTACATGCCCCTTCCGAAAAAAACATTATATGCATAAGGGGCATCTACAACATCGAAGATTACTTCCTCTGTCCTTGCCAGGAGCCCGTCTCCGAAAGCAACCTCAATACCTATTTGGCCGAGGGCATCAAGAGGAGGTCCTGCGAAGCCTTGCAGGGGATGAGCTGCGGGGAGGAGATGTTTCCTGGAGATACAGAGTTGATTGAAGGCTTGAATGAAGATGATATCTGCTGAACTCCCACCATCGACCAGCACTCTCCGGACTTCAGTTCCTTCTATATCGGTAGTAATGACAAGGAGATATGCATGTGGGAACTTTATGCATGTTGCATCATCTGCAGAAAAAGATATTAGCACATGGGACCACTCAGGCATTGTAGCTGCAGACGAAGAAGTTCTAATATGGCCTACTTCCCGGACATATTCTCTTCGCTGTCTTTTTGACATACTGCTGAGGGTCCCTCCTCCGAAAATGGGGAGGACTACTCTTTTGCCCCGATCTTGGCCATCTTCTTGCTTCGGGGGTGGAATAATATTGACCACTAGAGGTTGTCTTGCAGGGTCGAAGTTGTCTACACATGCGACAGCCTACACAGGCTCCGGACGTGCCTCGAAAGGGACTTGGTTAGTAGTGCCTCGACTAGAGGTACTTTCAAGGTACTCGCCTCTTAAAGTGAGTACAAACTTGCATGCATCAGTAGCATGACTCCGATTTTCACCATAAATGCAATAGAAGAAGGCCTGACCTTTGCCAGTCGGCTTCCCTAGTAGCCTCCAGCCGCTGACCTTGCTTCCCGAAGCTTGTGGATTTCTAGGGGCAAATTTCTACGGAGAAGGAGCAATGTTTTGGACTTCGGAGCGAGGATGCTTTTGCCCCCAACGCCTGTCATGCTGGATATCGAAGTTGGGCCCCTGCGAAGGTGTTGAAGTCTTCACCTCGAGCTTGACATCTTGCAGGATTGGTGGAGTTGAAGCTGTTCTTCGGAGCCATCCTTCTTCCGACCTAGCATATTCTTTGAAATAGGCCATCAGCTGTGCTACAGAGGATATCTATTTCCGATGATGTTTATTAAGGAGGCCCGCATGAGTAACTCCCTCTCGGGTTGCATCAACAATGGACGATGTAGACAACCCCCTTATCTGTGACTTTGTATGAGCGAAGCGCTTGAAAAATTGTCTTAAAGTTTCTCCAGGTAGCTGTTTCACCTGGAAAAGACTTCCCGTAGACATAGGGGATACGAAGTTACCCTGAAAGTTACTTATAAAGTTTTTCCTTAGCTGCTCCCAAGTTCTAATTGATACTGGCTTCGAGGACTAGAACCAACGCAAAGCAACCCCTTCGAAAGCAAGGGGAAACAATTGGCCATGGTGTCTCGGACTCCTCAACTGGCCTCAATTGGCAAAGCATACGAACGGGAGAACTCCCTCGGATCCTCTTCTCCGGAGTAATTACAAAGCTTCGAAGTTTTAAACTTATGGTCGAAGCGCACTTTTTGTAAGTCGGGGTGCAGCGGAGACTCGCTATCGAAGGAAGCATTCTCTGGGGCTTCAGGATAGAGAAGAGAGTCGTCGTCTTGAGGCATTTCGGGAATGACAGGGGTAACCTGAGGACGAAGCCTATTTGCCGCCTCTTGCCTCCACCTTGTCACTTCAGCTTGAAGACTGGCCATCTGGGTCGCCATGTCGCCAAGGCTATCTTCATTTCTTCTGGAAGGATCTTCTGGGTCTTGGGAGCTGAACATGTCAGTTCGGAGCATAGTCGGAGTTGGAAGAGGAACTCCGTCTGGTCGAAGCATAGACAAAGTTGGAGGAGGAGCTCCGTATGCTCGAGGAAGAGAATTCCCTTCGGGGGTCTGAGGTGGAGGAACTACTGAAGGTCCTCTGACCTCGACTGTATTCGAAGATCTTGCTCCGAAGGTCCGACAGGACCTCCGGGTAGGACTACCACCTGAACTCCGCTTAGGAGGCATTGTTCTAAAAACTTGGTAGAGAACGAAATTTTTTGGACTAAGTTCCCCACGGACGGCGCCAACTGTTGGCGTAAAAGATTACACTAACAGGTTCTCTAAGATTAAGAACTAACAAACGAAGAGTTTGTGGAGTGGACTATTTCAAGCCTCCGAATTGAATAATAGCTCGAAGTAGTTCAATGTTGTGTATTGAATAGCTAAGTATTCGATGATCATTACAAGGTGAGAATGGAGGTATTTATAGGTAAAAATCTTAAGAAAAAGACCTTTTTACCGCTCAATTACAACCGACATAGTGGAAACTATTCGGTACCCCTAATAGGGTTAAAATGGTAAAGGACTAATCTAATTAGAAAGAAGATAAGTCTTCCTTCCTCGCTGGCAGATAAGCTCTCTGAAGATTTAACCTTCGAAGTCATACTCCGAATAGAAGCCTGTATGGATTCTTCAAGCTTGATCATGCACTAGACCGGAGTTAATACTTGAACTTCGGTCTACTAAATTGTCTTTGTCTTATAACTGTAGAGACCCTGGGGATGAAGTATTTTCCCCAACACAAATAATCAAAAGGAAACACCTTTGATAAGATAGTACTGCACCAATGAAGATTCAGAGTGAATTCTGCATAAGCAAAATCTAGGGAACCGAGGGCCTGTTTGGGAGAGATTTTGGGCTTGCTAAATACTTCTAGTATCCAAAAGCTCCCCCAAACAGCATCTAGATTCTTCAGATTTTTAAATTCCCCAAACGCAGCTACTGCTGAATACACTAGTAGCTGAGAAGCTGACCACTCCTAGCTTCTGCAGATTCTGTGGGATTTTATTTACCCACCTGCCACTAAACAAAAACCACCACCCACATAGTTTCGTCCTAACCCTAACCCTCCCACTAGTCCACCTCCTTCCCCTAGCGCCGCCTGTGAGGGCCGAGAGACTCTCCCTAGCGCTTGGAAGTATTCCGCCCCACTAGTAAGCTCGCCGCCTCAACGTCGTCGCGAGAGCCCTTCGCACCAGTGCCGCCGGGTGAGGAAGATCTCGCCGCTCTTGGGAACCCTCTGCACCAACATCGCCTATCGATTCAATTGCCCCAATGCCGCTTGTTGCGTCAGTCGCCCAGTGCTACAAGGTATGTCACACAAAGCCGAGTGGATGTGCATATTTTTGAAGCACCGCATCATGAGCTTTACTTTTTTTCGTACCGATTACTATCAGATTGCTCCGTAGTGATTTTTCTGTAGAGACATTCTATTTTGAGAATCCAAAACGACATGTTTTATACAAGAATTTGAGGTTATTTCTACTCATTGCCAAAAGCATTGTAGCTAATTCCATGAAAGAAATATTTTCTGAAAATTATGTAGAGCAGAATTGTGATGAAGTTTTTCTGTCCGTGTAGGTAATTCCAATAAGAAGAGCAGAAAAATTTTGCTACATTATCAGAGGTAATATATACTCCATCTTTGTTATCACAAAGTCATAAACTAGTAACAAATAAGAAACAGTTTAAGTGTTTTGATGTATGGACTATGATGGCTCCATAGCATAGATACAACACACTAATATCATTTATTAGTCTCTTTAGGTCTGTTTCATAAAAAAGCGTTAACTTTGTTAAATGAAATTAACAACACCATTAAAATCAGCATTATAGTTATTTCTTGGATATCCAATATTTCTGAAGTATTTGGAAAGTATGAGGGAAGTATCCGATTTATTTTATTTATTAAATATTGCAAAAATCATGAATACATATTTGAAAGTATCCAATACAGATACGTGGCTTTCCCGCCGTATTCGTGTTTCATAGATATTCGTAGATTAACAACTGCTAACGCATACGATTAAAGGAAAAAAAAAAGAAACGAAAAAGCCAACCATATGTATTCACAGCAACGGCGCCTAATCCTACATTTATTCCTATCATTATTTATTCGTGCAAGATTCACCAGGCCAATTAATTAATATAGAACTAAACAGCAGAGTACTATCACCCAATCTTTGACTGGCCAAATCACTGACAAGACGAACTGATGGATTCTGCATGGATGGACTGATTGATAGCCATCGGTTAGTAACAAACTAACTAACCAGACATTCAGGCAACTAGCCACTCATGCATGCATCCATATTCCATCAGCAGCAGCAAGCATAGAGCCGATCTTTGATTGATCCTGCACACGATCGATCAAATATTCCATGATCACTCAAAATCCTCTGCCCCACCAATAACAATTAGCTGCAAGCTCCACAAAGAGTGCTATGCTACCTTGATCTCCACTTTGAGTCATATCACATCGTACAAGCCAAATATGGCGTCTTCGGGGAGCTCAGCTCGTATGCAGGATTACTTAAGAAAGGTAGCTGCAGAAACGACTAACTAGTTGTGTTACGAAAATCAGGTCCGCTGGACCTAACGCAGCAGAATCAATCAATAAAACTGAAGTAAGAAGATCACAATCAAGAGTTAATACTAAGGCACAATATTTTGGTAACAGAGTTCAGTCTATATGACCTACGATTCCAGCGCATAACTGTAGGCGCTCCCCCATGAATGTCACTACTACAAAGCGACACAGTAGCGGTGGGCAAAAACGACCTGTAGTGGCGGGCATCCAGTCCGCCACTGCTCTAACACCACTGCTAAACCTGGTTAGCAGTGGCGGGCAGAGTGCCCGCCACCGTTGTGTCAATAGTAGTTGCGGGCACACTGACATCATCTTCCAGCCAATACTGTTATCCATAGCAGTGGCAGACAGATGATGTCAGCAAGCCCGCCACCACTGTGTCAACAGCAGTAACAGACACGTATGAATCTTCGGCAAAACCATTTTTAGGAGTTGTAAAAGATCTGAAAAACTAGTGTCAGACCATCCATTGCTGGCCTTCAGTTTCATAAGCTCAAGAATTGTGTACAACACAGTATACTGCTTATTGTATCTGTGGCGTTCCTCGTAAAGAAGGTTTTTGGATGATTTGTCAAGTGCTTCAAAGTTATCGTATTCTTTGGTTGTAGTTATCTACAACAACACCTCAGGCGCAACATTTCGCATCAGTTCCTCCACGTCAAAGGCGTCATCATCATCATGTTGATCAACATCATGTGTTATGTCAGATGTATGATCACAAGCTCTTCTATGTTGATGAGCATCTTGCGGCACATCAGAATCTTCAGGAGGGTTTTGGCCCATCTCACCGTATTTCGTCCATATATAATAGTTCTTCACGAAACTATTTTTCAATAAGTGAAATCGTATGGTTTCACGATCTGAACACGGATACATTGCTTCGTTTTTATAGACTTTACAAGGACAATATATTGCCGCTTCACTCTGGCGGGAAGCATATTGTGCGGCAGCTTCAGTAAATTCAGTTACTCAATTAAAATATGCCACCACATCTCCGTCGTTGGACGATTACATCCAGGACCTGTGCTCTATCTAAAACATATATTATTTGAAAAAATATTAATAAATTCAATATTATTAATTTTAGTAATTTACAAATTGAAAATATATTGATTTATTATCGCTCATAACAACATTAATTAAAAATGCTTTAATTCAAACTATGTATTAAGCAGAAAAAAATTATTAAATAAATTAACTATATTGGTTTCTCTCTCCAAACAACATAACTCTAGATTTATAATCATAAATCAAATTAAAAAAGAGATTAAAATGACGTAAATCAATATACAAGTGATGAATTAATTTTAGTAATAATAAAATTGAAAATATATTGATTTATTATCGCTCATAACAACATTAATTAAAAATGCTTTAATTCAAACTATGTATTAAGTAGAAAAAAATTATTAAATAAATTAACTACATTGGTTTCTCTCTCCAAACAACATAACTCTAGATCGATAATCATAAATCAAATTAAAAAAGAGATTAAAACGACGTAAATCAATATACAAGTGATGAATAATTGTTAGGACGATCATATTTGTTCATTTGGGAGAAAGAAACACTATAGATGGAAGATTATTTGAAAATTTCTATTCATAAACCCATAAACCCTAAATTAGGAAAACGCTAATAACTAATTATATACATGATTAAATACAAAATAAATGTGAGATTCAACATGGATTTACCTCCTAGAATGAAATCCTTTAAAACAAACAAAAACAAAGTCTCCCCCTCTTTATCTAGAACTTTGTCGTCGTTGTAAAGACAAAATTAAATGCGAACTCCGGCAGAGCTCGGGGAGGAAGGAGGTGCGCATTTATAGCCAGAATAGTAGTGGCGGCCGCATGTGATGTCATCAATACTTTAGTGGCGGACAACATAGCAGCAGCGGGCATCACCAGCGCCCGCCACTACTATTGGTAAAATAGTGGCGGTCCGGGCTGACATCACCACCGACCGCCACTACTTTACCAATAGCAGTGGCGAGCATTGGTGCCGCCGTCAGCACCAGCAACTCTAGTGGAGGGCATCTAATGGCATGCCACTACAGTGGAAAACTCCAACGCCACTACAGTAGCGATTTGTAGTAGTGCGGTATCTATGCCGGCATCTAGGCACACCGCACGCCCAAACCAACCATCTACGTTATCTCCTTAGTTACACAGGTGGTGGCCTCATATATATAAGCCCCTAGGTACAATATTAGACTAGTATTAGACTAGGACTCCATCTATTCCCTAATTATAACTCAAAGTCCAATCGTAATCAAATCGAACACATATTTGACACAAACCTAACAAATTCCACCTTGGTGAATATGCTCGCCACCTTGAAGTCGTCCATGCACGAACCTCCGTGTACTGACTTGATTTGTTTCTCCTTTCGCCGCTCATGCAGAATGGCCTAGTGTGGCTGATCCCACAATCACACCAACATCCAGATCAAATATCGCCAAAGTTTTATTGCCATCCATGATTCCACCTTCCACAACACTATCTTTTAGGTTGTACTAGGTGTGCGCCTGACTTCTCACCAATCATTATTATCTTGCCTCCACGCATGAGTCTTAAGATCTTCTTATCAGGTGTCACCTGATATAACCAACCTTCATCGTGTAATAGCCTAAAGGAAATTAGATTCCTTTGTAACCCTGGTACATGCTTCGCACCCTTCAGTAGTATCTTCTGTCCATCACACATCTTGAACTTGATGTCACCCACAACAATGACTTGGTAACCCGAGTCATCACCCAAGTAAGCAAAGCCACCATTATCATTCTTAACATATGACAAGAACAACTCTCTTTGGTGATGCATAAAATGAGCTAGCTGAATCCAACAACCACCCTTCACAAGACTTTTCACTTGATACTATGAGAACATCACAATCATTATACGAGTCATCCTTCTTGTTGACAGTTACCAAATTTGCGAATCCTCCATCCTTCTTTAGTGTTGGACAGTTTCTCTTTATATGTCCTCACTCTTGGCACTTCACTACTACAAAGCGACACTGTAGCAGTGGACAAAAATGTACTGTAGTGGTAGGCAACCAGTCTGCCACTGCTCTAACACCACTGCTAACCCTAGTTAGCAGTGGCGGGCAGAGTGCCCGCCACCACTGTGTCAACGGCAGTGGTGGGCGCGCTGACGTCATCTGCCCACCACTGCTATGGCTAACAGTAGTGGCGGGCAGATGATGTTAGCCTGCCTGCCACTACTATGTTTTCCCCATTTTACAGAAATATTATATAAACCTTAATTCAAATAGTCTCCAGAATATATATTCAGAAATTCACGGCTCCACAACAGTAACACAACATAACAAAACCACAATGTATTCACAGCTCCACACAACCATCCACAACAGCAACAACATCAACACAACAACAACATCAATTTACAAATTTATAAAGTTCACATTTATCACAAATCAAGTTTCACTACTACAAAGAGACACTGTAGCGGCAGGCAAAAACATACTGTAGTGGTGGACAACCAGTCCACCACTGCTCTAACGCCACTGCTAACCTTGGTTAGCAGTGGCGGGCAGATTGCTTGCCACCACTGTGTCGACGGTGGTGGCGGGTGCGCTGACGTAATCTGCACACCACTACTATGGGTAACAACAGTGGCAGACAAATTACGTCAGCGCGCCTGCCACCACCATGTCAACAGTAGTGACGGGCATGCTGGCATCATCTGCCCGCCACTACTATGGCTAACATCAGTGGCGGGCAGATGACATCAGCCTGCCCGCCACTACTGTGTTCTCCCCATTTTACAGAAATATTATATAAACCTTAATTCAAACAGTCTCCAAAATATATATTCAAAAATTCACAGCTCCACAGCAGTAACACAACATAACAAAACCACAATGTATTCACAGCTCTACACAGCCATCCATAGCAGCAACAACATCAACACAACAACAACATCAATTTACAAATTTACAAAGTTCACATTTATCACAAATCAAGTTTACAAAGTTTACATCTCATCATCGGAACTTCAAAATTAACAATTGTTCACTCTCAAGATTCACAGCTTGTATTCACGACTACACACAGCCATCGACAACAGTATACATGATTATTTTGTTCAATGTTTCTTCTCGGAAGGCCAACTCACATGTCGCACATCTTTTTTTTGCTTCTCAGCTTCAAAATTCTTATCGATTAGTTGTACTTGCCTTTTAGTTATTCTAGCCCAATCATACAGAGTTGGATGCTTGGCCACTTCACCCTCAGGATCGAAGAATACTACAAGCTCATGAAGAACTTCATGCATCGTGAAGCGGCACATCCTTGATACGATTCCATACATTTGTGATTCTGAGAGTTAGCTCTTCTCGGCAATGGTTGATGGACCTGACGCCTGCATACGTAACATATAAGTATATACGTTGCAAGTTATATTAGATTAACACACAATAAATCAACTTACTTCTTTAGTATCCTCAGATACTGTCCGCGCAAACTTTCCTAAGTCATTGCTCATGAAATCACAAGTATAATACCTACAATGCACTGAACCAGGAGATTGTTTGTGACACTTCAAAATAGACAATGTTAGAACGATATATAGTTTCGCTTTATCAATTGAATTAAGAAATTGCAAAATATAATATTACCGGATAGTTGGTTCTGATATGCATATCTTTCGGCCTTTATGAATCATGTGGGCCACCTAACCTTTCCACATAATATTTATATGCACTCTGAATAACATTTAATATATCTTGATATTCTTTTTTGGGTTTGTCAAGAGAGTCGAGCACATAAACCCTTTAGTTCTTCGGGTATATCAGAAGTGCAATCCAATGATCACTATTGAAAGAAGTAATATATGATTATGTTAGTTTCATAATCGATAAAACGTGATTAAGTGGTTATAGTGGGTATACTTACTTAAAGTTATATGCCCCACTTATCATTTCTCTATCCCTCCATTGAAACATGCATTGCGCAATGTACAACATGACACAATTCCTTTTACTCTTCTTAAGTGCGTCTTGGTCTTTATTGAACATTTTCTTTTGAAACTTTTTTCGACCTGCAGTCCAGTACTTGTCATCATTCCAGTTTAGTATTGGGTTCAGTGAACTTTGACTTATCAATGATGGATTCAAGTAGCCATATTTATTAGACGTGCCACAACATGAATTCAAACTGCATATGTTATGAAACAATAGTCAATATAAGACATGATTGATTTTTGCGTTGTGTTGACAAAGTAAAAAGTACTTACATGCACCAGAGCATCATGCTTGTGATGTCGGTTTGCTTCATATGGAACATCCGTTGGAAGTCGTCGAAAAATAATGCAAGAGTAAACTCTGGGCTGTTGAATATTTCTTTTGGAACCTTCACTTCTATTTGTGTAACTCCTAACGAAGACGCTTCGAGGTACCAGTCATGAAATGTTCTCATCTGCCAGGACATACTCTTAAGTACTCGTTGGGGTAATAATGGTTTGCCTGGTTCATATTCGATATAATCTTCGTCTCCGTAGGTCCATTTATCAACAGAAAGTGAGCCCGCCTGCTTTTGTACTGGAGCCTTTAAGGGAGCCGCTATGGGCGTAGAACGTGTTTGCCCCATAGTAGTTAAAAATTTAAGCATTTCAGATTTCGGCGCAGAACACTGCCCAGCTTGAACAATTGTGTTGTGAATTGCAGGCTTTGGGCGTGCATCTTGTTTTTCAAGCTCGGCCACTAGCACTGGCTCGACTAGAACTAGCTTTGGCACTTTAGTGTTGGGCTCACTAGGCTCAAGCAATAGCATTGGCTCGACCGGAACTAGCAGTGGCATTTGATCAGGCTCGGCCGTTGGAACTGACACTTCCACTTGATCAGGCTCGGCCAGTTTAGGTTCTATCACTTTATCGGGCATTGGCTCCTTCTCTGCCTCTTCTTCTATCTCACGCTCATCAACGGGTGATAAAGATCCTATATTTTGCACCTCGTGAGATGAAGGATATGTGGGAGATTGCGATGAGACAATAGACTGTTGGCATAAAAGATTACGCTAACAGGTTCTTGAAGATTAAGAACTAACAAATGGAGAGTTTGTGTTGAGAACTATTTCGAGCCTCCGAATAGGATAATAGCTCAAAGTAGTCCGAAATAGTGTATTGAATAGCTGAGTATTCGGTGCCTATTACAGGGTGAGAAAGGGGGTATTTATAGGTAAAAACTATAAGAAAAAGACCTATTTACCCCTCAATTACAACCGATATAGTGGAAACTATTCGGTACCCTGAATAGGGTTAAAATAGTAAAATGTATCTAGAGACAGTAGATAAGGCACACGTCATATCAGTCTTGCTGTTTTCCACTGTAGCTTTGGAGCCTTCGAAGGATACCTTCGAACCATGAAGCCGAAGTATCCTTCGGCTTAGAAACTTCATCATCTCTGGAGATGAACGCAAGCTTTGATGCTGGTGAATTATCTTTGACTGTTGATCTCTAAAGCCCTGAGGATGAAGTATTTTCCCCCAACAGTAGCCCCTCGAATATGCTTCTCCGATTAACCTGTATGGCAGGAAAGCAGTATACGCAAGGAATATTTTCATATTCAGGGACTTAGATAAATCTGAAGATGTTACAATTATTCGAAGGGTATTCGATATCGAAGCATCTCCGATGAAAACTTCGAACTAGAACAGTTGTGTGAACACTTCTCAGGGAAGTGAACTGTTACGGAGGTGGAACGTCGTGAGGAGCCGTTAATTTTGAGTCGTTACCCTTCAAGTAGCCGTTAGGCTCCCAAAAAAGGTAACGGTCAAAATTTTAACGTGGGTTCACACCTTTTTACTTCCCGATCCCACCTGTTAGCGGCAGAAGTCGAAACTACAATGCGAACACGATCAAGGCGCAGTAGCCAGTGGAAAGGCTATAAAAGGGGGGTTGAAGCCCACCGAAATTTCTTACAGAACTTGAAGCTCGAAGCCTTCTTTCTTCAACCTCCAAATCTCCTAAACCTTTTGAGCGATCAACTCATGGTGAGGACCAGCATGACCGTGCCAGCGGCAGTGGGTTCCTTGGTGCAGAGGCTGGCATGGGCGGCTTCAGCAGGAGTGGCCATGGCAAGAGCTCCAGGAGATTCTTGGCCCAAAAATCCTCAGGAGATCCGCCCTCCATCCAAGAAACCGATTCCACAAAGCTTCCTCATCGGCCAATCCACGAGTACTAAGGAATCCATTGAAGAAGCAGTGGCCGGGAAGCTGGGCCCTAGAATGAGGACTCGGGTCCCGGGAACAGAGTCGACCCCAAAGACGTGGAGTGGAGAAGTGGTGGTAGTCTTCGAAGCGTTCTTCGATGCTGGACTGGGACTCCCTACCATCAATTTCTTAACAGAGGTACTGGAAATGTTCCATATTTCCTTGCCACAGTTGTCCCCCAATGCTATTGCGAGGCTAGCGATCTTTGAATGGGCTATTCGGGCCGAAGGATGTGAAGGAAGATCAGAGATCTTTGCCGCTACCCACGAAGCCACTTGCCAACCGAAGCCTCAAGATGAACCCAGAGATACCAAGGTGTTGATGGCGTTCGGAAGTGTCAACTTCCAGCTTCGGAAGGAACATGCGTAACATTTCCCAGCGAAGGCCATCAACGACTGGTGGTATACTAACTGGATCCTCCAGTGGTTTTATGCCGAAGTCGGAGAAGATTCTAGCTTCGCAGGGCCTCTTCAAGAGATCTGGTTCCGAACCCAAGAATGCTCTCAACGTGGCTTGGGTTGTTGTCTTCAATAGCCAGCCGCATGAGCATGCGGGATCTGGCGGAGGAATTCATCGCCCTCTGAATCTTGCCTCTCGGAGCTGACTCGCCGATAGCGTTTCAAAATGCTTCGAAAGGAGATCTTTGAAGCCTAAGTAAATCTTCGATCTTCCTGCATTGATATATTAGAAAATGGATAACATACTTATGAAATGCTACCTCTTTTCAGTGGCTCCTTTGGCGCTAGCTCTGGAGCAGATCGCAAAGGCCACCGAAAGGGTGCTCGGAGCCCCTACGGTGGCGGAAAGACAGTGAAGGGTGGAGCTGGTGGGAAGCTGGGAGCGCTTCAATAGAGTGTGGAGGGCTCTCAGAATGGAGCCTCCACTTCTACCAGACTTCGACCCGACCGGAGTGGCCCCTCGGAAGAGGAAAGCCACTTCTGAGCCTTCCAAGAAGGCCACCAAGGCCCCCACCAAGAATGGGAAGAAGACATCGAAACCTCCTCCTCAACTGACTCTGGTATCTTCACCTTCCTCCTTGGGCATTTAGAGCTCGCCTTCGGAAGACTCCAGAGATAAAGAATCCAATGCCCGAATGGGGAAGGCCCTTGAGAATTATCTTATCGAAGACAGTGAAGACGAGGCCTTGGGCACAGCCGGAGCTCCTTCTCAAGAGGCTGTGGAAGCAGATATAGCGCACTTCCCCGAGCCCATCGCAGCTGGCTCAGGACTTGAGTCAGCCCTTCCTAACTCACCCGTGGCTGGGGTGATAGTGTCGGAGATCGAGGTGCCTGCAGCGACTCCGCCAGAGCAGACTTTGGGAGATGACCTTGAAGAGTACCTCCGAATGTATGAAGTCCTAGAGGACTCCACAATTCTCCCTCAAGGCACGGACGAAGGTATACTTTGAAACTTTTGCCTTTACAATTCCTGCAATAACTATTACCCACAAATATTCACTGAATACCTTAATTTTTGTAGGTGCGTAGAGGATTAGGATAGCTCTGATCACAGATGGAGCTTCAGCTTCTCTCGGAGTTGAGGCTCCAGCAGACATAGTAGCTCTGACGACTAGAGCCGTCTCGGGCGAAGTAGTTCCAGCCGAGGGGGCATCGGTCAAAGGAGGATCTACCTCAGTCGGAGTTCCTGCTCTAATTTTTGTGCCGGGGAGGGGTAAGAGCATGACGAGCTCTGGTCCCCTCCCTGCCTTGATGGCGACGCCCTCCTCCAATGATCCTTTAGCGAGAAATTCAGAGGAGGAGGCTGCGGTAGACGATCGCCAGGCCCTATCCTGGCTCCCTCTGTTGGCTCCATTCTTGGAGCAACGAACAGACCTCCGGGCGCTTTTGGAGCCCTTGGCGGACAAAGGCCAAGAAGTTGTGAATTCCAAATTGGTCTCCATCTTGAGCGAAGCCAGAGCCCCGGAGCTCATTTTGGCACTCGAAAGGGCCACCCTTTAGGTATGCAACACACCACAAGTGTATTCAATCAATAAATGGAATTACTTGGTACTTACTTGCTTTTTTGCAGCAATTTGTCCTTGCTTGAGCGGCAGCGACTTCCAATGAGCTCGAAACTAATTGGCTCAAGAGGAAGGTTACTACCCTCCAGTCTACCCTTAAAAGCTCCGAAGACAGAACACTTCGACTGGAGGAGGAACTTCTCAAGGAATGGAGGGCCAGAGCTGCCACCGACGAAGCACTTTGGATCGAGCAGTAGAGCAGCACTGCACTCAAAACTTTGGCTGAACAGACCGAGGCCGAGTGTGTGGTGCTCATAGCAGAGGTCGAGAAGCTTCGGCAAGCAGCTGCCAACTCAAGCGCACAACTCATGGAACTCCAAGACTCGATTCAACAAGCGCTGGCTCAGGAGATCACTTTGCTATCCAAGATGGCCAAAGTCTCTGTTGCTGCTGCTGCTGTGCTGGAAGCGGTGGAAGTGAAGAATGTTGCCATAGCGGAGCATACCATGGATGCCCTTCGGGGTACCTTGGAATACTTCGGCACAATGTGCCCTTCGTCTTCAGCTATAGCAAGCGAGCCCCTCGATCGGAAGCTGAAGATGATTCAAGTGGTGACGAAGTTGATGATGGGCTCCGGCATTCTGTATGGAGAGATCTCCGGACAAGTTGCCGGGATCAGGGTCCTTTGTCACATCGAAGCTCTTGGCATTTCTGTTGCTCCGGTTGGGGGTTCAACGCCTGCAGGCTTCACCGACGAGGACCTGTTGCGTCCTTCGCATGATGTAGCTTCTGCCTGGGAATCTTTCTAGGAAATCTAGAAAATGGACCACAAAGCTGCAACCAAAGCTTGCATCGACGAGGCTCGCCGACAGAAGCAAGCTCAGATGAAGCCTCCGCTTCCGACTTCGCCGGCTCTGACCCCACCTGCTCTGCCAGCCAGCCCACAGGTTTAGCTTTATAGGTCGCTTATGCATGTACAAGAAACCTTGTAAAAGCCCCTTTTATGAATGAAAAGTTTATAAACGAGGAAACTTTGTTTAGATGTTTATTCCTTTAGGTTTTGCCATGTACTTCAGAGATCGACTTCGAAGTATTGGAACTTAGCGAAGGGCTCCGTCGGTAGTGGTCTGTCCTCGAAAGCTTAAGGCCTTATCGACGCTCGTGCTTCTCTGTTCCTTGAGGGGATCAAGGGGAGATAGCACCCGAAGTCCATCGTGAGGTCTTATCTTATATTAAGGAAGAGGATAAGGAAGAAGCGTCTTCATCCTCCGAATACGTAGATTGGTCAGACTCGGAGTACCAAGTTGAAGATACAGCTGAGGCTAACTCCAGAAGACTTCTATCTCGGGCTAAACTTCAAGGGTAGCAGAAAAAACTGCGAGCTTCGAAGAAGAAAAGCACTCGGACTAAGAAGAAAGTCTCGAAGGCTTCGAGCTCCAAAGGTCGAAGTTGTCTTAGAAGTAGCTCTAGAGGTCGGAGGGGTCTCCGTTTCTATCTAGGCTTAGACCAAAACTTCTCTTGATGTAATAATATGATTATCCAATTAATATGAATTGCTTTGGTAGCATCTTTTTGTTTTTCCTTACTCCCCTGCCCCTCCTTGTAGGTGGGGGACCATACGCGTTGCGATAGGGTCCATCGAACACAATGATTGATATAACAATCTGATGCTTTGCATAACACTTGGTAATCGTACTTTACTCTTTCGTAGAGTTCTTCGAACTGTACATTTGTATTATGATGTTTATAAGATTCAGAGCTAAATTTATACTTGTAAGCTCCCATAGCAGTCGCTTAGGACTTTAAAAGTGTTTTATTGGGCCAGAGCCTTGAAACCTTATTGCTTGGTCACCTTTGACTCTTTTACAGATGCTTCGAACCCGTAGGCCAGAAATCTGTTCTTTGAAAGTCCTTAGACTCTTCTACAGATCCTAACAAGCTAGAGCCTGGAATCCGTAGGCTGGCCACCTTCGGATTTTTTACAGATGATTCGAACCCGGAGGTCGGAAATCTATTCTTTTAAAGTCCTCAGACTCTTCTACAGATCCTAATAAGCTGGAGCCTGGAATCCGTAGGCTGGCCACCTTCGGCTCTTTTACTGAGGACCAAAATCTATTCTTTTAAAGTCCTCAAACTCTTCTACAGATCCTAATAAGCTGGAGCCTGGAATCCGTAGGTTGGCCACCTTCGGCTCTTTTACAGATGCTTCAAACCCGGAGGCCAGAAATCTATTATTTTAAAGTCCTTAGACTCTTCTATGGATCCTAACAAGCCAGAGCCTGGAATCCATAGGCTAGCCACCTTCTGCTCTTTTACAGATGCTTCGAACCCGTAGGCTAGAAATCTGTTCTTTTAAAGACCTTAGACTCTTCTACGGATCATAACAAGCCGGAGCCTGGAATCTGTAGGCTGGCCACCTTCGGCTCTTTTAAAGATGCTTCGAAACCAGAGACCGAAAATATGTTCTTTTAAAGTCGTTAGACTCTTCTACGGATCCTAACAAGCCGGAGCTTGGAATCCGTAGGCTGGCCAACAGAATCCTTGAACCAATGGTTCAAAGGCCGTTGTCTAGGCCTTGAAAGATGCTTGACTCCACAAGCATCTCTGTTCTCCTGATGCTTCCACCAGGAGTAAGGGATATTTGAACAGTAAACACAATTCGAACATTCATTTTTATTTAGAAAGGTACTTTTACAATTGATTACAAGGAGCCACTAAGCATAGTAATGTTTAAGGTGCTCCGCATGCCATGCATGCTTCAACTCTTCCCCTTCTAAATTAGCTAATTTAAATGAGACGGAGCGCCCTGATCGTAGGATAATATATGGTCCTTCCCATTTATTCCCTAGCTTCCCCGGAGCTATTACACTTTGCAATACCAAATGACATGGTTTAAGCTCGTTCACTTTTATCTTCGGGTCATACCATGTCTTTGTTTGGTCTTGGTACTTCGTCAGATTGGCGACAGCTTGAAGCCTTGTTTCTTCTGACAAGTCCAACGAAGTATTTCTCTCGTCTTCATCTCCAGGCTCTACTACGCGAAGGGATCCACCCTTGAGCTCCGTAGGAGTCATGGCCTCATCTCCAAATAGCAGCCTCAATGGGGTGAAGCCTGTGGAGCTGGCTTGAGTGGTCTGAATGGACCATAGAATCTTAGGAAGTTCTTCGGTCCATAGTCCTTTGGCTAGCTCGACAATCCTTCAATTTAAACCGGAGAGAATATTTCCATTGGCTCGCTCGACGGATCCGTTGGATTGTGGATGGAAAACTGCTGCGAAGCATAATGTTGGACCGAAAACGGCGACATAGGTGGGGTGAATGGGAGCTTTTAAAATTTCAGACTAAAAATAGCCTTCTGTTTTAATTCTGTCTTCTGCGGAACAGGCTTCGAACATACCCTTCGAAGTTCTGGTTCGGAGGTATTTCGTAGCTCCGAACACAGGCTTCGCAAGGAGCAAAAGTTCGAAGCCAAGAGGACTTCGCTCCACCCACAACCCCAAAAGTTCAGCTTATGCTAAGTCTGTGCAGCCTTCGCACACAAGGTGCCTTCGTGCAGGCTTCGCACCTCACCCTTCGCAAGAGCGGATTTCCCTCTGAGGACTTCGACCAAATACTTAGCGACAACAACTGGTGCTGGGCTTCGTACTTCGAAGGTCAAAACACACACAAAATAGACGTCGCTAAGGGCTTCGATACGGGAAGAAAAACGGGCTTCGATTAGTGCTTCGCTAGTAATCAGCGAGGTCTAGCCTCCAGTTTACACAGAGCGAACACACACTGAAAAACACACTTCGCTCAAAACACACTTCACCCAAAAAGGCTTCGATGCACTACCTCAAGTCAATCGAAGTGACACACAAGAGATCGAAGCATGCAGCGAGGTATGCAAACAAGCTCAAGCAGAAAATGAACACAGAATCAAGACTTCGATGCTTGAACAGGGAACACAAAAATGAACTCACAGGATGAATACAGAGAGTGTGGTGGCTAGCACAGGAGTTCTATAATGAATGCTCAAAGTGTTAATGCGACCTACCCAGCCTCCACTATTTATAGGCACTATTCACCCATGTGAATTGACTACTTTACCCCTAGAGTTTACACTGGTTTTGTCTCATCAGAACAGGGGGGTACAAAAGGTAGTCTACTTTATTTGGAGGCTTCTTTTGTCAGCTTTGCAGAGGGGCAGCGTCAGCTTTTTGCAGAGCAGACACTGTCAGCCTTTACAGTCTTGGACCCTTCTGAAGCCCCCCTTCGCACGCGAGGGGTGTGGTAGCTTCGGTGAGAAGCCTTGAGCCTGACGGCCTTCGCTTCACCGAAGTCAGCCTTCGATACAGTGATGGTTTTGAGCCGAATCCGTCAAAGCCCTTGGGCCTTTGCACCAACACCTTTGGAGTGGACCACCACGGCTTCGCAGCTTCTCCCAGCTCGAACTCCGTCAGTCCGTGTACCGAAGCCATGCATGGTCGAAGTACCTCAAGTCATCCTTACTCCGGAGCCATCCTCGCTCCGAAGCCTGCTTCACTCCGAAGCCCCTCCTTCGGAGTACCACCCTTCGAAGTCCCTCCTTCGTCCAAGGCCTTCGCATGAAGCATTCCATGAGCACTTCGTCGCAGTGTCTCTCCCCGAGCACACTCCTCGATGAGCCTCACCCGAACCATGCCTTCGATGCACCTCGACTTCTGAGACCTTCGTCGGGTATATCTTCGAGTGTCTCCCTCCGGAGCACACTTCGAACACCTTGCCTCTGCTGAGGACTTGATCCACCAAACTCCGAAGTCACTCCATTCGGAGTACCCTTCGAAGTGCCTCGCCTCCGAGGACTTCGTCTCGGAGTACCTTCACCCGGAGTCACACTCCGCACTTACTGCCTTCTCCTGGCGCACCTCGACCTGAGGTCCGACCTCGACCCCTTCGCAACCTTCGTGATGGAGCTCCCTGCTCCCTTGGCATCAAGCCTCCCGCTTGACCCAGGTTCACTTGTTACGAACCGTCCGTCGCCTCCGAAGTCCCCTGCGCACCACAGAAAAGCAGACAAGTGTATCCAGTACCCTAGAGACCTCTCCGAGTGAAGAACCTTTGATACACACTCCGGTGTACCGCCCAAAGTACCGAACCATTCGGTACAGCCAATCATCGTGTACTGTCGGACCCCTCCAACAGGCACACTCCACTGGAACGTTGCAGCAACCAGAGCCCACCGAACCCTTCGGTGAAATAGCCTCCGAACACCTTCGGAGAACCAAGCTCTGAACACCTTCGGAGAACCAACCTTCGAACCCCTTTGAAGAGACCCCTTCGAATCAGAGGGTAAAATCTGTCAATCACTCATCACAGACTCCGAAACCAACCCTTGGTTTCTCACATATCTTGATGCCCAGTTCTTCGCAAAATTCTTTAAAGGGTTCAGCTTCGAACTGAGTGCCATTATCTACAGTTAACTCCCTTGGCACTCCGAACCTGCATATGATATTTTTCCAGAAGAATTTTTGCACATTTATTGACGTGATAGCAGTTAGGGGTTCAGCTTCGACCCATTTCGAAAAATACTCAATTGCTACCACTACAAACTTCAAGCTGCCTTTTGCCATTGGAAAAGGGCCGATGAGATCCATTCCCCATCATGCCATTGGCCATACTGGGGCAATAACTTGAAGGGGTGTTGGTGGATGGTGGCTCCGTCTACCCATCCACTAGCATCCTTGACAGGTTTGAACTAGCTCTTCCGCATCTCTCACAATTGTTGGCCAATAGAGCCCCTGCCGAAGTGTCTTTCCTACTAGAGCACGGGGGGCTAGGTGGCTTCCACATAAGCCTTCATGAATTTCCCGAAGTATATCTTGGCATTTGGGTTGGGAGATGCACCGAAGTAGGGGAGAACAAACTTCGGCTTTGTATAATATCCCATTGACAAGCTCATAACTACGAGCCCTTGCTTGCAACCTTCGGAAATATGGACCTTCTAACAAGACTGCGCTGTTTTGCAAGACATCCATTATCGGAGTCCGCCAATCTGCAGCTAGGATGTAGAGGACTTCTGCGGATGGTAATTGATTTACGGTAGGCTTGATAAGTTCTTCATAAAAAGCACCCTCCGTGACGTCCAATGCTCCGACTGCATCCTTCGCTAGAATGTCTGCAAGTTGATTATCTGCTCGAGGAATACTCCGAACAGAAAATCATTTAAACATTGCTTCTGTCTTGCGGATTTCTTCTAGATACTTTGCAAGATGCGGGTTCCTGGCTTGAAAGCTTTTGTCAACATGCCCTGCGACGACTTGAGAATCTGTCTTAATTATAATTCTTGCTGCTCCAAGAGCTTTTGCCTTTCAGAGGCCTAGCAGGACCCCTTCATACTCTGCGATATTATTGGTGGTCTTAAAGTTGAGCCTCACAGAATACATGGCCTTCTGCCCTGACGGCGATATTATCACAGCTCCAGTTCTGGCACCAGATGCCTGATAGGCTCCGTCGGAAAAAATTGTCCATAAACCTTCGGAGGTTTCTTCCGGAGCCCAGATTGCAGATGGAGTCCACTCTACCACGAAGTCAGCTATGATCTGAGATTTGATAGCTGTTCTCACCGTGAAGGAAATACTAAAGGGGGCTAGCTTGACAGCCCATTTTCTAATCCTACCCGTAGAATCTTTGCTCCAAAGCATGTCACCAAGGGGATACGAGGTAGGAACGATTAGATTATGTGCTAGAAAGTAATGCCTTAGCTTTCGTGAGGCTATTACCAAAGCATAAGAAAATTTTTCGAGCTCGGAGTATCTTGTCTTTGCTCTGGAAAAAGCTTTTGGACGAAGTAAACTGGGTTTTGCACCAGTTTTTCTTTAAGCTCAACCTCCCTGACCAATACTGCACTTACTGCGGAGCCCGTTGCTACAAGATAAAGAAGGAGAGTTTCTTCCGAGAGGGGCACAGTAAGTGTTGACAGGCTTCCGAGGTAATCTTTAATGTCATCGAAGCTCTTCTGTCACTTCGGCGTCCACTTGAAACTTTCGGACCCCTTTAGATCTTTAAAAATTGGAAGGCTTCGCTCGGCTGATCTGGCCAGGAATCTGGTGAGAGCTGCGAGCCATCCTGTTAGCTTCCAGACCTGCTTCAGATTTTCTAGTGGAGCCATTCTTTGCAATGCACTTATCTGCGTCGGGCTAGCTTCGATTCCCCTACTCAAAACTAAGTACCCTAGCAGTTTTCCTACTTGCGCCCCGAATATACATTTTTCAGGGTTGAGGTGAACTCCACATGCTCGGAGGCTCTCAAATGTTTCAGCTAAGTCTAGGCTATGATGGTGCTTTACAACACTCTTTATTACAATATCATCCATATAGGCTTCAACATTTTGGCCTATTTGATGACCTAGAGCCTTAGCTATCAAACGTGAGAAGGTGGCTCCGGCATTCCACAAGCCAAAAGGCATTCGAACATAACAAAATACTCCAGATGGGGTTATAAAACTCGTCTTGGCTTCGTCTTCGCGCTTTAGCCAGACTTTGTGATAACCGGAGTATGCATCCAGGAAGCTCAGTAATTCAGAGCCAGCCGTAGAATCCACGAGCTGGTATTTGGGGGGCATAGGGTAGGTAGGGGTCTCGTAGGCATGCTTTATTTAATGATGTGAAATCAATGCACATGCACCACTTGCTGGAGCCCTTCTTCTTGACAAAAACAGGGTTAGCCAGCCACTCCGTGTGGGCTACTTCCCTGATGATGCCAGCCTTTAGCAATTTTTCCACTTCTACCTTGGTGAGGTCTGCCCTCTCTGCTGATAACTTACGGAGCCCCTGGCGCACTGGCCTAGCCTTCGGGTTGACAAGCAAACTATGCTCAATGATACTCCGGTCAACGCCGGTGATGTATTCGTCGGTCCAGGCAAAGATATCCAAATTTTGTTTGACTACTTCGTCTAGTGAAGTAGCTATCTCCGAAGGTAGCCCCTTGCCAAACTGTATTGTGTACTCCTTGCCATCTTTTAGGGTTATCTTCGTGACGACATCACCTTCCGGGCTTGGCTTTAGGGAAAGGCCCATCAAGGAGATTGAAGACTCCGAAGCCTCCTGAGAAACCAAGGGTTGGTTTTGGAGTGTGATGAGTGATTGACAGGCTTTTACCCTCTGGTTCGAAGGGGTACCTGCGAAGGGGGTTCAGAGGTTGCTTTGGTTGCTGCAGCTGTTGCAGCGGAGTGTGCCTGTCGGAGGGGTCCGACAGTACACGATGACTGGGTTTGTACCGAAGGTCTCGGTACTTTGGGCGGTATACCGGAGTGTGTGCTGAAGGGTGCTAACCCAGAGAGGTCTCTGGAGTACTGGACATACTTGCCTGCTTGTCTGTGGTGTGGAGGGGACTTCGGAGGCGACAGACGGTTCGTAGCAGGTGAACCTAGGTCAAGCGGGAGGCTTGATGCCAGTGGAGCGGGGAGCTCCATCACGGTGGCTGCGGAGGGGTCGAGGTCGGACCTCGGGTCGAGGTGTGCCAGGAGAAGGCAGTAAGTGTGGAGCGTGGCTCCGGGCGAAGGTACTCCGAGACAAAGTCCTCGGGGGCGAGGCACTTCGAAGGGTACTCCGGATGGAGTGACTTTGGAGTATGGTGGATCAAGTCCTCAGCAGAGGCAAGGTGCTCACGGTGTGCTCCGGAGGGAGACACTCGAAGGTACCCGACGAAGGTCTCAGAAGTCGAGGTGCATCGAAGGCATGGTCCGGGTGAGGCTCGTCGAGGAGTGTGCTCGAGGAGAGACACTGTGACGAAGTGCTCATGGAATGCTTCATGCGGAGGCCTTGGACGAAGGAGGGACTTCGAAGGGTGGTACTTCGAAGGAGGGCTTCGGAGTGACGCAGGCTTCGGAGCGAGGCTAGCTCCGGAGCGAGGTTGTCTTGTGGTACTTCGGTCATGCATGGCTTCGGTACACGGACTGACGGAGTTCGAGCTGGGAGAAGCTGCGAAGCCATGGTGGTCCACTCCGAAGGTGTTGGTGCGAAGGCCCAAGGGCTTTGACGGCTTCGGCTCAAAACCGTCACTGTATCGGAGGCTGACTTCGGTGAAGCGAAGGCCGTCAGGCTCAAGGCTTCTCACCGAAGCTACCGCACCCCTCGCGTGCGAAGGGGGGCTTCAGAAAGGTCAAAGACTGCAAAGGCTGACATTGTCTGCTCTGCAAAAAGCTGACGTTGTCCCCTCTGCAAAGCTGACAGAGAAGCCTCCAGAATAAAGTTGACTACCTTTTGTACCCCTCTGTTCTGTAGAGACAAAACCAATGTAAACCCTAGGGGTAAAGTAGTCAATTCACTTGGGTGAATAGTGGCTATAAATATGGGGGCTGGGTAGGTAACATTTAACACTTTGAGCATTTACTGTTGAGCTCCTGTACTAGCCACCACACTTTGTATTCATCCTGAGTTCATTTATTGTGTTCCTTGTTCAAGCAGCGAAGCCCTGCTTCTGTGTTCATTTATTCTGCTTGAGCTTGTTTGCATACCTCACTAGTTGTAGTGCACCGAAGCCTGTCTAGGCGAAGTGTGTTTTGTGCGAAGTGTGCTTTTCAGTGTGCATTCGCTCTGTGTAACAGGAGGCTAGACCTCGCTACTTACTAGCGAAGCCCTGATCGAAGCCCGTGTTTCTTATCGTATCTAACCCCCTAGCGAAGTCTGTTAGTGTGCGTTTAGACCTTCGGTGTACGAAGCCCAGCACCAGTTGCTGTCGCTAAAGTACTTGGTCGAAGTCCTCAGAGGACAGTCCACTCGTGCGAAGGGTGAAGTGCGAAGCCTGCTCGAAGAACCTTGTGTGCGGAGCCTGCACTGACTTAGCAGAGTAGATTTTTCGGGGTTGCATGTTGAGCGAAGTCTTCTAGGCTTCGGACTTTTACTCCTTGCGAAGCCTGTGTTCGGAGCTGTCAATTACCTCCGAACCAGACCTTCGAAGGTTGTGTTCGAAGCCTGTTCCGCAGTAGACTGTATTAAAACAGAAGGCTAATTTTAGCCTGAAATTTTAAAAGCTCCCATTCACCCCCCTCTGGTCACCATTTCCGGTCCAACAATTGGTATCAGAGCAGGTTAAGATCACCAGTTGACCTTAACTGGTTTTGTGATCTGTTGGCGACATGGACAGAGCTAGTAAAATTCCTCTCTTCGATGGGACTGATTTTGCATACTGGAAGGTGCGCATGGAGGCTTACTTGCTAAGCCAAGGAAATGAAATTTGGGAGATTGTGGACTCACAATACTCCATCCCTGATACTCGCACCTCTCAAACAGAGAAGTATCAGTATAATGCCAACTCCAAGGCAAGAAATATATTTTCATTGGTTTGAGTATAAGTGAGTTTGATAGGGTGCAGCACCTTAGGACTGCTAGGGAAATTTGGACCACTCTCACTATTTTTCATGAGGGCTCTACTCAGATCAAGGCCAGGCGCCAAAGCACATACAATCAACAGTATCAGCTGTTTGTGCAGGCACCTGGTGAATCTATAGATGCCATGTTTTCTCGCTTTGATGCGATAGTGATAACTTGCGGTCCAACGGGACGCTTGCTTACAATGATCATGATAGGGCTATCAAGCTTCTCTATGCTCTTGACCGTAGCTTATGGGAAGTAAAGATATCCAGCATTGAGGAGTCCACAGGTTATGACACATTGACCTGTGATGAGCTCTTTAGCAAGCTGAAGTCCACAGAGATTGCCAAGGCATCTCTTGCAGTGCACAGAAACTCTTTGCCACAGCCATTGGCATTGGTTTCTAGCACTAGCCGTGGCACCACTGCAGAACCAAGCACATCTGGCACTTGTGTTCTTGCAGATGGTTTTGCTTTGTCCTCCCTGGTCTCCATCACTAAGGAGCAGATGGATACTCTGGATGATGATGAGCTTGCTCTCATTGCCAGAAGGTTCACTCGCTTTCATCATGAGAGACGGGATCAGAGGAGAAGTGGTTTTAGTGGTTGCTTTGAATGTGGCGACACTTCTCATATCAAGGCAAATTGCCCTAAGCTCAAAAAGAGAGATGAGAGTGAGCGCCTTAAATACCACAAAAAGGAGAGGAAGCCTTTTGTGAAGGGCAAGCACGGCAAGGTGGCTAAGAGAGTAGCCAAAGCCACTTCCAGAGCATTTGTTGCTGCTCTCAGTGACATCGACACTTCCTCAACTGAGGAGTCGAGCTCTGAGGAGGAGGAGTCCCCAAGGAAGGAGGACAAGAAGGACAAGAAGGGACGAGACTTCACCGGCCTTTGCTTCATGGCCGACAGTGATCACAGCGGCGATGAGCTTGACTCATCTGAGGTACCACTATCCTATGACCAGCTTTCAATAAAATTAGATGAGCTGAATGAAGTAGTTCTTGGTCAGGATAGATTACTTGTGCAAGCCGCTAGAGAAAGAAAAGACCTTAGACTTAGGCTAGAATCTGTTTCTACTGAATATGCCATGCTTAAGTCTAAAGTAAATGATGCTGAATATGAATCTTGTTTTGTTGTCATGGGTGAGCTTGCTCAGTTGCGTTCTGTACATGCTCAAACTCTTTCTGAGCTTGAGATTGCACAGAAGCAGCTTTTGGTGGTTGATTCTAGACCTCATGATATTATTGAATGCATGAACTGTTCTTTATTACGCGACAGCATTAATTTACGTGATAAGCATGTTCATGACTTAGAGGCTAGATTGGAGAGGGTCGGTAGTTCTAAGGATGTGCAACCGTTTGTGACACTTGCATTACCCTTAAGGACCAGCTAGGCACTGTTAGAGAGCGAGCTGAGAATCTCATGTCTGAAAATGAATACCTTCTGTCTGTGGTTAATAAATGCACTGAGGGTAAGGGTAGGATGGATTTGCTCTTGGCCAAGACCAAGATGTGTGCTGACAGAGCAGGGTTAGCTCTAGGTTTGGGTTTTGAGAGGATTCCTTCAGATAATGGGAACAAAACTGTTTTTACCTCTCCCACTACCCTAGAGAAAGAGAGAGCTCTGTTAGACACTCCATCAGCCAAGAAACCTACCCGAGCTCAAAAGAAAACCACTCCTCCTGCCAAGAAAATCCTTCCCAAGAAAACCACTCAACAGAATCCCAAGGAGCCTGTGAGAGTTGCTCCTAAGACCCATGAGAGTGCCCCTAGGAGAATTTTTCATTGTTCCTATTGTCAGCGGGCGGGTCATTTGGTTGGGTTCTGTTTTCATCGCATCAAGGATGAGCGACGCTCTCAGGCGATGAGTTACCAGGACATGCATTACCCATCCTTAGGTATGCATGAGTCTGAGTTTTACTATCGTCCTGCTTTCGAGGCTCCTCGTGCTTCTTGGAGAGGTTTTGCTCCTCGAGGTGTTCACCATGTTCCATATGGTGGTAGACCCCGGGCGAGTAGCTTTGTACCTCGTCAGAGTAGGAGACCTCGTCATGTTGTTCGATCACAACATGTTGGTAGACTTCGCACTTTGCATCATTTTGATTATCCTGTGCGTAGACAGTCTACTTTTACTGTGCCTACTACTCGTGTCACTCAGTGTTGGATGCCTCATCATTTTTTCACTCACCCCAGCACTGAGCGATCGAGATTCTCTTATCATGTGTAGGCGACAGATCGAGGCTTGAAGGGCACGTGGATCATGGACTCCGGTTGTTCGCGCCATATGACCGGAGATGCAGCATGGTTCTCCAGCCTCACCACAACCAAGCAAAGGGAGCATATCACCTTCGGCAACAATCGAAGGAGTAGAGTGAAAGGTAAAGGTGTGATAAGAATTAACTCTAATTTCACTCTCAAAGATGTTGCATTGGTTGAAAACCCGTGATACAATTTGCTGTCTGTATCTCAGTTGCTTGATGAGGGCTTCGAAGTGCGATTCCATCGCGATACTTCGCAAGTGCTCAATTCTGATGGCGTTGTGGTCTGTAAGATCTATAGAGTTGGGAGAGTTTTTGGAGCTGATTTTTCAGAGTCATCTGGTTCTTCTCATTGTCTTGTTGCACATTCGACTTCTGAGCTTTGGAAGTGGCATAGGAGACTAGGGCATATGAGCTTTGAGTTGCTCACTCGTCTGAGTGCCCTAGGTCTGATCCGAGGATTGCCCAAGCTCAAGTTTGAGAAGAATTTAGTTTGCGCTCCTTGTCGACATGGAAAAATGATCGCCGCTTCGCATTCGCCAGTCACCACAGTGATGACTGAACAACCCGGAGAACTTCTCCACACGGACACTGTAGGTCCTTCTCGGGTTAGTTCTTTAGGCGACAAGTGGTATGTGTTAGTCATTGTCGATGATTTCTCTCGCTACTCTTGGGTCTTCTTTCTTGTTAGCAAGGATGAAGTGTTTTCACACTTTCGGAGCTTGGCTTTGAGACTTTTCACTGAACTCCCAGGTGCATTGAAATTCATTCGAAGTGATAATGGCACCGAGTTCAAAAACAGTCTCTTTGTTGACTTTTGCATGGAGCATGGCATAGAACATCAATTCTATGCTCCGCGGGTTCCTCAACAGAACGGTGTCGTTGAGAGGAAGAACCACACTTTGGTTGAGATGGCTAGGACGATGCTCGATGAGCACAGGACTCCTAGAAAATTCTGGGCTGAGGCCATGAACACTGCATGTTACATCTCTAACCGAATCTTCTTGCGCTCAATTTTGAATTTGACATCTTATGAGCTACGTTTTGGGAGACAGCCCAAGGTCACTCATCTTCGAGTTTTTGGCTGTCGTTGCTTTATCCTAAAACGTGGTAATTTGGATAAATTTGAGTCGCGATCTTTTGACGGGATCTTTTTGGGTTACACTACTCACGGTCATTCCTATCGTGTTTATAATTTGGAGACTAACACTGTCATCGAGTCATGTGATGTGACTTTTGATGAATCAACCCCCTCTGTTAGTTCTGCATTTGAACAGGCAAATGAACACGACATGGAACAGACCATCTTCGAAGAAGAAGATCCTGGAGACTTCGAGGATGAACCACTACTACCCTCGACATCAACCCCAGAAGCTGACCCCGCTTCAACCACTTCGGCATGAGGTCCCGAAGATACTACCTCGACATCGGTCATCTTGGACCAATCCAACGCACAAGTTGAGGGGGAGACTACATCCCGCCGCGAGGCTCCACATCATGTTCAAAGGATGCACCCTCTAGAGCAGATAATTGGTGAGCTTGATCAAACGGTAACACGTTCTCATGCTCATTTCACTAATTCTGCTTTTGTTGCTTCTTTCGAGCCCTTAGATGTTAGTCATGCACTTTCTGATTCTAGTTGGATCAATGCCATGCATGAAGAACTTGAAAATTTTGAGAGAAACCAAGTCTGGACTTTAGTTGATCCTCCTCCAAATGTTCATTTCATTGGAACAAAATGGATTTTCAAAAACAAACAAGGGGAGGATGGGACTATTATTAGAAACAAGGCTAGACTTGTAGCTCAGCGTTATTCTCAACTAGAAGGGATTGATTTTACTGAAACTTTTGCACCTGTTGCTCGCCTTGAGGCCATTAGGATTTTGCTTGCCTTTGCGACATCCTGGGGATTCAAACTCTATCAAATGGATGTCAAAAGTGCTTTTCTTAAGTGCTTCATAGGTGAAGATGTTTATGTAAAACAACCCCCTGGTTTTGAAAACCCCAAGTACCCACATAAAGTCCTTAAACTTCATAAGGCTCTTTATGGACTCAAGCAGGCCCCTCGGGCTTGGTATGATAGACTTAAGTCTTTTCTGCTTGAGCGGGGGTATTTGATGGGCTCTATTGATAAAACCCTGTTTACTCTCAAGCATGGCAAAGATTTCCTCCTAGTTCAGATTTATGTGGATGATATCATCTTTGGTGGCTCGTCTCATGCTTTGGTTGCCGAGTTTGCAGATACCATGAGCAGGGAGTTCGAGATGTCCATGATGGGCGAACTTACATTTTTCCTTGGTTTGCAAATCAAGCAAAGCAAACAAGGTACTTTCGTCCACCAAATGAAGTACACCAAGGACCTGCTCAAGAAATTCGACATGGCCGATGCGAAGCCCCTCGCCACTCCAATGGCTACGTCTGTAGCATTGGATCCTGACGAAGATGGAGAAGCCGTAGATCAGAAGGAGTTCCGAAGCATGATCGGCTCCCTCCTCTACTTGACTGCTACGAGGCCGGACATACACTTCGCAGTGTGTCTGTGCGCTCGTTTTCAGGCTTCACCACGAGCTTCACACCGCCAAGCGGTAAAGCGCATCCTAAGGTATCTCAAACATACCCTCGAATTTGGCATATGGTATTCAGCGTCTTCATCTTTTTGTCTTCGAGGTTATTCCGATGCAGATTTTGCTGGGTGTAGGATTGATAGGAAGAGTACCTCTGGTACTTGTCATTTTCTGGGTACTTCTTTGGTTTGCTGGTCTTCCCACAAATAGTCTAGTGTTGCACAATCGACGGCTGAGGCCGAATATGTTGCCTGCAGCTAGCTGTTGTTCTCAGATTTTGTGGATGGCTTCCACTTTGCGGGATTTTGGGTTAGATTATAAGAGTGTTCCACTTTTCTGTGATAACACTAGTGCTATTTGTATTGCAAACAACCCGGTTCAGCACTCCAGAACCAAACACATTGATGTGCGATATCATTTTCTCAGAGATCACAATGAGAAGGGTGATATTGAACTTCAATATGTTGATACCCAACACCAGCTAGCCGATATTTTCATGAAACCCCTCGATGCTTCTCGATTTGCCTACTTGCGTGGGGAACTTGGTATTTGTCACCCTTACGGCATTTTATGAGGGGGAGCTGTTTTTTAATTGTCATTCATATGCTCATCATGAGTGAAATTGCATTTACATCTCTTGCACTTATATGCCTGATTATAATTCATGAAATCGTGTCAGCTCAGCTCTTTTTAATTTATCTGAAACATTAATGTGCATGATGTTTTCTTTCCAAACTCAAATCTTGCTCACTGCTCAATCTTGTATCTAGCATGTATAGGCAGGACTGGTTTAGCTATCTTTTATCTGCTTGATAGCAAGACACTATTCCTTGGATGCTAAAAATTGCAACTTGAAAAATTGTTCTACATTTTCATGGATATTCGTAAAGTGTCAAACAATTTGTTCACTTAATCACAAATTCCAAAATCCATGATTTGCATGCTTTAAGTGAAAAGATCCAGGTGGGTTTGTTTGTCGCACTACTCTATTCTAGACTGCTTACCATTGCACATTGGTCTGAACTGGAATAGTGTAGTGTATGCCAAAATCACCGCCTTAAGCTTCAGATGGCTTTCATGTCTAGGCTTGGCTTGATTGGACAGTATAAGGTGGACAAACAAATAACCCCTGGCATTATGAAAAAGAACAACAAAATTCACTGATCATCAAGTTTGCTTTTAATGCTCCATTTGAACTGGCCTTGTCTGTCTAGAGTAGAAATTGACTAGCTTTGCGCAGTCCTTGCTTTTACTTGTCTAGTTTCCTTGATTGAGTGGTGATGCTTTTATTTCAAAATGATAAAATCACATGTTGTCATCATGTTTTTAGAGAATGATAAATTGAGCTGAGCACATGATCATTGGTATTAAATGTTGGCATATTTTTGCTCTATATGTCTTTGCAATTCTTCTCATTTCGAGGCTATGTATCTCTTACATGCTCCTTGATGCTTGCATTGCCAAAGGGGGAGAAATTATTGAGTTCTCTGGAGCAAGGGGTTAAATTAACTCAGGGGGAGTTTTTAGGAGTTTTTATCTTGAAAAAGGGGAGATTTGTCGAAGGGGCTGTTACTCTTTTGAAAAGGGGGAGAAAAATTCATTTGTCAAGTGACATGATTTGGCTCGTCTCTGAGTTTTTATGGTCACTTGTGTGCTGAAATTTTTCAAATTTTCTTGAACTTGAATTTGGTTGTCAATGCACTCATCAAGGGGGAGATTGAGAAACCAAGGGTTGGTTTCGTAGTGTGATGAGTGATTGATAGGCTTTTACCCTGTGGTTCAAAGGGGTACCTCCGAAGGGGGTTCGGAGGTTGCTTTGGTTGCTGCAGCTGTTGCAGCGGAGTGTGCCTGTCGGAGGGGTCCGACAGTACACGATGACTGGGTTTGTACCGAAGGTCTCGGTACTTTGGGCGGTACACCGGAGTGTGTGCCGAAGGGTGCTAACCCGGAGATGTCTCTGGAGTACTGGACACACTTGTCTGCTTGTCTGTGGTGTGTAGGGGACTTCGGAGGCGACGGACGGTTCGTAGCAGGTGAACCCGGGTCAAGCGGGAGGCTTGATGCCAGTGGAGCGGGGAGCTCCGTCACGGTGGCTGCGAAGGGGTCGAGGTCAGACCTCGGGTCGAGGTGCGCCAGGAGAAGGCAGTAAGTGCAGAGCGTGGCTCCGGGCGAAGGTACTCCGAGACAAAGTCCTCGGGGGCGAGGCACTTCGAAGGGTACTCCGGATGGAGTGACTTCGGAGTATGGTGGATCAAGTCCTTAGTAGAGGCAAGGTGCTCGAGGTGTGCTCCAGAGGGAGACACTCGAAGGTACCCGACGAAGGTCTCAGAAGTCGAGGTGCATCGAAGGCATGGTCTGGGTGAGGCTCGTTGAGGAGTGTGCTCGGGGAGAGACACTGCGACGAAGTGCTCATGGAATGCTTCATGCGGAGGCCTTGGACGAAGGAGGGACTTCGAAGGGTGGTACTCCGAAGGAGGGCTTCGGAGTGACGCAGGCTTCGGAGCGAGGCTAGCTCTGGAGCGAGGTTGTCTTATGGTACTTCGGCCATGCATGGCTTCAGTACATGGACTGACGGAGTTCGAGATGGGAGAAGCTACGAAGCCGTGGTGGTCCACTCCGAAGGTGTTGGTGCGAAGGCCCAAGGGCTTTGACGGCTTCGGCTCAAAACCGTCACTATATCGGAGGCTGACTTCGGTGAAGCGAAGGCCGTCAGGCTCAAGGCTTCTCACCGAAGCTACCGCACCCCTCGCGTGCGAAGGGGGGCTTCAGAAAGGTCAAAGACTGCAAAGGCTGACATTGTCTGCTCTGCAAAAAGCTGATGCTGTCTCCTCTGCAAAGCTGACAGAGAAGCCTCCAGAATAAAGTTGACTACCTTTTGTACCCCTCTGTTCTGTAGAGACAAAACCAATGTAAACCCTAGGGGTAAAGTAGTCAATTCACTTGGGTGAATAGTGGCTATAAATATGGGGGCTGGGTAGGTAACATTTAACACTTTGAGCATTTACTGTTGAGCTCCTGTACTAGCCACCACACTTTGTATTCATCCTGAGTTCATTTATTGTGTTCCTTGTTCAAGCAGCGAAGCCCTGCTTCTGTGTTCATTTATTCTGCTTGAGCTTGTTTGCATACCTCGCTAGTTGTAGTGCACCGAAGCCTGTCTAGGTGAAGTGTGTTTTGTGCGAAGTGTGCTTTTCAGTGTGCATTCGCTCTTTAACAGGAGGCTAGACCTCGCTGCTTACTAGCGAAGCCCTGATCGAAGCCCGTGTTTCTTATCGTATCTAACCCCCTAGCGAAGTCTGTTAGTGTGCGTTTAGACCTTCGGTGTACGAAGCCCAGCACCAGTTGCTGTCGCTAAAGTACTTGGTCGAAGTCCTCAGAGGACAGTCCACTCGTGCGAAGGTTGAAGTGCGAAGCCTGCTCGAAGCACCTTGTGTGCGGAGCCTGCACTGACTTAGCAGAGTAGATTTTTCGGGGTTGCATGTTGAGCGAAGTCTTCTAGGCTTCGGACTTTTACTCCTTGCGAAGCCTGTGTTCGAAGCTATCAATTACCTCCGAACCAGACCTTCGAAGGTTGTGTTCGAAGCCTGTTCCGCAGTAGACTGTATTAAAACAGAAGGCTAATTTTAGCCTGAAATTTTAAAAGCTCCCATTCACCCCCCCTCTTGTCGCCGTTTCTGGTCCAACACCTCCTCTATGTGCTCCGACACACTGTGCACTTGCCGAGGGTCAAATGGCTGACCGTGGCCATACTCCGTTCTTTGGGATACAACTTGGTCTCCTAAGACAGTGAGAACTCCACCTTGCGTGGGCATCTTGAGACATAAGTAGTTATGATGTGCTATAGCCCCGAACTGGTTCAACATCCCCTGTCCAAAAATCGCATTATAGGCATATGGGGCATCAACGACATCGAAGATCACTTCCTCCACCCTGGCCAGGGGCCCCTCTCCGAAGGCAACCTCGAGGCCTATCTGGGCGAGGGCATCGAGAGGCGGACCTGTGAAGCCTTGGAGTGGGCGGGCCGCTAAAAGTAAATGACTACGAGGAATGCACATCTAGTTGAAGGCCTGGACAAAGAGTATATCTGCAGAGCTCCCGCCATCTACCAGGATCCTTCGATCTTCGACTCTCGCTATATCAGCTGAAAAGACAAGGGGGTCATCATGAGGGAATTTCACCCCCGCAGCATGATTGGCAATAAAGGAAATAGGTACATGGCACCATTCGGGCATTCCTGCCGTAGAATTCGAGGTCCCTATGTGCCCTACTTCGCGGACATATTCTCGCCGCTGCCTTTTCGACATGTTACTGAGGGTCCCTCCTTTAGAGATGGGCAGGACCACTCACTTTCCGCGATCTTGGCGATCTTCCTTCTTCGGTGGTGGTATAATATTAGCCACCAGGAGCTGCATTGGTGCTTCGGGGATGCCGGCTCGGGCCACGGCTTGCACGGGCTCTAAATGTGCCGCTGGAGGGGCTCAATCCGAAGTACCTCGCCCTGTACTTCGTCCAAGGTATTCACCCCGAAGGGTTAATACAGACTTACAATACTTCGTGTCATGGCTTCTATTCTTGCCATGCACACAACAGAAGAAGCTCTGGCGCCTGCCAGCTACTCTTTCTTTGGGCTTCGAAGCACCAACCTTGAAGCCTTGAGCCTGTTGAAAGTTGACAGGTGCCTTTGGGGCAGAGGGTGCAATGTTCAACACCTCAGAGCGGAAGTGCTTCTTTCCCCGCCTATGATCATTGAAACGATTGTAAAGAGGGGCTTGCGGAGAGGTTGGGACTTTAGGCTTCGTCTTCACTTCTCGAAGGGCTTGTGCAGGTGTCGCTGTTCTTCAGAGGTACCCTTCCTCTGACTTGGCATACTGTTCGAAGTATGCCATCAGATGTGCTATAGATGACACTAGTTTCCGATGATGCTTACTAAGGAGATCTGGGTTCAACACCCCTTCGCGCGTGGCATCAACTACCGAAGAGGTAGATAAGCCTTTGATCTGAGACTTGGTGTGGGTGAAGCTTGTGAAATATTCCCGAAGTGTCTCCCCCGCTTGCTGCTTCACCTGAAATAGACTTCCTGTTGACATTGGGGCTACAAATGTACCCTGGAAGTTGCTTACAAACTTCTTCTTCAGTTGCTCCCAAGACTTGATCGATCCTGGCTATAGAGACCAGAACCATCGGAGAGCTACACCTTCAAGACCAAGGGGGAAGCACTTCGCCATAGTGTTACGCACCCCTCCACTAGCTTCTATTGCAAAAGCATACGAACGAGAGAATTCTCCGGGGTAAGACCCACCGGATTATTTGTGCAGCTTCGAGGCTTTAAACCTAGGGTCGAAGGGCACCTTCTGCAGGTCTGGATGCAACGGACACTCATCGTTGAAGGATGCATTCTCGGCTTCTTCTGGGACTTGGATAGCTTCGGGAAGATCACCAGCACCACCGTATTGAGGCCCTTCTAGAGCATGAGTGGAAGCTTGAGAGCGGAGTCGATCGGCAGCCTCTTGCCTCCACCTTGCCACTTCCTCCTAAAGTTGCGCTACTTGGGTAGCCTCTTCTTTAGGAAGGTCTTCATCTCCTTCGGAGGGGAGCTCTGGGTCTCGGGAACTAGTGTAGTCGGTTGGGAGCACCGTGGGAGCGGCTTGGGGGCCTCTCGGTGCTCGACATCCGGCGACCCCTTCGGGGGTTAGCGGGATAACTGAAGGTCCTGCTCCATTGGTCCGAGGGGACCTTTGGGGAGGATCGGAAGATAGGCTGCGCTAGGGAGGCATAGCTAATGAATATGAGGTCTGAAGACCAAAGACTTGGTTTTGGAAGGCGAGGAAAGGCATTCGTGCTATACTAGGAAGCCCCTTACCGAAGGGTGCGTGAAATCCTGAGACTCCGAAGCTCCCTCCACAAGTGCTCTTCGAAGTGTAGTCAGCGGAAGAGAAGTAGCTTTTAGAACTAGGTTCCCCATGGACGGCGCCAACTATTGGCGTAAAAGATTACGCTAACAGGTTCTTGAAGATTAAGAACTAAAAAACAGAGAGTTTGCGTTGAGAACTATTTCGAGCCTCCGAATAGGATAATAGCTCAAAGTAGTCCGAAATAGTGTATTGAATAGCTGAGTATTCGATGCCTATTACAGGGTGAGAAATGGGGTATTTATAGGTAAAAACTATAAGGAAAAGACCTATTTACCACTCAATTACAACCGACATAGTGGAAACTATTTGGTACCCTGAATAGGGTTAAAATAGTAAAACTTATCCGGAGATGGTAGATAAGGCAGACGTCTTATCAGTCTTGCTATTTTCCACTATAGCTTCAGAGCCTTCGGAGGATACCTTCGAACCATGAAGCCGAAGTATCCTTCGGCTTAGAAACTTCATCATCTCGAGAGATGAACGCAAGATTTGATGTTGGTGAATTATCTTTGACTGTTGATCTCTAAAGCCCTCAGGATGAAGTATTTCCCCCCAACATAGGCGATTTACTCTAAGAACTTGTCTGCAGTAATTTTATATCTCGGCTCACCCATAGAACAAAGTTATTCAGCGCAACTCCGATTGTCTCAATCCCCTCATCAGGCATTGGAAGATCCAAGGGTCATTGATAAATCTGTCGTTGGTGATCTCATTGACCTGAACCTTGGTATACTCTAAAAGAATAGGCCGATTATGAAATAAATCCCCAGGCATAGCAATGCCTTGTGCAGCCTCTTGGGAATGCCCTTTGCGCCCTATCGGTACATGCAGGTTGTATGGTGTGTCCTCTTTGATATAATTTACAGTAAATGTTTCTTGTACTGAGCCAACACTGCTTGGTACGTCAAGTCGTACCTCTGGCACAATTATTTGTCCTGCTGCAGCCTGCATTATGTTTGGATTCTCATTAATAAATTCAAAAAAGTGTCACTCCCACTCTGCACGGTGCTCTGCGGTGTCGTCTGTGCGTTCTTGATGCTTCTTGTATGTGGCACCCTCCTGTTTCTTGAAAGTATTTTTCCAGGGTGCTATAGAATAGACACCTCGTGTGCGCCCTCAATGTTCCTCATTTTTGAGAGCAGATGTAAGTTGGTCATTACATCTCTCAAGCTTGAACTTTCCAGCCTTCTCCAACTCAGTGATTTCCCGTGCTTTCTGAAATACTTCAATAGTCCGTGAGTCAGAGAGCATATATTGGCCCTCGGGTGTTTTTTTAGCTTAACCTAGGAGCCATCTCTTAGTGCGCTGATCAGCACCTGAAAACTATTCAGGTAACCCAGCCGTACGGTCCTCCTCCTCCTTTCTACTCCACTCATCCTCCATGGCCTTATATCCACCTGGGCCAAGTTTATGTTGGAACCTATTTTTCTTATTAAGTTCTTTGAAAATGATGCTTTCTTCTTTTGCTTCTTCCGAGCAATGCTGCAATTTGAATTCGTTCCATTCATTTGGCATGATAAATCCATAGTTGTTGAGCGGCGACTCTCCTTTCTGAAGGTACTGTGTGTTCAGTTTAGTCCTGAACGTACGAAGAGACTTCTCGATAGTCTTCAATGTGGCAGCTTTAGCATCTTCTAAGCGATCTTCCGGGAATTTATAATGTGCTTTTATATGATCCCACAATTCGTTCTTCGTAGCTTCAGAGACAATCTTCTAGTTTTTCCAAATTATCTTACACCGCTCCCTGGCGAGACATCCACAATCATTACGTCACTTAGCTATGATTTCTTTCGGCTTCTTTGGAGCCCCATCAACATACACATCTTCAACCTCGTAGATAGATGTATGCAGCTTGTTCTTCTCCCGTTTTCCTCTCCTCTTCGCATTTGCAGAGGATGTAGTGGCAGCAGGCTCAACAGCTGTTGGCTCAGATGACTCAACAGCTGGGACAATAGTTGTTCTTTTCTCGACTTGGAATAATTGACGCTTGCTTCCTCGGTTTGGACGATCCTACGACAATAGACAATGTGAGCTTCAGGAATGTAATCCTCATTTAGAAGCTGCTCTAACTTGTTACTAACACAATAATTACCTCTATTTGAGCTTTAGGAATGTAATCCTCATCGGCGTCTTCTCTCGTTCTCTTTTTCCTAACCTCCATTGGATGTTCATTCTCTAGAGAGTGGTACGAAGATTCGCTGTCGGAGGATCCTTCAGATGAACCCTCTTTATTTGTTTTTGTGGGAGACTCGTAGATGAGCTCCTCGATGGGATGTCCTTCTTCCGCCATAGATGAACTATTCATAGTTAAGAGGCTAATGTATTAGAATTTTGGTTATGCAAAAAAGGTCCGCTGTCATATTTTCATGTATGAAACAATGCACAAAGTGGTTGAGGCCTCAACATATTTTGTGTTGTTTTTCAAATATGTTCATGGCTGCCATGGAACCATGGCACAACTATTCCCTGGCAGCAGCACAAGAAAGAAGAAGCTATTGAAGGGAATGGATGTGTCACATGGCTTGATGACATACATGAGATAACTCAATAACAATTTGCATCATATGCCTCTAAAAGATAGCAATATAATCTAAACAAGACTATTGATGATCTAATCCCTAGCAATGTTCTAAAAGGCGCCAGGCACTAGTCGGGCGGTGGCCTGGCGCCTAGGGCAGAGCCTATTTTCCTTTATTTTTCAGATCCCTAGGGGTGTCTTGGAATAAGGCAGGAAAATATAGTGCTACTATACTAATCCTCAAGTTAGGAGATTGTGTTGTTCTCTCTCTCTAGTGTTGTTGAGACCTCAGCATATTTTGTGTTGTTTTTCAAATATGTTCATGGCTACCATGGAACCCGTGGGCACATCCATTCCCTGCCAGCATCATGAGAAAGAAGAAGCTATTGCAAGGAATGGATGTGTCTCACGGCTTTAATGACATACATGAGATAACTCAATAACAATTTGCATCATAGGCCTCTAAAAGAATTTGCAGAATCTAATGTATGAAAACTCTTCTTGGCTACATAACTCCTCTCTCCCAAGTCCCAACTCCCTTTTTGGATGAAATCACATTGCAAAAATTACAATCCGAAGGCCAGAAAATGGATGATATGGTCTTCATTGGTATATGTAATACACTACAATACTTCTTTATCACTATCATTATTAATCACTCTTTGAACTCAACCAACCACTACACTCCCCAAGAAAAACAACTTCGGAAATCTCAGCAACTCTCAACTGCTTACTACTTATGTCCAAAAAAATGGCTAGCCGTAACTTCCCAAGAAAGTACTAGTAGTGAACAGCCATGAACTGGTACCACCATCAAGTGACTAAACTCTGTTTTCCACCCCCTTCTTGTTCCAAGGACAAAATATAGGTTACCTTTATTATGTTTGTCCATGCAATTCTTGTTCTGTTCAATTTAGCTATATCAATGATCTCATCTATGTTGGCCTCATAAGGATGCATACTATGTATTGTTTATGTTGTTTTTGATTCATTGTTACATTGATATATACATTTCTTTTTAGAATATGCTTAACCACAATAATTCTTGAATGTTTGGCACCGACGTTAGTCTATTTTTTCCTCTTAAACAAACATGTTCTTTTTACTCCTCATATCTCTGTCAAGAAAAAGGAAATGCATGCTCTGAAGAACTAATCAAATCTATGCCATGCCAATTATTTTGACAGAATTATGTAACTGTTAGAGAACGAGCCCTTTTCTCTGGCATTAATATCAAATTACCACAAATTACGGTCGGAGGGCGGCGGTTGGGACTCCGGGATGGTGGCGACGGGCGAAGGGCGGTTGCACGGCCTCCGGGACGGCGGCATGGGCTCGGGGATGAAGGCGACGGGCTCCGAGGATGGTGGCAGTGCGTGTTCCGGGACGGCGGTGCGGGCTCCGGGACGGTGGTGCAGGCTCCGAGGCTAGCACTTAAATACAAGGATTTCTATAGAGTTCCCATAGTTAAGTTCTCATATTTCTTTGATGTATCCATAGTAAGCATTCTTTTGTCTAGTGCAGTCTTCTGCATCTGCTCTGACACCACTATTTTGGCGCTGACTCTTTTGATCATTTGCTTTGGTATAGAATGTGAAACCATTGATGTCATACGCTTGCCATGTTTTAACCATGGTCAATGGACCGTAAGACAATTTATTTATCATCATCTCTTCGTTAGTTTCTCTAATTGAAGTTTTAGATCCCTCAGCCATGATGTGAAATGAATTTTGTGTTGTTTTTCAAATATGTTCATGCCTGCCATGGAATCCGTGGGCACATCCATTCCCTGCCAGCATCATGAGAAAGAAGAAGCTATTGCAAGGAATGGATGTGTCTCACGGCTTTGATGACATACATGAGATAACTCAATAACAATTTGCATCATAGGCCTCTAAAAGAATTTGCAGAATCTAATGTATGAAAACTCTTCTTCGCTACATAACTCCTCTCTCCCAAGTCCCAACTCCCTTTTTGGATGAAATCACATTGCAAAAATTACAATCCGAAGGACAAAAAATGGATGATATGGTCTTCATTGGTATATGTAATACAATACAATATTTCTTTATCACTATCATTATTAATCACTCTTTGAACTCAACCAACCACTACCCTCCCCAAGAAAAACAACTTCGGAAATATCAGCAACTCTCAACTGCTTACTACTTATGTCCAAAAAAATGGCTAGCCGTAACTTCCCAAGAAAGTACTAGTAGTGACCAGTCATGAACTGGTACCACCATCAAGTGACTAAACTCTGTTTTCCACCCCCTTCTTGTTCCAAGGACAAAATATAGGTTACCTTTATTATGTTTGTCCATGCAATTCTTGTTCTGTTCAATTTAGCTATATCAATGATCTCATCTATGTTGGCCTCATAAGGATGCATACTATGTATTGTTTATGTTGCTTTTGATTCATTGTTACATTGATTTATACATTTCTTTTTAGAATATGCTTAACCACAATAATTCTTGAATGTTTGGCACCGACGTTAGTCTATTTTTTCCTCTTAAACAAACATGTTCTTTTTACTCCTCATATCTCTGTCAAGAAAAAGGAAATGCATGCTCTGAAGAACTAATCAAATCTATGCCATGCCAATTATTTTGACAGAATTATGTAACTTTTAGAGAACGAGCCCTTTTCTCTGGCATTAATATCAAATTACCACAAATTACGGTCGGAGGGTGGCGGTTGGGACTCCGGGATGGTGGCAACGGGCGGAGGGCAGTTGCACGGCCTCCGGGACGGCGGCACGGGCTCGGGGATGAAGGCGACGGGCTCCGAGGATGGTGGCGGTGCGTGTTCCGGGACGGCGGTGCGGGCTCCAGGACGGCGATGCAGGCTCCGAGACTAGCACTTAAATACAGGGATTTCTATAGAGTTCCCATAGTTAAGTTCCGATATTTCTTTGATGTATCCATAGTAAGCATTCTTTTGTCTAGTGCAGTCTTCTGCATCTGCTCTGACACCACTATTTTGGCGCTGACTCTTTTGATCCTTTGCTTTGGTATAGAATGTGAAACCATTGATGTCATACGCTTGCCATGTTTTAACCATGCTCAATGGACCGTAAGACAATTTATTTATCATCATCTCTTCGTCAGTTTCTCTAATCGAAATGTTTAGATCCCTTAGCCATGATGTGAAATGAATTTTGTGTTGTTTTATAATCAATTGTTCATCGCGATCTTCATTCTTTTCACGAAGCTCTTGCAGGTGTTGTTCAACATATGGTCTCATAATCGCCAAATGATGCATTACACTGTAATGTGATTCTCTTATTGTTTGGTAGCTATTGTCTCGTATGATTTTCCTGCCTTTAGTTCCTTTACTGGTGAGTCTTCCATGGTGCTGGGACACGGGAACTCCTATTGGTTTCTATCTCTTATGTAATCTGTGTAGCACTCAATGACTTCCTCAGTCGTGTAGCCCTCTATCATGGAACCCTCTGGATAAGCATGATTTCGTACGTAACCCTTGAAGATAACCATTAGACGCTCATACGCATATATATTGTGCAGGTACATTGGACCGAGAACAAAGATTTGGTCTACTATATGTATCATATAGTGCTCCATAATATCAAAATATGATGGAGGAAAACACATCTCAAGCTGACACATAGTATCCCTCATTTGTTTACGTAATTCATTTAACTCTTCAGTGTCGGTCACCTTCTTTGATATGATGTTGAAGAAGTGACACATGTAATGGGGGATTGGTCCCGATCTTCCGCTAGGTAAGGATAACTTGGATTGGTGGAGAATCTCGACGTTGATGACCCAAGGCTCCGATCCGGCGGATCAAAACCTTGCAATCGCTACACCACTGTCTCCGTCGGTTATCAACCACGTAGGGCGCGATTGACCTCGCCATGAAGGCTAGTTCCTGCAAGCGAACCCAAGAACACAAGCAAGAATAGGAAGAACACAAGTCGAATGCCAAATCACAGATGAACTATGATAAGGAGAGGTTTCACAAATGCTGATGAAGCAGCCAATCGGTCCGGTGCAGGAACGAGATCTAAACACACAAGTGTAGATGCAAACAAAGCAAAACCTAACCCTAAAGGTGGCTGGCGTGAGTATATAAGGCGTGGGCAGCCTGCAGGAGGTGCACACGACTCGGACTATGGGCCAACACGGCCTCCAACTCAGTACAAGGTCCAACTCGGCCCAACTCTGTCATGCAGGACTGTTTCAGTCACACAGGACGACTAGAGACTCCAAAAGAGGCGAAACCAATGCCAAAAGATCCGTCTACTCCTTAGCTTTCCAAAAAGTCCAAGAACGCGCCAATCAGACTTCGTATGAGGAAGTTATGCCCATTTTGGTGCATGGTGGTTGATGTAGCCCGAACCAGCGAATTCTTGACTTCAAATCATCCGTGCGACTCCGTCTTCAACTCCAACTCTCCTATTCCGTCTCCCATGTTCCTAAGCAACAAAATATCACTAGTATTCAGTATAATCCCATCCAAACAAATATTAACATAGTTGCTAAGGAAAGAATTAACCTCATGGTTCAAGCGACGGGCACGAGCGCGTGTGATTGGTCCCTGTAATTGATGGTGCATGTGTGTATCACGGTGGTGCATGTGTGTATCATGTTGGTGCATGTGTGTATCATGTTGGTGCATGTGTGTATCATGGTGGTGCATGTGTGTATCATGTGAAGTGATGTCCTCATCAACATGCGTGTTATCACCATCTTCAGAAATGAATGTTTGATTCCTCTTACTGCGATGGTGAGGAATATCCCAAGCATAACCTGACAATCATGAGTGTTATAGCCGCTTATCCTCAAATCTGCTATGGAGACAATTTTCTTTATATTTGTCGAGAATCCTGTTGGAACTCTAATTCCATTTAGACACCTGCAGATTGATCTTTTCTCGTCAATTGTGAGGTTATAGCTAACAGCCGGAAGGAAAAATTTTCCATTGGCCCTTTCCTGTGGGTGAAGCTCGGGTCTAATTCCGATAGCTTGAAGGTCCCTTCGTACTTTGAGTCCATCTTTTGACTTGCCCGCTATGTCTAACAAAATACCGATGGTGCTTTCGAAGACATTCTTCTCAACGTGCATTGTATCGATAGCATGACCAATCTCCAACTCCTTCCAATAGGGCAAATATCTAAAGAAGATTGACTGCTTTTTAAATGGAGAGTCCTTTGAAATTTTTTCAGATTTGTTCCTCTTCTTTCCGAAAACAACTTTGATATTCTTCGCCATTTCGAATAGAAATTTGTCGTCTCGATGTCATGGAGGCTGTCTGTAATGCCCCAATTTACCAAATCGGAACATTTTTGAATTTCCAAAGAAAAACAATAATACAAGAGGTTCATCATGCAACAATGTACATACGACAATCATTCGTGGTACGCAGACCACATTATTACATAAGAGTAAAAATAAAATAAACAATAAAAATAAATAGCATGATGAACGCCCTCTTCAGGATCTTCTTATTAACTGGGTCGCTAATCCAGACCATCCTCCTTATAGTAAGCAGCCTCTGAAGTATTTGTCCAACGGGTATGAGTACAAAAGTACTCAACAAGCCACCGCAAATGTGATAATAATGCAAAGTAATAGCAAAGGGGTGGAAATGGTTCAAAGTGCGGAAAAGTACATTTTTCAGTTATTGCATTTAGTGTAGTCAAGTTTAATCATGCCGAATATTAAACATGAACATCATAATATCATCTAACTCGAGGAGTACATTCTCCCTCCCCGCTCAACGGTCCTTACAAGCCGATTCATCATGCACAAAAAGTAAACTAACTGTGGGATGTCACGCAACCCACCCTTGACCGCGGGCTCGGATTTTCGAAAAGGTTTAAGACTCTGATCAGAGGTGTACCACTGTACCCACAAGGCACGCACTCATGCCAAACACCAAAGTGTAATGAGATGACCCATACAACGGGAACTCGTGCCAAAACCTCAGCATGAAATGTTCCAAGCGATAATCACCCGCTCTAGGTTTTGCGAGCGCGCCGGGCCACATCCCGGCTAATGTCGCACCCCTTTTGTGCCACGTCGGTACAAGCCACCCGCAGGTGCTGCTTGACCCATCTCCAAGTGGTGCCTCGGATTGGAACACTCCATACCTTAGTTAGGTCTTAACCACTAGACTTGTGGTTAGTACGGAAATGTATTGCAATGGATCCCGCAGACCGATCCTTATAGTGCCCCGGGTGCTACCGATCAATGCCCTAGCTTGCTACCCAGAACCCACCATGCATACACTTAACCATAACTCTATCACCAACAGAATTCCAGGGATAAGAATAAACAGGGATCATATAGTAGATTTCAATTCGCTACGATTCATTTTTAACCTATAGCAATTGTGTCAATACATCGGACACTAGCTAATAGTACTAATAATATGGTGACAAGGAGTTTAGGCTAGATTGCATGGCTTGGGTTCACTACAACAATCCAGGAAACTTCCGTCGGCCAAAGACAATGAAAGTTAGCCCTTTCCCGATGGAAGAAGCTAACTTCCGTCGGCAAAAGGGTAACTTCCATTAGCATTTGGCCGACAGAAACGGGTAGACGGAAGTTAGCTAACTTCCGTCGGCTTCACGTGGCCAATCGAAGTTAGCGCCGAACTCTGCCACGTCAGCAGAGGGGCGCTAACTTCTGTCGGCTTTGGCCCTAGCCGACGGAAGTTAGCCTTTCTGCCCACGTGGCCGAAAGCAACTAACTTCCGTCGGCTATGGTCAAAGCCGATGGAAGTTAGCTGGTATTTTTTTTGTTTTTTCCTGGCTCCCCTACTCACACTCACATCCAACCACAATTTCAATCACATTCACATATAACATCCAATACACATTCAAACTTCACATATAACATCCAAAATCAATCTCACATCCAAATTCACATCCAAACTTCACACATCACATCCAAAATCACATAATATAACTGAATTCACATCCAAAGTCACAGTACACATCTGAATTCACATATAACATCCAAATTCACATACAAAGTCACATAACACAGCGAGAGCCACATACAAAGTCACATTTGTCCATATACTCACTGATCGCCCACATTTGGGTCGTGGGCGCCACCGCTGCCTCCCGCTTCATCCACATTTTCCCCGGAGGCTCCATCCTGACAAGGCGTACGGAAACTCTGAAGAAATAGACAAAATTAGAGAACGAACTCAAGTATCCTACTAAACGCTAACTTAAGTATCTAGGAGGTACCTCAGGTGATGTAGGAGATAGTGGTGGTGGCGGGGGAGGTAGTGGTTGGAACATGGACATGTCAAATGCACCATTTTGCTGGGCTAGTTGCTACACATGTTGTAATGTAATCAGTTAGTTCTAAACCTATTTCTGAATACTTTTTAACTGCAACACTCTAAACTAAACTTACTTGGATCATCGCCTGCTGTTGTGCTAAGTAGGCGGTATAGTACTCTTGTTGTTTCCTGTTGTGCTCATCGCGCCGCCTCATTTCCTCCCTCATCCGAACCATCTCTGGGGTTTCTTCTGAGCGATGACGGCTAGAGCCAACTCCGACGGAGCTTTGCGACGACTGAGCTGACTTCTGAGCTCTCACCGCTCTTGAGTCAATAACTCCATTGAACATGGAGTACCTGCAACATTGAATGAGTTAGTTACCATCATAATACCATACACAAAACATTAATAAAAACAATGTCTCACCGTCCATGGCTTTTGCCACCTCCGCTGGAGTACACGGCCATTTGGTCGACAGGTTCTCTCCGCCAATCATAGTCCTCTCCATGGAGTCGAACCATGTGTTCACCATACTGTGCCTGCAAAAAACATGTCCGATTAGCTAGACGCAGAAAAATGAAATTATGCAAACTCTTAATAACATCTCACCAAATGGTCTGTGCCTGTCTGGCTACACAAGACATCTGGCTGTGTAGGATCGCTTCCTTTGTGACCAGAGGTATACACCTCTATGTCACTTGGCATGTTGCTAGATTTAGCTTCCTGTACAATAGAAATGAGTTAGTCGCATTACAATGTATCTATAGCTAGAGAGTGACAGAAGGAGGTCTTACCATGCGTTTAGCGTGGCGAATATGTCCATCGGCACCATATCTGTGCTTCAGATCCATCCCGCGGCATTGTCTTTTCTGCTCGGAAGTCTTATTAAATGCAGCTGAAGACCAAATCTTGCAGAATTCGAAATATGCGTCCTCGCGGTTTGCAAACCATGAAATCCTCACCTGAACAGAGATGCTATTTGTATTATATGACAATAAATCTCAACAATCGAAGATTTAAAAAGTTAGAATTGTTTACCGAACGGTATTGTTCTTCAGTCAAATATATTGACGATGCGCCCGTCGCCTTGCTCATTTGTTGCCCTAGTTTCTCCTTGTAGTAAGCATTGTTCGCTTGAATGCGGGCATACGGAATGGCGTTCTTCACCACCTTATGTGCATTGTTGTTGAAGACTTGAAGGGCATGATTATGGTGATTGCCGACTTCTGGCAAGCAAAAGCGTAACTGCAAAAGTCATGATTAGTAAAGTGTTGTAACTCAAAAAGCTTTGTGTTAGAACTAAAAGAAGATTGAAAAAACACATGCATACCCAGAAGTCATGAGACACCGCCCCCTGAGCAGTTCCGTGGTGCCCGTTAGGAGCAAACCGGTACTGGTCCCATGTCTGGCATAGAACCCGCTCACCGGTCGGCATTGTCAGCACCCTTGGGTAGTGCAAACGACACAGGTTACCCAATATCTGGTTAACCTGCCTGACCCTCGAAGTGCCGTCAAACCGAGAGTCAATCCAAGATCTAGAAATACATAATAAATAATGTCAGTTTAGTGAAAGAATTTTTTTGAAAAAAAGCAAAACAACAGAAGAGTATTACACTTACCCATCACCTACAGGCGTAATCTCGATCTTGGCTCCACCAGAAGAGACTACTGGTGGGGCAACCAGGTGGCTCGTCCTGAAAGATACTAAGACCCCGGAAGCCTCAGCCCCCACCTCCTGACCCGCACCATCCGGGACATCCCCTTGCCCTGCACCCTCCAGGTCATCCCCCTGCCTGCACACTCCGGGACATCCCCCTCCTGCCCCCCACCCACCAGATTATCCTCGTGACCCGCACTCTCCAAGTGTTTTTCCTCCTACAAAATAGTATTGAAACAATTAGTAATAGTTTATAACTGGCATAAAAAGCAATTTGAAAGTTACCTCATCATCTAGTTGAAATGCAATAGGCTGACCAATTAATGTCGGATCTATGCATCTCAGGAGCTGCTCTTGACGACGTCTGTTTGAAGAAGAGGAACTACTCAGGAGCTGCAATAGTACTCGATTATATTTTTGATGATTCCATAATACATAGTTTCGTGTCCTTGTCCATCAACGACCCTTGTAACAACTCCAGTATTAGTAGTTGCCGCTAGAGGTCGATATGCTTCAAAAATAGTTGAACGGAAGCGGAAACCATTAACATCATAGCGACCGTAACTTTTGGCACTAATACTCCCGCAAGAGAGCTGTCGCAAGTCTATATGTACATTGTCAGCGAGCACGCACTGCAAATCATAGGAGATTATAAGATAATTAACCTAGTAGAGTAAAATAATACGTGTCACAAAAGGTAAGGATTTACATGTTCTCTGAACCAAGTGAGGAAACTAGGCCCACCATTTACTCCTTCCCGACGCAATTTATCTAATTGCTTCTCCGTTGGTTGACGACCAGACGTCAAGTATTTTGAATCAAACATACTGTCATTGTAACGAATAGGTAAACAAACAGGTATAAAATTTGGAGGTAAAATATAAAACTAAAATGAATTACTTACGCGAAATATTGTTCCATCTCTTCCATATTTGAGTACATGTAGAGCAAGGCATATGTTCGTTCTTCCTGAGTTACATAATATGTCGTGGAGACACCAACAATTATGCCCTTCCACCCAAATATTTGGAGATCACTACAAGGATGGTCTTCATCCATATGGTACCGTGTAGCAGGTGTGCTGACATTGTGATGCTCAGCGAAGTATACACTAGTGAAGTATGCTATCTCTTTCAATTTAAATTCTTCTGCGATGCAACCTTCAACTCTGGCCTTATTACCAACCATCGCTCTAAGCTTCTTTATGGACCTTTCAATATGATACATCCACCTATATTGCACAGGGCCACCTACCTTAGCTTCATATGGCAAATGAACCAGTAAATGTTGCATTGGATTGAAGAACCCTGGAGGGAATATTTTTTCCAATTTACATAAAAGCAACGGGATCTCTTTCTCTAGCATCTCCATCATATCTTTCTTAATTTCTTTCGCACAAAGTTGTCTATAAAAATGGCTCAGCTCAGCTAACGCCTTCCACACATCATCATTCAGGTACCCGCGAAACATTACAGGAAGGAGTCTTTCCATTATTATGTGGTAATCGTGACTTTTTCAATCCATTTAATTTCCCTGTCTTCAAATTCACAGCTCTTCTAAATCCCGCGGCGTAACCATCTGGGAATTTCAAATTTTTCAACCACCTCATTACTTGTTTTTTTCTTTAGGTTTTAAACAAAATGGGGCACGTGGCTTGCCACCACTATTCGTCAACTCAAGGGTTGGTCGATTACAAATCTCAGCTAAATCTCTTCTCGCCTTTATATTATCTTTTGTCCTGTCAGTAAAATCCATACATGTACTTATAATGCTTTCACCAACATTACGTTCCTGATGCATAACGTCAATGTTGTGCATCAGAATTAGTGATTTGACATACGGCAGTTCCCATAAGCCATATATGTGGGTCCAATTATGTTCGGTTCCAAATCCTACAAATCCATCCTCATTTTCATTAAGGACCAACTCATTCAGCATATCAGCGATTTCTCTACCATTTAAACGCCTTGGTGGTCCCTCTACAACAATATTGTCCTTCTTGAAATTGTTCCTCTGTAACCTAAATGGGTGATTCAAGGGCAAAAAGCATCTATGACAATCAAAGTAACAAATCTTTCCCCCGAAGTTGAGACGGAAACAATCTGTGTCCTTCGCACATATCGGGCATGTCAACCTTCCATGACAACTCCAACCAGAAAAAATACCGTATGCCGGAAAATCATGAACTGACCACAGATACGGAACTCGAAGATTGAATTTTTTCTTCTAGTCATAGTCATATGCTTCAACTCCTTTCCACAATTGTTTCAACTCTTCAATTAAGGGCTTCAGCATCACGTTCAAGGATGCTCTGGACTGGGTATAATGAGACACAAGAACATAAATTCATATTTCATACAAAACGAAGGTGGAAGGTTGTATGGAATAGCAAACACAGGCCAACAAGAGTACGACGATGTGGTTACATTGAAAGGCGTGAATCCATCTGTTGCCAACCCAATGCGAACATTCCTTGCATCACTAGCAAAGTCTGCATCAAAATCATCTAGAGTCTTCCATGCCTCACCATCAGATGGGTGCACCATTACTTGATTATTCTCACATACACCTTCTTTATACCATCGCATATGTCTAGCGGTTTTCTTTGAGAGAAACAATCGTTTCACCCGAGGTGTAAGAGGCATGTAACGAAGTTGCTTATGAGCAACCTCTGTCGTCACCTTCTCTCCGTCTTCATTTACGACCTCTACGAATCTCGGTTTACCACATTTTAAGCATTTCACCTCATTACTATGTTCTTTCCAGAACAACATACAATTATCTCGGCACACATCAATCTTCTCATACTCCATACCGAGAGCAGAAAGCATTTTCTTTGACTGGTACATGTCTTTCGGCACCTTATGGTTCTTAGGAAGGATATCGCTGATCAGATTCAAGAGCTCCTTATAACAATTGTTTGAAAATGCAAACTTTGACTTAATAGCCATAATACGAGTCACGAAAGCGAGAATGCTTACGGTGGTGTGCTCATGCAATGGCTCTTCTGAAGCTCGAAGGATGTCGAAAAACTTTTGAACCTCCAGTGTTGGAGGATCCTCAGGGTTTGATTCAAACTTCGGTCGTATAGCATCAACCATCTCATCCATCCTATCGTCAGCAACGCTATCATCTTCCTCTTCCACTACTAATACTGTTTTTCACAGCCTGTCTCGCCGTGAAAAGACCAAACTTCATAACCTGGCATGAAACCATATTTGCAAATATGCAATGACAACGTCCTCTTGTCTTGCCAACGAGAATTTTTGCACTTCATGCATATGAAACAAAAGTGAAGAAAAATCTTAAAGAAGAAAAAATTACTTGACAGCTAGTGATGGATTGGAGGCCGGCGGGCGGTGGAGGTCGACGAGCGGCAGTCGGCTGAACATTGCATATGAAACATATTAATACCTGAACAAATTTTTTAACATCACAACATATATTGCATATAAACATCGCAATAGATATTTGGTGACACCTAAGTAACTTCAAATTGTTAGGAAACTACAAACATGTATCAAAAAGAAGCCTCTAAACATGTATCACAATAGATATTTGCTATAATTTGATTGTCGTGACTATAGTAATCCATAAAAAAGTAAGTTTTTTTATGGAGGAGATGAATAGTACAGGCGCCTTTAGAATCGGGTGGTGGGCGAACCGGGCGGTGGCCGGCAATGGCCAAAGGCGGCTGGAGGTGGTGGCGCTAGCGGTGGCACGTGGGATAGGGCGGTGGACGGCGGCGGCGGCGGCCGGAGGTGGTGGCAGGAGGTGGTGGCGTGGGCAGTGGGCGCGGGCGGCGGCGGGCGGTGGCCGACGGCGGCGGCAGGAGGCGGTGCGAGCGCCAGGCGGCCGGGGCGGCGGCCAGCGGTGCCGGCAGGAGGCGAGCACCGGGCGGCCAGGCGGCGGCGCGGGCCGGACGATGGTGGCAGTGCGTGCGCGCGAGAGGCGGCGAGGGCGCGCGGCGGCACGGGCGGTAGGCGGCGCGGGCCGGAGGCGGGAGGCGGCGAGGGCAGGAGGCGGCGGCGCGGGCTGGGCGCGGGAGGCGGCGGCGGTGCGGTGTGCAGTGGGCGCGTACAGGGAGTTAGGTCTCCCTGTACGCGTGCGCGGTTGGGGAAAAACCCCCTAACTTCCGTCGGCCAGCATTAAAGCCGACGGAAGTTAACTTCCGTCGGCTTTAATGCTGGCCGACGGAAGTTAGGGGATCCGATCGGCCACGGAAAAATCCCCCGCTAACTTTCGTCAGCCACTGTGAAAAGCCGACAGAAGTTAACTTAACTTCTGTCGGCCTCCAGGAGCCGACGGAAGTTATTTAACTTCCGTCAGCTTTCCCAAAAGCCGACGGAAGTTAAATTGGCCGACGAAAATGTTCTGTTTTGTTGTAGTGGTTGCACTTCAAGGTCGGGGATCTAAATAAATATAATATAGGGCTTTCATTTGACTAATGCATGTATAACCTATGTGTTTTAGCGATAGTTTAATAAATCTGGGTTCAATATGCTCGAAATGTTAGTTTGGTGACTTGCCTTGTTCAGCTAAAGGCGAGGGAGGGACTTCCGGGAAGTATTCCGGCTCCTCGACAGCGTCATAGTCTTCTCGATATAAATAATAAACATAACATTCAATAAACATTCCAAAATCACATAACAAACATAAAGGTTTTGATGGGGCCAAAGTACTTGGTTTGAAGTCATTAACTATTCTAAAATTGTTATTTAATTTTTTAGGACAATTTCATGGGGTTATGGTTTTTTCTAAAAGAATTAAGAATTTATCCTAAAGTGCCTCTAAATACATCATTAAATAAAAATAGAATACTGAAAGTAAACCTACTATTTTTATTGCATAAACATGTAGAGCATAAAATTATGAATTTTCTGGAATTAAAATGGTTAAATTTGGAGTTAAAATGAACAAGATAAGATTTTTAGAAGTTTGAAACCAATTCTGGAATTTAATTTAAATCAAAAACTAGGCGCCGGTCCACGGTGAACCGATTCTACCGTGAACCCATGCACTGTGCGCGTGCGCCGGATTGCAGATCACCGTTGGATCGCGATCGGGCGGCTACGGGCGAGGCAGGCGGTTTAAATGAGAATCGACGGCCAAGATTAAAAGACCAAAACGGTACGCGATGGACGGCCTAGATTCATCCTGGGTTTTAAATGGATACGGACGCGTGGGATTAAACCATATTGTTTCGTTGAGATCTGATGGCGAGGATTAAACTGAGGGATTGATTTAGTCCCGACCATCGGATCATGATCGCGCGGTGTGTGGGGGCGTTGGCGCCGACAGGTGGGGCCAAGATGTCGGGCGCGCGCGTGGAGGGAGAGGGGGTCGCTGATGAGCAAGGCCCGGCTGTGAGTGAGGAGCACAGGGAAGGAGTGGGTTGGGCTGGCTGGTTGAGGGAAAAGAGGGGGAAGGGGTCCGTTACTGTGTAAAATTCATTTCTGAATAAAAATAATTGCTGAAATTGGTTTAAAATATTTGGGTGGCTTCCAAGGGTGATAAAAAATTGTAAAAAATCTCAAAAATGTATCTTGGCCTTGGGATCATATACAAAATTTTCTAGCCTCTGGTTTGGACATCTCCTCTAGGTCCTAGTTCATTTAGGCATAAATGGCATTAAAGGAATTTCAAAATTAATCATTTCCTGAAAAATATAATAAATTGTAATTTTTATTTCCCTTGAAAATTTGGGATGTTACAAACCTATCCCCCTTACAAAGAATCTTGTCCTCGAGATTTGTAGAGTTACTCGAATAGCTCGGGGTATTGGGCTTTTAACTCGTCCTCTTTCTCCCATGTGGCTTCTTCAACGGGGTGGTTGTCCCACTGAACCTTGCAGAAACGAACCACACAGCTCCTGGTTACTCTTTCCTTAACTTACAGAATCCGGACAGGTTTCTCAATGTAGGTCAAGTCTTCTTGGACATTTAGCTATTGGAGGTCGGCCTGTTCGGTGGGTACATGGAGACACTTCTTCAGCTGAGAGACGTGGAACACATCATGGACTCCTTGCCGTCGGAGGATCTGAAAGGGTCCGACATAACGGGGTGCTAACCTGCCTCTCATGTTAAACCTTTGGGTGCCACAGAGGGGAGTGACTCGGAGATAGACGTAGTCGCCCTCCTCCAAGGTTAGGTCTCTCCGTCGGTTATCAGCATAGCTCTTTTGTCGACACTGGGCTATCTTCAATCTGTCCTTGATGATCTTGACTTTCTCTTCGGCTTCTAGCAATATATCTGTCCCGAATAGCTGCGACTCTCCGGTTTGATCCCAAAGTAACGACGTTCTGCACTTACGCCCATAAAGTGCTTCAAACGGAGACATATGCAGGCTAACTTGGTAGCTTTTGTTGTAGGAGAACACCGCATAAGGCAAGTTCTTATCCCACATTCCGCCAAAGTCAAGAGCGCAAGCTCTAAGAATATCCTCCAACACCTGGTTTACCCTTTCAGTTTGGCCGTCGGTCTATGGATGATCGGCGGTGCTAAAGTTTAGCCGAGTGCTGAGTTCTTCTTGAAGATTCTTCCAAAACTTGGAGGTAAAATGACTCCCTCGGTCAGATACGATCTTCTTTGGAACTCCGTGCAGGCACACAATACGGGTCATGTACAACTAAGCCAATCTGGCGATGGTATAAGTTGTCTTGATGGGGACGAAATGAGCCACCTTGGTGAGTCGATCGACGATCACCTAGATAGAGTCATGACCGACTTAGGTCCTAGGTAGTCCTGTGATGAAGTCCATCCCTATTTCTTCCCACTTCTATTCGGAGACCTTTAGGGGTTGCAATAATCTGGCAGGTCTATGGTGCTCTTCCTTAACTCACCGGCATGTGTCGCATTTGGCCACATACTCAACTATTTCCCTCTTCATGCTGACCCACCAATATTTCTCCTTTAGGTCGTGGTACATCATTGTACTCCCGGGATGTATGGAGTATAGAGTCTCATGGGCCTCTTGGAGGATGAGGGCCTCTTGGCATGCATATCCTTTTTCCGAACTCGACGGTACCGTTCTCATCCTTGGAGAATCCTGGGGCTTTACCTTTCCTCATGTTCTGCTGGATCTCTAAGATGTCTGGGTCTTCCTTTTGTGTCTCATGGATCTGGTCCATTAAGACAGGTCTGGTCTCTAGGGCAGTGAGATACACTGTGGTGGTGATCCCTAGATTCAACCGTTCCATCTCCTTGTATAACAATGGGGCCTGGTCTTGCACCATGATGGCATTAAAGTATCCTTTTCGACTTAGGGCATCTGCCACCACGTTTGCCTTGCCTGGATGATAGTAGATGCCCAAGTCATAATCCTTGATCAACTCCAACCACATTCTCTGTCTGAGGTTCAGGTCCGGTTGGGTGAATATGTACTTGAGGCTCTTGTGATCGGTGAAGACCTCACACCGATTTCCCACAAGGTAATGTCTCCATATCTTCAAGGCATGAACCACAACTACCAATTCCAGGTCGTGGGTTGGGTAATTTAGCTCATGTGGCCTCAACTGACAAGAGGCGTAAGATATCACCTTCCCGTCTTGCATTAAGACACACCCCAACCCTTGGCAAGAGGCATCACAGTAGATGTGGAAGTCCTTCCGGATGTCTAGCAGGGTCAGAATTGGGGTTGACATGAGCTTTTTCTTAAGGGTATGGAAGCATTCTTCGCAATCTGGAGTTCATTCGAACTTTACTTCCTTCTGCAGTAGTCTGGTCATGGGCTTGGCTATCTTTGAGAAGATCTCGATGAACCAGCAGTAGTATCCGGCCAATCCAAGAAAACTCCGGATCTCGGTCACATTCGTGGGTTGTAGCCAATTGGTCATTGCTTCTACGGTGGTTGGGTCCACTGCTATTCCTCCGGCAGATATGACGTGGCCGAGTAACTTCACCTCGGACGACCAAAACTCGCACTTGCTGTATTTGGCATACAATTGCTGCTCCCTTAGCTTTTCGAGGGTCAGCCGGAGGTGAGTCTCGTGCTCTTCCTTTGTCTTGGAGTAGACGAGGATATCATCGATGAATACCAAGATGAACTTATCCAAGAACTCCATGAATACATTGTTCATCATGTTCATGAAGAAGGCCGGGGCATTCGTGAGTCCGAACGACATCACAGTATACTCGTAAAGTCCATAGCGGGATGTGAAGGCAGTCTTGGGGATGTCTTCTTCCCTAATCCTCAATTGGTGGTAGCCTAACCTGAGGTCGATCTTGGAGAACACCGAGGATCCTTTCAGTTGATCGAATAGATCGTCGATCCGGGGCAGTGGGTACTTGTTCTTGATGGTGACATCGTTCAATGCTCTATAGTCCACACACATCCTCTTGGTCTTGTCCTTCTTCATGGCGAAGATAACCGGTGCACCCTAGGGTGAGGTACTCGGTCGGATGTACCCTTTTTGTTCTAGGTCTTCAATATTGCTCTTAACATCGGCTAGCTCATTGGCGGCTATCCGGTATGGGCGCTTGGAGATTGGGGTGGTCCTGGGGACAAGTTTGATTCTGAATTCGATGTCCCGCTTGGGAGGCATCCCAGGCAGTTCTTCCGGGAAGACGTCCATGTATTCCTTGACCACGGGCACTTCCTCTAACGCTAGCGAGTGAAGGGATATCCTGCAAGGTCCATGGTTGGCCATCTGAAATGTGATGGCTTCGCCTTTGGGGTTGGTCACAGTGACGGACTTGCTGGCGCAGTCAATCACTCCCTTGTGTTTCAACAGCCAGTCCATCCCTAGGATGAGGTCGAGTCTGGTGCACTCGATGAGGACCGGCTCGTCCCAGAATAATACCCCTTGGATTTCTATCCTTACTTTAGGGTTGAATAGGTTAGCCAAGGTTTTCTTGCCGTAGGTGGCAATCATCATGGGGGTGGGCAGAGGGAGTACTTCCAAGTCATTCGTCCTCACAAAGCCTTCGGATATGAAGGAATGTGTTGCCCTAGAGTCGAATAATACTACTGCAGGTATGGAATTCGCGGTGAACATACCGAGTATGACTTCAGGATCCTCCTAGCTTCCTCTGTGTTGATGTGGTTGACGTGGTCACGGACTACTTGGTTGGGCCCCACGCCTTCAGGTTGCTTGGGGTGAGGACACTGGTGCGAGTAGTGCCCTTCCTTCCGACAGTTGAAGCAGACGACTAGCTTTCTGTTGCGGTCCCTCATGATCAGGGCCTTGGCAGCGAGCGGCGGCTGAGCGGCCGGAGCTAGTGGAGCAGGGCGAGGATTCCCAACATTGGATCCACTGGCGGCATGTGGTGGCCTGTAGATGGGCCGGGGATGGTAGGTGGGTGTCGGCGGCGGGGGGATGATGTGGGGCCTCTGAGGGTTCGCCTGATGATGCTTGAACGCGATCATCTTCCTCTTCTTGAGGTCCAACTTGTTTTGCTCAGTCTCTTGGATGAGTGCTTTATTCACCAACCGATGGAAGTCGGCGTAGTCGGTGGTGACGAGCTGAATGGACAGCTCATCCTTAAGTCCCCGGAGGAACTTGGCCTGGCGGAGGGCGTCAGTCCGCACCTCTTCCGGCGCATAACAGACCAGATGGTTGAATTCATGGAGATACTCCCTGACGGCCTGTCTTCCCTGCTGCAGGTCAGGGAACTCATGCTGCTTGACCGCGATGACTCCGGAGGGGACATGGGAGGCACGGAAGGCGATGGTGAACTCTGCCCAAGTCACCTCGTGGTCCTCCGGCTGGGACTCACGGTAGTTGTCCCACAACTCCACGGCAGGACCCTAGAGTTGGTGAGTGGCGAACGCCACTCTCTCCCGGTCGGTGCAGGGGAGGAGGTCCAACTTCTTCCCAATGGTCTGGAGCCAATCTCTGGCCTCCATGGGTTTTGTCGTGCTGGAGAAGATAGGGGGTTGCACGCGCAAAAACTCCAAGAGTTGGGGCGTGGGTGCGGGGGCTGGAGCACGTGGGACGGGATCCACGTTCTGCTGTTGCAGCCGGTCCAACTGTGCTTGTTGGTGTGATCAGCTGGTTCTGATTCGCCATCATCTCTGCCGAGGTGGGATGGTTGGCGGATGGTGGCCTAGTCTGACGTTGGCCCGTTGCGCCCCAGTTGGGCACAACACTTCTGGGCAGACTATTGCTTGCCCCTTCTCCATTGCTGGACCCAGTGTTCTGGTTGTCGGCCATCTTCTGTGCACACAAGATTTTTAGTCATAAGAGAAAAGCTTTAAAACCAATTTTAACCAAAAATAGCCTAGAGGGGCTCATATATTTATATAAGTGGTAAAGAGTGTTCATTACATCAATGTTTTTATTTAATCCACCCACAACACAAGCCGTTGTAGGTGGTACCACAATCACAAAATTATTATAATCAATCATCAAAAACTATCGCCTACTCACCATCTGGGGCAGTCTCCGTGCTCTCGAAACCACGAGGGTTTTGACGGACGGTGGGCTCGAGAAAGTTCTCGATGATGGGATCAGCGATGATGGCGGGGCGCGAGGCAGGGGCGCTGGAGCTAGACGGTCCGACGGGCGTGGGCTGTGGTGGGATCCTCTTGGGGCGAGGGGCGGGCTCGTGGATGGGCTTCTTCCTCCTCGGAATGAGGGGAATCATCTCCGCTATGTCCTTCTGCAGTTGTATAATCTTACGATGTAGCTCACCGTTTTGTTGGATCAAACTCTTCGTCTCCTAACGAAGGAACTCAACCACCTCGTGGTGCTCCTCGGCGTCAAGCACAACCTCAGTATGGAGGTCATCCATGGACTGGAGAAGACGCGTCTGCCGGGCCATGACCGGATCGTGATCGGAGTGGACTCCAATGTAGATGCTGCGGTGGGCACTGGGAGTGCGCTTCGGCACAAGCTGGGAGGACGAGTTCTGAAGATGATCATCGTAGATCATCCTCAGCTCCATGAGGGCTTGGAGGGTGATGCGTTGTCACGCAACGTCGAAGGTTGGGCCCCCAAGCGCTGCCGTGAAGAATGGCTGGTGTTCGCCGGATCCATGGATGGTGAGGGAGACGTCACATGGCCCCGCGAATTCTTCCATGTAAACGCCATGGAACTCGGGCTCGAAGAGGAACCCAAGGAAAGGTCACCATCAACCGGAGTTCCCAGACGAAGCACTCGAAGTGGCGGCAGAAACTATGGACTTGGTAGACCGGCATCTACAAAAACAACAAGTTGAAGAGAAGTAAGGGAAGGAATAAAGTTATGAAGTAGGTTTTCGTGAAATATATTTTATCAAAACTAAGTACTAGGCTGGTCTATTTGGCTTCCTACAGTCAAGTCGGCTCTGATACCATCTTGTAACACCCTGATTTACCAAATCGGAACATTATTGAATTTCCAAAGAAAAACAATAATACAAGAGGTTTATCATGCGACAACGTACATATGGCAATCATTCGTGGTATGCAGACCACATTATTACATAAGAGTAAAAATAAAATAAACAATAAAAATAAATAGCATGACGAACGCCCTCTTCAGGATCTTCTTCTTGATTGGGTTGCTACTCCAAACCATCCTCCTCATAGTAAGCAGCCTCTGAAGTATTTGTCCAATGGGTATGAGTACAAAAGTACTTAACAATCCACCGCAAATGCGATAATAATGCAAAGTAATAGCAAAGGGGTGGCAATGGCTCAAAGTGTGGAAAAGTACATTTTTTAGTTATTGCATTTAGTGTGGTCAAGTTTAATCATGTCGAATATTAAACATGAACATCATAATATCATCCAACTTGAGGAGTACATTCTCCCTCCTCGCTCAACGGTCCTTACATGCCAATTCATCATGCACAAAAAGTAAACTAACTGTGGGATGTCACGCAACCCGCCCTTGACCGTGTGCTTGGCTTTTTGAAAAGGTTTAAGACTCTTATCAGAGGTGTACCAATGTACCCACAAGGCACGCACTCATCACAAACACCAGAGTGTAACGAGATGACCCATACCACAGGAACTCATGCCAAAACCTCAGCATGAAATGTTCCAAGAGATAATCACCCGCTCTAGGTTTCGCCGGCACGCCGGGCCACATCCCGGCTAACATCGCACCCCCTTTTGCGCGACGTAGGTACAAGCCACCCGCAGGTGATGCTTGACCCATCTCCAAGTGGTGCCTCTGATTGGAACACTCCATACCTTAGTTAGGACTTACCCACAAGACTTGTGGTTAGTACGGAAATATATTGCAACGGATCCCGCAGACCGGTCCTTATAGTGCCCCGGGTGCTATCGACCAATGCCCTAGCTTGCACCCGGAACCCACCATGCATACACTTAACCATAACTCTATCACCAACAGAATTCTAGGGATAAGAATAAATAGGGATCATATAGTAGATTTCAATTCGCTACGACTCGTTTTTAACCTATAGCAATTGTGTCTATACATCGGACACTAGCTAATAGTACTAATAATATGGTGACAAGGAGTTTAGGCTAGATAGCATGGCTTGAGTTGCACATCAAGGTTGGGGATCTAAATAAATATAACGAAGGACTTTCATTTGACTAATGCATGTATAACCTATGTGTTTTAGCGATAGTTTAATAAAACTGGGTTCAATATGCTCAAAATGTTAGTTTGGTGACTTGCCTTGTTCAGCGAAAGGCGAGGGAGGGACTTCCGGGAAGTATTCCGGCTCCTCGACGGCGTCATAGTCTTCTCGATATAAATAATAAACATAACATTCAATAAACATTCCAAAATCACATAACAAACATAAAGGTTTTGATGGGGCCAAAGTACTTGGTTTGAAGTCATTAACTATTCTGAAATTGTTATTTAATTTTTTAAGACAATTTCATGGTGTTATGGTTTTTTCTAAAAGAATTAAGAATTTATCCTAAAGTGCCTCTAAATACATCATTAAATAAAAATAGAATACTGAAAGTAAACCTACTTTTTTTATTGCATAAACATGTAGAGAATAAAATTATGAATTTTCTGGAATTGAAATGGTCAAATTTGGAGTTAAAACGAACAAGATATGAATTTTAGAAGTTTGAAACCAATTCTGGAATTTAATTTAAATCAAAAACCAGGTGCCGGTCCACGGTGAGCCGATTCCACCGTGAACCCGTGCACTGTGCACATGCGCCGGATCACAGATCGCCGTTGGATCGCGATCGGGCGGCTACGGGCGAGGCGTACGCGATGGACAACCTAGATTCATCCTTGGTTTTAAATGGATATGGACGCGCGGAATTAAACCATACCGTTTCGCTGAGATCTGACGGAGAGGATTAAATCGAGGGATTAATTTAGTCCTAACAGTCGGATCACGATCGCGCGGTCGGTGATGAATCTGACACGGCACGGGTACTCTACGTATGCCCATCGTCTTCTCTAGCAATGACGAGGGGCTAGCGACCACGGCGAACGATGGCGGTGGATACTAAGGGCTAAAATAGAATCAATATAACTCAGCGGTCAAGAAGGTACCATTGGCGAAGCGAAAGGTCGTTGGAGCGTGGCCGGCGACGAGCGGGGACGACGAAGATGTTTGGGTCCTTGTCGGCGATGGAGTTCCGGTGGGGTTCGTCAACGATGGAGTGGTTGCCGAGGTCGGGGTGGTGCCTGCGGTCACAGCGGTGCGGTCGTCGAGGACAGAGGGGTCTCCGGCGACGGTGAGTGGTGACTGGAGTAGGGGCGGTGGTGTGGCATTAAAAAGGGTGTTGCGGGTGTTCTGTTCAGTCTAAGCGTGAATGGACGTGCGGGCTGGATGCGGCGGAGGCGTAGGGTTTAAATAGAGGCACCGGCGGGGGTAGAGGGGGCGCAATCAGGGGAGGCCGAGAGTGAAAGCCGGCGATCTTCATTTCTTGCATGCGAGCGGCGGATTTAAGAGGGGGAAATGGTCGGCGCATCAAGGGGAATTGAGAGGGGGTCGCTGACGAGCGGGACCTAGCTGTCAGTGAGGGGCACGGGGAAGGAGTGGGCTGGGTCAGCTGGTTGAGAGAAAAGAGGGAGAAGGGGCCCGTTACTGTGTAAAATTCATTTCTGAATAAAAATTATTGCTAAAATTGGTTTAAAATATTTGGGTGGCTTCCAAGGGTGATAAAAATTTGTAAAAATTCTCAAAAATGTATCTTTGCCTTGGTATCATATACAAAATTTTCTAGCCTCTTGTTTGGACATCTCCTCTAGTTTCTAGTTCATTTAGGCATAAATGGCATTAAAGGAATTTCAATATTAATCATTTCCTGAAAAATATAATAAAATTTAATTTTTATTTCCTTTGAAAATTTGGGTTGTTACACTATCCAAGCTCGATTGTGCCGTCGAAATGGTTCCTATTTCTTCGATATTTGTGGTTTCTTGGTAAAAATCTGCGGTGTTGCATATATATCATCTTAATGAATGATGGAAGATGCATAGATTCTGTCTTGTCCACACACACTACACATGATGTCTTTCCTTTAACATGTCATGTTAGGGACATACGTCCTGGGTTGTCAGCTATGGTGCAAAAGATCATGGCTCTTAGATTGACGTGCTCTTTCTCGTGCTCATCCCACACACAGACACCATGTTCCCATAGACATTTCATATCCTCCATGAAAGGTTCTAGAAAGATATCAATGTCATTGCCAGGTTGTTTTGGACCAAAAATTAGAGTAGTGAGCATAAGGTATTTTCTTTTATGGCACAACGATGATGGAATGTTGAACAAGCACAGAAAGACCGGCCACGTATTGTGTGGGTTCCTCATCTCACTAAAGGGATTCATTCCATCCATGCTAAGTCCCATCCTGATATTTCTGGTATCCTTCAAGAAATCTGGATGGGCCAGGTCAAATGATTTCCACAGCCTAGCATCAGCAGGGTGCCGAAGTTTTCTGTCCTTCCGCCTAGCAAAATGCCAGATTAATAGTTTAGCATCTCTAGGATTAGAGAACATACGTTTCAAGCGATCAATCATCGGTAGGTACCACATTACTAAGGCTGGAACTTTCCTCTCCATCTTATATCCGTGCTGGTCTGCAATAACATTTTTCTTCCTCTTCTGCAACCTCTTGTTCTTATTTCGGTGGTCATTGTAGTCCTCCACACAATCATTTGCATGTTTGTATCGACTTGTGTTGCACTGCGGACAGCTCTCTAACAATTCATACTCTTTTCGATATAGGATACAGTGGTTCGGGCATGCATGAATCTTATGAACGCCCAAAGTCAACGGACAAATCATCTTCTTTGCTTGGTACATATTAGATGGCAGACCATTGGGTTTCGGCAAAACCTTTGTTAGGAGTAGTAAAAGATCGAAAAAACTAGTGTCGGACCATCCATTGTTGGCCTTCAGTTTCATAAGCTCAAGAGTTGTGTACAACACAGTATACTACTTATCGCAACAGTGGCGTTCCTTGTAAAGAAGTTTTTTCGATGCTTTGTCAAGTGCTTCAAAGTTATCATAGCCTTTCGTTGTAGTTCTCTACAACAACACCTCAGGCGCAACATTTCACATTAGTTCCTCCACATCAAAAGCGCCATCATCATCATGTTAATCAACATCATGTGTTATGTCGGATGTATGATCACAACCTCTTCTATGTTGATGAGCATCTTGCGGTACATTAGAATCATCAGGAGGGTTTCACGAAACCATTTTTCAACAAGTGAAATCGTATGGTTTCACGATCTGAACACAGATACATCACTTCGTTTTTACAAACTTTACAAGGACAATATATTGTCGCTTCACTCTGACGGAAAGCATATTGTGCGGCAACTTTAGTAAAATCAGTTACTCTGTTAAAATATGCCAGCACATCTCCATCGTTGGATGAGTACATCTAGGACATGTGCTCCATCTAAAACATATATAATATTTTATAAAATATTAATAAATTCATTATTATTAATTTTAGTAATTTACAAAGTGAAAATATATTGATTTATCCCTCATAACAACATTAATTAAAAATGTTTTAATTCAAACTATGTATTAAGTAGAAAAAATTATTAAATAAATTAACTACATTGGTTTCTCTCTCCAAAAAACATAACTCTAGATCTATAATAATATAAATCAAATTAAAAAAGAGATTAAAATGACGTAAAAATGTATACAAGTGATGAATAATTGTGAGGATGGTCATATTTCTTCATTTGGGAGAAAGAAACACTATAAATGGAAGAATATTTGAAAATTTCTATTCACAAACCCTAAATTAGTAAAACGCTAATAACTCATTATATACATGATTAAATACTAAATAAATGTGAGATTCAGCATGGATTTACCTCCTAGAATGAAATTCTTCAAAAGAAACGAAAACAAAGATTCCCCCCTCTTTATCTAGATTTTTGTCGCCATTGTATGGACCAAATTAAATGCGAACTCCGATAGCCTCGTGCTCGGGGAGGAAGAACGTTCGTATTTATAGCCAGAATAGTAGTGGCAGTCGCAAGTGATGTCATCAATACATTAGTGGTGGACAGCGTAGCAGTGGTGGCCAGAATAGTATTTATAGCCACTACTATTGGTAAAGTAGTGGTGGTCCGGGCTGATGTCATCAGTGACCACCACTAGTAGTGGCTATCCTAGTGGCGGTCGGTGCTGACGTCAGCACCGACCGCCACTAGTAGTGGCAGTTACCGGCGCGGCAGCGCCTTGAACCACTGTAGTGGCGGGCTTCTAATAGCCCACCACTACAATGTTTTTGCCCAACGCCACTACAGTGGCGGTTTGTAGTAGTGTTTACAAAGTTTACATCTCAAGATTTACAGCTTGTATTCATAACTCCACACAGCCATCCACAACAGTATACATGATTATTTTGTTTAATGTTTCTTCTCGGAAGGCCAACTCACATCTTGCGCATCTTTTTTTTGCTTCTCAGCTTCAAAATTCTTAACGATTAGTTGTACTTGCCTTTTAGTTCTTCTAGCCCAATCATACAGAGATGGATACTTGGCCACTTCACCCTCAGGATCGAAGAATACTCCACGCTCATGAAGAACTTCATGCATCGTGAAGTGGCACATCCTTGATACGATTCCATACATTTGTAATTCTGAGAGTTGGCTCTTCTCGGCAACGGTTGATGGACCTAACGCCTGCATACGTAACATATAAGTACATATGTTGCAAGTTATATTAGATTAACACAAAATAAATCAACTTACTTCTTTAGTATCCTCAGATACTATCCGCGCAAATTTTCCTAAGTCATTGCTCATGAAATCATAAGTATAATACCCGCAATGCACCGAACCAGGAGATTGTTTATGACACTTCAAAATAGAAGACCTCCATCTTCCTTTAGTTATGAGCCATATTCTCATCTGAGCCATATTCCTGCCATGCAAAGAATCTCTAGAAGACCTCTTGTTGTATTGTTCCTCAAGCCGAATAGTCTCTGCTTCAAATACAGTTTTTGGGTCAATGTCTTGCACATAAATTGATGGACCAATTTGTCCCATTTTTTCTTCGGTGACGTTTTCTCCATGACGAGATACATGATCTGATCAGAGATGCACAATCTGATAGTTGCACCTGCCTGTGCCTTCATCTCATCCCACTTATCATCATCCACCTTCTCTGGTTTCTTATCAGTGAGATTCTTCAAGATACCCTGTTGAGACAATAGATCCTTCACCCTCGTCGGCCATAATCCAAAGCTTTTGGTCTCGTCAAACTTCATCACCTCAAACTTGGAAGCCATCGATGCATGATTAGATCACTTGTTGCCATAATCAAATTGCTAATATTGGCTCCACGTATCTCCTCATCGATCCACCGGATGACTACCACTGAGCCTTGTCGTGTGCTACCTTAGCACAACACAGCACTCCTCCAAAAAAGCGCTTCGCCTTTGTAGTTTTCTTCAAGCCTCTGACGATGTCCTCACGCTGGTTACATAAGATGTGCCTTGTCAACCGCTCGAAAACCCACCCCTTTTTGATCGAAGACTTCTATTTTGATCAAGATTTTCTATTTCAGATCTACATATTTTGGCCTCCCTTTGGTATATATTTATACCCCTGAAAAAGCCCCTGAGTTCTACAAAAATAGTCAAAATTCGGACAAGAATTGAGTTCTGATCGGACTCCAAAAAAGGAAAATAAAATCACCCTCAAATTCTTCCACTCCGGCCTCCTCTAAGGCATGAGCTAGCTTCCTCCCATGCCAGGCCACTGCCTGGGCCAATGCCCCTAGCATGAGACCATCACATTGGCAGGCGCCTCCCCCCACGCTAGGTCGCCTCTACGCAGCTAAGCCACTCTAGGCCGTGCCATGGGCCTTACTCGGGTCGATCTGGGCCACACTGAAGCCTCCGATAGGCCGCTACTATAGGACCGAAAGTAGCGACCAGAGGGGGGTGAATGGGCGCCTAAAAATTCTTTCGAATCTATGGCCTGCTCCAAATACCCAACGCACCTCAAAAGACTAAGCAGCAGAGTGTGAACAGAATGCCTAAGTCTAAAAGCAACAGAAAAACAAGATATTCAAGACATGGCAGCTCAAACTTCTCAGTAAAATAATCTAAGTACACATGGAATGGGATGAGAAGTTACTGTTCAAATTTGTCTCCTTTTCGATACTTGGCGAAGCTTGCTTCACAGTGTCGAAGCCTGCATCGCAGTGTCGAAGCCTGCATCGCAGTGTCGAAGCCTGCTTCGGAGTCCCTTGTCGAAGTCTAGCGAAGGATGTCGTTGAAGTGCCGATGGTTTGTTGAGTCTAGCCTAGTTCGAGTGTGGCAGAGAGCGAAGTATGCTTCGAAGCGAAGAGTTCGAGTGTGGCAGAGAGTGAAGTATGCTTCGAAGCGAAGTGTAAAAGTATTGAAGCCTGCTCCGAACAGTGTACTTCGAAGCTTAGACTTCGAACAGAAAGCTCCGAGCAAAGTTCACAGAAAAGCTAGCTTCGTAAGAGAAGCGAAGTCAAACACACGGCAGCAAGACAAAAACGAAGTCTACACTCTACCTTCGAGGCTAGCTTGATCGAGGTATGAATACCGAAGTGGTAACCTCCGAACCACAGACCAGCTTCGAACCGAAGTCTGCTGATTTTCACACAAGAAGTTGAAGCCCACAACCACACTTTGAAAAGCAAACTTCGAACTCACAAAGTGAGATCCATGGAAATGACAGTAGTAGAGAAACTTCTAGGAAATCTACTTCGAGCAAAGTCTACCAGAGAGACATGCTTTGAAGCTAACTTCGAAGCCTGTCGATGTATGCTTCGCAAAAGAGTGTCGTAGTATGTCAGAATAAAACCTTAGAACAAAGCATACTTCGAAGCTAGATTCACAGTTCAAGTTCGGAGTCCTAGCGAAGCCTTCGAAGAAGTCAGGTCGAAGCCTGCTTCACAGAACAGAAGGACTTCGCACAAACGAGGGAGCTTCGCTGGAAACAGCCAGAGAAAAACAAGGTCTTGTCTACTCGATCAAAAAGGCTACGCAGGAAAAGGCAAGGCTAGAGTACAAGCATACTGTAGCTACAGGAAAGTAGTACTACTTGCTATCAGCCACATGAACTAGTACTCACGTGAAGAACAGAAGCAACCAGAGAGGATTCAAACACTCAAGAGTAAAACCTTTCGCACGCAGATCGATGTAGACACAAACTCAGAAACATGCGGTGCGCAGAACAACAGAGAATCAAAACTCACAAATGATGTGAAGAACAAACAGTACACAAGAATAGAACCTGGTGGCGCACAGCAAGGGAATGAACATGGAGCAAAGAGAATAAAAGTGACCCAATTGATTAAAAAGTGAATTCTAGAAGGGTGACCTAACCCTAGAGATTGGGGACCTATTTATAGGCTGCCCAATAGCTAGGAATATTCCACCAGCCCCTTAGGGTTTTTTACAGATGCTGAAATAAAAGGAAAAGACTAAACTGCCCTTAGGATATTTTTACAGACTCGACTGACTGACTGTGGGCCTAGGGACAAAATAGTAAACTCCTATTTACAGATGACTTATTCGGAAGCTAAGCTTTCATAGCGACTACGGCTTCTCTTCTGGACAGTCCGATATAAGATCAGCGGTCGTCAGTTTTGCGCCGAAACTGACAAAGCCTCCACCGACTTTGCACCAGGTACCCAGATTGGGCCGGCCCGACTCCGCAGCTCTCTCAGCCCAGCAATCGCTCACCGCCCGTGTAACTGAGTCAATCCTGGTCAACAGCTCATTGGGTCTTCTGCTGCTCCTAGCCTATGTACCCGGATTGGGCCAGCCCGACTTCGCGGCCCCTTTGCCCGATAGTCGCTTGCTACCCGTGTACCTGAGTCACACGAGGCCCAGACATAGCAGATCTCCTCTCTTCTTCGGTCCTCTTTGACTATCGTTGACTATGACTCAGCACATCTAGAGCCATGAGGCCCACGCTATTCAGCATGGCTCCTCAATCTCCCCCTTGATGAGTGCATTGTCAACACTTCACTTCTTCAGCTCTTCAGTACCTGCGAACACATGTGGAAACACGAAAACAAAGCACAAGAAAACTAGGAAGAAGAAAATTAAAGTAAAAGTTTAACCCTAATGACCAAAAGCCGAACAAAAGCAAGAAGCGGTCATTATGGTTAACCAAAGGTAAAAGCTCAAAATGAGTGTGATCTCAGAAACATCAACAAGGATATCAAAAGAGTAAAGACAAACGGGACAAAAACTCCCCCTGAAACAAATCCAAAAGAAAGCCAAAACTCCCCCTTGAACTCTTATCCCAAAATTTCTCCCCCTTGTTGACAACTGAACTCATCAAACACTCGAAAAGAGACACAGACTCCCCCTGAAATGCAACTCCCCTTCAAAATATGCAATGAATGCAACTGGGGTGCAGGTGGAGTGAAGAAAGCATGCTTCTTAGATATGATTGACTGCAATTAACAAAATCTAGCAGGTATAGCAATAGACATACTATCTAAGACTCATGGCATGATCAGTGCAACACATGATATCTAAAGAAAGTAATTAGCACGCATTTTTCAATTTTTGCAAACAGAAGCATCACCACATTTTCCAGTTGACAAGCAAGGTAAAGCATGAGATGCAGGAGCTAACAGATATCTACCAAGATAAGCATCGTCCAAAACAAAATGCTTTCAGCAAGCTTGTTATCTTTTAATTTCCAGGCTTTTTCATTTTCCTTTTTCATTTGTGCCAGGGGTTATTTGCATGTCAAACCTTATGCTGACCGACCAAGTCAAGCCTAGGCTAGAACTGGACCATCAGAAGCTTAAGACATTGGTCTTGGCATACACGACATTGTCCTAGTTCATACCAAAGTGCTATGGTAAGCAGTCCAGAACAATGCAATGCGACAAAGCAAACCCACCTGGATCTTTTCAAATTAAGCATAAAAAGGCATGGAATTTTCATTTTTCTCGATTTTTCATCATTTTTATAGCACATTTCCATGTTTAAAGCATAAAGATGTCCAAGTTGCATATTTGCATCTAAGTCAGGAACTAGCTGCAAGGCATGTAACAGATAGCAAGAGCATTCAGCCTACACATGCTAGTTACCAGAAGCAATGGTGATCATTTTTCAAGTTTAAAGCATAAAAGTCATGCATATGACAGATATCAGACATATCAAATGAACTGAAACAAAGCATGATCATTGACAAGTATTCAAAAGCATGTACCAGCTAGAATAAGTAAAGCAGTTCAATCATATAACAGAAGCAGCTCAAAAGTGTGATATATGAATATGTATGATATAAACACACACAAAACGACTCAAGAAAAGAGTAAAGAAGAAAGAAAAAACTGACGCAAAATATCCTAGAAAGGATACACAACACCCAAATCCCCTCGTAAATGCTCAAAAGTAGACTGATCTAGGGGTTTGGTGAAAATGTCAGCCAACTGATGATGGGTATCAACATGAACAAGGTCAATGACACCTTTCTCATATTGATCCCGCAGCAAATGAAAGCGCACATCAATGTGTTTGGTTTTTGAATGAAGACAAGGGTTTTTCCCTACACTAATTGCATTGGTGCTGTCACAAAACAAAGGAACTCTGGTAGGAAAGAACAACCCAAAATCTCTCAGTGTGGAAATCATCCAAACCAACTGTGAGCAGCAGCTAGTGAGGAGCCATGCTGAATAGCGTGGGCCTCATGGCTCCAGATGTGATGAGTCATTGTCAACGATAGTCAAAGAGTACTAAAAAGAGAGAGAAGACCTGTTGCGTTTGGGCCGCGTGTGACTCAGGTATACGGGCAGCGAGCGACTGTCGGGCAGAGGGGCCGCGAAGTCGGGCTGGCCCAATACGGGTACATGGGCTAGGAGCAGCAGAGGATCCACTGACTGTTGACCGGGATTGACTCAGGTACACGGGCGGCGAGTGATTGCCGGGCTGAGGGAGCCGCGGAATCGGGCCGGCCCAATCCGGGTACCCGGTGCGAAGACGGTGGATGCTTTGTCAGTTTCGGCGCAAAACTGACGACCGTTGATTTCGGATCTGACCATCCTAAGGCGAAGCCGTAGCTGCTACGAAAGCTCCGCATCAGGACAAGTTACCTTTATTTAGTTTTTTTACTATTTTGCCTTTAGGCCCACAGTCTGTCAGTCGAGTCTGTAAAAAATCCTAAGGGCATTTCGGTCTTTTTCATTTTTATTCAGAGTCTGTAAAAAACCCTAGGGGTATTTCTGCATTTTTCCATTTAATGGGCTGCCTATAAATAGGCCCCAATATCCTAGGGTTAGGGTTACCCCTTTTACAAAAACCACTTTTGAAATCAGAGTTCACTTTACCAATTATCTCCAGATTCCTCTTTCAGATTTCTCTCTGGTTTCCTATGTGTTCTGTTTAGCAAATGTTCTTCTGAGTTTCCGTCGTTTCTTCTCAAGAACATGGGGCGCTGTTGATTTTCCACCGGCCAATCTGATTTTTCTGGTTTGTTTCTTCTCAGAAGGACCAGAGGGCTTCTGCTACCTCTGAACTCGTGCGAAGCTTGTGGCGGCGGTGCTTTTTGGCCAGAAATTTTCTCTCTCGATTGGAAAGTAGCACCTGGTTTCTTCTGTAGCCGACCAAGCACCATGGGAAGCACAACGATCTGGTTTTGCATTTGCTAGTTTTTATTGCTAACCCCTCTGCCATCGGTAGCTGTTGGTTTATCTTGATTCTACATTATTGCATCCAGTGTTTCTCTCTAATCTCGTCACTAGCCTGTACTCCAAACTGAGCAACATTAATTTTTACTTCTACAGATTAGCTAAAATAGTTCATGTTGATTTGATTTTCTGCATGTACGCCACTGACCAAGGAAGTTGTGTGTCTTGTTTTTGCATGTGGGTCCCATTGGTTGTGTTGTGTATGCTGATTTGACGTATGAGAGGTGGCTTCCGGAGCTTCTCACGAGGAGCAGTACACAAACCCAGTATTTTGCTTTTCTTCCTGTGCCTAATGTGCATGATGACTTCCTGCACTTGGTGCTTGGGCACAGCTTCATAAAAACTGCCGCACATGCACATACTTCCTTGCTGACTAGAGATTGTAGAATGGCTATGCATGTGATGTGACTAATTGCCAAGAGCCTCACGGCAGTGTGCTTCTCTAGACATCTCGGGCTGCATCAATTCGTGGGACCCACTAAAGATAGAGCAACGACGTGTGACATGTGTCCTAGGTGAAGGTAAAAAAAAATTCCTTGCACAGTAATTTCTGTTCTCTTGTTTTGCGTGATGTTATTACTATTTCTGTATCTTCCGTAATATTTTATTACATGTGATGGTATACCGCTAAGAAGTAACTTTTATGAATAGATCTTATTTGTTGTTCTGAATGAACAGATTGAAACAGTTGATTTAATCTATGTGCTATCATTATATTTGTTGGTTCATCTCTGTTTACCATCTACATGCTTTGTTGATCGGAGTAAATGCCTGTGAGTTAATTAATCTGCTAATCTGCCTTTGAGCACTGTGTTGGTGTCTTTTCGATTAGGACACCGGTCGTTTTTAGGCTAGATCATTTTAGGTCTTGTTGATCTGTTTACTTTTCCCTGCTAAGTCTGTCGAGGTGCGTTGGGTATTGGGAGCAGGCCATTGATTCGAAAGAATTTTTTAGGCGCCCATTCACCCCCCCTCTGGTTGCTACTTTCGGTCCTACAAGTGGTATCAGAGCCTGGTTAGGTTTTTTCCATACCTTAACCGGTTCTAAACCCTATTAGTGATCATGACGTCTCCTGGCAAGGTCCCGTCCTTGGAAGCTTATGGCTATAATTATTGGAAGACACGCATGCGAGCCTATTAGATGAGCCAAAGCTCGGACATCTGGGACATCTGTATTCACGCTACTTTCACAGTGTTGCCTATTGATGAGCGTGATTCTCCGGATATCATTGCCCAACATCAGAACAACAACAAAGCGGTGAATATTCTGTTTTCTGGTTTAGGTCCCACTGAATTTGAGCGTGTTAGCCATCTCTCCACTACGAGAGAAATCTGGGCTACCCTCCAGGCACACCATGAGGGGACATCCCAGGTCAAGGCTCGACTCTATCAGACCTACCGGCGTGAATATGAGAATTTCACACAAAAGCCGGGTGAATCTGTTGAAGCCTTGTTTGGTTGCTTTCAGTCGATCATCAACAAGCTTCGGGACAACAAGGGTGAGGGTGTTCAGTTAGTCTCAGATCACGAGCAGGCCCTCAAGGTTCTCCATACCTTGGACCCAAAGATCTGGGAGATCAAGGTATCCTCTATCATTGAGAGCACATCTTATGATACCTTGACCATTTCTGAGTTGTTTAGCAAGCTGAAGGCCACCGAGGTTGATACCCAGTTGAGATCAAATCTCACTGGCTCTGGATCAAAGTCTCTGGCCCTTGCTACACCTTCTGTTGATCCCTCTTCTGTGAGCTATGCTGGGTTCTCCTTGATGTCTATCACTGAGGACCAGCTTGAGTCTTTGGGAGATGATGATTTGTGTCTGTTTAACAACCGGGTGCGTCGTGTTTATGACAAAAGAATGTTCAAGAGACACGGCAAAAAAACCGGGTGCTTTGAGTGTGGTGATCCAGGACATTTCATCGCCGACTGCCCCAAGCGCAATGGCCACAAGAAGGGCACCGAGGGTGGCTTCCACCACTCCGGCAAGCACGACAACTCCTCCTTCAACAAGGGCAAGCCAAAGACCAGATTCTTCAGAAAGGCCCTGAAGGACTACTGGCGAGAGAACAAGAAGCGCGACAAGGCCTTCTTCGCTGAGATGGAGAAGAGCTACTCCAAGCGGTCCACGTCTTCTTCCTCTTCATCGAGCTCAAGCGATGAGGAGATCATCATCAGAAAGGGGAAGGACAAGGACGATCCAGCGGGCCTTTGCTTCATGGCCTTCGGGGACAGACCGAAGAGCCGCTCACATCAGCGCCGAAGATCCCGCAAGAGCTTCTGCTCAATGGCTCTTGGGGATAAGGAAGAAAAGAGCTCCTCCGATGACTCCGACGACGACGACAACAAGGTATCATCCTATGAACGAGAAATTGTTGATTTACTTGAGAGCAATCGTCAGGAGTTAAAGTATCGGGAAAAACTGCTTAGGGGGGCTAAGAAGAGGATAGATGAGTTAGAGAGTGAGCTTGCCGTGGCCAACGGCGGAATTGAGAGTCTATCTTCTTCCCCTTGCTTGGGTGATAGCAGTGAGTGCCCAAAGTGTGAGGTGCTTCTGTGTGACCTGTCGACTCTGAAGTCCAGGTACACAGAAAGGGTTGATGAGAGGGACGCTTTGGCCACTGAGCTTGAAATCGCTCAGCTGGAGCTGAAAGATGCTCAAGCCACTGTCGTTGCACCCTGTGCTGAGTGCCCATCTCATCTAGCTGTCTTAGCTGAGCTGAAAGCCAAGGGCGATGTGCATTTGGGTGATTTGGAGAGAGTGAGAGCTGAGCTTGCGCAGACTAGGCTAGAGCTTGGACATTGTCAGTTCCACCCACTGTCTGTGAGAACTGTCTGTCTCTTAGAATGGAGTTGATTAAGCTGAAAGCCGAGAAGTCTGTCCAGATACATAGCGAGTGTGAGACCTGCTTGTCTCAGGTGGAGGTTCTAGTTGCCTTGAGAGAGGAGTTAGCTGATTCTCAGAATGAGAACTTTTACCTCCGTTCTATCCTGAGTTGGATCAGTGCCAGAGAGCCTCAGCTCGGCATGATGATCCAGCAGTTCAAGAGGCAGGATGGGTTTGGGGTAAGTTACACCTACACCAAGGCTGACTTTGAGAGTGCCATTAGCCGGGCAGTGGAGTGGAGTAAAATGACTCCAGAGCAGAAGTATCCCAAGACTCACTCCACTGAGTCTTCCCAGGCTTATCAGCCCAAGGATGGAGTGATCCATGAACCACCCAAAGCTCCACCCAAGAAGCCTATCTGGGTTCCAAAGCCCAAACACCTCCACACTTCTCTTGACTCTCTTCCTGGACCCTCGCAACCCAAGAAGCCGACACCAATTACCACTAAGCCCAAGAATCCTAAGCCTCAACCACATCCAAAGAAGCCCACCTATCATTGTTAGTATTGTCAGAGAGACGGACATCTTGCGGAGTTTTGCTTCAGGAGGAAGCGGGTTGAGAGAGCAGAGAGAGCTCATGGTGGTCAGGAGCAGTTCTACCAGCAGAGTGGTAGACTGAGAGTTCCTCGACGCGGGGAGAGGCTGGAGGCCAGGCCGCGTCGTGTAGGTGATGGTAGAGGAGACGGCTTTCATGCCCGTGCTCCAGATGGTGGTGTTCGTTCCGGCAGAGCTCCAGGCCGTGTTGGCTACGGTCCTGAACCTCGTGGCCGAGGCTTTAGGCAGAACCGAGGACCGCGCTTTGAGCCGCGTTTTGGTCCGGACTCTCATTATGATTTCTGCTTTCCGTCTTTTGAGCAGATGGCTCGACACTGGTTTAGCTCTTTTGCTAAACCTGGTGCCGGACCATTTGCTCTCACTTACAGCCACTGATTGTGTAGGATTGGGGACTGGATGACATTTGGATCATGGACTCAGGGTGTTCTCGCCACATGACGGGACATCGCAGATGGTTCTTCAGTCTCACTCCCCCGAGCTCCAAAGAGTACATCACCTTCGGGAATAGTGGTCAAGGGAAAGTAAGTGGCATTGGCTCAATTCGCATTTCAGACCATTTTTCTTTGAAGAAAATTGCTTTGGTTGGAAACTTGAACTTCAATTTGATCTCTGTTTCGCAACTTCTTGAGGATGGTTTGGAGGTGCATTTTAAGAAGGGCAATTCTTCTGTGTTTGATTCTAGAGGGTCTTTGATTTGCCAGATCTTACATTTCGGTAAAGTTTTTCGAATTGACTTATCTAGTTCTTTTGGCCCTTCTCGCTGTTTGATTGCTGGATCTTCTTCTGAGCTCTAGAAGTGGCATAGGAGGTTAGGTCATTTGAGTTTTGATCTGCTAGTCAGGATAAGCTCTATGGACCTCATCCGAGGATTGCCCAAGCTTAAAATGGAGAAAGATCTAGTTTGTCATCCCTATCGTCACGGGAAAATGGTTGCCGCTTCTCACTCACCTGTGACTCAGGTGATGACTTCGTATCCGGGCGAGCTATTACACATGGACACTGTCGGTCCATCTCAGGTACGCTCAGTCGGTGGGAAGTGGTACGCACTTGTGATTGTTGACGACTTTTCTCGATTCTCGTGGGTCTTCTTTTTGGAGTCTAAGGATGAAACTTTTCATTTTGTCCATGACCTGATTTTGAAGCTAAAGAATGAGAACAATGGTCGGATGCGAGCAATTCGCTCTGACAACGGCTCTGAGTTCAAGAACTCTCAGTTCGTCAGCTTCTGTAGTGATCAGGGTCTTGACCATCAGTTTTCTGCTCCTTACACTCCCCCACAGAACGGCGTTGTGGAACGAAAGAACCGCACGCTAGTCGAGATGGCCAGGACGATGCTCGATGAGCACAGGACTCCTAGGCGTTTTTGGGCTGAAGCCATGAACACGTCTTGCTATCTGGCCAACCGCATTTTTCTTAAAGCTTACCTTGGTAAGACATCATATGAGTTGCGGTTTAGTAGACAGCCCAAGGTGAGCCACTTGCGAGCGTTTGGCTGCAAGTGCTTTGTGCTCAAGAAGGGAGGGCATTTGGACAAGTTTGAGTCTCGTTGCTGGGACGGAGTTTTCCTTGGTTATGCATTGCATTCTTGAGGTTTTAAGAATTGCCCTTCTTAAAACGAACCTCCAATCCATCCTCAAGAAGTTGCGAAACAGAAATCAAATTGAAGTTCAAATTCCCAACCAAGGCAACGTTCTTCAAAGAGAAATGGTCAGAGATGTGAATTCAGCCGATGCCACTTACTTTCCCTTGACCACTGTTCCCGAAAGTGATGTATTCTTTGGAGCTCGGGGGAGTGAGACTGGAGAACCATCTGCGATGTCCCGTCATGTGGCGAGAGCATCCTGAGTCCATGATCCAAACATCCTCCAGTCCTTGATCCTGCACAATCAGTGGTTGTAAGGGGGAGCAAATGGTCCGGCACTAGGTTTAGCAAAAGAACTAAAATAGTGTCGAGCCATCTGCTCAAACGACGGAAAGCAAAAACCATCCTGAGAGTTTGGACCAAAATGCGGCTCAAAGTGCGGTCCTTGGTTCTGCCTAGAGCCTCGGCCACGAGGTCCAGGACCGTAGCCAACACGGCCTGGAACTCTGCTGTTGGCGTAAAAGATTACGCTAACAGGTTTCTGTAGAAAAGAAACTAACAAACGAAGTGTTTGCGAAGCAAACTGTTCTAAGCCTCCAAAAGGATAATAACTTAGAATAGTTCGAAAGTGTGTATTGAGTCACTTGTAATCGGTCCCTATTACAGGATGAAATGGGGGGTATTTATAGGCCTAAACATTAAGGAAAAGACCTATTTACCCCTCTATTACAACCGACATTAAGGAAACTATTCGGTTTCCTTAATAGGGCTAAAATGGTAAAAGACTAATCTAATAGGATAGAAGATAAGTCATCCATCTTAGCTGGCAGAAAAGATCCTGAAGGGCTTTGGTTCGAAGATATACTTCGAACCAGTGCCTGTCTTTGGGCTTCGAACCAAGTTCCGAGCATCTTCGAAGAAGGTCTTCGAACAATCTTCGAACTAGTTGGTTGTCTTCATGCTGCTTTGTCAATAACCCCGAAGATGAGATATTTTCCGCCAACAGTAGCCCCTCGAATACGCTTCTCCGTTCGACCTGTAACGTTAGGAGAGCAGTATACGGAAAGAAAAGATAACCAATCATAGGGGTTATTGATTTTCGTTTTATCTCCGAAATGCATGGAGATATGAACTTCGAATCAGTCATAAGGTAATTACCTTTCGAACTATCTTAGAACTGACTCAGGAAGATCGAAAGTCTTTTTAGACTTAGAAAAAATAGCCGTTAGTTTCTGTTCCTAACGGCAGCTATACGAGGCGTTATTTTCGGAGGAAAATAACAGGCGGGAATGCGAAAGGGCAGAACCTAAACGGTAACAAACGGAAAGATTAGGCTATAATAAAGAGCCCCAAAACTTACCCGATTACCTTTTCACCGCTTCTTCCCAGTCAAAAGCTTTTTGAGCCCTTTGAGTTCTTGAGCCCTAGCCTTCGAGTTCTTGAGCCATAGTCTCCATTCCCTCAGATCAATCCGGCAATCGCGATGGTGAAGACCAAGGGATCTGCGCCTCCTTCGGCCTTGGCTCGGCAGCAGGCAGCTGCAGCAGCAGTGGCGGCGACATTGGCGGCGGCACCCTCGACGCGGGCGACGATTTCCATGGCGGCAGGGGGGAGAAATCCCCAAATCCCCGACGACCAAGGTCTGTGCCCACCCTCAACCAAGTACTTGGATCAATCTTTTGAGTTGGGGCCGTCTACCTGCAAGAAAGAGTCTTTGGCAATCACAGCGGGGGGAAAAATTAGTGATGGGGTTATGATTCGGAAGCCGGGCAAAGAATCGATTCCATCACCGAGACCCGGAGAAGTTGTAGTGTTCGAAGCTTTTTTCGAAGCAGGCTTGGGCCTCCCTGCTGTGGATTTCTTGGCCGAAGTACTTGACTTGTTTCATGTAACCCTCCCCCAGCTGTCTCCGAATGCTGTAGCCAGATTAGCTATCTTCGAATGGGCACTGAGAGCCGAAGGTTGTGAGGGGAGGGCTGAAATCTTCGCTGCGCTTCATAGAGCAACTTGTCAGCCAAAGACTTTCGTAGGCTCCGGAGGTGAAAAGGTGGTGGTTTCCTTCGGAAGCATCAATTTTAGGCTTCGTGATGAATATGCTCTGCAATTCCCTGCTAAGGCCATCAATGCTAGATGGTACACCGATTGGGTTCTGAGGTGGTTTTATGCCGAAGTTGGAGTGAGCAGTCCTCTGGCCGGTCCCCTCAAAGAAATCCAGTTCCGGAAGGAAGCCTTAGTGCAACCTGACGAAGGCCAACTCGAAGCTCGCCTCAACTTGCTTCAGAAAATTAGCAGAAGGTTGAGCATGCGGGACTTAGCCGAAGAGTTCCTCGGACTTCAAATTCCTCCGTTGATGGCCAACTGGCCTATCGCCTTCGAGGATGACTCGGAAGGCGGTCTTCGCAAGATTAACTATACTTCGAGCCCTGCAGGTAACTTCGAAACCAACATGCATAGTACATATTTACTTCGAAGAAAGATTAACTTGAATTATTTTTTAGCTTCTTCAGCCCCTATTACCTCAGAGCAAATTGTAAGGGCTTCGGAGAAGATTCTGGGTGCTCCAACTCCGTCGGAAAAAGAATGGCGAATCAAATTAGTCGGAAGTTGGGAGCGATTTAACAGAGTATGGGGAATGCTGGAGTTGACTCCACCCCCTCTGATGGATTGGGTGCCTCAGGAGAAAGGCCCCAAGAAAAGAGTAGCTGAAGCCGGAGCTTCAGGTTCAGCAAAGACTCCGGTGAAGAAGGTGGCTCGAAAACCTAAGAATCTCGCACCTTTGGATCCTGCTCCTTCAAGCTCAAGAACCTCACTTTCTGGTTCTAAAGAGGACGAAGGTATTTTATTAGTAAAATTAATTGATGAAGATGCAACTCAACGAAGTATTCACATTAAAGATACTGCAGGTATTCCGGAGCCTCAAGCCAACATCGAAGAAGTAAGAGCTCCGGATACCCAGGAAGAACAAATCGAAGCCCCTATGGGTGTAGATGAGGCCGAAGTGCCTGCGAACGTACCGGAGTCTGGAGATAACGCTGATCAACCAATGACTTCGGTAGTTCAAGAAGATACAACTCAGGCTGGAGTTCCTGTGGATGAAGGTGGAGTCGAAGTCACTATGGCTTCGATTCTCGAAGAAGTAACGAGGACTCTTCAGGACGATGCTCCTGCAGTCCAAGATTTAGCGGCTGATTCGGATGAGGACTACACTTTTGATCCTCCGATCAGTCCGGTGCTCGATATTCCAGAGAATGTCGAAGGTAAATTTTGCTTAATTCTTATCAATTTTTGCAAAATTATACAATGTGTAATATTTTTGTTTTTTCAGAGCCTCCTGTTGTCGAAGTATCCCTCGAAGATACAATTCAAAGACCTTCGACAACTTCGGAGCCACAACCGGGGGTTACTCTACCGGGGCCTGGAAGAGGAAAAAGACACATAGAGCCTCTCCCAGCTCAAGGGTCGACTTCATCTGAGTCAACAGATGAAAGCGAATCAACTGAGGGGGGGCCATCTTCAGAAGTTCCAAGGGCCTCGGAAGAACCCTCCGGACCCTCGCTAAGCAGAGCTGATCAGAAGGCTTTAGCACTGCTTCCTCTCATAACTCCATTTTTGGAGGAGAAAACCGGACTTGGGACTTTGGTTAAACCTTTGGGTGAAGCCAGTCGCAAAGTCGGGGAAACAGAACTGGTAGCCCTTTTAAGCAGAGCGAAGGGTTCGGAGCTTAATATTGCTGTGGAAAGAGCAGCTTATCAGGTATAAAGTATCTTCGAACCAAATAATGAATTATATATGAATAATTTCTTATTCCAGTTTTTCTTTTTTCTTAGCAAGCAGTCTTAGCCCGCGCTGCAGCTTTATCGAACGAAAACGAAATTGCTCAACTTCGGGAAGAGAACGAAACTCTTCAAAGAAATTTTAACTTCTCCGAAGGTTGAGTAGCTCAAATGGACAATGTAATACTAGCAGAGCGAAGGGCTAGGCAAAGCTTGGAGGCTGCGAAGAAGGAGCTCGAAGCAGAAAGAATTGTGCTTCGGGCAGAGATTGAAAGACTGCGGACGGAGGATGCTGCCAAAGGGACTGAACTTGTAAGGCTACAAGAAGAAGCTGGCCAACTCCGGACTCAGAAGAATGCTTTGACTACGGAGAATGCTAGAATCTCCGGAGTTTTAGCAGAAACGACTTCGGTCAAGGATGCACTTAATGCAGAAAAACTCAAGTCTGAGAAGGTGGCTTCGGAGGTCATCGAACAGATGCTAGGTGTCTTGGAGTACTTCGGTACTACTGGATCACTACCTTCGGATGACAATGTAACTCTGCTGCGCCGGCTAAAGAGGATCCAAGGAGCAGCGAAGCAAATGAAGACGGCAGGCATACGTTATGGAGAACTCTCCGGACAAGTGTCTGCTCTTGGAATACCTTCGCTACTACGAGGATTTGGGCCGAACAATCACTCCGAGCGCAGAGGGCTCCATCATCTTCGACGACGCGAGACTTTTGACTCCTTCCGAAGGCGTAGCTACTGCTTGGCGAGCCTTCCAGACTTCGTGGAGAGCCGAAGGTCGATCTGCGATCAAGGCTTGGATTGATGAAGGCCAACGCCAAAAGCAAGTTCGGAGTCAAGCTTCGAGCAGTCAGCCTCCTCCGAACCCGCAGGTTTAGGATTATTTAGGATTTTTTGATTATGTAAAGCTGATGCTTGTAAATATTTATCAATGAAACTCTTGTTTGTCATATTTTTAGGCTTTGCCTCTTATGGAAGATATCGAAGTGTTAGAGCTTAACAGCGAACTTCAGCTCACTGTGGAACACCTTCGAACTTCTAAAGAGTTATAAACGTCCTCGATTCCTTATCCCTCGAGATGACTCCGGCGTTATTGCGCCCGAAGTAATCAAAGACGTACTGTCTTATATTAAAGAGGAAGATAAGGAGATCGACGCAAACACCTCGTCTTCTGAAGACACTAATTGGTCCGAAGACGAAGGTGAAGCCCAAAATAAAAGATCTGAAGATCTTAGAAGCTGGGAGAGAAGCCCCGAGCGGCTTCGAACTTGGGCCGAGCTTCAACAAGAACAGAAGGATTTTAGAGCTTCGAAGGGGAGGAAGAGAGTTAAACGCAAAGTTCTTAGAACTTCCGATGTTGGAACTAGTCGTTCCACCCCTAGCTCTCGGGACCGAAGAGGTCTCCGATTCCTTCTTGGTATAGATACCAATTTTTCATAATGTAATCTGTAAACACATTTATTTCAATAATGAATGCCGATTTAAAATTGTCTCCATATTACTAGCCCCTCTTTGGGTATAAGCAACTTCGAACTGTATTAAAAGATGGTTATGCGCAAAGAAAAAACTTCGGAGTACAATTTTTTGGGGGTTCGGAGCCCCTCTGTCATTTAAAGATCTTTTGAAATCTTATAAAATGTCTTCGACCTTTGTAGTCAGAAGAATGGTAGCTTGGTACCTTTGTTTGTTTTATGAGAGAAATCAATTGGGATAACTTTCAGGACATTTAGTGTCTTAAAAAATTTGTCACTTTGGACGCATATGAACAGACATTCGAAGCTCATGGCTTAAATGCTGTTTTGCTTTAGCCACCTTCGGCTGTTTTTTGCAGAAATCTACCAGCCGGAGCTTGGATTTCGCAGAAATTGTAGCCACCTTCGGCTATTTTTGCAGAAGTCTACCAGTCGGAGCTTGGACTTCGCAGAATTTGGCCAACTTGGGCTCTTTTTTGCAAAAGTCTACCAGCCGGAGCTTGGACTTCGCAGAATTTGGCCACCTTCGGCTCTTTTTACGGATGTCTGCAAGCTGCAGCTTGGACTCCGTAGATTTTGGCCACCTTCGGCTCTTTTTACGGAAGTCTACCAGCCGAAGCTTGGACTCCGTAGAATGTGGTATTGGCTCTTTTACGGATGCCTACAAGGTATCAGCTTGGGCTCCGGATGGATTTCAGCCACCACACCGGAGGCTTCGACTTTATAGGTACGAAGTCCGGAAATACAACCCAGCTTAATGACACTTCCCTCTCGATCGACTTCTGTCCCAGCGCGTCCGCTCGGGAAACTAGGAGTGTCAAGGGGAAGGCAACCATCAGGGTGTATGCTTTATTAATTTAGAGGTGATTACAAGCGAATTACAAGGAGCCCTTATGCGAAGTATCGCTTTAGGTGCTCCGCATGCCAAGTATGTGCTAACTCTTCACCTTCTAAATTAGCTAATTTAAATGAACCAGGGCGCCCCGAACGGACGATTAGATATGGACCTTCCCATTTATTGCCTAACTTCCCTGGTGCTATAATGCTTCGTAGAACAAGATGACCCGGCCTTAACTCGCTGAGCTTAACCTTCGGGTCATACCAAGTCTTCGTCTGCTGATGATACTTTGATAAATTAGCTACAGCTCGAAGTCTTGTTTCTTCTGACAAATCTAACGAAGCTTGTCTTTCTTCTTCGATGTCTGGTTCGGTGCTGCGAAATGAGCCCCCTTTGAGCTCCGTTGGAGTCATTGCTTCATCTCCGAATAGTAGTCTGAACGGAGTAAAACCTGTGGACCTTGTTTGCGTAGTCCGAATGGACCATAGAATCTTTGGAAGCTCTTCGGTCCACAGTCCCTTTGACAACCCTACTATTCTTCGATTTAGCCCTGATAAGATATTTCCATTGGCTCGCTCAACGGCTCCATTCGACTGAGGATGTCTCACTGCAGCAAAACATAGTTGAATGCCTAGATCTTCGCAAAACTTCTTAAAGGGTTCTGCGTCGAACTGTGTTCCATTATCAACCGTGAGATATCTAGGCACTCCGAACCGGCAAACAATGTTCTTCCAGAAGAATTTTTGTACATTATTCGAAGTGATAGCTGTTAAGGGCTCTGCTTCGACCCACTTAGAAAAATATTCGATAGCCACCACTGCGAACTTTAGATTTCCCTTTGCTAACGGAAAGGGACCAATTAGATCCATACCCCATCTGGCCATAGGCCATACCGGAGCAATGACTTGAAGAACTGTTGGTGGGCGATGACTCCGTCGACCCATCCACTGGCATCCTTGACAAGTGCGGACCAAGCTCTCCGCATCAGCTGTTATTGTGGGCCAATAAAGCCCCTGGCGAAGTGTTTTTCCTGCCAGAGCTCTAGGGGCTAAATGACTTCCACAAAGGCCTTCGTGAATTTCTCGAAGAATTTCTTGGCCTTCGGCTTGAGATATACATCGGAGTAGAGGGGAACATACTCCGGCCTTGTATAATATACCGTTGATTAACTGATAGTTTCTTGCTCTAAGCTTTAATCTTGACAATTGGGGCTCTTCGGGCAAATTTGTTCCTCCTTGCAAGAGTTCTATGATCGAATCTTTCCAATCTGCACTAGGGATGCAGAGAATCTCTGCAGAAGCAACTTGTGGCACCGAAGGTATATTGAGCTCCTCATAGAAAGCTTCGTCAGGCACATCCACAGCTCCGGCAGCAGCCTTCGCTAAAATGTCCGCTTGCACGTTTTCAGTTCTTGGTATACTCCGAATGGAAATACCCTTGAAATGTGCTTCGATCTTGCGAATTTCTTCCAAGTATTTTGCAAGCTGTGGATGTCGGACTTGAAAACTTTTGTCTACGTGCCCTGCTACTATCTGAGAATCTGTTTTTATAATTATTCTTGTAGCCCCTAGAGCACGTGCTTTCCGGAGTCCCAATAATATTCCTTCGTACTCCGCTATATTATTGGTAGACTTAAAGTTGAGTCTTGCGGAGTACATTGCTCTTTGTCCTGATGGTGAAATCAATACTGCCCCAATGCCTGCTCCGGATGCTTGGAAAGCCCCATCGGAGTAAATAGTCCAAACTCCGTCATCTGATTTCTCCGGAGTCAACTTCGCAGGTGGAGTCCATTCTGCTACGAAGTCTGCTAGGACTTGAGATTTGATAGCTGTCCTTGCCAGGAAAGATATGCCGAAGGGTGCTAGTTCTACTGCCCACTTTCCAATTCTTCCAGTGGAATCTTTGCTTCGGAGCATATCTCCTAAAGGATACGAAGTTGGTACAATTACATTATGAGCCAAAAAATAATGTCTTAGCTTCCTCGAAGCCATTATCAGAGCATAAACGAACTTCTCAAGTTCGGAGTATCTTGTCTTCGCTCCTGACAATGCTTCGGATACAAAATAGACAGGATTTTGGACCAACTTCCCATTGATATCAGCTTCTCTGACAAGGACTGCGCTGACAGCTGAGCCTGTGGCTGCAAGATACAGAAGTAGGGTTTCGTCCGCAACAGGCACCGTAAGTGTAGCAAGATTGCTGAGATAATCTTTAATATCTTCGAAGCTTTTCTGACACTCCGGTGTCCATGCAAAATCTTCGGACCCTTTCAAAGCTTTAAAGATTGGCAAACTCCTCTCCGCAGACCTTGATAAAAACCTGCTAAGTGCGGCCAGACGTCCAGTCAGCTTTTGCACTTGCTTTAAATTCTCCGGAGGAGCCATTTTCTGCAGCGCAGTTATTTGAGTAGGGCTAGCTTCAATTCCCCTGCTTGAAACTAAGTACCCTAACAACTTTCCAGCCTTAGCTCCGAATATACATTTTTCGGGGTTAAGGCGGATCCCACATGCCCGAAGGCTATTGAATGTTTCTGCTAAGTCTAGGCTATGCTGGTGCTTTAAAGCACTCTTTATTACAATATCATCCATATAGGCCTCCACATTGCGACCTAGTTGATGACCTAGAGCCTTAGCAACTAATCTTGAAAAAGTAGCCCCGGCATTTCTTAGGCCGAAGGGCATTCTTACATAGCAGAAGACTCCCGAAGGAGTTACAAAGCTCGTCTTGATTTCATCTTCGCGCTTCAACCATATTTGATGATAACCGGAATACGCGTCGAGGAAGCTTAGTAACTCCGAGCCTGCAGTGGAGTCAACTAGTTGATCAATTCGGGGCATGGGGTAGGGGTCACGTGGGCACGCTTTATTCAAAGATGTGAAATCAATGCACATGCGCCACTTTCCGGAGGACTTCTTCCTGACGAAGACTGGGTTGGCTAACCATTCTGTATGGGCCACTTCCCTGATAATCCCAGCCTTCAACAGTTTTTCAACTTCGTCCTTAGCTAGAGCAGCTCTCTCTGCGGACATCTTCCGGAGCCCTTGTCGAACAGGCCGGGCCTTCGGGTTTACAAGCAAGCTGTGCTCAATAATATCCCGATCGACTCCGGTGATATCTTCGTCAGACCAAGCGAAGACATCCAAATTTTCTTCTACGACCTTTTCCAGGGAAGTTGCAACTTCGGGAGGTAAATCTTTACCAAACTGAAAAGTGTATTCTTTACCATCTTTAACAATGACCTTCGTTGCAATCTCTCCTTCGGGACTTGGTCTTGGAAATGACTTCTTCGAAGCTTCGGAGGAGGCTGAAAAAATTTCTCCATTATCTTGGACACTGTTTACTTGCCTCGGATCAAGAGGAGGACCATGACCATATTCTGCCCTCCGAGCTATGGCTTGATCTCCGAAGATTGTCAGAACTCCTGATTGTGTGGGCATCTTCATGCACAAGTAGTTGTGATGCGCCACAGCTCCGAACTGATTCAACATGCCTCGCCCGAAGATGACATTATAAGCATACGGGGCATCCACCACGTCAAAGATAACTTCTTCAGTTCGGGCTAGTAAACCTTCTCCGAAGGTTACTTCCAGGCCTATCTGGCCAAGTGCATCTAGCGGAGGTCCTGCAAAGCCTTGCAGAGGACGAGCCGCTGGGAGAAGATGCTTTCGGGAAATGCATAACTGATCGAAGGCTTGCACAAAGATGATATCTGCTGAACTACCTCCGTCGATTAGCACCCTTCGGACTTCAGTCCCTGCAATATCAGCAGTGATAACCAATGGATCTGCATGCGGGAACTTAATACCAGCTGCATCCTCCGCAGAGAAAGATATTGGAACATGAGACCACTCCGGCATTGCAGATGCAGATGACGAAGTCCCAATGTGGCCTACTTCTCGAACGTACTCTCTTCGCTGTCTCTTGGACATGCTTCCGAGGGTACCTCCTCCGGAGATAGGGAGAACTACTCTCTTCCCTCTATCTTGCCCTTCTTCTTGCTTCGGAGGTGGCATAACATTGGCCACCGGAGGATGCCTTGCAGCATCAAAATTTTCTATCCGCGCCACAGCCTGGACCGGCTCCGAGCGCACTGCTGCTGCTGGACTTCGGTCGGTACTACCTCGACCCGAAGTTCTCTCCAAGTATTCTCCCCGAAGGGTAAGAATAGCCTTGCAGGTGTCAGTTGCATGGCTTCGATTCTCTCCATGAATACAGCAAAAAAGGGTCTGGCCCTTGCCAGCCGTTTTCCCTGGCGGCCTCCAGCCGCTGGACTTGTTCCCCGCAGACTGTGGAGCTCTTGGTGCAAACTTCTGCGGGGGTGCAATGTTTAAGACTTCGGAGCGAGGGTGCTTTTGCCCTCTTCTTCTATCATGTTGCACTTCGGAGACTGATTCTTGCGGCTGAGCCGAAGTCTTCACCTCTGCTTTAACTTCTGTCAACACTGTCGAAGTAACAGTAGTCCTCCGAAGCCAACCTTCTTCTGACTTCGAGTACTCCTCGAAGTACGACATCAGCTGTGATACCGTGGTGATGCTCTTTCGATGCAGTTTATCCAGAAGGCCTTTATGACTGACACCTTCTCGAGCCGCATCAACCACCGAGGATGTGGACAGCCCCCGAATTTGCGACTTCGTGTGAGCGAAGCGCTTGAAGTACTGCCTCAATGTTTCTCCGGGGAGCTGTTTCACTTGGAAAAGGCTTCCTGTCGACATGGGGGGCACGAAGGTGCCCTGAAAGTTACTTATGAACTTCTTCTTCAACTGTGACCATGAAGTGATTGATCCTGGTTTTAAAGACCAGAACCATCTCAACGCCACTCCTTGAAGGGCTAACGGGAAGCACTTCGCCATAGTTTCTCTGTCTCCGCCACTAGCCTCAATTGCTAGGGCATAAGAACGCGCAAACTCACTGGGATCTTCGTCTCCGGCATACTTGCAAAGCTTCGAAGCTTTGAACTTCGGATCGAAGCGAACCTTCTGAAGCTCGGGATGCAACGGAGATTCATTGTCGTAAGAGGCGTTCTCCGGGGCTTCGGGATAATCAAGATCGTCAGTCTTCGTGCACTTCGGGGATAGCTGGGGTGGCTTGAGGACGAAGCCTGTTCGCAGCCTCTTGTCGCCACCTCGCTACCTCGGCTTGAAGATTGGCCATTTGAGTGGCCATGTCTCCAAGGCTATCTTCATCTCCTCCGGAAGGACCTTCCGGGTCTTGAGAGCTGGTATGATCAGTTCGAATCGGAATGGAGGGTGGCAGAGTGGCTCCGGGCGGTCGAAGTGTGGAAGGGGTTGGCGGAGAGGTTTCGTATCCTCGAGGGATAGAAGCCCCTTGCGGAGTTTGAGGTGGAGGGATAGTCGAAGACCCTCCGACTTCGACTGTGTCGAAGGGTATCTCTCCGGAGATCCGAGAGGACCTCCGAGTGGGATTGCGAGGTGCGCTCCGCTTAGGAGGCATGATGGAAGAAGTTGGTAGAGAACGAAGTTTTTTGGACTAGGTTCCCCACGGACGGCGCCAACTGTTGGCGTAAAAGATTACGCTAACAGGTTTCTGTAGAAAAGAAACTAACAAACGAAGTGTTTGCGAAGCAAACTGTTCTAAGCCTCCAAAAGGATAATAACTTAGAATAGTTCGAAAGTGTGTATTGAGTCACTTGTAATCGGTCCCTATTACAGGATGAAATGGGGGGTATTTATAGGCCTAAACATTAAGGAAAAGACCTATTTACCCCTCTATTACAACCGACATTAAGGAAACTATTCGGTTTCCTTAATAGGGCTAAAATGGTAAAAGACTAATCTAATAGGATAGAAGATAAGTCATCCATCTTAGCTGGCAGAAAAGATCCTGAAGGGCTTTGGTTCGAAGATATACTTCGAACCAGTGCCTGTCTTTGGGCTTCGAACCAAGTTCCGAGCATCTTCGAAGAAGGTCTTCGAACAATCTTCGAACTAGTTGGTTGTCTTCATGCTGCTTTGTCAATAACCCCGAAGATGAGATATTTTCCGCCAACATCCTGCCGGAACGAACACCACCAACTGGATCACGGCCTGGCCTGGCCTCCAGCCTCTCCCCACGTCGAGGAACTCGTAGTCTACCACCCTGCTGATAGAACTGCTCCTAACCACCACGAGCTCTCTCTGCTCTCTCAACCCGCTTCCTCATGAAGAAAAACTCTGCAAGATGCCCGTCTCTTAGACAATACTCACAATGATAGGTGGGCTTCTTGGGATGTGGTTGAGGCTTGGAATTCTTGGACTTAGTGGTGTTTGGTGTAGTCTTCATGGGTTGCGAGGGTCCAGGAAAAGAGTCTAGAGAATTGTGGAGGTGTTTGGGCTTTGGAACCCAGATGGGCTTCTTGGGTGGAGCTTTGGGCTATTCTTGGATTACTCCATCCTTGGGCTGACTAGCCTAGAAAGACTCAGTGGAGTGAGTCTTGGGATATCTCTGCTCAGGAGTCATTTTATTTCACTCCACTGCCCGGCGAATGGCACTCTCAAAGTCAGCCTTGGTGTAGGTGTAACCTACCACAAACCCATCCTGCCTCTTAAACTGCTGGATCATCATGCCGAGTTGTGGCTCTCTGGCACTGATCCAACTCAGGATAGAATGGAGGTAAAAGTTCTCATTCTGGGAATCAGCTAGCTCCTCTCTCAAGGAAGCTAGAACCTCCACCTGAGACAAGCAGGTCTCACACTCTCTATCTACTTGGACAGAATTCTCGGCTTTCAGCTTGATCAACTCAATTCTAAGAGACAAACAGTTCTCACAGACAGTGGGTGGAACTGACAATGTCTCAAGCTCTAGCCTAGTCTGCGCCAGCTCAACTCTCACTCTCTCCAACTCACCCAAATGCTCATCGCCCTTGGCTTTAAGCTCAGCTAAGACAGCTAGATGAGATGGGCAATCAGCACAGGGTACGACGACAGTGGCTTGAGCATCTTTCATCTCCAGCTGAGCACTTTCAAGCTCAGTGGCCAAAGCGTCCCTCTCATCAACCCTTTCTGTGTACCTAGACTTCAGAGTCGACAGATCACACAGAAGCACCTCACACTTTGGGCACTCACTGCTATCACCAAAGCAAGGGGATGAATATAGACTCTCAATTCTGCCGTTATCCACGGCAAGCTCACTCTCTAACTCGAGTATCCTCTTCTTAGCCCCTCTAAGCAGTTTTTCCCGATATTTTAACTCCTGACGATTGCTTTCAAGTAAATCAACGATTTCGCGTTCATAAGATGATACCTTTTCATTGTCGTCGTCGTCGGAGTCATCGGAGGAGCTCTTCTCTTCCTTATCCCCAAGAGCCATTGAGCAAAAGCTCTTGCGGGATCTTCGGCGCTGATGTGAGTGGCTCTTCAGTCTGTCCCCGAAAGCCATGAAGCAAAGACCCGCCGGATCATCCTTGTTCTTCCCCTTCCTGATTACGATCTCCTCATCACTTGAGCTCGATGAAGAGGAAGAAGACATGGACCGCTTGGAGTAGCTCTTCTCCATCTCAGCGAAGAAGGCCTTGTCACGCTTCTTGTTCTCTCGCCGGTAGTCCTTCAGGGCCTTTCTGAAGAATCTGGTCTTTGGCTTGCCCTTGTTGAAGGAGGAGCTGTCGTGCTTGCCGGAGTCGTGGAAGCCACCACCGGCGCCCTTCTTGTGTCCATTGCGCTTGGGGCAGTCGGCGATGAAGTGTCCTAGTGTCACCACACTCAAAGCACCCGGATTTTGTGCCGTGTCTCTTGAACATTCTTTTGTCATAAATACGACGCACCCGGTTGTTAAAAAGACACAGGTCATCATCTCCCAAAGACTCAAGCTGGTCCTCAGTGATAGACATCAAAGAGAACCCAGCACAGCTTACAGAAGAGGGATCAACAGAAGGTGTAGCAAGGGCTAGAGACTTTGATCCAGAGCCAATGAGATTTGATCTCAACTGGGTATCAACCTCGGTGGCCTTCAGCTTGCTAAACAACTCAGAAATGGTCAAGGTATCATAAGATGTGCTCTCAATGATAGAGGATACCTTGATCTCCCAGATCTTAGGGTCCAAGGTATGGAGAACCTTGAGTGCCTGCTCATGATCTGAGACTAACTGAACACCCTCAGCCTTGTTGTCCCAAATCTTGTTTATGATCGATTGAAAACGACCAAACAACGCTTCAACAGATTCACCCGGCTTTTGTGTGAAGTTCTTATATTCACGCTGGTAGGTCTGATAGAGCCAAGCCTCGACCTGAGCTGTCCCTTCATGGTGTGCCTGAAGGGTAGCCCAGATCTCTCTCGCAGTGGAGACATGGCTCACACGCTCAAACTTAGTGGGACCTAAACCAGAAAACAAGATGTTCACAGCTTTGCTATTGTTCAGATGTTGGGCGATGATACCAGGAGTACCACGCTCAGCAACTAGCAATATGACAAACGTAGTGTGGACGCAAAAGTCCCAGATGTCTGAGCTTTGGCTCATGAGATAGGCTCGCATGCGAGTCTTCCAATAATTATAGGCATAAGCTTCCAAGGACGAGAACTTGCCAGGAGACGTCATGATCACTACTGGGGTTTAGAACCGGTTAAGGTATGGAAAAACCCTAACCAGGCTCTGATACCACTTGTAGGACCGAAAGTAGCGACCAGGGGGGTGAATGGGTGCCTAAAAATTCTTTTGAATCTATGGCCAGCTCCCAATACCCAACGCACCTCAAAAGACTAAGCAGCAGAGTGTGAACAGAATGCCTAAGTCTAAAAGCAATAGAAAAACAAGATATTCAAGACATGGCAGCTCAAACATCTCAGTAAAATAATCTAAGTACACATGGAATGGGATGAGAAGTTACTGTTCAAATTTGTCTCTTGTTCGATACTTGGTGAAGCCTGCTTCGCAGTGTCGAAGCCTGCATCAGAGTCCCTTGTTGAAGTCTAGCGAAGGATGTCGTTGAAGTGTCGATGGTTTTTTGAGTCTAGCCTAGTTCAAGTGTGGCAGAGAGCGAAGTATGCTTCGAAGCGAAGTGTAAAAGTATCGAAGCCTGCTCCGAACAGTGTACTTCGAAGCATAGACTTCGAACAGAAAGCTCCGAGCAAAGTTCACAGAAAAGCTAGCTTCGTAAGAGAAGCGAAGCCAAACACACGGTAGCAAGACAAAAACGAAGTCTACACTCTACCTTCGAGGCTAGCTTGATCGAGGTATGAATACCGAAGTGGTAACCTCCGAACCACAGACCAGCTTCGAATCGTAGTCTGCTGATTTTCACACAAGAAGTCGAAGCCCACAACCACACTTTGAAAAGCAAACTTCGAACTCACAAACTGAGATCCATGGAAATGACAGTAGTAGAGAAACTTCTCAGGAAATCTACTCCGAGCGAAGTCTACCAGAGAGACATGCTTTGAAGCTAACTTCGAAGCCTATCAAAGTATGCTTCGCAAAAGAGTGTCAAAGTATGTCAGAATAAAACCTTAGAACAGAGCATACTTCGAAGATAGATTCACAGTTCAAGTTCGGAGTCCTAGCGAAGCCTTCGAAGAAGTCAGGTCGAAGCCTGCTTCACAGGATAGAAGGACTTCGCACAAACGAGGGAGCTTCGCTGGAAACAGCCAGATAAAACAAGGTCTTGTCTACTCGATCAAAAAGGCTACGCAGGAAAAGGCAAGGCTAGAGTACAAGCATACTGTAGCTACAGGAAAGTAGTACTACTTGCTATCAGCCACATGAACTAGTACTCACGTGAAGAACAGAAGCAACCAGAGAGGATTCAAACACTCAAGAGTAAAACCTTTCGCACGCAGATCGATGTAGACACAAACTCAGAAACATGCGGTGCGCAGAACAACAGAGAATCAAAACTCACAAATGATGTGAAGAACAAACAGTACACAAGAATAGAACCTGGCGGCGCACAGCAAGGGAATGAACATGGAGCAAAGAGAATAAAAGTGACCCAATTGATTAAAAAGTGAATTCTAGAAGGGTGACCTAACCCTAGAGATTGGGGACCTATTTATAGGCTGCCCAATAGCTAGGAATATTCCACCAGCCCCTTAGGGTTTTTTACAGATGCTGAAATAAAAGGAAAAGACTAAACTGCCCTTAGGATATTTTTACAGACTCGACTGACTGACTGTGGGCCTAGGGACAAAATAGTAAACTCCTATTTACAGATGACTTATTCGGAAGCTAAGCTTTCATAGCGACTACGGCTTCTCTTCTGGACAGACCGATATAAGATCAGCGGTCATCAGTTTTGCGCCGAAACTGACAAAGCCTCCACCGACTTTGCACCAGGTACCCAGATTGGGCCGGCCCGACTCCGCAGCTCTCTCAGCCCGGCAATCGCTCACCGCCCGTGTAACTGAGTCAATCCTGGTCAACAGCTCATTGGGTCTTCTGCTGCTCCTGGCCTATGTACCCGGATTGGGCCAGCCCAACTTCGCCGCCCCTCTGCCCGACAGTCGCTCGCTACCCATGTACCTGAGTCACACGAGGCCCAGACACAGCAGATCTACTCTCTTCTTCTGTACTCTTTGACTATCGTTGACAATGACTCATCACATCTAGAGCCATGAGGCCCACGCTACTAAGCATTGCTCCTCATCTGCCTCTGTCTCCTGCGTTGCTCCCTCGCTAGGCCATTGATGGAGGAGGGTTACCTGATCTTCTCTCAGGTGGGGGATAAACAACGATTTGTACGTGGAGAACTCGACATTGACAATTTGGCTTCCGATCCACGAGATCGACCCTTGCAATCGCTACACCACTGCTCCGTTGGTTATCAACCAAGCATAGCCTGATTGACCTCGCCAAGAAGGCTAATCTTTGCCTATGAATCGATGAACACAAGCAAGAATGCAGAAAACACAATCGAACTGAAAATTATATTGGAATCTGCAAATTAGGGTTCACATACAAATCCGGTGAAGCGGAGGCTATCAATGCAACGTGTAAACTAAACCCAAAACCCTATATGGCTGTAGAAACACCTTATATAGTAGTTTGGGACGCACCCCTAATGAGCTCCACTGGATACACGACCCAAAGGCCCAATAACACAGAAAACAACATGTTGACAGATTCTGGACTCTATCTTGTTTTGATGATTACCGTTGATCTACAATGAATTTTGAGATGAAACCAGTGGCATTAGAAAGGTTATGAAGTTATATTTCCGTGGCTGGTCCGTATGTGGCCTGGGCGATGATTTTAGTGCACCTTACTCCTAGAATACGAGTTGGGCATGAGTTGTAGTTGGATTGGACTCTCAAATTGTCTTGGACGTCCTTCCTAGTTCTTCTCCAACTCTTTTTTATCTCCAAGTGATTTTCATCATCTGCATGGTTCCTAACAATAATAATAATATTAGGTAGTAATTTATTCCCAAGATAATATACTAAGATACTTAGAAACGAGTTGACCTGGAGATTTAATCGTCGTGTTCGAACTCGAATAATTTGTTCTTAGTATTCATGTATGGTTGTATCATTGGTAGGGATGTCCTCATCATCCTCTCCTTCTTCATTTGGAGTCGTCCTCGACTCAATGTCTATTTGTCCCCAATAAACTTCCATGATAATACAAGAGTTCCATATACATGCATCTCTTCTATTGATCCAAGAAAGTATTTCTGGAATTGAAAATGAACGGATGTCATGGTGTAGCATCTGAGGTTCAAATATATAAAAATTAAATCTAACATAAAAAGCATGCACCTTAACTTGTTTCCTCACAATCATGATCATATCCCAACCGGTGATGTTCTCATCATTCTCCCCCTCTTGAAATAGAGTCGTCCTCGACTCATACTCATCTTTTACTCCCATGGTTGGTTTCAATTATGCAACGTTAAATGTGGAACTATCACAAAACTTGGGAGGCAAGACAAGTTTATAGTTATGTAACTCAACAGATGATAAAAACTCAGGAGGCATATCAAAATTACACTTATGTAGCTCAATATGAGATAAATACTTAGTGATAAATGGGGGCAAAGTATAAACTATATTAGTAAGAGAATAATAAGCAGTTTCACAAATCACAACATAGCACACATCTTGACTATGAATTTTAGTTTGATCAGATTTATGTGCAAGGATAGAAGAATCTTTTAATTTGATTTCATGCTGAATTTCAGATCTAATATCAAGTTGTTTGCTCTCATTAGTTGTCGTCTCGATATCATCTTTAACAATTTCATCAGAAGTTGAAAGTAACAAAGTAGATTTCACATCCTCATGCACAACGATATAGTTATTTGTTCTATCATGGTGAAGTGCATCATTATCAAATTGCAAAGGGTGTTCTATTATTTCAGTTGATGAAGCAACCTCAACGGGTACCTATAAGGACTTTTTACCTGACACCTCAAGTCATGTAGTGATGGAAGGCCATATGCTTGTTGATGTTGGTGCAGGTACATGTGCAGGTGCATGATGAACACTTGAAGAAGAAAAAGGCTTGCTTAGTGCCGGTGTGCTCGTCACTCATGGTGGATAGAAGTGTCTTGCCTTGTATTGTCGTTCCTGCAATTCTTTCTCTGCAATGATGGCAAGATGGAACAAACGACTAAGAGTACTAAATTCTTTATAATAAACAATATCTTGAATCTCATGCCTCAATCCATCATAGAAGCACCACATTGTGTCCTCCGAGTGCTCCATAACACCACAACGGGTCATGCTCTCTCGAAGCTCAACGTAATACTCTCTCACACCCATGTTACCTTGAACTAAGCATTGTAGTTTCTTATACAATTCACGATGATAAGAAGAGATAAATTTACAACACATAGCTCTTTTTAAATGACCCCATGTATCAGGTTGTAATTGAAGTTCACTTATATCTTCCCACCGGATTAAAGCACGATTTTTAAACATACCAGTTGCTTGTTTAACTCTATGTTGTTCAGGAACTAGATATAAGTTAAATTTATGCTCTACGATCATCTCCCAATCTAGATATTCTTCAACATCATATTCACCATAAAAAGATGGGATAGTAAACTTACTTTTGATAGAAGAAACATTGTTACCATAATTATGATTTGGCATACCTTCCATACCCGCTATGGTTAGTAGGAAAGGAAAAACACTAGGAAAAAATATTAGCCCTATCAACTATTAGGTAGTGGAAGATACTCTCACTGACACTCAAGCATCATTACCACAATCTTACAAGGTTCTTACCATCGTAGGGCAGTGGATGTCACAATCTTGGTCATGGCACAATTCTTGACTGGTTGGTGACTTCTAAACAGTGTGGTATACGATTGTAAAGACTCAAGCTGCACTGATCAGAAGTATATATGTGGAGTCTAGGTGGTTAAACAAGAGTAATCTATATTGTGGAACACGATTCAGAAATAGATAGTAATATTAAATAAGTGTCCATAGTACTCGTACTAATTTATGGTCTGAATGTGATCCCTATGACAACAAGGCTTATATGAGAGGGTGGTTGAGGCTCAAAGGATGGCTTATAGATTGACAAACTCAGCACAAAACAGTACCAAAAATAGCACCACACAACACTACTATCTTCTAAACTTGTCCCTAAGTGCCCCCTTTTTTGATATATTTCTCTTTTTTTGATATTTTTGAACTCTTTTTTACACTTCTTTTTTACTAGGAGCACAAAGAAGACAAACCAAGAAGATGTGATACAATTTTGCTGTAAAGAAGTGCTACGTAGATAAATAAAGATGAGCTGGAAAATCTGCGCAAGAAACTTCGGGGCTAGAAAACTCGATCTTTCCGGCCAAATTTGGAAAAACTAAAATCGGCGAACCAAGCTTGATAGGAAAACATAGATCTAACTTTTTCTGTAGATTTTGAAAATGGATTTATTTGCCTTATTCGGTGTCCGTATGCAAAAGATATGACTGTTTTATCACAGGCAGTCTGAATGAGGGTTTTGAGGTTCTAGCTCGGACGCGAATTGCAAATAAAAGGGGATTTATGGGTGGTGGCTTGTATAATGGATTTAGAAAAATGGATCACAATACTAACCAGCAACAGGACTTGACCAAGGACACAAACTCAATTCTATGGACTCTGAAACCAAAACGTGCAAAGGCTAGGGATGGTCTTGGATTGGGGAAAATCTACGACTGCAAATTTTTTGTTGGCTTTTTCGTGGACTATGGGATGAATATGTAATCAATATAATCTACGATACACGAACCTGATGGTAAACCAAGCTCTGATACCACTAAATGGAGGAGGGTTTCCTGATCTTCCGTCAGGTGGGGGATAAACAACGATTTGTACGTGGAGAACTCGACGTTGATGATCCGGCTTCTGATCCACGAGATCGACCCTTGCAATCGCTACACCACTGTTCCATTGGTTATCAACCAAGAACATCCTAATTGACCTCGCCAAGAAAGCTAATCCTTGCCTGTGAATCTAAGAACACAAGCAAGAACACAGAAAACACAATTGAACTGAAAATTCTATTGGAATCTGCGAATTGGGGTTCACTTATAAATCCGGCGAAGCGGCGGCTATCAAAGCAATGTGTAAACTAAACCCGAAAACCCTAGATGACTGTAGAAACACCTTATATAGTAGTTCGGGATGCACCCCTAATGGGCTTAACTGTATACACGGCCCAAAGGCCCAATAACACAGAAAACAGCATGCTGGCAGATTCTGGACTCTATCTTGTTTTGACTATTACCGTTGATATAGAACGAATTTTGAGATAAAATCAGCGGCATTGGAAAGGTTATGAAGTTATCTTTCCGTGGCTTGGTGGAACGTCAAAAATGGAGTCCGTATGTGGCCTGGGCGATGATTTTAGTGCACGCTGATCCTGGAATCCGAGTTGGACACGAGTTGTAGTCGGATTGGACTATGAAATTGGCTTAGACGTCCTTCCTGGTTCTTCTCCAACTCTTTTTTATCTCCAAGTGATTTTCATCATCTCTATGGTTCCTAAAAATAATAATAATATTAGGTAGTAATTTATTCCCAAGATAATATACTAAGATACTTAGAAACGAGTTGACCAGGAGATTTAATCGTCGTGCTCGAACTCGAATAATTTGATCTTGGTATTCATGTATGGTGGTATCATTGGTAGGGATGTCCTCATCAGCTGTTGCCTGGGCCAACACCCCAATCAGTTGCCTAGGCACTCTGCTTGGGCTGCTCTGTCCTGTTGTCTGACCGATAGGCTACACACATTTGAGATGACCACGCCATCCGCGTAGGCAGCGGTTCGCCTGCTATAGTATCCACACGGTCCCGATCACCTACACCATCTATACCAGGACGACTTTGAATCTTTTTTAGATCTATTCTCCTTTGTAAACAAAAAACTCATGTATATCTCCATGGCTTTCACCTTGAGCCGAACAATAGTCGTTGCTCACATTGTATGAGCCGAAGTCCCACCAGCACCACAATACTTTTTGCCGTACCGTCGATCTCGTGAGAGTCACGTCTGACCGACCCACCATCGAACAGCACCATAGCCACCAATCAACTTAATCTCTCTACGTCTTGTGTGATCCTAGTTGATCAAAGGTCATTGTACAATTCGAGCTATCTGCTCGAAGTGCTCCAAACTCACCGATCAAGACGTCGATCGCCAGCATGCTCCATCATCATGTGCCACGTGCAATCCAGCGCAATTGTTGGTGTCATTTTTGGTCACATGCGTGGCCTAAGACATCTGCTTAACTCTAGTGTAGGTCCTACAATCTTAGAAGAAATGGTTCTAAGCATGCCTATCAATTTCACCCTAAAACTGATAAGGAAGGAGAAATAATAATGTTAGTAGAAAAGCTAATCGGCTACCAAGACGATTACCCTGGTGATATAAAAAGATATGTGGGTAGTAGCGCCAATCGGCAAGCCAATGACCATGGCCAGATTATCGAGATCAGTAATGCCATCGGCCAATAGGACAAATATTTTGAGCACAAGGGCCGATGAATACCTTCCGATGGAAATAAAGTCAAACTGTGGAATTAAAGATAACCTATTGGCTTGTACTCCGATAGAAACTGAATCTAGTAAATAAGAAAATGCAAAAGTACTTTTTGATAGCAAAAAATGATATTAATGGTCAAGAATGTCAAAATATCAATTTTGGTAGCTTGGGCCAAAATACACAAACCCTGGTTTAGGCCGAAGCCTTATAGGGTCAAAGGCCCATCAAACATTAGGCTTCGGAGTCCTTTTAGCGGCCTGCTAGCTTCGGCCTGAAGGCCCTTCAGAGGTCAGCCTCGCCGAAGCTTCAGCCTAAGGAAGCAGGCTTCGGCAGGCCTACCAAAGGCCCACTTTGGGCCAGCTTCGGAGATAGAGTTTGATACTAATTCTGGCTATTTTAATCACTAAACTTGATTAGGCCGAATCCTACTAGATTAGCCTTAGAGATAAGAAGACTAGCCCCTATAAATATAGGGGTGAGGCCTGTTAATCAGCACCCAACACAATTCAACTTCAAACCCTAGTTTGAACCGTACCTTTACTTTTATTTACCTTTCTGCATAACCGCTTGTCATGCCCCCGCATGAGAGACGCCTGCAGACAAGAGGCCAAGATGACATTGAGGAGCGGATCCACGCGCTATTTAGGGGTCGGGCTAGGGTTTACTGGAAGTCTTACCCCAACCATTTCGACACTATACCATACCCTCGCGGCTATAGAGTCCTTGAATTCACCAAGTTCGACGGTGAGGGTAACAAAACCACACTAGAGCATATCAGCTAGTTCTTAGCACAGTGTGGATAAGCTAGTGGGTTGGACGCTTTAAAGTTTAGAATATTTTCTCTTTCCCTATCCAGCACCACTTTCACTTGGTTTTTGGTGCTCCTACAGAACTCTATCCAAACGCGGGCCGAACTGGAGCAAAAGTTCCATGACTATTTTTATACTTGTGAGACAGAACTTAGGCTTTCACACTTGACATCGGTTAGATAGAAATCTAGCGATAGTGTCTCCGAGTACAACAAGCGCTTTAGAGATACCATAAACCGATGTTTTAGTCTCAATATTTCAGAGAGGGATTTGGTGGATCTGTCTTTCAACGGGTTGTGTTATGAGATTAAAGAAAAGATGGACACCCAAAACTTGTTAGAAGTTAGCCAAATCTTACAGCTGGCTCTGGTCCAAGAATGCCGAGCCAAAGATAAAAAGTTTATTAAAACATTCAACAAACCTAGGGCTGAAGTCCACATCATGGAACACTCCGATAAGGATTAATAGGAGGAAGAAGAGGATTCGACCAACATGTATGCGACTGAATGGGTTTGGAATGCTAAAAGCAAACTCGTCACTTGTTTTGAGTTACGGACGTCTTCCACTAAGAGTCGGCCTAGCGAACTCAAATACTCATTCGATATAACTAAGTGTGATAAAATATTTGAATTCCTCTTGAAAAGCCAGCTTATCAGGTTGCCTAAGGGCCAAGTCATTCCAACCGCCGACGATCTAAAGAAGCGCCCCTACTGTAAGTGGCATGATTCACATTCTCATTATACTAATGATTGCAATGTTTTTCATCGACTGGTTCAATCGGCCATAGAAGAAGGACAATTGAAAATAGACCCCAGTCCAAAGATGAAGCTAGACAAAGACCCCTTTCCCGTGAACACCGTCAACCTCGATGAGAAGAGAGTATTGATTCAGTCGGAGCAGTCCAAGTCAACTAAGGGGAAAGCGGTCATTATTGGAGAATCATGCACACGCACACTCGTACCAAAGAACCCCGAAGTAGGAGTGTGGAAAAGGAATGTTAGCATGTCTCCTTCGGCTAGGGCTCGCAAGAAACCGAAGGTGACATATCCGATGCTGTTGAACAAACACTAGAAAAAAGCAAAGGAAACAGGCCCCAGTCCAAAAATGCTAAGACATCCAAAGGGGCCAAAGCAGTTGGAGGATGGCTTCGGACCACAGTGGTCGAACCCTCCACGCAATGGCTTTGGACCCCAGTGGCCGAACCCTCCACACGGTGGCTTTGGAACCCAGTGGCCGAACCCTCCACACAATGAGTTCGGACCTCAATGGCCAAACCCTCCACATAACGAGTTCAGACCCCAATGGTCGAACCCTCCGCATAACAAGTTCGGCCCCCAATGGCCGAACCCTTCGCACAAAGAGCTCGGACCCCAATGGCCGAACTTAGCTCCGTTCTGGGTGAACCCCCCGGTGGGAGGCTTCGGCCCACAGTGGCAAAACATACCTCCAGCCTAGCAGGACCCTTCGCTGATATGGTCTAAAATACCTTCAACATGGCTGAACCCCCTCCGGGCAATGGGTTTGGCTCGTAGTGGGCCAAGCCGCTGGAGCCACCAATGCCTTCGCCATACAACTAGGCAGGAACCCCGTGGGCTCCGAACTACGCCTCGCCCCCGGAGCACCCTTCATAGTATAACATTGCCTCCCGTTTTCCTTTGGAATATTATAATTGGCAGGGATAAATAGACGTGGCGAAGGGAGATGTCTTCCACAGGTTGTCTGTAGTACCACCAAATCAACTCCCACAAGACGGAGCCAAGGAAGATGGACGCGAGGAGGCGAAGGAGAGGGAGTCTGAAGCCATCACGGTGAGGGTAGGGTCTCAGGAAGTCCAAATCCCGAAGGCCCCCTTGTCGAAGCCTGTCAAAGGTAAGCCCTCTAGTACAGCCGAGGCTAGTGCCAAAACCTGGTCTGATCGGCCAAATGAGGCCGGTCCAACCAACAGGGTCCGCAGCGAAGTGCCTACCAATCATAAAACACGTGAGGTTGACATGGTTGGTACCCCTTCGGCCATAAGTTACATGAACAAGTGGGTGACGCCTGGTACCAAGCCACAGCCATCCTGGGCACCACCGGGCATGTACAAATCACAAAAGAGGCGCCTGCAACATCTGCGATCACAGGAGATGTGCGAAAAGAAGACTGAGGATGAGCGCGATGCCATCTTTGAAGAAATCCACCCTCGGCCAATTGTGAAACAATTATGGAGGCCTAAACCAATGGAGACAAAGAACTCGGCTCCCATTCCGAGTGACGACGACATGCTCGATGACGACTACACACCCGTCTCCGAGGGGCCCCCACCTCAGGCGATGGACATCAACGTCATCATGCTACCCACCGAGTTCGCTCTACTGCAACACGTGGCCGAGGTCGGTCAGTTGAACCTCGGCCCACAAGATGTTGTGTTTGAGAAACCCAAGGATACGGCTCACCACCTATAGCCTCTCTATGTCAGGGGGCACATTGATGGGAAGCTGGTCTCTAGAATGCTTGTCGATGGTGGCGCCACTATTAACTTAATGCCTTACTCTCTTTTGAAGAAACTTAGCAGAGGCGAGGAAGACATAAAGAAAACCAACATAATGCTCAGTGACTTCAATGGCGAGAGTTCCGAAGCGAAAGGCGTACTCTCCTTGGAGTTGATGGTGGGTAACAAGACGTTGCCAACAACATTCTTCATCATTGACGTGCAAGGTAACTACAGTGTGCTGCTTGGGCATGACTGGATTCACGCAAATTGTTGTATTCCTTCAACTTTGCACCAATGCCTGATACAATGGGACGGCGATGACGTAGAAGTCGTACCAGTGGACACTTCGGCCAAGGTGGCATTGGCCGATGTGTCCATCGACGCCATCCATGACAAAGTAGAGTGTCTATTAGGTAGGGACCTTTCAGATTACGACTTCGTTAGAGTATCCATGGGACATTTTGTACTTGTGTCTATAAAGCCAGCTGATATAGCACAACTATTTCTAATTAGTAGCCATGTCTAGTAAAAGTAATCTTGATTGGCTAAAGTCTCATGTAGAGCAATATCGGTCTTCCAAAGAAAGTATTGCTGAAGTTATTGAAAACTTTAGCGAAGTAGCAAAGTTAGGACAAGGTTTTCCATCGGCCGACCCTCTAGAAGAGGTCGATATAGGAAATGGTAGCATTCCAAGGCCGACCTTTGTAAACCAAAATTTACAGGCTAATGAAAAGGCCGAAGTAATAAAATTTCTTCGGTCGTATGTTGATTATTTTGCATGGGAGTATAGTGAGATGCCCGGATTAAGCTGCGAGCTCGTGGAACATTGGCTACCAATTAAACCCGGGTTTAGGCATTATAAACAACCCCCTTGTCGCTTTAATTTGGCCGTATATGACCGAGTTAAAGAGGAGATAGAATGATTGCTCAAGGCTGAGTTTATTAGGCCATGCAGGTATGCTGAATGGGTCGCTAACATTGTGCCTACAGAGAAGAAGGGGAGCGGCAAAATACGAGTTTGTATTGATTTTAGGGATTTGAACAAGGCCACTCCGATAGCCGACATGTTGATCAACGATGCTTCACGACACAAGGTACTAAGTTTTTTTAATGGCCGAAGAGGACGTCTACAATATAGCCTTTCGATGCCCTGGTTTTGTCGATTTATTTAAGTGGGTCGTTATGACTTTTGGTTTAAAGAATGCTGGCGCTACATATCAACGTGCTATGAACTTGATCTTTCATGACTTGCTAGGGGTTATGTTAGAAGTCTACATAGATGATGTTGTAGTCAAATCGGACTCTATGGGAAACCACTTAGCCGATTTGAGAGTTACTTTTGATAGAATGCGCCAATATGGCTTAAAAATGAACCCACTCAAATGTGCTTTCAGCGTGTCGGCAAGCAAGTTCTTAGGGTTTATGATTCATGAAAGAGGTATTTAAATTGATCCTAAGAGGCTTGAAAATATTAGAAACTTTGAAGCACCGACATGCAAAAGAGATGTGCAGAAGTTGATAGGCAAGATGAATTATTTCTGTCACTTTATATCTAACTTGTTTGGAAAAATCAATGCTTTTGTCCCTATACTCCGGCTAAAGAATGAAGCCGAGTTCACTTGGGGGGCAAGCCAACAAAGCGTTTTTGAGAAAATTAAGGAGTGCTTGTCATCACCTCCCATGGTAAGAGCACCAAAAGCCAGAATTCCATTAGGAGCCGTGCTAACCTAGGAGGAGGAGGGGAAAGAGTACATCATCACATTCTTGAGTCGCCGCCTGCTGGACACCGAAACCAGGTACGTATTTGTGGAGCGTTTGTGTTTATCACTTTATTATGCATGTACCAAATTACGTCACTATCTTCTCCCTAGCACATGTATTGTCACTTGCCAAACCGATGTCATAAAGTACATGTTGCAAAAGCTGATTCTAAGTGGAATAATCAGAAAGTGGGCTTACACTTTGATTAAATACGATTTGGCTTATGAACCACTAAGAGCAATGAAAGGCAAAATTGTCGTTAATTTTATAGTTGATCACCACATAGACCTCAATTGGGGTAATGATATTAGTCTAGTTGAAGTAGAGCCATGGAAACTTTATTTTGATGGTTCAGCTTGTAAGAATGGCCAAGGTATCAGGGTAGTTCTCATATCACCTAGTGGCATGCGCGTCGAAACCTCGGCTCGTTTAGAATTTCCTTCTACTAATAACCAAGCTGAATATGAAGCTTTATTGCTAGGACTTGAGTTGCTAGAATCCATAGGTGTTAAACATGTTCATGCGCATGGTGATTCTCTGTTAGTAGTAAAACAAGTAGCTAAAAATGTTCAATGTTTTAATGGCTTGCTAAATAGTTACTTGGATAGATGTTTAGACATAATTTCTACTTTTGATGACTTCAAAATTTCTCATGTGTCAAGAGAAGCCAATTCAATTGCAAATGATTTGGCTCAGCAAGCATATGGCTATCAAGTCAAGAGAGAAAAAATTTATGTATAAGAAAATCCAATGCTTAGGATAACTACTGAAGCCAAGGACTTCAGGCGGATGCAAGGTCCATCGGACCCTCCGGGTCAGACTCCTCTGACCACCGAAGGGTGTTGTGTGCTGGAGCCCTTGTGCTGGAGCCCATCATCCGCCGAAGGGTACTGCATGCCGGAGCCCTTGCACCGAATCCTTCCGTGCGACAGAAGTCTTCGCACGCTGGACCCATCCGACAGAGGACTTCGGTCTGATCGGCTCCGCACGGCCGATCCTGTCAGCCTTCGTCAAAAACAGGAGAGGCCCTGGGTCACCCCGAAGTTAACAACTTAGACATTATTCTAGGGAAGGAGTTATCTGTGGGACCGAAAGTAGCGACCATAGGGGGGTGAATGGGCGCCTAAAAAATTCTTGCGAATCAATGACTGATCCAAACACCCAACGCACCTCAACAAACAACTAGCAGAAACAAAAAAAAACAGTTCATATGGCCAAAAATAATCTAGCCTAAAAATGACCGGTGTCGTAAACAAAAAGACACCAACACAGTGCTTAAAGGCAGACTAAAATAACTCACAACATCAATGACATCTCCACAAAAACTTTCATCAAATCATAGTAAAAATATCTGGCGCATAACCACTATCCATAGCTCATTAACATTTCATCTCATACAAGACCAATAAGAAACTACTCAAAAATAAACTGTAAAAATTAAAGCCTAATGAGTAGCACAACTTTTAATACATTTAATCTGGACAGAAAATAAATCACTAAACGAGCAGCGTATTTATCTCAGATTAAATGTCTTAACAATACAGAAATAGATGAACTAAAAGAGCTCTAAAATTCTGATCAAAATACGACAGATGCTAGACAATAAAGAACATGAAGGAGAAAACATGCTACAGTATTTTGTACCTCAGTTTGCGTGCACAATCATCCCGGAAGCTCACGCGCTGCCTGCCGAAGCCATTTCCCACACGCGTTCCAAGATGCAGCGCCTGATGCTGCTTCCTGCGTAGCTGCTATGCCTTGCGCAACGCGCCACTGCTGCATGTGCTGCTAGCTGCAGCTGCTACCGCAAGAGCCAGAGCTAGTAGGCTAGGCTGCTGCTAGCCACGCTGTAGGCTACGCTACCCACTGCATGCTGCTGCAATCCACAGCGACGGATAGAATGAATCGCAGAGGAAATAACAAGAGAAAATAAATATTTGCCCGGTGGAGAGAAGGAGAAAACCGATGGCGGTGAAATGAAAAATACCAACGGCGGCGGTGAAGAAAACTCAGGAAGAAGACCACAAAAAGTGACCCACGAAATTCAGAAATTGGGAAAGTGTATTTCAAAAATGGGTAACCCTAACCCTAGGGTATTGGGGCCTTTTTATAGGCAGCCCAATAAATGGGAAAATGCAAAAATACCCCTAGGGTTTTTACAGACGCTGAATAAAAAATGGAAAAGACCAAAATGCTCTTAGGATTTTTTACAGACTCGACTGACAGACGTGGGCCTAATGGCAAAATAGTAAAAACCTAAATAAAGATAACTTGTCCTGATGCGGAGCTTTCGTAGTAGCTACAGCTTCCCCTCAGAACTATCAGATCCGAGATCAACGGTCAATTTTGCGCTGAAACGGTCAAAGCGTCCACCGTCTTTGCACCGGGTACCCGGATTGGGCCGGCCCGATTCCGGAGCTCCCTCAGTCTAACAATCGCTCGCCGCCCGTGTACCTGAGTAAATCCCGGTCAACAGCCCAATGGATCCTCTGCTGCTCCTAGCCCATGTACCAGGATTGGGCCAGCCCGACTTTGCGGCCCCTCTGCCCGACAGTCGCTCGCTGATCGTGTACTTGAGTCACATGCGGCCCAGACACAGCAGGTCTTCACTTCTCTTCGTGTCCTCTTTGACTTTTGTTGACAATAACTCATCACATCTGGAGCCATGAGGCCCATGCTATTCAACATGGCTCCTCAATCTCCCCCTTGATGAGTGCATTGTCAACACTTCTCTTTATCAGCTTTCTAGTACCTACACGCACTTGTGGAAACATGAAAAACAAAACACAAGAAAATAGAAAAGAAGAAAATAAAAGTCTAACCCTAATGACCAAAAACCAAACAAAGGCAAGAAAGCGGTCATTATGGTTAACCAAAATAAAAACTCAAAGCGAGTGCAAACTCAGAATTATCAATAAGGATATGCAAAGAGTAAAGGAAAAAGAGACTAAAACTCCCCCTGAAACAAATCTCAGAGAAAGCCCAAAACTCCCCCTAAACTCTTCTAAAATATCGAGTAACCCAAAATTTCTCCCCCTTGTTGACAATTGGACTCATCAAGCGAGACTAAATGCACTCTAAAGGGCCATAAACTCAAACTCCCCCTGAAATGAAGCTCCCCCTCAAAATAAGCAATGAATGCAACTGGGGTGCAGGTGGAGTGTAAAAAGCATGCCCTTTTCAGATATGATTGACTGCAATTACAACATCTAGCAGGTATAGCAAAAGACATAATGTCTAAGACACATGGCATGATCAATGCAGCAGATGATATCTAAAGAGAGTCATTAGCACACATTTTTCGATTTTTCCAAACAAAAGCATCACCACATTTTCTAGTTGACAAGCAAAGTAAAGCATGAGAGGCAAAAACTAACTAATATCTACCAATATAAGCATTGTCCAGAACAAAGTGCTTCAGCAAACTTGTTATCTTTTTAATTTTTAGGCTTTTTCTTTTCCTTTTTCATTTTTGCCAGTGGTTATTTGCATGTCAAACCTTATGCTAACCGACCAAGTCAAGCCTAGGCCAGAACTGGACCATCAGAAGCTTAAGACATTGGTCTTGGCATACATTATACTGTCCTAGTTCATACCAAAGTGCTATGGTAAGCAGTCCAGAACAATGCAATGTGACAAAGCAAACCCACCTAGATCTTTCCAAATTATGCACAAAAAGGCATGGATTTCCCATTTTTATCATTTTTATAGCACATTTTCCATTTTTAAGCATATAGATGTCCAAGTTGCATATCTGCATCTAAGTAAGGATCTAGCTACAAGGCATGTAACAGATAGCAGAAGCATTCAGCCTACACATGCTAGTTACCAGAAGCAATGGTGATCATTTTTCAATTTTAAAGCATAAAAGCCATGCATATGACAGATATCAGACATATCATGTGAACTGAAGCAAAGCATGATAATCTACAGTTAATCAAAAGCATGTACCAGCTAGAATAAGTAAAGCAGACCAATCATATAATAGAAGCAGACTCAAAGTGTGAAATGTGAATATGCATGATATGAACACACACAAAAAGACTCAAGAAAAGAGTAAAGAAGAAAGAAAACTGACTCAAAATATCCTAAAAATGATACACAACTCCCAAATCCCCTCGCAAACGCTCAAAAGTAGACTGATCTAGGGGTTTGGTGAAAATGTTAGCCAACTGATGATGGGTATCAACATGAATAAGGTTAATGATACCTTTCTCATATTGATCCCTCAGAAAGTGAAAGCGCACATCAATATGTTTAGTTTTTGAATGGAGACATGGGTTTTTCCCTACACTAATCACACTATTGCTATCACAGAACAAAGGAACTCTGGTAGGAAAGAACAACCCAAAATCTCGCAAAGTGGAAATCATCCAATCCAACTGTGAGCAGAAGCTAGCAGCAGCTACATAATCAACCTCTGTTGTAGAAACTGCAACTCCAGACTGCTTTCGAGAAGACCAAGAGACAAGAGAAGAACCAAGAAACTGGCAAGTATCGGAAGTCGACTTGCGATCCTACCGGCACCAACCAAAGTCAGCGGCTGAAAAGCCAGATAGATCAAGAGACGATGATGCTAAATAATAAAGACCTAGATCAGGCGCATAGGTAACGTACCTGAAAATGTGCTTGCCAGCCTGCCGATGAGACGCGCGTGGTGAAGATTGGAACCGCGCGCACAGTCCCATGACAAACTGAATTTCTGGCCTCACACCGTCAAGTACAGCAGCGAACTGATCATCCCTCGATACTCTCTCTCGTTGACCTTGACGCCTCTCTCGTCATTGTCCAGGCCCCCAGATGTACTCATTGGGGTCATCTGAGGCTTCAGCTCTCCACCAAAGTCAAATTTCTTCAACATGTCCCGCGTGTACTTACTCTGGTGGATGAAGATGTTGTCCTTGGTTTGCTTGATCTGGAGCCCTAGGAAATACTTGAGCTCACCCATGGGGCTGATCTCAAACTCACTATGCATCTGCTCAGAACACTTGGACACAAGCATATCAGTAGAACCACCAAAAATAATACCGTCCATGTAAATCTTAGCAATAAAGAAGTTTGAGGCATCTCTGAGCAAGAAAAGAGTTTTGTCCACAGAACCCATCACAAAGCCCTTCCCGAACAAATACTACTTCAACCAGTCATACCAAGCCCTAGGGCTTGCTTCAACCCGTATAAAGCTTTCTGTAGCTTAAAAACATGTCGAGGAAACTTAGGGTTCTCAAAATCGGGGGCTGCCTAACATAAACCTCCTCTTCTATGAACCTGTTCAGAAAAGCACTCTTGACATCCATTTGAAAAAGCTTGAAACCTTTCGAAGCAGCAAAAGCTAAAAGAATGCGAATGGACTCAAGATGGGCAACATGAGCGAAGGTCTCCTCAAAGTCAATACCCTCTTTCTAGCAAAAACCCTGGGCAACTAGTCGAGCTTTGTTGCGCACCACAACCCCATATTCACCTTGCTTGTTCATGAACACCCACTTGGTGCCTATGGGGTTGCAACCAGGTGGCAGTTCAACTAGTGTCCAAACCCGATTGCGGACAAAATTCTCAAGCTCTTCTTGCATAGCATTTATCCAATTCGAATCAGAAAGAGCATGAGAAACATCTCTGGGCTCAAAACACATGACAAACGCAGACTCAACAAACACAGCAAGCAAGTCAACAGAAGAGCACAAAGTTCTCTCAGAAAGATCGCCGATGATGAACTTTGAGGGGTGATCACGCTAAACTGCTCGGGATCCTAGGTGATCTGAAGTCACCTCACCAGAGTCAGCATCTGGCACCTCTGGACTCGATTGAGGGGGCTCGATCGAAGTGGAAGAAGTGATCAGAGGTCCGCCCTCATCCTCAGTCGAAGTCTCGGAATGTGTGGGGCCTGCAGTCTATGCAGAAGGCCCACCCTCATCAACAGCTGGAGTGTCATCATCTCCTCGATGATGGACTCTCCAAGCTCATCATCTCTAGAAATCTCAAAAGGAGTCAATGAAGGCAAGGACTCATCAAAAGAAACCTCGCAAGTCTCGACAAGCTGCTGGGAGTCGAGGTTCCAAACACGGAAGCCTCGAGAATGCAAAGCATAACCAAGAAAAACTCCATCCCAGCAATGAGACTCAAACTTGTCCAAATGCCATCCCTTCTTGAGCACAAAGCACTTGCAGCCAAACGCTCGCAATTGGTTCACCTTGGGTTGTCTGCCAAACCACAATTCATATGAAGTATTACCTAGGTAAGATTTAAGAAAAATGCGGTTGGCCAGATAGCAAGCCATGTTCATGGCTTTAGCCAAAAAGTTCCTAGGAGTCCTATGCTCATCGAGCATCGTCTTGGCCATCTCGACTAGCGTGTGGTTCTTTCATTCCACAACGCCGTTTTGTGGGGGAGTGTAAGGAGCAAAAAATTGATGATCAAGACCCTGATCACTACAAAAGCTCACGAACTGAGAGTTCTTGAACTCAGAGCCGTTGTCAGAGCGAATTGCTCACATCCGACCATTGTTTTCCTTCTTCAGCTTCAAAATCAGGTCATGAACAAACTGAAAAGGCTCATCCTTAGACTCCAAGAAGAAAACCCATGAGAATCGAGAAAAATCGTCAACTATCACAAGCGCGTAACACTTCACACCGACTGAGCGTACCCGAGGCTGACCAACAGTGTCCATGTGTAACAGCTCTCCCAGGTACGAAGTCATCACTTGAGTCATAGGTACGTGAGAAACGACAACCATTTTCCCGTGACGACAGGGATAGCAAACTAGATCCTTCTCCATCTTAAGCTTGGGCAATCCTCGGATGAGGTCCATAAAGCTCAATATGACTAGCAGATCAAAGCTCAAATGGCCTAACCTCCTATGCCACTTCCAGAGCTCAGAGGAGGATCTAGCAATCAAAAAACGAGAAGGGCCAAAAGAACTAGAGAAATCAATCTGAAAACCTTACCGAAGGGTAAGATCTGACAAACCAAAGATCCTCTAGAATCAACAACATAAGACATGCCCTTCTTAAATCAAACCTCCAAACCATCCTCAAGAAGTTGCGAAACAGAAATCAAATTGAAATTCAAGTTTCCATCCAAAGCAACATTCTTCAAAGAAAAATGGTCAGAGATGCGAATTGAGCCAATGTCGTGTACCTTCCCTTGACCATTGTTCCTGAAAGTGATATACTCTTCGGAGCTCAGGGGAGTGAGGCTAGAGAACCATCTGCGATGTCCCATCATGTGGCAAGAGCATCCTGAATCCATGATCCGCACGTCCTCCAGTCCTCGATCCTGCACGATCAGTGGTCGTAAGTTGGAGCAAATGGTCCGGCATCAGGTTTAGCAAAAGAGCTAAACCAATGTCGATCCATCTGCTCAAAAGACAGAAAGCAGAAAGAATCATAAGAGTCTGGACCAAAACCCTAGCTAAAAGCACAGTCCTCGGTTCTGCCTAAAGTCTCGGCCACGAGGTCCAAAGTCGTCTCCAGAATGACATGGATCTCTGCCGGAGCAAACACCACCCTCTGGAGTACGGGCATGAAAACCGTCTCCTCTACCACCACCTACACGACGTGGCCTGGCCTCTAGCCTCTCCCTGCGTCGAGGGACTCTCAGTCTACCACCCTGTTGGTAGAACTGCTCCTGCCCACCACGAGCTCTCTCTACTCTCTCAACCTGCTTCCTCCTGAAGCAAAACTCCTCAAGGTGCCCGTCTTTCTAACAATACTCATAGTGGTAGGTGGGTTTCTTGGGATGTGGTTGAGGCTTGGGGTTCTTGGGCTTGGTGGTATTTGGTGCAGACTCTTTGTTGTGAGAGGGTCCAGGTAGAGAGTCTACAGAAGTGTGGAGATGTTTGGGCTTTGGGACCAAGATGGGCTTCTTGGGTGGAGCTTTAGGTTGTTCTTGCAACACTTCATCCTTGGGCTGACTAATGGCACTCTCAAAATCAGCCTTGGTATAGGTGTAACCTACCCAAAACCCATCCTGCCTCTTGAACTGCTGGATCATCATGTCGAGGTGTGGCTCTCTGACACTCACCCAACTCAGGATCTGACGGAGGTAAAAGTTCTCATTCTGAACATTAGCTAGCTCCTCTCTCAAGGAAGCTAGTACCTCCACCTGAGACAAGTAGGTCTCACACTCTCTATCGACTTGGACAGACTTTTCAGCTTTCAGCTTGATCAACTCCAATCTAAGATACAAGCAGTTCTCACAAACAGTGGGTGGAACTGACAGTGTCTCAAGCTCTAGCCTAGTCTGCTCCAGTTCAGCTCTGACTCTCTCCAACTCGCCCAACTGCTCATCACCCTTGGCTTTCAACTTAGCTAAACTAGCTAGATGGGATGGGTAGTCAACATAGGGCACGACGACAGTGGCATGAGCATCTTTCAGCTCTAGCTGAGCGCTCTCAAGCTCAGTGGCCAAAGCGTCCCTCTCATCAACCCTCTCTGTGTACCTGGACATCAGAGTCATCAAGTCACACAGTAACACCTCATAGTTTGGGCACTCACTGCTACCACCCAAGCAAGGGGAATAAGATAGACTATCAATCCTGTCGTTGGCCATGGCAAGCTCACTCTCAAGCTCATCTATCCTCTTCTTATCCCCTCTAAGCAGTTTCTCCCGATACCTCAACTCCTAACGGTTTTCTTCAAGTAAATCAACGACTTCTTGTTGATAGGAGGATACCTTTTCATCATCGTCATCGTCGAATTTGTTGGGGAGGCCTTCCCTTCCTTATCCCCAAGAGCCATTGAGCAGAATCTCTTGTGTGATCTTCAGCGGTGATGTGAGCGGCTCTTCGGCTTGTCCCCGAAGGCCATGAAGCAGAGGCCCGCCGGATCATCCTTGTCCTTCCTCTTCCTGATCACGATCTCCTCATCGCTTGAGCTTGATGAAGAGGAAGAAGATGAAGACCGCTTGGAGTAGCTTCTCTCCATCTCGGCGAAGAAGGCCTTGTCTCACATTTTGTTCTCACACCGGTAGTCCTTCAGGGCCTTTCAGAAGAATCTTGTCTTGGGCTTGCCCTTTGTGAAGGAGGAGCTATCATGCCTTCCAGAGTCATAGGAGCTGCCACCAGTACCGTTCTTGTGACCATTGTGCTTGGGGCAGTCGGTGATGAAATGACCTGGATCACCACACTTAAAGCATCTGAATTTGTGCCGTGTCTTTTGAACATTCGCTTACCATAGACATGACACACCCAATTGTGAAATAGACACAGATCATCATCTCCTAGCGACTCAAGATGGTCCTTAGTGATAGACATCAAGGAGAACCCAGCATAGCTCACAGAAGAGGAGTCAGCGGAAGGACTCGCAAGGGCCAGGGTTTTTGATTCAGAGCCAGTGAGATTTGAACTCAACTGGATATCAACCTCTGTGGCCTTGAGCTTTCTGAACAACTCTAAAATTATCAAGGTATCATAAGAGGTGCTCTCAATGATAGAGGATACCTTGATCTCCTAGATCTTAGGGTCCAAGGTATGAAGAACCATGAGCACCTGCTCATGATCTAAGACTAGCTGAACTCCCTCGGTCTTATTGGCCCGAAGATTGTTGATGATCGATTGAAAATGACCAAACAAGGCATCAACAAATTCACCCGGCTTCTGTGTGAAATTTTCATATTCACGACGGTAGGTTTGATAGAGCCGAGCGTTGACCTGGGATATTCCCTCATGGTGTGCGTGGAGGGTAGCCCATATTTCTCTAGCAGTGCTGAGATGGCTCACACGCTCAAATTCAGTGCGACCTAAACCAGAAAACAAAATGTTCACCGCTTTGTTGTTGTTCTGATGTTGGGCAATTATATCAGGGGATGTACGCTCAGCAACAGGAAATATGGTGAAAGTAGTGTGAACACAAACATCCCAAATGTCCGAGCTCTGGCTCATGAGATAGGCTCGCATGCGAGTCTTCAAATAAGTATAGCCAAAAGATTCCAGGGACGGGACCTTTCCAGAAGAAGTCATGATCACTACCTGGGTTTAGAACCGGTTAAGGTATGGAAAAACCCTAACCAAGATCTGATACCACTTGTGGGACTGAAAGTAGCGACCAGAGGGGGGTGAATGGGCGCCTAAAAAATTCTTGTGAATCAATGGCCTGATCCCAACACCCAACGCACCTCAACAAACAACTAGCAAAAACAAAAAAAATAGTTCATAGGGGCAAAAATAATCTAGCCTAAAAATGACCGGTGTCCTAAACAAAAAGACACCAACAAAGTGCTTAAAGGCACACTAAAATAACTCGCAACATCAATGACATCTCCACAAAAACTTTCATCAAATCATAGTAAAAATATCTGGCGCATAACCACTATCCATAGATCATTAACATTTCATCTCATACAAGACCAATAAGAAACTACTCAAAAATAAACTGTAAAAATTAAAACCTAATGAGTAGCACAACTTTTAATACATTTAATCTGGACAGAAAATAAATCACTAAACGAGCAGCGTATTTATCTCAGATTAAATGTCTTAACAATACAGAAATAGATGAACTAAAAGAGCTCTAAAATTCTGGTCAAAATACTATAGATGCTAGACAATAATGAACGTGAAGGAGAAAACATGCGACAATATTTGGTACCTCGGTTTGCGTGCACAATCTTATCGGAAGCTCACGCGCTGCCTGCTGAAGCCGTTTCCCGCACGCGTTCCAAGATGCAGTGCCTAATGCTGCTTCCTGCCGCGTGCTGGCGCAACACCCGTGCTGCTAGGCCTTGCGCAACGCGCCACTGCTGCCTGTGCTGCTAGCTGCAGCTGCTGCCGCAAGAGCCAAAGCTAGTAGGCTAGGCTGCTGCTAGCCACGCTATAGGCTGCGCTACCCGCTGCATGCTGTTGCAATCCACAACGACGGACAGAACGAATCACAGAGGAAATAACAGGAGAAAAACAAATATTTGATCGGCGGAGAGAAGGAGAAAACTGACGGCGGCGAAGGGAAAAATACCAACGGGGGTGGTGGAGAAAACTCAGGAAGAAGACCACAAAAAGTGACCCACGAAATTCAGAAATTGGGAAAGTGTATTTCAAAAATGGGTAACCCTAACCCTAGGGTATTGGGGCCTTTTTATAGGCAGCCCAATAAATGGGAAAATGCAAAAATACCCCTAGGGTTTTTATAGACGCTGAATAAAAAATGGAAAAGACCGAAATGCCCTTAGGATTTTTTATAGACTCGACTGACAGACTGTGGGCCTAAAGGCAAAATAGTAAAAACCTAAATAAAGATAACTTGTCCTGATGCAGATCGTTCGTAGAAGCTACGGCTTCACCTTAGAATTGTCAGATCCGAGATCAACAGTCAGTTTTGTGCCGAAACAGACAAAGCGTCAACCGTCTTCGCACCGGATACTCGGATTAGGCCGGCCCGATTCCGCAGCTCCCTCAACCTAGCAATCGCTCGCCGCCCGTGTACCTGAGTCAATCCCGGTCAATAGCCTAGTGGATCCTCTACTCCTCCAAGCCCATGTACCCGGATTGGGCCAGCCCGACTTTGCGTCCCCTCTACCCGACAGTCGCTCGCTGCCCGTGTACCTGAGTCACATGTGGCCTAGACACAGCAGGTCTTCTCTTCTCTTCATATCCTCTTTCACTTTCATTGACAATCACTCATCACATCTGCATCCATGAGGCCCATGCTCTTCAACATGGCTCCTCATTATTAGACTCTCCGGATGTCCATAAGGATGATTGGAGAATTCCAATCGTCCAATATTTAAGAGATCCCAGTCAAAGGGTAGATCAAAAAGTTCGACGACAAGCGTTTAAATTTGTATTGCTAGATGATGTGTTATACCGCCGAACTATTGATGGAGTACTCTTAAAGTGCTTAGATGCCGATCAATCCAAAGTAGCTACAGGAGAAGTCCATGAGGGGCTTTGTGGCACTCATCAGTCGGCCCAGAAAATGAGTTGGATGCTCAAAAGAGCGGATTTCTATGAACCGACTATGACTGAGGATTATTTCAAATACAATAAGGGTGTGAAGCATGTCAAAAGTTTGGTAATATTCAGTTAGCTCATACATCGCTACTTAATCCTATTATCAAGCCATGGTCGTTCCGAGGTTGGGGTTTAGACTTCATCGGCCAAATTCATCCTCCCTCTTCAAAAGGGCATGGGTTCGTGCTGATGGCAACAAACTACTTCACCAAATGGACCAAGGTTGTGTCTCTCAAGAACATGACTCATAATGAGGTAACTGATTTTATCATGAAGCACATTATACACAGATTCGGTATTCCCCAAACTCTCAGTACAGATCAAACTATTCATTTGTTGCTAAAGAAGCTAGAGACTTTGCCAAATTTTATGGTATTATGTTGATAAACTCTTCACCATACTATGCTCAGGTAAATGGTCAAGCCGAGTCTAGTAATAAAATTGTAATTAAGCTCATTAAGAAGAAAATTGAAGAGTTCCCTAAAAGGTGGCATGAAGTGCTTTTAGAAGCAGTGTAGGCTTGTAGAGTCGCAAAGCACGGTTCTACCAAAGTTAGTCCATATGAGTTAGTATATGGACAAGAAGTCGTTCTACCAGTAGAGGTGGATCTTGGCTCTTTAAGATTTCTTAAGCAAGATGGCTTATCGGTCGATGAATATGAAACTCTTTTGAAAGATGAGTTGGAAGAAGTGACCGATAAGAGGTCAAGGGCTTTAGAAGCTATAGAGAAAGACAAAATAAGAGTAGCTAGAGCCTACAACAAAAGAGTTAAACCAAAATCGTTTGAAGTTGGTGATTTGGTTTGGAAGACGATTTTTCCTTTAGGCACTAAGAGCCAAAAATTTGGTAAATGGTTGCCTAGTTGGGAAGGCCCTCTTAAAGTAGCTGAAATCGCCCCAAGTAATGCATAATTGTTAGAATCTCTACAAGGAGAACAATTTCGAAGAGCTTTGAATGGCAGGTATTTGAAAAAGTATTTCCTACGTGTGTGGCAAACTGCTTAAAAGTGTCGAAAGGCCGATATAGAAGGTATCGTCCTTAGCCCATTATGATTTTAGTTCACTTAGTTCACTAAAAGGAAAGGGGGCATGTGTTGATAGAAAAAAATGGTATTAATGGTCAAGATTGTCAAAATATCAATTTTGTTAGTTTGGGCCAAAATACACAAACCCTAGTTCGGGCCGAAGCCTTATAGGGCCGAAGGCCCATCAAACATTAGGCTTTGGAGACCTTTTAGCGGTCCTGCTAGCTTTGGCCCGAAGGCCCTTCGGAGGCCTGCCTCATCGAAGCTTCGGCTCGAGGTGGCAGGCTTCAGAAGGCCTAGCAAAGGCCAACTTCGGGCAAGCTTCGGAGATAGAGTTTGATATTGATTCTAGCTATTTTTATCCCTAAACTTGATTAGGCCGAATCCCACCAGATTAGCCTTATAAATAAGAAGACTATTCCTTATAAATATAGGGGTGAGGCCGGTTCATCAGCCCCCAACACAATTCAACTTCAAACCCTAGTTTGAACTATACCTTTACTTTTTTTTACCTTTCTGCATAACCTTCATCGGTTTGCTTGGAAGCCCTCCACCGGCCACTTTGAAACTATGGTAAGCCTTGTTACTACGCTCGTGAAGTACCCGTTAATCTACGTAATAGATTGCTATCAACTTGTTACTTCGCCTGTGAAGTATCTATTAATCTACGTAATAGATTGCTACCTTCATTTCACTACTGCAACACTTAGTGAATTCAGTCTCCATGATGAATTGGCACTTGATCTCTGTTCTATTGTAGGTTTTCACGCTCGGAGCCCCTTCGCCGAAGGTGTCCGAAGCTAGGAAACTGGTTTCGGACGCTACTGAGAACACCCTTCGGCAGAACCCTACTCCGACTACCTGTGTCGGATCCATCACGCTATTGTCGGTCTGGTCAAGCCCACACACTAGAGCACTCCGCAGCAGTCTTCAACGCACTAGGATTCATCACGCCAGTACTCCACATCGGAAAAAGTTGTGCTAGCGCATCGCGTTAGAGTGTTTTTGTCATGTCAGAGACTACGCACTGAACTCTGTCATTCAGAGGTGATTTCGCATCAAAGATCTATTCGGAGCCTGTCTTCGGCCAGATCAACCCGAATGCGGAAGACTACCTTCGGCGAAACCCTCTTCACTAGATGCCGAAGGCCCCCCTTCAGTGAACCCTTCACACGGTACACTTTAAACCAGTTAGGATCCATTCAGTTGGCTGGTTTATTTTGTTTATATATTTCTTTTGGCTAATTGGATTATTTCTATGTGATCTGATTACCTGGCGACTCCACCCCCTTGCCACTGTTGAGGGTAGTTGGAACGTGATGTCGGTGTTGTGTTACGCTTAGGCTTGTTCCTAAGTATCCGCACACTTTTGGATCATCGAACTGACCCAAGTGTGGGGGCATGACTTTCCTTGTCAACAATACTATTAAACTATCATAACAGTAGGATTGGACTACATTACTGTCATCAAGTCAGTGAGTTTCATCTCGTCTATGCCGGCGAAAAAATACTTATGAAACTTCATTTGAAGATCCGCCCGTCCTCTAATAGAGTTCACCAGCAATAATGAAAACCATGCGAAGTCTGGTCCCAATAGTGATAGCGGGAAGAACTGGACCATGAGCGCTTCCTCAGATGATGCCTCCCCACACTGGGCAAGAAATGGCTGATGTGCTCGATCATAGAGACCGAGTCTTGCCCCAAGAACTTGGTGAAGTCAGGAATTTTGTATCGGCTCGGCAGTGGCACCCAATCAAACCACTCTAGGTACTGCCACCGATACACATACATCTGGTCATTGGGCTTGAGCCCAAATTGGTCCCAAATAACTTCAGTGATCCATTTCACCCAATCATCCTCCTGATGGTTCTACATGGGATACCGGTCAGTCATTGGAGCATGTTGGTACTGATCCAGCCAAACAACATTGTATATGTGTTCTTCATTGGAATAGGGTGGTACTCCATGGTATGCGGTCTGATGGTATCCCTAGGGGATGCCATCGGGTGCCGCCCTTGGTGGCATGAGGTCAGGTAGCATATTCCTCACAACTACGTACGTGGGTTGGGGCACTTCTTTCCTGATTAGCTCTTGTGGTGCAGTCGAAGGATGGGACGATGACATGCCCCTCTCGAAGACGTATGTGTTCTATGATGGGTCCTATCTATCTAGCCCATGGAGCACAGGGGTAGGTAGCGGGGCCATCATGTTCCCTTCGACACCAAATGAAGTGTTCGGTGGATCCTGTATCACCGGCCCTTGTGGCGGTGGCGCCGGCTGAGGGTGGTTAGGATTTTGCATTATATGAAGATGATTGGCAGGAAAGTACACTGGGCCTTGCATTGGCTCTTGAGCTATCGTGCCGTCAACAATCTTCTTGATCAGTCCATGCAAGGTATTGACCAATACCTTGGACTAATTGATAAGAGCATGATGGAGAGTGTTGTCGACAGCTACTTGAAAATTGATCCAAGGACTCCCAGTCCGTTGGACGACCTCCCTAGCCAAGGCTGGCTTCGACAATTTATTTCTCTGGATGGGGCCAGATCAGGTCATGCCGAAGGCCTCAAGACATAAGTTTTGGTAGTTTTCCACATGGTCAAGTATCTCCACCCTCTATTCATCGGTCAATGCCTCCATGGTAACTAAAATGATGTTTTTGGTCACACGCATGGCATTGCAGGTCTGTTTAACTCTAGTATAGGTCCTACAATCTTAAAAGAAAGGGTTCTAAGCGTGCCAATTAGTTTGACCCTGCAACTGATATGGAAAGATAAATAATAACGTTAGTAGCAAAGCCAATCGACTACCAAGTTGATGACAATGGTGATATAAAAAGATAAGTGGGTAGTGGTGCCAATCGGCTGTTGAGCCGATGACCATGGCCAAAGTATCGGGATTGGTAATGCCATCGGCCGATAGGACAAACATTCCAAGCAAAAGGGTCGATGAATACCTTTCGATGGAAATAAACTGAAAATGGGGAATTAAAGATAACCGACCGTCTTGTAATCCGATAGAAACCAAATCTAGTAAACTAGAAAATGCATCCATACTATCAAACTATCATAACAACAAGATTGGACTTAACCAAGACAATCGCTAAATCACGATCAATTTATAGTACTTCAACATATTGGGTATGCTTTATTCAGATGAATGATGCACAACACAAATTAGATACAATAGAGCGAGATGTAGGACATAACCGATGAAGCCTCAAACTATACTACCTAATTCACATCAATCTAAGAGATCGTAACAAGGAAGCCTTAGACCTAAAAGTCACACCAAGATAAACCGACGACCATACTGACTGAGCCGATGCCTTAAGAGATCGATACGATGTAGCCTTGAAGAATACTGATCTATCTGATATGATCGTCGGGGTGATGGGACTCACTTCTTCGCTGGAGATCGAAGCGATGCATCCTAGCTTTGAGTGCCAAGTCCTGTCAGGATTAACCTTGAATGCCAAGGGTGGCGATGTGCCGAGAGTAGTTTGTGCTTGTCTTTTTGTCTTCTAATCTAACTAACAGTTACATATTTATAGTTTAGAGACTTGTCGTCCGTTACGATAACCATAACCAATTCTAGATTTGTCTCTATCTTCCTTCATCCCTAATGGCTCCTTCATATCCTGCCACACATAACCACCTGGACAGACTCATTTGACCAACCTTTGACTGGACTCCTTTGACTTCTATTGACCATATGGCACTTCTGATGGGCCTGGACTTTTACCAAATCTTAGCGTAAACACATGCCCCCTAGTTTTGGAACATAAGTATTACTAATGCTTCAAAATTATCGGTCATTAAAGGCCCCTACACCACATCATTCCAAATTCCCATCCACATTTTACTGATAGCCAAAAAACTATTCAACTTCCAGCACCTTTTGTAGTATATATTTGAATTACTGCCAATGTCTTAAGCTTCTGATGGTCCAGTTCTGGCCTAGGCTTGACTTGGTCGGTTAGCATAAGGTTTGACATGCAAATAACCCCTGGCAAAAATGAAAAAGGAAAAAGGAAAAAGAAAAAGCCTGAAAATTAAAAAGATAACAAGTATGTTGAAGCACTTTGTTTTGGACAATGCTTATCTTGGTAGATATCAGTTAGATTTATGCATCTCATGCTTTACCTTGCTTGTCAACTAGAAAATATGGTGATGCTTTTATTTGCAAAAATTGAAAAATGCGTGCTAATGACTTTTTTTAGATATCATCTGTTGCATTGATCATACCATGTGTATTAGACAGTATGTCTTTTGCTATACCTTTTAGATGTTGTAATTGCAGTCAATCATATCTAAGAAGCATGCTTTCTACACTCCACCTGCACCCTAGTTGCATTCATTGCATATTTTGAGGCGGAGCTACATTTTAGGGGGAGTTTGTGTCTGTGTTTCTTTTAGAGTGTATTTAGTCTCGCTTGATGAGTCCAATTGTCAACAAGGGGGAGAAATTTTGGGTTACTTGTTGTTTCAGGGGGAGTTTTTGTCCTATTTGCCCTTACTCTTTGGATATCCCTATTGATAATTCTGAGATTGCACTCATTTTGAGTTTTTACTTTTGGTTAACCATAATGACCGTTTTTCTTGCTTTTGTTAACCTTTTGTTCATTAGGGTTAAACTTTTATTTTACTTTCTTCTTTCTATCTTCTTGTGTTTTGTTTTTTGTGTTTCCACATGTGATTGCGGGTACTGGAGAGCTGATAAAGAGGAGTGTTGACAATGCACTCATCAAGGGGGAGATTGAGGAGCCATGTTGAAGAGCATGGGCCTCATGGCTCTAGATGTGATGAGTGATTGTCAACGAAAGTCAAAGAGAACATGAAGAGAAGTGAAGACCTGCTGTGTCTGGGCCGCATGTGACTCAGGTACACGAGCAGCGAGCGACTGTCAGGCAGAGGGGCCGCGAAGTCGGGCTGGCCCAATCGGGGTACATGGGCTAGGAGCAGCAGATGATCCACTGGGCCTTTGACCGGGATTGACTCAGGTACATGGGTGACGAGCGATTGCCGGGCTGAGAGAGCCGCGGAATCGGGTAGGCCCAATCCGGGTACCCGGTGCGAAGACAGTGGACGCTTTGTCAGTTTCGGCACAAAACTGACAACCGCTGATCTCGGATCTGACCGTTCTGAGGTGAAGTCGTAGCTGCTATGAAAGCTCCGCATCAGGACAAGTTATCTTTATTTAGGTTTTTACTATTTTGCCTTTAGGCCCACAGTCTGTTAGTCGAGTCTGTAAAAAATCCTAAGGGCATTTCGGTCTTTTCCATTTTTTATTCAGCGTCTATAAAAACCTTAGGGGTTAGGGTTACCCAATTATTTGGCTGCCTATAAATAGGCCCCAATACCCTAGGGTTAGGGTTACCCAATTTAAGAAAACACTTTACCAAATATTGGGTCACTTTTTGTTCATCCCTGATTTTTCCGCCGCAGGCATTTTCTCCGCCGCCGCCGCCATTATTTTTCCTCCCGCTGCTGTTGTTTCTCGTTTATCCACCGAGCAAACAGTGTTTCCTCCTGTTTTTTTTTCTCTGCAAATTGGCTGTTCATCGCTGTGGTTTGTGGCTTCTAGCTGCTAGGCAACTAGCATCTAGGACAGCTAGCTAGCTTTGCAGCATAGCTAGCTACTAGTGCTGCTAGCCTCTGCCCACGGCAGGAAGCGTGCCGCATCCTAGCTGCTCTAGCATTGCGGCGTTGGACTCTGGAGTAGCAGCAGCACTGTGCAGTTCAACCGAGGAGCAGCATCAAGTGGGGCCCACTATTGCATCGACAGCAAGAGGCGCATGAAGCTTCCTGCATGGTGAGGCCACGTGCGGCTTCGTGATTCATCCGGCAGAGTGCTCACTTGTCGCAGGAATCCAAGAACATAAGCCGCAGCACGCAACTTCCAGGCACGTAGATCGAGGCAAGTTTTCGTTGTGTCTTTTACTCTGATGTTAAAAGTCGATTAACCTTGATCTCTATTCCATTCAGAGTTTTTGCATGATTAAGTAAACTGTTAATGGTTAGCACTAGTTTTGTAATCTGATCTGTTCATTCTTGAAGTTCACCTAGGCTCTTTTGTCTCACATACTATTGGCTGAATTAAATTTGTATGCATAGCATCTTAATCTCATTGAAGCACAGTAATACTTATTATTCCTTCATTGATTTAAGTGCACATCGTGTATCAGATGAATTATCTGTGAGAGCAATTCATTTACTGCCTTGATTTTGATTGCATAAATGTTTGTGATAAGTGTTCCGATGATACTTGAAATACCTGTGAAGTGAGTGTTCTGTTTTATCTGCCTTTGAACACTGTGTTGGTGTCTATTCATTTAGGACACCGGTCGTTTTTAGGCTAGATAATTTTAGGCTCTGTTGATCTGTTTACTTTTCCCTACTAAGTCTATTGAGGTGCATTGGGTGTTGGGAGCAGGCCATTGATTCCCAAGAATTTTTTAAGGCGCCCATTCACCCCCCCTCTGGTCAATACTTTTAGTCCTATAGGCGGCGTCAGACCAGGCTTCATCCCGCATAATCTAGCAATGGCGTCCCGAAACAAAATCACCAAAGATTTTTCTCCACTAGGATTGGCTTGACCTAACTGTCGAGGAGTTGCTCTTTGCTCTATAAATATCTATTGGCTTCTCCCTCGCCCTTTTACGCTTTTGGCATTCATGGCATACTCGAAGTCTTCTAGCCTCCGATCTCGTCACCGTTTCACCTCAAGTGCCTTCACAGCTGTGGCTCCACCATCTTCACCTTCTTCACCAGCCCCAGACTACTATGATCCTAGCAATGGCGACCAATGACTGCATGCTCGAGGTAATTCTTTCAATGTCCTCTTTCATCTTTCTTGTTCTTCGGTAATCTTGGTTCTTTCCGCTTCCTGTTTTGTTACTGCCTTCCTTCTATCTTCTTTTTATCCCTTTTGTAGAACCTCAAGAATCATATCCTCATTCCTATGGCCAAATATCTAGCTTGCCATTTCTTGGGCCCATCGGGAAATCCTGACCCCACTGATATTATCAATGCCGAAACCAGTCGGATCCTTTTCAAACATTCTCCAATGCTTTCCTCTGACTGGAACCTAAGTTTTAGGTCTTTTCCTTCCCCTCCCTGGCTGGCATGATTGATACCTTAGGGTATTGGGCATCAATTGTGCCTACTGGGACAAGATCGACATCGGGTACTACATCGGCCTTTCCCTTGCTGAGCCCTATAAGAATGAGCCAATGCTAGCCATAGCCTGCTATGTCTGGTTAGATGCTTTGAATGCATTTGTTTTTGGTCATGGGCCAATGAGTTCCTCCTTACTTGATGTGTTCTTCTTGACTTTCTTAAACATTGACTCATTGGCCAACCCTCTATTCTTCCGCTTAAAGCCTACCCAACACCTTGATGTTAAATCCACCGGTGGTTGGAGCAAATACATCTTAAAGCATAATAAGAAAACTGGACCCATAGAAGTCCGTGAACACGTGGCCTTTCTTAACCTCTGATTAGATAGGTTTGTTTTCTGTGGATCTACTTTGGGTCCAACTTCCCACCTCTTGTTCTTAGCCGAGCATCTTTCTTCTAACAAGAAGATCACCCTCAACCGATTCCTTCTTAGGGCCACCTACCACCTTCTTCACCAAGTATCGACCAAGCTATCAGTTAGTGAGCCTGTCGGCCACCTTTGCGGTCCATGGTGGTTTTTGCAACTTTGGCTCAATGTTTATATTGCCAAAGTGCTCAACGATCCTCCTCTCTCTTTAATGCAAATTCCTTATGATTTTACAGAATTGGCCCATCCGGTCTACCGCTCATGCTCTTCTCTAGGCAAGGCGGCCGCTTGCCAAACCAGTTTCCCTATGTGTTCTGAATCCTTGAGCCTCTATTTCAAGGGTTTTTATTCTGGTTTTCCTGTCGACAAGATCACCTAGTATCCATGTGGGTACCAGTCAGAGTACGAATCCCCCCATCGGTTAATATTAAATGATGTGTGCAGAGATGAGGATTCCATCAATATTTTCAAGACCTCAATCTCTCCTTGCCTTATACCCCACAACTTTATCATTGGCAATCAGAAGGCCTCTTACGAATTCTACCAGCCGAAGGTTTTTGCAAGACAATTTGGATTCGACCAGCTTCCCCTTAACTTTTCTTCATCGGCCAAATCCAAGTTCGTGGAGAGATCAAAGACAACGTGGAGTATGACCGTCTTCTTTGCATGACCGACAAGATCCCTTTTGGTGATCCCTCCCCTTGGTAAGCCTATCGTGCGTCATCCACCACGTACCATCAATGGTGGGATGAGTGGAAGAGGCATCTCTTCAATCGCCCCTCGAGGGTGTACTACGAGCGGCTGAACCTAGACCACACCGATGTGGTTTTTGAGGTAGACATTTCAGCTTGTTTCTTTGTTTACCCCAATTGCTTTCTTTCTTCCCACTCATTTTTACTTGTGTAGGAGGATTACCTCGACGCACCTTTTGAGAGCTTGAGTGGCAGGGCGATACAATACAGACCTATAACAGTCGTCACCAATCTAGGTGTTGGTGCCCCATCCCCAGTGGCCTAGGTTAGCGGAAGACTAGTCAAGACACCAGCGCGGAAATGCCAAGCGCCGACCATGTGTGTGCACCGATCCACTAGGGCTCGAACTGGTCAAGTGACCCTGCCAGCCTCAGCTTCGTTGCCTCTAATAAGCCTTCAAACTTTGCCTATGACGCTGCTTTGTGGAATGCATGTTTACCGCTTCATCTATTTTGTAACTGACGCGACTACTCCTTCTGCCGCGTAGGTTCCTAGCGCTAAAACTTTGATACCAGCCAAAGTTTCCTCATCGACCTAGGTTTGTATCTGCCTTCGCGTCATATCCATCTCTTCTTTCATGTTTCTAACGCTTGATACCTCTTTTCAGCCACCTCCTCCTTTCGACGTCAAGTCACTGTACGCGGCGTTTGACAATATGGCCGATGATGTCGTTGAGGCTTCGCTGGCCGCAACTGCTAGAGGCGTTGTTGCCGAAGTAATCAGAGTCGAGGCGCTAGAGGTTACCGTCATCGGCTCTAGTGAGTTAGTGATCACTGATGACGTTCTCGCCCCTTCTACTGTAGATGTCGTGGGCTCACCTGTTTCTGTTGATGCCTCTCATCAAGTACCTTCTTCTATTTTTCTAGCTTTATCAGTTATATATGGAACCCACATCAGCCTCGGATGTAGTCGGTGCCTTCTTATGTTGCCTCGCTTGCTCCCTAGGCCAATCTTGATGAGGGGAGTACGGGTATCCTCCCTATCATTGAGGCGGAAGGTGACATCGCTGCCTCTCTTGTCGATGGCACCCCCAATTGGATAATCCTGCCAGGCCGACTGCCGTAAGTATTTCTGTACTTGATGTCTTAACATGATTACCTTCGACTTGTCTAACTTCTCTTTGTTTGAGTCCTTCGTCCAGAAGTTTCCTTTTGATATTGGCCCATACCTTGAGGACGATGAAGTCACCAATGCCCATCCATCGGCTACTGCTCAATTGCCTCTGGAAGTGAGAGAGGTCTTATCAGATTTGTTGCACCGTCTAGAGGACCTAGTGAAGGTCCTGGTCAAAGATTCGGGCCTAATAAGGGATCATTCAATGATATCCTGAACTCCCTCTCCCCAGAGCTAGTCAATGCCCTCATGGCGGTTGTGTTCATGGAGTACCATTGGTGAGAGGTCCAATGGGTCCTAAAGTAGATGGTCGATCACACGAGCCATGCATCATAGTTGGAGGTAGTCAAGACCCACGATGAAGTGATACACGCCGAGGGCATCCTCCTGAATTGCCTTTGGGATGAGTCATCAGCCGCGTCACTGCACCTTGACCAACTGTGGGTATAAGAGGCTGATTTGGCTGCAAGGCTGGATAGTGTACGGGTCAAGCAGGTAGGCATTACCAAGAACAACTTGGTGTATCTAGAAGGGTCCTTCTCAATTAGGTGACCATTTACCGAACTGATTGTCCTTAGACTCCTTCTTCGAACAACTTGGGCACCACCTTTTTATTATAGTACTTGGGAACTCTTGTTTTTTTTCCTCAATCCTTTTAAGGGCTCTCAATCGGATCTACGCTAGGTCATCAAGGCCATGTATCATTAAGTTATAATAATCATCAACTGTAAGTAAGTTCTGTAGAGCTATCCTTCTTGATCTGATATTATTTTACCAAGGTAGTACTACTTCATGACCATAGACTAATTGATATGGCGGCACCTGAGTAGACCCGTGGCGCATCATCTGATAGGCCCAGAGTGCTTCCGATAGAGACTGATGCCAATGCTTTGGCTATTCGTTGATCTTCAGCTTTATCAACTTGATCAGGCTCTTGTTGGAAGCTTCAGCCTGACCGTTGGCTTTCGCATAATATGGTGACGAATTTAAAAGCTTGATTCCCATACTAGTTGCAAATTGCTGGAACTCCTCTGATGTGAAAATTGTCCCTTGACCTGTGGTGATAGTCTATGGAATCCTAAATCGGTACACTATATGCTCCTTGATGAACTTGATAGCATCGGCGGATGTTACCTTCTTGAGCGGCACAACCTCTACCTATTTTTTGAAGTAATCGGTGGCTGCCAGTATAAACTTGTGTCCCTTACTTGATGTTGGATAGATTTGGCCAATCATGTTAGTGCCCCATCATCTGAAAGGCTAGGGTTTAACTATAGGGTTCATCGCCGATGCAGGTGCCCTCTGAACAGCTCTGAATTTCTGACAATCTTGGCACCCCTTGTAGTATTTTATGCAAACTTCTACCATGGCCGGACAAAAGTAACCTACTGTACAGAGTAGCCACTTCATTTTCTAGGTTGACTGGTGTGTCCCGCATATGCCATCATGCACTTTGCACATTACCACTTTGGCTTCTTCGGCATTTATGCACTTGATGAGGACTTTGTCTGTTGTCTGATAATACAGGTCTTCACTGAGTAGCATGTGCTTTGTAGCCTGGTATCTGAGCTTCGTTGGTGCCGTTGTTGAATGATTTTTTAAATAAGTAACAATGGCGTACCTCCAATCATCGCCGTCTAGAAATACAATTTCCACCTCGATCGACCTAGCCATCAACTTGTACCCTGGTGCCGTTTGGGCCAAATTGTTTGCTTCAACATTTTGTTCCCTTGGAATGTGAGTGACGATTATACTCCTGAATCCTGTCATCATTTCTTGGCACCGTCTGTGATATTATTTTAACATGTCATCCTTGCACTCGTACTCACCTAACAATTGTCTCATTACTATCAAGGAATCTCCCAAGATATCTACCGCATCAGCGCCAACTTCCTCTAACATTCGCAATCCTTTTAATACTGCTTCATACTCAACTTGATTATTCGTGGAAAAAGGCATGATGTTGTATGCAAAATCAAATGATGCCCTCGAGGGGAAGTAATTACCAGCCTATAACACCCCAAATTTTTGAATAATAAAATAAATTTAGAAAATACTTTTTCAGGAAATAATTTAATTTGTATTTTCCACAAAGCTGAAAATGCCTAAGATAAATAAAATCTAGAGAAATAATTCAAATCATGGTTTGGAAAATTTATATTATGTTCCTAAGACCAAGATACAATTTTGAGAGTTTTTACAAAATATTCCAACCTTTGCTTCTAGCTCATAATTTATAAAGCATTATCTGTGATTATTTTTATCGAAAAAGGATTAAAAATAGCATTGGGCCAAAACCCTCCATTCTCACTCCCCGGCCGGCCCAACCCGTTCATCACACCTCACTCCCACTAACAAGCGGTCCACTACTATCGGCGCTTGGCCTCACCCGAGTCAGGCCCACCTATCAGCGTCCTCCCCCAACAACTCTACGCCCTGGCCCCACCTGTTGGCGTCGACCGTTAACCCTCTCTTTCTCTTGCTCGCTGACCAATGGTACCCACATGTTGGTCATCTTCAACCTCGCGCACAGGAGATCCTTGGCTACCGCCTTCACTCCCGAGTACCTTCATCATGGGCCCAAGCTCTGGGTAACGTCGAGGATTAACTCCATGTTATGTCCGCGATTGATTGCCCTCGGACCCCCCTGCTTTAATCCACTTAAACGGCGTAATCAAGCACACCGGCATAACTCTCCCCCTTCGGCATTCACCAGCATCCGAGCTTATCCCATTGTCGCCGGAGCACTATAAAAGGACCCCCTGGCCACACCGCACCAGTACACCACTCAATTTCCCTCTCTTGCCCAAAGCCGAATGCTAGCAGGACGTTTTAGCGCCACCCCTCTATTCGAGCTCCAACCGCTGCTCACCGTCCCCAGAGTATGCCTTCCTCCCCGTCGACTCCATCTCCAGAACTTCCGTCACCTCCTTGACCTTGGCCACCACCTCCCTCGAGCTCGACGCCTCTGGAACCCTGTCGCCATCGAGAACCCAAAGCTTCACCACCGCCTCACACGTCGCCGACCTCAACTAGTTGACCCCACATCTCACCGATAGTACCATCATGATCCCCTCGCTATTCTCATCGCATTTCTGGTCTTAGATCGAACCTTGGGTCACTGTCACCGTCCCTAGCCACCTCATTGTGCGTGGACGTCGCCGGAGAATACGACCGACACAGTAGTTGGATTGTGCCATGTCAGATTCAATCCTGGCCACACGATCTCGATCGGATGTCACTGTGCCATTTTTGAGCATATTGAGCCCAATTTTCAATTAAATATCGCTAAAACCCATATGTTATATTTGCATTAGTCAAATGGATAACCCTACATTATAATTATCGAATCCCCAACCTTTATGTGCAAACCCAAGCCATGATATCGAGCCTGAATTCCTTGTGACCAGTATACTTATTAATATTAGAAGTGTCCAATATATCGACACAACTGCTATAGGCTTAAAAACACGAGTCGTAGGTACTTGGATTCTGATATATGATCCCCTATGTCTCCCACCCCTAGTATTCTATTGGTGGGTTCCGGGTGCAAGCGAGGCATTGGTTAGTCACACCTAGGGCACTATAAGGACTGGTCTGCGGGATTCGTTGCAAAGAACTTCCTTACCAACCACAAGTCTAGTGCGTAAGTCTTAACTAGAGGTATGGGTCGTTCCAACCCAAGGCCCTATGTGGAGAGGGGCAAGCAGCACCTGCGGGTGGCTTGGGCCATATGGCACAAAAGAGGGCGCAACATTGGTCCGGTGCGCTGGCACGCCGGCGAAACCTATAGTGTGTGTCTTTGAGTTGGAGCGGTTCATGCTAACAGTTTCAGCATAAGTTCTTGTGACTTGGGTCATTTGCAACACTGCAGTGTACGGGAATGAGTGCCTTGTGGATATAGTGGTACAACTCTAATCAGAGTTAAAACTTTTCGAAAAGCCGAGCACACGGTCAAGGGCAAGTGGAGTGACATCCCACAGTTAGTTTATATTTGAGAAGTGTTACATGATTGATTGGGCATGTAAGGACTGTCAAGTGAGGAGGGCTTACTATACTCCTAGAGTTAGAAGATTTTGCATCATCAATGATTTAAAAATTTTGTATGAATAAACCTGACTCACATTAAAGGCTGCAATATAAAAATGTACTTTTCCGCACTTTAAACCATTATACCCTTTGTTGTTACCTTGCATTATTATTGCATTTTCTCGGTGGCTTGTTGAGTAGGTTTGTACTCACCTGTTGGAAAATCACTTTAAAGGAAACTACGATGAGGATGGTCTCGAGTAGAGACTTAGTCAAGGAAGCGACCCTAGAGAAGGTGTTCATAGAGTTTATTATTTTCATAGTTTCTTTTTATTTTAACCTTTGTGTAATAATGTGGTCTATGAGCCACGACTGTTTGACGTATGTGCGTCATCGTGTGATGAACATCTTGTGATTATTGATTTTCTATAGAATTTCAATAAAGTCTGGGTTTTATTAAATCCGGGCGCTACAAGATTGTATCAGAGCCGACTTGACTGTAGGAAGCCAAACAGACCTGCCCGACGCCTAGCTTTATAAAGAAATCTATTTCGTAAAACTATACTTCATATTTTTCTCCACTCCATTACTCTTTAAACTTTGTCTTCTTTGTACATGCCGACCCACGTTCGCAGTTTCTGCCGGGAGTCCACTTGTTTCATCCAAGAGCTCTGTATGTTGGCAGTTTTCCTACAATACACCCATGAACCAGAGTAACGTGAGATCTACCAGATCAGCGAGAGTGGCCCATGCCAAGTGTTGGCGTAAAAGATTACACTAACAGGTTTCTGAAGATTAGAAACTAACAAACGAAGTGTTTGCGAAGAGAACTGTTCTAAGCCTCCGAAAGGATAATAACTTAGAATAGTTCGAATGCATGTATTGAATAACTTGTATTCGGTCCCTATTACAGGGTAAAACGGGGGGTATTTATAGGCTCAAACATTAAGGAAAAGACATGTTTACCCCTCTATTACAACCGACATAGTGGAAACTATTCGGTACCCTTAATAGGGCTAAAATGGTAAAAGACTAATCTAATGAGAAAGAAGATAAGTCTTCCATCTTAGCTGGCAGAAAATATCTCAAAAGAGTCCATGTTCGAGGATATACTCCGAACTAAGATCTATCTTCATACTTCGAGCTTGACTCAAGGCATCTCTGAAGATGCATGTTGGAAACCTTTGAATCCATTATCTGTCTTTGTGTTGTTACTGCAATAACCCTGAGAATGGAATATTTTTCCCCAACAGTAGCCCCTCGAATACGCTTTTCCGTTAAACCTGTAATGTTAGGAGAGCAGTATACGGAAGAAAAAATAACCATGCATAGGGGTTATTAGATTTTAATTTATCTCCGAAATGTATGAAGATATAAAACTTCGAATCAGTTTTAAGACAATTACTTTAGAACCATCTTAGAACTAACTCAGGAAGCTCGAAAGCCTTTTTAGACTTAGAAGAAATAGACGTTGGCTTCTTTCTTCTAACAGAAGTTACGCAATGCGTTAATTTCGGAAAAAAATAATGGGCAAGAATGCGAAACGGCATGGATAAACGGTAAAAAATGTAAAGTTCGGGCTATAAATAGAGGGCCTAGACCTTTCCTGAGTACCTTTCCACCGCTTTCTTGCAAACAAGCCATTCTTTGAGCCCTAGCCTCCATTCTTCTTCCAAAGCAACTCATTAGTTTCAATGGCGAAAACCAAAGGTTCTGGAGCACCTTCAGCCTTGGCTCGACAGCAGGTTGCTGCTGCAGCAGCGGCTGCGTCATTAGCGACGGCAGCTCCAATACCCGCAGCGACAACCATGGTGGCGGGAGGAGGAAATCCCCAAAATATTGGTGATCAAGGCGTCTTCCCGGCATCAACAAAATACATGGATCAATCCTTCTAACTGGGGCCTTCAACCTGCAAAAGAGAATCACTGGCGGCCGCAGTAGAGGGCAAAATTAGTTCGGGAGTTATGATCCGCAAACCTGGAAAGGAAGTTATCCCGTCACCAAGACCTGGAGAAGTGGTCGTCTTCGAAGCCTTCTTCGAAGCTGGCTTAGGTCTTCCGGCAGTGGATTTCTTGGCTGAGGTATTGGATCTGTTCCACGTCACTCTCCCCCAACTTTCTCCGAATGCAGTAGCTCATCTCGCCATCTTCGAATGGGCATTGCGAGCCGAAGGTTGTGAAGGGAGGGCAGAGATCTTCGCAGCACTGCACAGAGCTTCGTGCCAGCCGAAGACCTTCGTAGGCTCCGGAGGTGAAAAGCTGGTGGTGGCCTTCGGAAGCATCAATTTCAGACTTCGGGATGAATACGCCCTTCGGTTTCCTACTAAGGCCATCAATGCAAGATGGTACACCGATTGGATCCTGAAGTGGTTTTACGCCGAAGTTGGGGCGAGCAATCGCCTAGCTGGACCCCTTCAAGATATCAACTTCCGAAAGGAAGCCCTTGTGCACCTAGATCCGAGCCAGCTCGAAGCTCGCCTCAGCTTGCTTCAAAAGATTAGTCAACGGTTAAGCATGCGAGACTTAGCCGAAGAGTTCCTCGGGCTCCAAATCCCTCCGTTGATGGCTAACTGGCCAATCGCTTTTGAAGAGGATTCGGAAGGTGGTCTTCGCAAAATTACTTCGACTTCGAGCCCTGCAGGTAACTTCGAAAACAACATACTCTAGGTATATTTATTCGAAGATTTAACAAACTTAACTCATTTTTCAGCCTCTTCAGCCCCTATAACTTCGGAGCAGATCGTACGCGCTTCGGAAAAGATTCTGGGCATCCCAACTCCGACCGAAAAGGAATGGAGAATCAAGTTGGTTGGTAGTTGGGAGCGATCCAACCGAGTATGGGGGCTGCTCGAAGTGGTTCCGCCTCCTTTGGTGGATTGGGTGCCTTCGGAGAAAGGGCCCAAGAAGAGGAAAGTTGAAGCTGGGACTTCGAGCTCCGCCAAGACTCCGGTCAAGAAGGTGGCTCGAAAGCCAAAAAACCCTGCACCTTCGAGCCCAAGAGCTTCAGTCTCCGATTCCCAGGAGGAAGAAGGCAGGTTACTTGTGAGGCTGATTGACGAAGATGCAGTTCAAGGAACTGCACAAGTTGAAGAACCTGCGAACGTGCCGGAGTCTCAAGAGAACCTTGAGCAAACGAGGACTTCGGCAGTTCAAGAAGATTTACCTCAGGACGAAGTTCCTGTGGATGAGAGTGGAGTCGAAGCCACTGTGGCTTCGATTCCGGATGAAGCAACAAGGACTGTTCAGGAAAATGTTCCTGCAGTCGAAGATTTGACGCTTGACTCGGACGAAGATCTTGCCTTCGATCCGCCAAGCAGTCCAATGCTTACCCGCCGCCACAATGTCGAAGGTAAACTTCGAATAATTTTTCTATCTTTTTTTTTGTGAAATGATACAATGTATAATACCTTTGTTTTTACAGAGTCCACTTCCATGGAAGAGGTCCGTCCTGAAGATACAATTCCTGGACCTTCGACAGCTTTGGAGCCAATCCCAGGAGCCACTCAGATGGGGCCTAGAAAAGGCAAAGGAAAAATGGACCCCCTCCCTGCTCCGAGCTCTGGATCAACTCCGTCTGAGTCAACAGACGAGAGCCAATCTACCGAGGGGGCCAGTCTCCGGGGCTCCGAAGACTACAGCTCAACACTCCGGGCCTTCGTCAAATGAAGATGACCAACAAGCTTTAAGTATGCTCCCCCTTCTAGCTCCTTTCTTAGAGCGAAGAACTGGTCTTCGGATTTTGCTCGAGCCTTTGGATCGAGCTAGTCGCGAAATTGGGGAGACGAACTTGGTGGCCATCTTGAGTGAGGCGGAGAGCTCGGAGCTTAACGCTTCCATGTAACGTGCAACCTACCAGGTATGAAGTATCTGCAAAACAACATCAAATTTATATACAAATAATTTCTTACCTTGGTATTTTCTTTTCGCAGCAAACAGTTTTGGCCCGAGCTGCGAATATATCAAATGAACGAGAAATCGCTCGCCTTCGAGAGGAAAACGCAACTCTTCAACAGAATTTCACTATCTCTGAAGGTCGAGTGACTCATATGGACAGCATGGTGTCAACGGAGCGCAGGGCCAGACAAGGCTTGGAGGCTGCGAATAAAGAGCTCGAAGCAAAAAGAATTGTGCTTCGAGCAGAAATTGAAAGGATGCGGGCGGAGCACGCTACTGCGGGGACCGAGCTTGTTAGGCTCCGAGAGGAAGCTAGCCAGCTACTGAATCATAAAAATTCCTTAACTACAGAAGCGGCTAGGCTCTCCGGAGTAGTAGAATAGCTAACTTCGGCGAAGGAGGCGCTAATCGAAGATAAGCTGAAATCCGAGAAGGTAGCTGCGGAGGTTATGGATCAATTGCTAGGCGTTCTGGAGTACTTCGGTACTACCGGGACGCTTCCTTCTGATGACAACATCTCCCTTCTGCGCCGGTTGAAAAGGATTCAAGGAGTGACGAAGCAAATGAAGACAGCAGGCATTCGTTACGGAGAACTCTCCGGACAAGTGGCTGCTGTTGGCCTACTTCGTTACTACGAGGATCTGGGTCGATCGATAGCTCCGAGCGCAGGAGAGGGCCCCATTACCTTCGACGATGATCAGCTTCTCACTCCTTCCGAAGGTGTGGCCGCTGCCTGGCAAGCCTTCCAAACTTCATGGATAGCCAAAGGTCGCTCTGCGATCAAGGCCTGGATTGATGAAGGACAGCGCCAGAAGCAGGCTCGGACCCAAGCTTCGAGCAGTCAGCCTCCTCCGAACCCGCAGGTTTAGATATGTCTTAGGATCTTTGACTATGTAAAGCTTTACGCTTATGTACATTTATGAATGAAAATTTGTTTATCATGTTTTTAGGCTTTGCCTCATATGGAAGATGTCGAAGTGTTAGACATTAACGACGAACTTCGCTCATTATGGGCTAACTTTGATCATTTAAAAGTTTACAAGCGCCCTCGATTTTTAATTCCTCGAGATAGCTCCGGTGCAATTACGCCCGAAGTAAGCAAAGATATACTATCTTATATTAAAGAGGAAGAAAAAGAGGTTAACTTGGAAACTTCGTCTTTTGAAGACGATACATGGTCCGAAGACGAAAATGAAGCTCGAAGTAAAAAGCCTGAAGAACTTGGAAGCTGGGAAAGGAGCCCCGAACGGATTCGAACTTGGGCCTAGCTTCAACAAGAACAAAAAGACTTTAGAGCTTCGAAGGGAGGCAAAAGAGTTAAACGTAAAGTTGTTAGAACTCCCGGCACTGGAACTAGTCGTTCCAACCCTAGCTCTAGAGATCGAAGAGGTCTTCGATTCCTTCTTGGTATAGATACCAATTTTTCATGATGTAAACTGTAATCATATTCGTTTGAATAATAAATATCGATTAAAATTGTCTCCCTATTTATTGGCCCCTCTTTGGGCGTAAGCAACTTCGAATTGTATTCAAAGATGGTTAGGCACAAAGAAAAAATTTCGAAGTACAATTTTGGGAGTTCGGAGCCCCTCTGTAATTTAAAGATCTTTTAAAATCTTATAAAATGCCTTCGACTATTTGTAGTCTGAAGAATGGCAACTTAGTACCCTTTGTTTTTGAAAGAAATCACTTGAGATAACTTTCAGGACACTTTAGTGTCTTAGATAATTTGTCACTTTGGACTATCTTAACAGACATTCGAAGCTCATGGCTCAAACTCTGTTTTGTTTTGGCCACCTTCGGCTCTTTTTTGCGAATTCTGTCAAACCAGTGGTTCGGAGTTCGCAGTGGTCTCTTTGGACTCTTTTTACGGATGTCTACAAGCCAGTGGCTTGGACTTCGCATAGTTTGGTCACCTTCGACTCTTTTTACGGATACCTACAAACCAGTGGCTTGGGCTCCGCATATTTTGGTCACCTTCGACTCCTTTTACGAATGTCTACCAGCCGATGGCTTGGACTCCGTATGATGTGGTTTTGGGCTCTTTTACGAATGGCTACAAGCCGGTGGCTTGGACTCCGGATTATGTCAGCCCCCACGTCGGAAACTTCGAACCAATGATTCGAAGTCCGAAAATATGATTCAGCTTTATGACACTTCCCTCTCGGTCAACCCCGCGGTTCCAGTGCGTCCACTCGGAAGCTGGAAGTTTATGAGGGGAAGGCACTATCTGAACCATATGCTTTATTAATTCAGAAGATGATTACAAGTGATTTACAAGGAGCCCTTATGCGAAGTATCGCTTTAGGTGCTCCGCATGCCAAGTATGCGCTAACTCTTCACCTTCTAAATTAGCTAGTTTAAAAGAGCCAGGACGTCCTGAACGAACAATTAGGTACGGACCTTCCCATTTATTTCCTAATTTTCCTGGCGCTATGATGCTTCGCAAAACGAGATGACCCGGTCTAAGCTCATTGATCTTAACCTTCGGGTCAAACCAAGCATTCATCTGCTGGTGATATTTTGATAAATTAGCCACAGCTCAAAGTCTTGTCTCCTCCGTTAAATCTAGCAAATCTTGTCTTTCTCCTTCAGTCTCCGGTTCGGTGCTGCAAAGTGATCCTCCTTTGAGCTCCGTTGGAGTAATAGCTTCATCTCCGAATAGCAATCTGAATGGAGTAAAACCTGTGGACCTTGTTTGCGTAGTCCGAATGGACCACAAAATCTTCGGAAGTTCCTCAGTCCACAGTCCTTTTGCTAATCCTACTATCCTTCGATTTAGCACTGACAAAATATTTCCATTGGCTCTTTCTACAGCTCCATTAGACTGAGGATGCCTCACTTAGCAAAACATAACTGAATGCCTAGATCTTCGCAAAACTTTCTAAACGGTTCTGCATCGAACTGTGTTCCATTATCAACTGTGAGTTGTCTAGGCACTACGAACCGACAAATCATATTTTTCCAAAAGAATTTTTGTATATTGTTCGAAGTGATAGCTGTTAAGGGCTCTGCTTCTACCCACTTAGAAAAATATTCAATAGCTACCACTGCGAACTTTAAATTCCCCTTAGCTACTGGAAAGGGACCAATTAAATCCATACCCCATTTGGCCATAGACCATACCGGAGCAATAACTTGAAGAGCTGTTGGTGGGCGATGACTTCGTCGACCCATCCACTGACATCCTTGACAAGTGCGGACCAAGCTCTCCGCATCAGCTGTTATTGTAGGCCAATAAAGCCCCTGGCGATGTGTTTTTCGTGCCAAAGCTCGAGGGGCCAAATGGGTACCGCAAAGTCCTTCATGGATTTCTCGAAGAATTTCTTGACCTTCGGCTTGAGATATACATCGGAGTAGAGGGGAACATACTCCGGCCTTGTATAAAATACCATTGATTATTCGATAATTCCTAGCCCTGAGTTTTAATCTTGAAAACTGTGGCTCTTCAAATGAATTTGCTCCTCCTTGCAAATGTTCCATGATCGAATTTCTCCAATCTGTACTTGGAATACAAAGAATTTCTGCGGAGGGAATTTGTGGCACCGAAGGTGTACTGAGCTCCTCATAAAAAGCTTCTTCTCGTATATCCATGGCTCCGGCTGCAGCTTTTGCTAAGATGTCAGGTTGCACATTTTCTGTTCTTGGTATACTTCGAATTGAAATACCCTTGAACTGTGCTTCGATCTTACGAATTTCTTCTAAGTACTTTGCAAGCTATGGATGCCGAACTTGAAAGCTTTTATCTACGTGCCCTGCTACTATTTGAGAATCTGTCTTTATAACAACTCTTGTAGCCCTTAGAGCACATGCTTTTCGGAGTCCCAATAAAATCCCTTCATACTCCGCTATATTATTGGTAGACTTAAAGTTGAGTCTTGCGGAGTACATTGCTCTTTGCCTTGAAGGTGAAATCAAAACTGCTCCAACGCCTGCTTCGGATGCTTGGAAAGCCCCATCAGAAAAACAGTCCAAACTCCTTCACTTGACTTCTCCGGAACCAAAGTTGCAGGGGGAGTCCATTCTGCTACAAAATCTGCTAAGACTTGTGATTTGATTGTTTTCCTTGCTAGAAAAGATATGCCGAAGGGTGCTAGTTCGACTGCCCACTTTCCAATTCTTCCAGTGGAGTATTTACTTCGGAGCGTATCCCCCAAAGGATACGAAGTTGGTACAATTACATTATGAGCTAAAAAGTAATGCCTTAGCTTCCTCGAAGCCATTATCAGAGCATAAACGAATTTTTCGAGCTTGGAATACCTTGTCTTCGCTCCTGATAATGCTTCGGACACAAAATAAACTGGATTTTGTACCAACTTCCCATTGAAATCCATTTCTCTGACAAGGACTACACTGACAGCAGAGCCTGTAGCTGCAAGATAAAGGAGTAGGGTTTCGTCCGCAGTAGGCACCGTGAGTGTAGCAAGATTACTGAGATACTCTTTAATATCTTCGAAGCTTTTCTGACACTCCGGTGTCCATGCAAAATCTTCGGACCCTTTCAATGCTTTAAATATAGGCAAGCTTCTCTCCGCAGACCTTGCCAAAAACCTGCTAAGTGCTGCCAGACGACCAATCAGCTTTTGCACTTGCTTTAAATTTTCCGGAGGAGCCATCTTTAACAATAATCTTCCTTACAATCTCCCCTTCAGGACTTGGTCTTGGGAAGGATTTCTTCGAGGATTCAGAAGGAGCTGAAAAATTTTCTTGATTATCTTGTACATTATTCACTTGTCTTGGATCAAGAGGGGGGCCGTGGCCATATTCCACTCTCCGGGCGATAGCTTGATCTCCGAAGACAGTAAGCACTCCTGCTTGCGTGGGCATCTTCATGCACAAATAATTGTGGTGTGCCACCGCTCCGAACTGATTTAACATGCCTCTTCCGAAGATGACGTTGTAGGCATATGGAGCATCTACAACGTCGAAGATTACTTCCTCTATCCTGGCTAACAATCCTTCTCCGAAGGTAACTTCCAGGCCTATCTAGCCGAGTGCATCAAGCGGAGGTCCTGCGAAGCCTTGCAAAGGACGAGCCGCTGGAAGAAGGTGCTTTCTAGAGATGCACAATTGATCGAAGGCTTGCACAAAAATTATGTCTGCCGAACTGCCTCTGTCAATTAACACTCTTCGAACCTCAGTTCCTGCGATGTCAGCAGTAATGACAAGTGGATCTGCATGTGGAAATTTAATGCCATCTGCATCCTCTGCCGAAAAAGATATTGGCACATGGGACCATTCACGCATAGCAGCTACAGATGACGAAGTTCCAATGTGGCCCACTTATCTGACATACTCTCTTCTCTGCCTTTTTGACATGCTTCCGAGAGTACCTCCTCCGAAGATGGGGAGGACTACTCTTTTCCCTCGGTCTTGCCCTTCTTCTTGCTTCGGAGGTGGCATAACATTGACCACCGGAGGGCGCCTTGCAGCATCGAAAGTTTCTATCCGCGCCACAGCCCGGACAGGCTCCGGGCGCACTTCAGTTGGAACTCGGTCAGTAGTACCTCGACCCGAAGTTCTTTCTAGATACTCTCCTCTCAGAGTAAGTATAGCCTTGCAAGTATCAGTTGCGTGGCTTCGGTTTTCACCGTGAATACAGCAAAAAAGGGTCTGGCCTTTGCCAACCGGTTTCCCTGGCGGCCTCCAGCCGCTGGCCTTGTTTCCCGAAGGTTGTGGAGCTTTTTGGGCGAACTTTTGCGGGGGTGCAATGTTCAAGACTTCTGAACGAGGATGCTTTTGCCCCCTTCTATCATGCTGAACTTCGAAGACAGGTTCCCGCGGCTGTGCCGAAGTTTTTACTTCCAACTTTACTTCTTGCAATACGGACGGAGTAGTTGCAGTTCTTCGAAGCAAGCCTTCCTCCGATCTCGCATATTCTTCAAAATATGACATCAACTGAGAAACAGAAGATATGCTTTTCCGGTGGAGTTTATCAAGGAGGCTTGGATGAATGACTCCCTCTCGAGCTGCGTCAACTACTGAAGATGTAGTCAACCCTCGAATCTGCGACTTCGTATGAGCGAAGCGCTTGAAATATTGCCTCAATGTCTCTCCAGGGAGTTGCTTCACCTGGAAAAGACTTCCCGTCGACATTGGAGGCACGAAGGTGCCTTGAAAATTGCTTACGAACTTCTTCTTCAGCTGTCCCCATGAATTAATTGATCCTGGCTTCAAAGACCAGAACCACTGCAATGCCACTCCTTGAAGAGCTAAGGGAAAACATTTAGCCATGGTGTCCCGTACTCCTCCACTAGCTTCAATTGCTAGGGCATAAGAACGGACAAATTCTCTAAGATCCTCATCTCCGGCATACTTGCAAAGCTTCGAAGTCTTAAACTTCGGATCGAAGCGAACTTTTTGCAGTTCAGGACGCAACGGAGATTTGGTATCAAAGGAGGCGTTCTTCGGGGCTTCAGGATAGATAGGTTCGTCGTCTTCAGGCACTTCAGGAATAACTGGGATGGCTTGAGAGTGAAGCCTATTTGCAGCTTCTTGTCGCCATCTCGCTACTTCAGCTTGAAGACTGGCCATTTGAGCGGCCATATCACCAAGATTGTCTTCATCTCCTCCGAAAGGATCTTCCGGGTCTTGAGAACTGTAAGGATCAGTTCGGAGTGGAACTTGAGGTGGAAGAGGAACTCCGGGTGGTCGAAGTATAGATCGAGTTGGCGGAGGAACTCCGTGTGCTCGAGGAATGGGAACTCCTTCCGGAGTTTGAGGTGGATGAAACGTCGAAGGTCCTCCAGCCTCAACAGTGTCAGGAGGTGTCTCTCCGGAGGTCCGAGGGGACCTCCGAACAGGATTACGAGTTGCGCTCCGCTTAGGAGGCATGATGTAGGAAATTGGTAGAGAACGAAGTTTCTTGGACTAGGTTCCCCACGGACGGCGCCAACTGTTGGCGTAAAAGATTACGCTAACAGGTTTCTGAAGATTAGAAACTAACAAACAAAGTATTTGCGAAGAGAACTGTTCTAAGCCTCCGAAAGGATAATAACTTAGAATAGTTCGAATGTGTGTATTGAATAACTTGTATTCGGTCCCTATTACAGGGTAAAACGGGGGGTATTTATAGGCTCAAACATTAAGGAAAAGACCTATTTACCCCTCTATTACAACCGACATAGTGGAAACTATTCGGTACCCTTAATAGGGCTAAAATGGTAAAGGACTAATCTAATGAGAAAGAAGATAAGTCTTCCATCTTAGCTGGCAGAAAAGATCTCAAAAGAGTCCATGTTCGAGGATATACTCCGAACTAAGATCCATCTTCATACTTCGAGCTTGACTCAAGGCATCTCCGAAGATGCAAGTTGGAAACCTTTGAATCCATTATCTGTCTTTGTGTTGTTACTGCAATAACCCTGAGAATGGAATATTTTTCCCCAACACCAAGTAACCCTGACCCTCATCACCACAGACCTGGAGCTAACCTCCTTCGCCGCCTCGGTTAGAGCAGTAAGCTTCAAAATTGGTTGTCAAGAAACAGCCCTTCAAGAACTAGGAGAACTTCGTCATATCTATGACGACCGCCTAGAAGGCACCACCTTTCGCCATCTGCCATTTCGGGAGCCAGGGTTAGATCGCAGCACCTACGTCAGCCATCTCGATGGCTATGACCCTCTGGTAGCCCGACAGACCCGTATCTTATCGGCTATGAACACCCTCCACACCGAGGCTCTCATACTCGCTGATGAGACACAAGCTTGGGTCGACTACTACCATCAAGAGGCCGACGAACTATGGCAGCAATATACCCAACTCCTTAGCTAGAACCGGGAACTCAAGAAGGATCTTGCAGAACTAGTGCCCACGATTCCCCCTAGGAGGAAGACCCTTTGGAAGGACCTTCGCTGCCCGAAGAAATTGACCAGGCAAAGCACGGTCCTACCCAGACCAGGTGAGGCTGGAACATCTGAAAGGGTAATGGCTGATGATGAGGCTGAGCCTATCACCATAGCAGGATATGTCCAAGGGCCTGAAAACACCCACAACAGCACCCCCGACAGCCACTAGATGGTTATGCTAGACGCTAAACACCGGATGTTTGTTTTTCTTTTTTGTGATACCATCCATAGCGACTTGTGCTATGGGTGCGATAGAAAATAAGAGCTGAATTGTAATGAACTATTTCATGTCACACTTAATAAAGAGTCCATGAGTTATTTTGAGTATAAATTTTCTAAACCTTCTCTTATGACCTTGGGAAAATTTCATCTTCAGAATGGCCAACGAGGAGAACCCGTCCTCCACCCCCAACCTACCAAGCCACACGATGCCCAATGGATGAGTACTAGGGCAACGCTAGACCGGGACACCAGGTGCCAACATCCCTACCTTGGCCGAGATGATGGCCAGCCAAAATCAACTCATCACCGCACTATTGGCGCAGATGCAGCAGCAACAGGCCCACATGCATGAGTAGCAGGCTCAGATAAACCATCTGCAGCAACATCCCCACTTGGAGTTACCTCTACGCCCTCAAGCCCTTGCACCGGCCCCCACCACCCAACTATCAGAATTCCTATGGGTGCGACCCCCAACCTTCTCGAATACGACAAACCTCATGGAGGCAGGGGATTGGTTGAGGACGATCGGGAAGAAGTTGGACCTCCTCCCGTGCTCCGACTCAAAGCGAGTGGCCTTCTCCGCCCATCAACTCTAGGGCCTAGCAGTAGAGTGGTGGGATAACTATCGGGAATCCCAACCCGAAGGTCACTTGGTCACCTGGGCAGAATTCTCCATCGCCTTCCATGCCGCCCATGTACCAGCAGGGGTCATGGCGTAGAAGCAGCAAGAATTCCGCGACATGCAATGGGGAGGCAAGACGGTCACGAAATACCTCCACGAGTTCAACGACCTAGCCCATTATGCGCCAGAGGAAGTCCGCACCGACGCCGCCCATCAATCCAAGTTCCTTTGAGGACTGAAGGACGAGCTCTCCATCCAACTTGTCACTGTTGGGGGAAAATACTTCATCTTAAGGGTTATTGCTATAACAAGACAAAAGCAGGTGATTTAATCGAAGCTTGGAGACTCCAACTCGAGAAGTATATTGAATCCAGTTCGAAGTATAAAGACGATCTCTAGTTCGAAGTATATCTTCAAACATGGATTCTTCCGAGAGCTTCTTTGCCAGCTAGGATGGAAGACTTATCTTCTTTCTCATTAGATTAGTCTTTTACCGTTTTAGCCCTATTAATGGTACTGAATAGTTTCCACTATGTCGGTTGTAACAGAGGGGTAAAAGGGTCTTTTCCTTAATGTTTGGGCCTATAAATACCCCCCGTTTTTCCCTGTAATGAGGATCGGATACTGAGTTATTCAATACACATCTTCCAACCGTTTTGAGCTATTATCCTTTCGTAGGCTTGAAATAGTTTATTCCACAAACACTTCGTTTGTTAGTTTCTAATCTCTAGAAACCTGTTAGCGTAATCTTTTACGCCAACAGTTGGCGCCGTCCGTGGGGAAACTAGTCTAAAAAATTTCGTTCTCTACCAAGTTCTGAAACCATGCCTCCCAAGTAGAGTTCAGGTGGTAGTCCTACTCGGAGGTCCCCTCGGACCTCAGGAGCAAGATCTTCAAACACAGTTGAGGTCGGAGGACCTTCGACATTTCCTCCACCTCAGACTGCGGAAGGGATTCCCCTTCCTCGAGCATACGGAGTTCCTCCCCCAACTCCATCCATACTTCGGCCAACCGGAGTTCCTCTTCCACCTCAAGTTCCACTTTGAACTTATGCGTACAGTTCTCGAGACCCAGAAGGTCCTTCCAGAGGAGATGAAGGCGACCTTAGCGATATGGCCGCTCAAATGGCCAGTCTCCAAGCTGAAGTAGCGAGGTGGCGGCAAGAAGCCACAGACAGGCTTCATCCTCATACCACCCTGGTCATCCCTGACATGCACCAAGATGACGAAATTAATTATCCTGAAGCCCCCGAGAACGCTTCCTTTGACACCGAGTCTCCGGTGCATCCCGAGCTACAGAAAGTGCGCTTCGATCCTAAGTTTAAAACTTCGAAGCTTTGCAAGTATGCTTCCCTCTAGCTCTTGAAGGGGTGGCTCTACGGTGGTTCTGGTCCCTGAAGCTAGGGTCAATCAGAACCTGGGAGTAGTTAAGGAAGAAGTTCATAAGCAATTTTCAAGGTACCTTTGTACCCCCAAGTGTCAACAGGAAGTTTTTTCCAGGTGAAGCAGCTCCCCGGAGAGACTTTAAGGCAGTATTTTAAGCGCTTCGCTCATACGAAGTCGCAAATTTGAGGGTTAAGTACATCCTCCGTAGTTGATGCAGCTCAAGGAGTTACCCATGCGGGGCTCCTTGATAAACTTCATCAGAAGCAGATATCTTCTGTTGCTCAGTTGATGTCTTATTTCGAAGAATATGCAAGGTCAGAAGAGGGATGGCTTCGGAGAACTGCCGCAACTCCATCAATCGTACAAGAAGTCAAGCTGGAAGTGAAGACTTCAACACAGTCAGAGGGGCCTAGCTTCGAAGTTAAGCATGATAGGCGTCGGGGGCAAAAGCATCCTCGTTCAGAAGTCTTGAACATTACACCTCCGCAGAAATTTGCCCCAAGGACTTCGCAGCCTTCAGGAAGCAAGGCCAGCGGCTGGAGGCCGCCAGGGAAACCGGCTGGCAAAGCCCAAGCCTTTTTCTGCTATGTCCACGGTGAGAATCAAAGTCATGCAACTGATGCGTGTAAGTCTATACTCGCTTTAAGAGGCGAGTACCTTGAAAGAACTTCGGGTCGAGGCACTACCGACCGAGTTCCGACCGAGGTGTGTCCGGAGCCTGTCTAGGCTATGGCGTGTATAGATAACTTCGACCCTGCAAGACGGCCTCCGGTGGTCAATATTATGCCACCTCCGAAGCAGGAAGATGGTCAGGATCGAGGGAAAAGAGTAGTCCTCCCCATTTCCAGAGGAGGGACTCTTGGTAGTATGTCGAAGAGGCAGAGAAGAGAATATGTTCGAGAAGTGGGCCATATTGGAACTTCTTCATCCGCAGCTGCTATGCCTGAATGGTCCCATGTGCCAATATCTTTTTCTGCAGATGATGCAGCTGGCATAAAGTTTCCACATTCAGACCCACTTGTCATCACTGCCGACATAGCAGGGACTGAAGTCCGGAGAGTACTGATCGACGGAGGGAGTTCAGCGGATATTATCTTCGTCCAAGCCTTCGTTCAACTATGTATCTCCAGGAAGCATCTTCTCCCACCAGCTCGTCCTTTGCAGTGCTTTGCAGGACGCCCTCTTGATGACCTCGGCCAGATAGGCCTGGAAGTCACTTTAGAAGAAGGGCTACTGGCCAGGACGGAGGAAGTGATTTTTGATGTTGTGGATGCCCCATATGCATACAATGTTATCTTCAGAAGGGGCATGTTGAATCAATTCGGAGCTGTGGCGCATCATAATTATCTATGTATGAAGATGCCCACACAAGCGGGAGTGCTCACTGTTTTCGGAGATCAGGCCACTGCGCGAAGAGCGGAATATGGTCATGGCCCTCCTCTTGACCCGAGACAGGTGAACAGCGTGCAAGGCAACCCGGAGGATTTTTCTGCTTCAGGAGAACCTTCAAAGAAGTCCTTCCCAAGGCCAAGCCCTGAAGGGGAGATTTTAACGAAGGTTATTGTCAAAGATGGCAAAGAATATTCATTTCAGTTTGGCAAGGACTTGCCTCCAGAAGTCGCTACTTCATTAGAAAAATAGTTGAAAAGAATTTAGATATCTTTGCTTGATCCGATGAGGACATTACCCGAGTCAGTCGGGATATTATTGAGCATAGCTTACTTGTGAACCCGAAGGTTCAGCCTGTTCGGCAAGGACTCCGAAAGCTATCTACGTAGAGGGCTATCCTTGCTAAAGATGAAGTGGAAATGTTGTTGAAGGCTGGGATTATCAGAGAGGTAGCTCATACGGAGTGGCTGGCCAACCTAGTCTTTGTTAGGAAGAAATCTTCCGGGAAATGGCGCATGTGTATTGACTTTACATCTTTGAATAAAGCATGCCCCCGTGACCCCTATCCCATGCCCCGAATTGATCAATTGGTTGACTCCACTGCTGGTTCGGAGTTATTAAGCTTCCTTGACGTGTATTTCGGCTATCATCAAATCTGGCTAAAGCGCGAAGATGAAATTAAAACAAGCTTTGTAACTCCTTCGGGAGTCTTCTGTTATGTAAGAATGCCCTTTGGCTTGAGAAAAGTCGGGGCATCTTTTTCAAGGTTAATTGCTAAGGCTCTAGGTCATCAAATAGGCCGCAATGTAGAAGCTTATATGGATGATATTTTAATAAAGAGTGCTTTTAAGCACCAACATAGCCTAGACTTAGCAGAAACATTCAATAGCCTTCGGGCATGTGGAATCCGTCTTAACCCCGAAAAATGTATCTTCGGGGCTTAGGCTGGAAAGTTGTTAGGGTATCTAGTTTCAAATAGAGGGATTGAAGATAGCCCCACTCAAATAACTGCGTTGCAAAGGATGGCTCCTCCAGAAAATTTGAAGCAAGTACAAAAGTTGACTGGTCGTCTTGCAGCACTTAGCAGATTCTTGGCAAGGTCTGCGGAGAGAAGTTTGCCCATTTTTAAAGCATTGAAAGGGTCCGAAGATTTTGCATGGACACCGGAGTGTCAAAAAAGCTTCGAAGATATTAAGAATTATCTCAGTAACCTTGCTACACTCATGGTGCCTGTTGCGGACGAAACCCTACTACTTTACATTGCAGCTACTAGCTCTGCTGTCAGTGCAGTCCTTATTAGAGAAGTTGATTTCAATGGAAGTTGGTACAGAATCCAGTCTATTTTTATCCGAAGCATTGTCCGGAGCAAAAACAAGATATTCCGAGCTTGAGAAGTTCACCTATGCTCTGATAATGTCTTCGAGGAAGTTAAGACATTATTTCCTAGCACATAATGTGATTGTACCAACTTCATATCCTTTGGGAGATATGCTCTGAAGTAAGGATTCCACAGGAAGAATTGGGAAGTGGGCTGTTGAATTAGCACCATTCGGCATCTCTTTCATGGCAAGGACAACAATTAAATCACAAGTGCTGGCCGATTTTGTGGCAGAGTGGACCCCCCTGCAGCATGGGCCCCGGAGAAGCCAAGCGAAGGAATTTGGACCATATACTCTGATGGAGCTTTCCAAGCATCTGGAGCAGGTGTCGCAGCAGTAATAATTTCGCCTTCAGGCCAAAAGGCAATGTACTACGCAAGACTCAACTTTAAGTCTACCAACAATATAGCGGAGTATGAAGGAATTTTGTTAGGACTTCGAAAGGCACGTGCTTTGGGGGCTACAAGAGTTGTTATTAAAACAGATTCTCAAATTGTGGTGGAGCACGTAGATAAGAGTTTTCAAGTTCGACATCCACAGCTTGTGAAATATTTGGAAGAGATCCGCAAGATTAAAGCAGCATTTAAAGGGATTTCCATTCGAAGTATACCCAGAGCTGAAAATACACAAGTCGATATCCTGGCAAAAGCTACTCCCGGAGCTATGGACATTCCACAAGAAGCTTTTTACGAAGAGCTCAGTACACCTTTGGTAACGCAGATCCCTTCTGCGGAAGTCCTTTGCATTCCAAGTAAAGATTGGCGAAGTTCAATTATGGAATTGTTGCAAGGAGAAGCAAATTTGCAAGAAGGGCCACAGCTTTCGAGGTTGAAGCTCAGAATTCAAAATTATCATATAATCAACGGTATTTTGTACAAGGTCGGAGTATGTTCCCCTCTGCTCCGATGTATATCTCAAGCCGAAGGTCAATAGATTATTCGAGGAATTCATGAAGGAATTTGCGGTAGCCATCTGGCCCATCGAGCTTTGGTAGGAAAAACACTTCGCCAGGGGCTTTATTGGCCTGCAATAGTAGCTAATGCAGAGAACTTAGTCCGCACCTGCCAGGGTTGTCAATGGATGGGAAGAAGTCATCGCCCGCCAACAACTCTTCAAGTCATTGCCCTGGTATGGCCCATGGCCAGATGGGGCATGGACCTTATTGGCCCCTACCTAGTAGCAAAAGGAAATTTGAAATTCGCAGTGGTAGCAATTGAGTAATTTTCCAAGTGGGTCGAAGGAGAGCCCCTAACATCTATCACTTCGAATAATGTACAAAAATTTTCTGGAAAAATATCATATGTCGGTTCGGAGTGCGTCGGCAACTCACAGTTGACAATGGAACACAATTTGATGCAGAGCCCTTCAAGAAGTTTTGTGAAGATCTAGGCATCCAATTATGCTTTGCTGCAGTGCGACATCCTCAGTCTAACGGAGCTGTTGAAAGAGCTCATGGCAATATCTTGTCAGGGCTGAATCGAAGAATAGTGGGATTGGCGAAAGGATTGTGGACCGAAGAGCTCCCAAAGATTCTATGGTCCATCCGGACCACTCAAACAAGATCCACGGGTTTCACTCCTTTCAGACTACTATTCGGAGACGAAGCTATGATGCCAACGGAGCTTAAAGGAGGATCCCTTCGCAGCACCGAACCGGAAATAGAAGCAAAAAGGCAAACTTCGCTTGATTTAACAGAAGAAACAAGACTTCGAGCTGTCGCCAATTTATCAAAGTATCAACAGCAGACGAAGACTTGGTTTGACCCGAAGGTTAAGCTTAACGAACTTAAGTCGGGTCATCTTGTTGTGCGAAGTGTTATAGCACCAGGGAAACTAGGGAATAAATGGAAAGGTCCATATATAATTCTCCGTTCAGGACGCCCTGGTTCTTTTAAGTTAGCTACTTTAGAAGGTGAAGAGTTAACGCATACATGACATGCGGAGCACTTAAAGCGATATTTCGCATAGGGGCTCTTTGTAATCATTTGTAAACACCTTCTGAATTAATAAAGCTCATACTTCTAGTGGACACACTGAAAGAACAAAGTTGGCTAGGAGAGAAGTGTCATTAATTTGAACCAATTTTTCGGACTTCGAACCACTGGTTTGAAGCTTCCGATGAGGTGGGAAAGTCACTAAAAAATGGATTCCAAGCCACCGGCTTGAAAGCATCCGTAAAAAGAGTCGAAGGAGACCAAATAATGCGGATTCCAAGCTCCGGCTTGAAAGCATCCGTAAAAAGAGTCGAAGGAGACCAAATAATGCGGATTCCAAGCTCCGACTTGAAAGCATCCGTAAAAAGAGTCCAAGGAGACCACTGCGAATTCCAAACCACCGGTTTGATAGCATTCGCAAAAAGAGCCGAAGGAGGCCAAAACAAAAACGAGTTTGAGCTGATAAGCTTCGAATATCTGTGAAAAGAGTCCAAAGTGACCAATCGTTTGGGACATTAAAGTACCCGGAAAGTTTGTCCAAAGTGACTTCTTTCAAACAAAAGGTACTAAGTTACCAGTTTTGCGACTCCAAGTAGTCAGACATTTTATAAGATTTTAATCAATCTTTAAATTGCTGAGGGGCTCCGAGCCTCCAAAATTGTGCTCCTAAGTTTTTCTTTGCGCCTAACCATCTTCGAGTATAGTTCGAAGTTGCTTACGCCCAAAGAGGGGCTGGGAAGTAGGGAGACAATTTTCAAAAAATCAATATTTACTATTCGAACAAATTACAATTACATCACGAAAAATCGGTGTCTATGCCGAGAAGGAATCGAAGACCCCTTCGATCTCTAGAGTTACCACTAAACTCAGAACGACTAGTTCTAGAGACAGGAGTTCTAACAACTTTGTGTTAACTCTTCTACCTCCCTTCGAAGCTCTAAAATCTTTTTGTTCTTGTTGAAGTTCAGCCCAAGTTCGAAGTCGTTCGGGGCTCCTCTCCCAGCTTTGAAGTTATTTAGGTTTTTTCCCTTGATCTTCAGCAATACTTTCGTCCTCGGACTACGCAATGTCTTCAGAAGACGAAGTTTCCAAGTTAACCTCTTTTTCTTCCTCCTTAATATAAGATAATATATCTTTACATATTTCGGGCGCAATTGCACCGGAGCTATCTCGAGAAATCAAAAATCGAGGTCGTTTATGAAGTTTTAAAAGATCGAAGGTAGCCCATAGCAGGCGGAATTCTTCGGTAACGTTTAACACTTTGACATCATCCAAACGGGGTTGAGAAGCCTAAAAACATGATAAGTAAATTTTCATTCATAATGTATGAAAGCATGATTTTTTACATAGTCGGGATCCTAAAACAAAGCTAGACCTGCGGATTCGGCGGAGGCTGGCTGCTCGAGGCTTGAGACCGAGCTTGCTTCTGGCGATGCCCTTCATCGATCCAAGCCTTGATCGCAGTGCGACCTTCGGCTCTCCATGAAGCCTGGAAGGCTTGCCAAGCTGCCGCCACATCTTCAGAAGGATTAAGAAGTTGGTTCTCATCGAAGGTAATGGGAGCCGCCCCCGAGTCTTGCGTTACCGATAGCCCTAGATCTTCGTAGTAGCTAAGTACTTCGAGAGCAGCCACTTGGCCAAAGATCTCTCCATACCGAATGCTTGCTGTCTTCATCGTCTTCGCAGCTCCTTGGATCATCTTTAGCCGTCGGACTAGGGGGACGTTGTCGCTCGAAGGTAGTGTCCAAAGAGTACCAAAGTACTCTAGAACGCCTAAGAGATTGTTCATGACCTCCACAGCTACCTTCTCCGATTTCACCTTATCTTCAATCAAAGCATCCTTTGACGAAGTCAGTTCATCCACCACAGCGGAGAGCCTAGCTGCCTCCGTAGCCAGAGAACTCTTCTGGCTAAGTAAGTTGCTAGCCTCCTCCATAGCTTTAGCCTTTTCTTCTCAGAGCTTAACTAGCTCAGCCCCCACCGTAGCATGCTCTGCCCGCATTTTTTCTACCTCAGCCCGAAGCACAATCTGTTCAGTTTTGAGCTTTTTATTCGCAGCCTCCAAATTTTGTCTGGCCCTCCTCTCCGCTGAAACCATTTCGTCTAAGCGGGAAACTCAAACTTCAGAGATGTTAAGACTCCTCTAAAGAGCAGTAACCTTCTCCTGAAGACGAAGACTTCCGCGCTCGTTCGAGACAGCTGCAACTCGAGCCAAAACTATTTGCTGCGAAGATAAAAGCAAGGTGAGAAGTTATTCGAAAGTTGAAATTGATATTGTTTTGCAGATACTTCGTACCTGGTATGCTGCCTGTTCCAAAGCTGCGTTGAGCTCCAAGCCCCCAGCTTCGCTAAGGATGGCCACTAGGTTCGTCTCCCCAACTTCGCGGTTAGCTCGATCCAAAGGCTCGAGCAGGGTCCGAAGTCCGGTCCTTCGCCCCAGGAAAGGAGCTAGAAGGGGGAGCATAGACAGAGCCCTCTGGTCATCCTCGTTCGGCGAGGTATCGGAGCGCTGGGCTGCGTCTTCAGAGACCTCGGTAGACTGGCCCCCCTCCGTAGATTGACCCCTGTCTGTTGATTCAGACGGAGTTAATCCTGAATTCGGAGCAGGGAAGGGGTCCATTTTTCCTTTACCTTTTCTAGGTCCCATTTGAGCAACTTCTGGAATTGGCTTCAGAGTTGTTGAGGTCTGAGGTGCCGTATCTTCGGGAGGATCCACTTCCATGGGAGCAGACCCTGCCGAGACAAAGGTATTATATATATTGCATAATTTTGCAGGGAAAAAGAACAAAGGATTCATGCGAAGTTTACCTCCGAAGTTCTGTCGGTGGGTGAGCATGGGGCTGCTTGGAGGGTCAAATGCCACATCGAAGTCTTCATCGGACTCGAAGTTCAGAACCGAAGGGTCGACTGTCGGAGCCTCTCTTGGAGCTACAGCCATCGCTTCGTCCGGAATCGAAGTTGGCTCAGCAGCAACTTCGACTCTGCCTTCAGTCATAGGGGCCTCTTCACGTGGCAAGTCTGGCTGGACAGTCGAAGTCCCAGCCTGCCCGGAGCTACTCAGAACATCTGGCGCGTTTGCGGCGTCGCCAGTGTCTGCATCCGCACGGGTTTCATCCCCGTCGATCAGGTCAATGAGGATTCTTCCCTTGTCCTCAAAGGAATCGGTGACCGAAGCCACCAGACTTGAAGGCGCCACTTTCTTTGGTTTTCGGGCTACCTTTTTTGCCGGAGTCTTATTAGGAGCTGAAGTTCTGGCTCCCGCCTTCCTTTTCTTCGGCCCTTGCTCTGAAGGTACCCAGTCTGGAAGAGGAGGGGGAGCAACTCCGAGTACACCCCATACTCGGTTGAGCCACTCCCAATTACCCACTAGCTTCGTTCTCCACTCCTTCTCAGCCGGAATTGGAACTCCCAGAATCTTCTCCAAAGCTCGAACAATTTGCTCTGAAGTCATGGGGCTAAAGAAGCTGAAAGATAGGTTGGCATTAGTCATTTCATAAAATAAATATATATATAAAACATGTTGTTTTTGAAGTTACCTGCAGGGCTCGAGTTCGAAGAGATTTTTCGGAGGCCGCCCTCTAGATCTTCTTCGAAGGTGATAAGCCAGTTGGCTATCAGAGGAGGAATTCAAAGTCCGATGAACTCCTCCGCTAGGTCCCACATTCTCAGGCGGCGACTAATTCTTTGAAGCAGACTGAGGCGAGCTTCGAGCTCGCCGGGATCCGGGTGAACAAGGGCTTCCCTTCGGAAGTTTATGTCCTACAGGGGTCCAGCTAGATGGTTGTCTGCCCCAACTTCGGCATAGAACCATCGGAGGATCCAATTTGTGTACCATCTGGCATTGATGGCCTTCGCTGGAAATCTTAGAGCAAACTCATCCCGAAGCCGTAAGTTGATGCTCCCGAAGGCTACCATGATCTTTTCTCCTCCGGAGCCTAGGTAAGTCTTGGGTTGGCAAGATGCCCTGTGCAGTGCTGCGAAGATCTCTGCTCTTCCTTCGCAGACCTCAGCTCGTAGCGCCCATTCAAAGATGGCCAGGCACGCTATTGCGTTCGGAGATAGTTGGGGGAGGGTGACGTGAAATAAATCCAGTACCTCTGATAGAAAGTCGACTGCCGGAAGTTCTAACCCCACTTCGAAAAAAGCTTCGAAGACTACCACTTCTCCAGGCCTTGGCGAAGGGATGGCCTCCTTTCCAGGTTTACGGACTATGATCTCCGAGCTAATTTTTCCCTCCACTGCTTCTGCGAGTGACTCCCTCTTACAGGTAGACGGCCCCAGTTGATAAGACTGGTCCGAATATTTCGAAGACACCGGGAGGAGATCATGAGGACCAACATTCTGGGGATTCCTTACTGCTGCTGCTACTGCTGCCGACGGAGCCACCAGCACTGAAGGCGCCGCCGCTGCCATGGCCGCGGCCGCAGCCTACTGCCAGGCTAGGGCCGAGGCCGCCCCAGGAACCTTGAAGCTTGTCTTCGCCATGGAGTCGCACTGATTGCTGAAGAGGAAATTTAGAGGCAAGGGCTTGTTTGCACAAAAGCGGTGAGAGAGGTATTCGGGAAGGGTCTAGGTCCTCTATTTATAGCCCAGGCCCATGATTTTTTACCGTTTACGTTTGTCGTTTCACATTCTTGATCGTTACCCCTTGCGAAGTTAATGCATCGCGTAACTTCCGTTGGAAGGAAAAAGCCAACAGCTATTTCTTCTAAGTCTAAAAAAGCTTTCGGGCTCCTTAAGTTAATTCTAAAATAGTTCTAATGTAACTTTCTGAGAAGTTGATTCGAAGTTTTGAATCTCCGCATATTTTGGAGATTGATTAAATCTGTTAACCCCTACGCATGATTATTTTTCTTGCGTATACTGCTCTCCTAACGTTCCAGATCTAGCGGAGAAGCGTATTCGAGGGGCTACTGTTGGGGGAAAATACTTCATCTTAAGGGTTATTGCTATAACAAGACAAAAGCAGGTGATTTAATCGAAGCTTGGAGACTCCAACTCCAGAAGTATATTGAATCCAGTTCAAAGTATAAAGATGATCTCTAGTTCGAAGTATATCTTCGAACATGGACTCTTCCGAGAGCTTCTTTTCCAGCTAGGATGGAAGACTTATCTTCTTTCTCATTAGATTAGTCTTTTACCGTTTTAGCCCTATTAATGGTACCGAATAGTTTCCACTATGTCGGTTCTAATAGAGGGGTAAAAGGGTCTTTTCCTTAATGTTTGGGCCTATAAATACCCCCCGTTTTGCCCTGTAATGAGGATCGAATACTAAGTTATTCAATACATATCTTCGAACTGTTTTGAGCTATTATCCTTTCGGAGGCTTGAAATAGTTTAATCCGCAAACACTTTGTTTGTTAGTTTCTAATCTCTAGAAACCTGTTAGCGTAATCTTTTACGCCAACAATATCTAAGAATTTTGTGAAAAATAATGGACTATAAGTACTCCAACTACCTAAGCCTTTGGTAATAGCCACCCTGGCAACCAAAATCTAGCCACTCTATTTAGCCCAAGGATAAGGATAGAAATCCAAGGGGTATTATTTTAGGTAGACCCGATCCTTATATATTGCAAGGGCTTAGACCTCATCCTCGGTATGGACTAGGTTAATGAAGTTGAAGGGAATGATAGACTGCGCCAGCAAGTCCGTCACCGTAACCAATGAGGATGGAATCAACATCACCTTTGAGATGGCCACCCAGGGTCTGAGAAGAACTTCTCTCCACTAGACGGCCGTAGAAGAGGTACCTATAGTCCAAGAGTATGCAGACGTTTTTCCTAAAGAACTGCAAGGAATGCCACCCAAGAGGGACATCGAATTTAGGATCAAGATCGTCCCCAGAACCACGCCGATTTCCAAACGACCGTACCGCATGGCCACAAACGAGCTAGCATAAGTGAAGAGTAACATTGAAGAGCTCAAACAGAAAGGTTACATTTGACCGAGTACCTCACCTTGGGGAGCAACGGTCATATTTTCCCTGAAGAAGGATAAGACGAAGAGGATGTGTGTGGACTATAGGGCTTTGAATGATGTAACCATCAAGAACAAGTACCCTTTAGCACGGATCGATGACTTATTCGATCAGCTCAATGGAGCCTCGGTCTTTTCTAAGGTTGACCTCTGATTAGGCTACCATTAGCTCAAGATGAGAGAAGAGGACATCCCCAAGACTGCCTTCACATCTTGTTATGGACTATACGAGTATACGGTGATGTCTTTCAGACTCACGAATGCCCTCACATTCTTCATGAACATGATGACAATGTCTTCATGGAATTCTTGGACAAGTTCATTGTGGTGTTCATAGGCGATATACTCGTCTACTCCAAGACCAAGAAAGAGCATGAAGCCCATCTCCGTATGACCTTGGCAAAGTTACGGGAGCATCAGCTATATGCCAAGTATAGCAAGTGTGAATTCTAGTCGTCCGAAATGAAGTTCCTAGGGCATGTCATATCTGCCGGAGGAATAGCAGTGGATCCGACCACTGTGGAAGTAGTAACAATCTGGTTGCAAACTCAAAATGTATCAGAGATCTGGAGTTTTCTAGGATTGGCCGGATATTACCGGCAATTCATCGAGAATTTTTCCAAGATCACCAAGCCCATAACCAGATTATTACAGAAAGAAGAAAAATTCAAATGGACTCCAGTCTACGAAGAAAGTTTCTGAACCCTCAAGAAGAGGCTCGTATCAGCCCCAGTGTTGACACTGTAAGACATCCAGAAAGACTTCCATGTCTACTGTGATGCTTCTTGCCTTGGACTAGAGTGTGTTCTCATGCAAGACGGGAAAGTAGTATCATACGCCTCACGATAATTGAGACCGCACGAGATGAACTACCCCACACATGACTTAGAGAAGGTGGCAGTAGTCCATGCACTGAAGATATGGAGGCATTACCTTGTGGGTACCAGGTGTGAATTCTTCACCGACCACAAGAATCTCAAGTACATATTCACCCAACCAGATCTGAACCTCGGGCAGAGAAGATGGTTGGAACTGATCAAGGATTATGACTTAGGCATCCATTACCATCCCAGTAAGGCAAATGTAGTGGTAGATGCTCTAAGCCGGAAGGGATACTGCAATGCCCTCGCAGTACAAGATCAGACCCCTCTGCTATATAAAGAGGTGGAAAGATTGAACCTAGGGATCACCACCAAGGAGTACCTCGTTGTACAAGAAGCCAGGTCTATCTTGATGGACCATATCCATGAGACGCATAAGGAAAACCCTGACATATCTGAGATCGAGAAGAATATGAGAAGGGGAAAAGCCCCAGGGTTCTCCGAAGATGAAGTTGGCATTGTATGGTTCGGAACTAGGATATGCATGCCCAATAAGCCCGAGCTGAAGGCTCTCATTCTTTTAGAAGCCCATGAAACCTTGTACTCCATACATCCCGAAAGTACCAAGATGTATTAGGACTTGAAAGAGAAATAATGGTGGGTCAGTATGAAAAGAGAGATAGCTGAATAAGTGGCAAGGTGTGACACTTGTCAACGAGTCAAAGCAGAGCACTAGAGACATGCTGGTCTTTTACAACCCCTTAAGGTTCCCGAATAGAAGTAGAAAGAAGTGGGGATGGACTTCATCACTGGACTACACAGGACCTAGGCCGGGTATGATTCCATTTGGGTGATCATCGATCGAATCACTATGGTGGCTAATTTCATCCCCGTCAAGATGACGTATAGTGGTTCGAAGCTAGCTGATCTGTACATGACCTGGATCGTGTGTTTACACGGGGTTACAAGGAATATTGTGTCCGACCGAGGTAGTCAGTTCACCTCCAAGTTTTGGAAGAATCTTTAGGAAGAGTTCGGTACTAGGCTAAACTTCAGCACAACATATCATCCGCAGTCCTATGGTAAGACTGAACGGGTAAACCAAGTGTTGGAATATATGCTTAGGTCCTATGCCATAGACTTTGGTGGAATGTGGGACAAGAGTTTGCCCTATGAAGAGTTCTCCTTCAACAATAGCTATCAGGTCAGCCTATAGATGTTACCATTCGAGGCGTTATATGGACGTAAGTGTTGAACGCCGCTGCTATGGGATCAAACTAGTGAATCCTAGTTGTTTGGTATGGACATTCTGCGAGAGGCCGAAGCTAAAGTCAAGGTCATTAGGGACAGATTGAAGTTAGGCCAACAATCGACGCAGAGATTTAGCCTTCGAGGAAGGCGATTACGTCTATCTTCGAGTCACTCCCCTCCGAGGCACTCAAAGGTTCAACATGAAGGGGAAGTTAGCTCCCCGTTATGTTGGCCCATTTCAGATCGTTTGTCGACAATGAGAGGTTGCATACCAGTTGGAGCTACCACCCTCCTTAGCCAGAGAACATGGTGTGTTTCATGTCTCCCAATTGAAGAAGTATCTTCGAGTACCCACCAAACGAGCAGATCTCCAGCAGCTCGACATCCAAGGAGACTTGACCTATATTGAGAAGCCCATCCAGATCCTATAGGTCAAGGAAAGAGTGACCATAAATCGAGTGGTTCGTTTCTGCAAGGTTCAGTGGAATAACCACCCTGTCGAAGAAGCCACCTAGGGAAATGAGGATGACCTAAAAGCCCAATACCCTGAGTTATTCTAGGAACCTTCCGAATCTCGGGACGAGATTCTTTGTAAGGGGGATAGGTTTGTAACACCCCAAATTTTTGAACAATAAAATAAATTCATAAAATACTTTTTCAGGAAATAATTAAAATGCCTAAGATAAATTAAATCTAGAGAAATAATTCAAATCATGGTCTGGAAAATTTATATTATGTTCCTAAGACTAAGATACAATTTTGAGAGTTTTTACAAATTTTTCTAACCTTTGCTTCTAACTCATAATTTATAAAGCACTATCTGTGATTATTTTTATTCAAAAAAGTATTATAAATAGCATTGGGCCGAAACCCTCCATTCTCTCCCCGGCCGGCCCAACCCGTTCATCACACCTCACTCCAACTGACAAGCGGGACCTGCCTATCGGCGCGCTCGGCCTCACCCGAGCCAGGCCCACCAGTCAGCCTCCGCCCCCCACAACTCCACGCCCTGGCCCCACCTGTCGGCGCCGACCATTAGATTTACTCTAAAAATTACCATTTTAATTTTAGAAGCTTTATATCTTTATTCTCTTCAACTTAGACCAATAAAATCCATATTCTTGTATTGGGATTTTATATTGTTTTAATTGAATGTTATCTCCCGTTTTATTTACCGAGAAGATTACGACACCGTAGAGGAGTACGAGTATTTCCCCGAAATTTCCCCTGCCACCTTTGCTGACCAAGGCAAGTCACCGACCCTATTTGTGAGCATATTGAGCCCAGTTTTCAATTAAATATCATTAAAACTCAAAGGTTATATTTGCATTAGTCAAATGGATAACCCTACATTATAATTATCGAATCCCCGACCTTGATGTGAAAACCCAAGACATGCTATCGAGCCTGAATTCCTTCTCACCGGTATACTTATTAATATTAGAAGTGTCCAATGTATCGACACAACTGCTATAGGCTTAAAAAATGAGTCGTAGGTACTTGGATTCTGATATATGATCCCCTATGTCTCTCACCCCTGGTATTCTGTTGGTCTTGAATTGGTTTGATAAGTTAGCATGGTGGGTTCCGGGTGCAAGCGAGGGCATTGGTTAGTCGCACCCGGGGCACTATAAGGGCTGGTCTACGGGATTCGTCGCAAAACACTTTCGTACCAACCACAAGTCTAGTGGGTAAGTCTTAACTAGAGGTATGGGTCGTTCCAACCCGAGGCACTATGTGGAGAGGGGCAAGCAGCACATGTGGGTGTCTTGGGCCATATGGCACAAAAGGGGGCATGACGTTGGTCTGGTGCGCCGGCACGCCGGCGAAACCTATAGTGTGTCATTGAGTTGGAGCGGTTCATGCTAATGGTTTTGGCATAAGTTCCTGTGACTTGGGTCATTTGACACACTACGGTGTGCGGGAATGAGTGCCTTGTGGGTATAGTGGTACACCTCTAATCAGAGTTAAATTTTTTCGAAAAGCCGTGCCTACGGTCAAGGGCTAGTGGAGTGACATCCCACAGTTAGTCTATGTTCGAGAAGTGTTGCATGATTGATTAGGCATGTAAGGACTATCGAGCGAGGAGGGATGACTGTACTCCCCGAGTTAGAAGATGTTGCATCATCCATGATTTAAATATTTTGTATGAATAAACTTGACTCACATTAAAGGCTACAAGATAAAAATGTACTTTTCCGCACTTTAAACCATTACCCCCCCTTTGTTGTTACCTTGCATTTTTATTGCATTTTCTCGGTGGCTTGTTGAGTATGTTTGTACTCAACCGTTGGAAAATCACTTCAGAGGCGTACTACAATGAGGATGGTCTGGAGTAGCGACCTAGTCAAGGAAGCGACCCTGGTGAAGATGTTCATCAAGTTTATTATTTTCATAGTTTCTTTTATTTTAACCTTTGTGTAATAATGTGGTCTGCGAACCACAAATGTTTTACGTATGTGCGTCGTCATGTGATGAACATCTTGTGATTATTGATTTTTTATGTAATTTCAATAAAATCTGAGTTTTATTAAATCCGGGCGCTACACAGCCCTATATCACACCCATGCCAACACACCGATTCGTCGAAGAACAAAGTCTATGGTGTCGGCTCAACATGGGTTACTACTTCATTCCTGTGCTGACTATGAAATCGATTATTGCCTGCCCTTTTATCGCCTTAGCCAATTCATATCATAGATCAAACTCAGTAAGTGCGAGCTCCCATTTTTTGATACGCCCTTTTTGCACTGGGGCCGATAGCATGTGGTTGATGACATCGGCCTTGCATATTATGGTACACTCCGCTGATAGCAAATAATTCCTCAACTTAGTACACGAGAAATATAAACATAGATAGAGCTTTTCCACTACGGGGTATCGGGTTTCAGCGTCCAACAGTTTTCTGCTGAGATAGAAAAACACCCTTTCCTTCTTGTCGACCTCTTGTACTAGGATTTATCCCATGGCTTTATCATCGGCTGACAGGTATAGCCTAAAAGGAACCTCCTTTTGTGGCGGCATTAGCACTGATGGTGAGCTCAAATACTCCTTGATTTCATCAAATGCTTTTTGTTCCTTCTCGCCCCATATGAATTATTGGCCAGGCTTTAACTTTAGTAGTGGTGGGAATGGTTCTATATTCTTTAAAAGGTCAGATATTAATCTTCTAAGGAAATTTATCTTCCCAATCAATGACTACAACATGTTCTTATTGGAAAGAGGCTGAGTGTTCTTGATCGCTTCAACACTACGCTTGCTTATCTCAATCCCTATGTCATGTACGATAAAGCCTGGGAACTTACCCACCGATACACCAAAAGCGCACTTCTCTGGGTTCATCTTCAGTCCATACTTCTTGGCCCTTTCTAGCACTTGATGTAGATCGGCTACATGGTTTTGAGCGTCACTTGATTTCACCACAACATCATCTATGTATATTTCCACCAATAGGCCGATCAAATCATTAAAGATGTAATTCATGGCGCTCTGGTAAGTAGCTTCGGTATTCTTCAAGCCGAAGGTCATCACCACCCACTCGTAAAGTCTGGTGGTGCTTGGACACCGGAAGGTTGTCTTGTGAATGTCCTCGTCCACCATGAAGATCTAATTGTACCCTGCATTCCCATTCATGAAACTGATGATCTTGTGCCCCGATGCGGCATCCACTAACAAGTCCGTGATCAGCATTGGATACTCATATTTTTGGATCACCTTGATTAGATCTCTGAAATCGATGCTTATCCTAAGCTTCCTACTTTTCTTCCATATGGGCATGATATTTGATACCCATTCTGCATATCGGCATGGCCTTATGAACCCTGCATCATACAACCTCGTTACCTCGGCCTTGATGTCTGGATATATCTTTGCCTTGAATCGTCGAGGTTAGCCTTAGTCTGTTGTTGGGTCTGATGTCTACCTCCTATAGCTCATTGGTTGCGGTGAAGCCCTGACCGAGTTTGCCCTCTACTTCGTCAAGAAAGTGAGCTTGGGCTATTCATTGTTAACTGGTTTGACTCCATTACTTGACACCTCGAGAAAGTCACCGTCCTAGGCTTTGCCTGATAGGCAATTGACTCCTTCCATTTTCCATACCGTTAAATTGGCTATTACCACGTTAACTGATTTATCAGCAAGGATGATTTCCACCTGATCGCCGATCCACTATACGAGACTTCGATGCATCGTCGACGGGACACAACAATTCACATGAATCCAATCGTGCCCCAGTAGTAGGCTACAAGACCCTTTTCCTTCTATGACAAATAATGTGGTCGACACTGTTTTTCTTCCAACTTTTAGTTCTGCATTCAGCACCCCATCGTTTCTGATGAGTTTTCACCGAAGTCCCACAGAACTATATTGGTTTTAATGAGGTCTTCTAGCCCTTTCCCTATCTTATAGAAGGTGGCATATGGCATCATGTTAATGGAGGATCCTCCATCTATCATCATTTTGGACATCGACTTTCCATTGACCAGTCCTTTAACATAGAGAGGTCTCAGGTTCTGATGCCTAGGGTCTTCAAGTTTGTTAAATGTCACTGATTTGGGGTACTAGCACCAACTGAGCCAACACCTCGACTTGTTCGTCATTATTATTGGGGTGGCCCGATATTCAACAGGGAGAAAGAACACCATGTTTACCCTTGCGTCTTTCCTATCATCGTGATGAGCCTTCTCTTTAATCCACCATTCGCTCTTGATCCATGGCCGATCAGCCTTAATTTCATGATTTAATTCCCTCATCTATTTCTACCACAATCGTTGCACCCTTCTTTTCTGATTCTTCAAGAAGATTCCAGTAGGGCACCATTGTGGCTTTCCCGTAGTGGTATTGTTATTGGCCGATCGGCCGCTTTCTTCGGTATTAATGGGACTGAGCCTCTCATGCAGCGATGGCCTTGGCGGTGGCAGTCCTTGACAAATGCCAGTCCTTGATCATGTGACTTTGTTCCATTGCTGTGTGGGTTATAATCATTCCCTCATCTGCTTTTGTCATCACCTCAATCAGGACAATTATCTAGTGATGGCAGGCGCAATCCTTCATTCCATTAGAACCTGAAAAACTCACAATCCAGTGGGGGTTGAACCATTAGTGGTCCAGATCATCCTCACTGCCTATATCTTCCATTGACTTTCTTTTGTACTTGTCGACCAGGTTTGACGATGAGATCTGACCTTTGTTGGTATGCCTGTCCTTCTCTGTGCGCCGATCATTGGCATGGTGCATATGCACCATTTTTACCGGGAAAGGATTCCCGTCAATATTCATCGGCTTCTTCCCATCATTGAACTTGATTCGGCCTTGCTCCATGACCAACTGAATCTATTGTCTGAACACTTTGCATTCGTTAGTATGATGTGATGGGGAATTGTGCCACTTATAGTACTTCTTTTTCTTCAGTTTGTTTGACGAATGGTATCACATGATTGGGTGGCTTCTGAATATGCTCCTTGAGTAGTAAGTCGAATATCCTATCAACTTTATTTATATCAAAATAATAGTTTTTCCTCCTTGTCGGACGCTTTCATCCAAGGACATGTGACCTGCTTCTTTTTCCTGGAACATTCAGCTAACCCGACTTCTACGTCGGACTCACCATCCTCGTTGAACTCTGAAAGGTATACCTGAGTGTATGGAACTTTCTTTTTATATTTATCCCTCCTTGCTTCATGGAATCAGCTCTCATGTGCTGATACCCTCTGTACCAGATGTGAGAGGCTCTCGAACTCTTGTGATGAAAATATCTCCTTTGTTTGATTTAGGAGTCCTTGGATTGGAATGCCAACTCAGCTAATTGCGCATTACTGAGGTTCAGGCTATAACATCTGCTTCTTATGTCATGGAACCTCTGTGCATAATCTTGTATCCACTCGTCCAACCTCGTCTTTACTGCCATCAAGTCAGTGAGTTTCATCTTGTGTATGCCGGCGAAGAAATACTTGTGAAACTTCTTTTCTAGATCCACCCATCCTTTGATAAAGTTCACCAGCAATGACAAAAACCACGTGAAGGACGATCCTGATAGTGACAGCGGGAAGAACCATACCTTGAGCGCTTCCTAGGGCGATGCCACCCCACATTGGGTGAGAAAACGGCTAATGTGCTCGATCATAGAGACCGAGTATTGCCCTGAGAACTTGGTGAAGTCAGGAATTTTGTATCGGCTCGGTAGTGGCACCCGATCAAACCACTCTAGGTACTACCACCGATACACATACGTCTAGTCATTGGGCTTGAGCCTAAATTGGTCTCGAATAACTTCAGTGATCCATTTCACCCAATCATCCTCCTGCTAGTTCGGCATGGGATACCAGTCAGTCATTGGAGCATGTTGGTATTGATCTAGTCAAACAACATTGTATTTGTGTTCTTCATTGGAATAGGGTGGTACTCCGTAGTACGCAGTCTGATGGTATCCCTAGGGGATGCCATCGGGTGCCGCCCTTGGCGGCACGAGGTCGGGCAGCATATTCCTCACAACTCCGTATGTTGGTTAGGGTACTTCTTTCCTTATCAGCTCTTGTGGTGCAGTAGAAGGCTGGGACGATGGCATGCCCCTCTCGAAGACGTATGTGTTCTATGATGGGTCCTATCTATCTAGCCCATGGAGCACAAGGGTAGGTAGCGGGGCCGTTATGTTCCCTTCGACACCAAACGAAGTGTTCGGTGTATCCTGTCTCACCGGCCCTTACGTTGGTGGCTCTGTCCAAGGGTGTTGAGTATTTTGCAGTATATGGGGATGATTGATAGGAAAGTACACTAGGCCTTGCAGTGGCTCTTGAGCTATCGTGTCGTCAACAGTCTTCTTGATCAGTCCATGCAAGGTATTGACCAATACCTTGGACTGATTGATGAGAGCGTGATGGAGAGCGTTGTCGATGGCTTCTTAAAAACTGATCCGAGGACTCTCAATCCATTGGACGATCTCGCTAGTCAAGGCTGGCTTTGGCAATTGATTTCTACAGATGGGGCTAGATCAGATCATGCCGAAGGCCTCGAGTCATAACTTCTAGTAGTTTTCTACATGGTCCTGTATCTCCACCCTCTATTCATCGATCAATGCCTCCATGGTTACGAAAATGATGTTATTGTTATCAATTTTGGCTGCCATGCATGAGTCATCTGAAGGGTGTCCCACCGGGCATACCAAAAAAGTGTGTTGGTGACATTTTTTGTCACACGCGTGGCTTGGGAGGTCTACTTAACTCTATTGCAGGTCCTACAATCTTAGAAGAAATGGTTCTAAGCGTGCCAATCAGTTTGATCCTGCAACTTATAAGGAAGGGGAAATAATAACGTTAGTAGCAAAGCCAATCAGCTACCAAGCCGATGACCATGGTGATATAAAAATATACATGGGTAGTGGCACTAATCAGCTATCGAGCCGATGACCATGGCCAGATTATCAGGATCGGTAATGCCATCGGCCGATAGGAGAAACATTCCAAGCACAAGGGCCGATGATACCTTATGACGAAAATAAAGTGATAACGTGGAATTAAAGATAACCTACTAGCTTGTACTCCGATAGAAACCGAATCTAGTAAATCAGAAAATGCGTCCATACTATCAGACTATCGTAACAACAAGATTGGACTTAACCAAGACAGTCACTAAATCACGATCAATCAACAGTTCTTCAACATATCGGGCATGCTTTATTCAGATTAATGATGCACAACACAAATCAGATACAACAGAGTGAGATGTCGGACTTAACCGATGAAGCCTCAAACTAAAATACCTAATTCACATCAATCTAAGAGATCGTAACGATGCAGTCTTAGACCTAGCAGTCACACCAAGATAAATCAGCGGTCATTCTAACCGAGCCAATGCCTCAAGAGATTGATACGATGCAGCCTTTAAGAATACCGATCCAGCGAATACGACCGTTGGGGTGGCGGGATTCACCTCTTTATCGGAGATCATAGCGATGCATCTTAGCTCCGAGTGCCAAGTCCCGCCGGGATTAACCTTAGAAGCCAAGGGTGGTGATGCACCGAGAGTAGTTTGTGGTTGTGTTTTTTGTCTTCTAATCTAACTAATAGTTACATATTTACAGTCCAGAGAATTTCCGTCCGTTATGATAACCATAACCGATTCTGGATCTGTCTCTATCTTCCTTCATCCCTATCGGCTCCTTCATATCTGGCCACACATAACAACCTTGACTGACTCCGTTGACCAACCTTTGACCAGACTCCTTTGACTTCCGTTGACCATACGACACTCTTGATGGGCTTAAACTTTTACCAAATCTTGACGTCAATAGCAATATGGAACATCATCGTGCCTCCCATCTGATCTTCTTAATCACATAGCTCTGTTACCACTTGTTACGAAAATCAGGCATGTATGGCCTAACGTAGCGAAATCAACAAGATCGAAGAGACACCATGAGAAGATCACAATCAAGAGATAACACTAAAGCACGATATTTTGGTAACGGAGTTCAGTCCATATGACCTATGACTCCAGGACATGACTATGGGCACTCCTCCCCATAAACAGTATCTAAGCCGGCATCCGAGCACACCGCGGCAATGCCATACGCCAAAACCAAACACCTATGTTGTAACCCGATCGAACACATATTCGACACAAACCTAACAAGTTGAATAAAACTAATGTGTAATGAAATGAGTTAAGGGATATATATAGCATGGTCCTGAACCAGCTGGCCAATACATGAACCTTGGAAAGAGCTCATTAACAGAGTAGCATTGTACTTTTATGTAATCACTTAATGGTTGATTAGATTAACTGAAGTATCTGCAAGTTGCATCTGTTTATGCAGAAGGAACAGGGTTAGAAGTTGTATGGTACATACATGTGGCTAGGGTTCTTTGCCCCCCTTAAAAACCTAGGAGAGGTGGTGGACATGGACATCACACTCACTGCTCACCTATCTTCCGAGCCGCACCGCCGAAAGGCTAGGAGCAAAACCAGGGTTAGAGAGAAGATTAAACAGAGTTCAGTGGAACAGATGTACTAAAGCGTATGGCAGAATAGGGCAAATGAGAGAGAATCTGCCAGCCACATTGCTTTGTTTTGTATATAGCATGTAGACAGAAGGCAGCAGAATAATTTGAAGGCATATCTATTCTCTCTGGCTATAATTTGAATATAGGGGTAATCTAAAAATATATCATTCAGAGATGGATTGGTAGGTTTAAGACAGAAAGAATGCAACTTGGTGGAGACAGACAGAAATGATGATCTTTTTCAGAAGGGAACAAGATGTACATTGTGGGATTACCTTTTTTAAGTCAGGAGCACGAAGAATGTACCGACCAAAAAGGGGGAAATAGACAATAGGAAATCAAAGATATGTTGGGAGGAATATGAAAAGGAGAAACAGATGGAATATCGGAACCTTATTGGTGGTGAATATGACCTAGGATTGTTCATCGAAATAACTCCTTTTCCTATCCGACAGCAGGAGCATGAAAACTCCATTCTTTTTTTATTCAACAGGAACACAGTCCTTTTGGTATTGTACTTAATATGCTTCAAATGATGTATCAGAAATTCACTAAAGGGATCATGTGGTGTACTGTAAAGATGAACACTGGACGTCTGTATTTGCAAAAAGAAGATAACAGACATTGGGTCTGCAAAGATCAAATGCTTTTTTCAGGAGCTTCGAACAAGACTGTAAGTCTTGATGCTCTGTTTCTCTATCATATATCTTTCAGGAGCATTGAACAAGAATATTTAGCCTTCGGGGGCACTGAACAAAATGTCTCTTCGGTTGTTCTGATCGTCGTAAATAATGTTCTTCAATCTACGGAGTAGGACAAGATATCATGTTTTGTTTGGGAGATTTATTTACCTTTTGCCTATCTTTGTGAAAGATAAGCTTGCCCCATAAATGTATGTTAGTGCATGTTCCAATAAGGAATCAGATTCACTAGTCACAACTGGTGGGCACTGTTCAAAGTTGTAGTTCCATATGCCTCCATAACAATGTTATACCAAATAAATTATTAGTTCTTATCATTGTGGAATGAGATTCACAATTGGGCAAAGGAGATTGTGGCTCCTTATGTGATGATGCCAATTGATACTCTACAGATTACATGGATAGCCATGAAACAGGTCATTGTCATTTATCAAGTAAGGTGTAATTTATTACCATCTGGTTGACAACAGACAATCCTCCATGCAATTTGAAGAACTGAACTGCCGCATGGACAGGAACTTATTTTAAAACACTTCTTAATTGACCAAAGTAATGACCACCAATATATACAAATAAAGAATTGATTCAACCAATTGTGGTTATTGCAGAAGATAAGCCCAGTTAGAAGTAGGGGTGAAAGTAGTTCGAATAGTTTCCAACCGTATCCGGAAAAATAGATTCGGATTCAGATTTTTTTTTTGATTTGGATACGGATTTTTCAGATATGGATTCGGATTCGGATATTTTTTCGGATACGGAAATGAATATGATCTGCCTGATATCCGTTGGATTCGGATACGGATTCGGATAATCCGGATAGTTCTTATTCGGATATCCGGCCCATTAAAAATGTAGACCCAGTGGCCACACTGCAAGCCTGCAAGCCACACTGCCAAAGCCCGCAAGCCATGCTTGCAAAATTGCTGATGCGTGACACGCGGTTCGCCATGGCTGAGGACTGTTAGGAGGAGATTAGAAATAAAAAAATCTTCTTTATTTTTTTAAAAAACATTTAAAAAAATAAAGAAGATTTTTTTTAAAAAAATATAATTTTATAAATGGGATAAATTTCTATAATTTTAAACAGAGAAATTTTTTTAACAGATAAAAAAAAATGTTCTTTCAATTTAAATTTTAGAAACATAATGAATTAACTAAAAATAACAAATTGACATATAACAATATCCATATTTTCAATAAATTAATATATGTTGTATTTTAATTATAGAAAAGTTTAAACAAAGATTTAACTATTGATTTGCTTTTAAACCTAACACATTCCTTTTTAACATTCTAATCCGTTACTCTCAAATCTCCATTTTCTTAACATCATACATGAAAACTTTGTCAAAGTAATTTTAATTTTTTATCACAACATCTATGTATCATATGATGATACCATGAGACATCTCGTATTTTTCGGACTTGATTTGAATTTTTTAGAATTAAAATATCATTAAGATCAATGTTGTCCATTGAGTGTCGTAACATTTTTTTAAAAAATATCTTTCAGTTTAATGGATACTGACTTAAAATAGACTCAAATGCATGAATATGATTTTTCTAGAATTTTTAGTTCATTATTTTATGTACTTCTAGTTCAAATTTGATAAATTTCAATATAAATCAAAGAAACATACATAATGAATTAAAAATAGCAAACTTATGTATAAAAATGTGATTTTTATAAGATTAGATATGTTCTATTTTGATCATAGAAAAAAATCAAGTTTAAACTAAGATTTAACTATTGATTTGCTTTTAAAACTAACACATTCCATCTTAACATTCTAATTCGTTACTCTCAAATCTCCATCTTTCTTAATATCATACATGAAAACTTTGTTAAAATAATTTTAATTTTTTATCACAGCATCTATGTATCATATGATGATACCATGAGACGTCTCGTATTTTTAGACTTGATTTGAATTTTTTAGAATTAAAATTTCATTAAGCTCTATATTGTCCATCGAGTGTCGTAACATTTTTTTAAAAAATATCTTTAAATTTAGTGGATATTGACTTAAAATATACTCAAATGCATGAAAATGATTTTTCTAGAATTTTTAGTTCATTATTTCATACACTTGTAGTTCAAATTTGACAAATTTCAATATAAATCAAAGAAACATACATAATGAATTAAAAATAGCAAACTTATGTATAAAAATATGTTTTTTTATAAGATTAGGTATGTTGTATTTTGATCATAGAAAAAAATCAAGTCTAAACAAAAATTTAACTATTGGTTTGCTTTTATACCTAACACATTCCTCCATAACATTCTAATTTGTTACTCTCAAATCTCAATCTTTCTTAACATCATACATGAAAATTTTGTCAAAATAATTTAAAATTTTTATCATAGCATCTATGTATCATATGATGATACCATGAGATGTCTCGTATTTTTCAGATTTGATTTGAATTTTTTAGAATTAAAATTTCATTATGCTCTATGATAAGTATTGGGAAAAGTCCAATATGGCTCTTTCTGTATCTTGTTTTCTTGATCCTAGGTTCAAGACAAAGCTAGTACACTGTTATGCACACAAGATTTATTGTGAGAACTCTCAACAACAAATTGTTAAATTTTGGGGTGTTCTTAATCAATTGTTTGAAGCATATGCATCTAGTGTACAAAGTACAAAGAATGCAAGTGGCACAAATGTACGGAATGATTGTTCAAGTAATGCAAATGCAATAAATAAGGATGAGGAGAATGATGACTATCTTGAGGCAGATCTTAAGAATTACTTGCATGGCACTAAAGTTGTATAGAGACCAACTAAAAATGAGTTAGAAATTTACATGGCATTGAAATGGAATGTTAAAGATAAATTTGATATTCTGACTTGGCGGAAGCAAAAGCAATGTGACCTTCCTATTCTTTCAAAACTTGTCCATGATATATTATCTATTCAAGGGTCAACTGTAGCTTTAGAATCAGCATTCAGTGCTGGTGGATGTGTTGTTGATCCATTCCGTAGTCGTTTAGATCCTGAAGTTGTGCAAGCTTTGATTTGTACCAAAGATTAGAATACAACACTTAAGAAGAGTAAGTATTTATTAACTTGAAATATCATTTTTAACTTTGCAAGAATAATTAGTCTTATGTCAAAATATGTAGGTGGAAATGGTGTTGGGTCTATCACCGCTGACATGGATTTAGAGAGCATTGAGCTTTCTTTAGCTGCCTCAATGACAACAATGGTTGGCTATTTTTCATTACATATTTATTTTTTCAATTCTATACTTTCTTTAATAACCCATGTATTCATATATAGGGCAATGACATTGATGGAGACCATGATGAGGGACTAGGGGATGCACTAGATCACTTGATTGCACGATTGCACCTAATGAGCGATTGCACAGGATATTTCCCCATAGATCGAGGGGTGTGAGTTCAGCGAGAAACGTAGAGCGAATGGAGAGAAGAATAGAGGGAGGCAGACCTGGATCATGGCCTTGACATTGTCGGTGGTGTCGCTGCTCTAAAACCTCGAGCGTGATGGTCTTCCCCGTCAGCGTCTTCACGATGATCTGCATCCCGGATCCCCTTCTCCAAAACCACCTCGACATAATGGTTCGTGTACAGGCGCGCCGGCATGGAGATTTTGTACCCATTGAGCAAAGATCGGTTGTAATTGTATGGCGGTATCCGAAAACAAATCTTGGGGACGGCCGGAACCCTCCGTCTAGGCTTTGACGACTCCAATGTTTTTTGGTCGCCGCGATTTGCATCGCCGGTGAAGGGAGAACGAAGGCGGCGTCGGGGCTAGCTGTTTTTCATGATTGCCCCTCGCGAATCAAGTATTTGCAACTAAATTCGGGTAATTTAACTATTTGACACATGCCACTTGCTCAAATGTTATTGTAATTAATTATTTGTCACTCTCTTCGTGGACTGTCTAATTTTTTGTCACTTTGCATTGAGCTGACGCCACGACACCTGCCACGTCACTTTTTTTTGCCATGTCACCTTCTTCCTCCTCCTCTCTCTCCCCATCTTCTCTCTCCCCATCTTTTCTCTCCCTAAATCCTTCGGCCGGTTGCCGCCGTCGAGGCCCTTGAAGCCATCCCCACGCCCATCCCCATTGTCGCCGAGATCGGCCTCCCTTGCCAAGGCGCGGGGGATTCTAGAGCGAGGGCGAGGTCGGGGCCGGTGGGGCGGCAGCGATGACACATGTGAGGCGGGGGCTAGGGCAGGGGTCGGCGGGTGTTGGTGTCATTTTTGGTCACATGCGTGACCTATGAGATCTGCTTAACTCAAATGCAGGTCCTAAAAACATGGGATTTTCAGCGAGCCAATTAGTTTAACCCTACAACTGATAAAATAATTGATAAAATATAGAAAAACGTTAGTAGCAACGCATATAGACTATTGCGCCGATGGCCATGATACGCATTTAATCACACATATCGGGCGAGAAAATCTCAGGCATGCAATACATTTAAACCCTCAGATGCCACAAAACAAGAGTCAGATCATCGGAGCAGATTAGGTGATCGACCGATATGTAAAACCCACATCATCAGGTAGATGATTAGGCAAGCGATGTGCTATGCACTCGGGCCAATTGATAATCCCTGATGCCAATGAGATGTAACATGGAATTAAAGATAACCTATCGTCTCATACTCCTATAGAACCTAAATCTGGTATACCAGAAGATACACCATACTATTAAATCACTATAACAACAAGATTGGACCTAACCAAGATAGTTGCTAAATCATGAATGACTCATAATATTTCGATGTACCGGACATTCTTTATTCAGATGAATAATATATAACATAAATCAAATACAATAGATCAAGATGCCGGGCTTAACCGATGAAGCTTCAAAATATAAAATCTAATCTAAACCACACACCTAATACATCATGATTGATAACAAAGCAAGATGTTGGACTTAACCGATGAAGCCTTAAAACTATTATCAATGCATGTTTGGCAAGAACTTACCTCTCGTCGGAGATCGGAGTGATGCAGCCCCATGAGAGAGCAAGAACTTGCTGGGAAAGCAAGTACGGCGATGTGCCGGGAGTAATTTTTGGATTTGCTATGTTCCTCCCTCATCTAACTAATATGTACATATTTATAGTCCCTTGGACTTGCTGCCTGATACCAGTAATATCATACCTGACTTTAAATCTTTATCTTTATCTTTATTTTTATCTATCGGCCCCTAATCTGTGGACACGCGAACGACATAGGTGGACTTCTTTGACCATGTCTTGACCAGACCTTCTTGACTTTTGTTGACCACAACGCACCCCTGATGGACCTAGGCTTTTTCCAATTTATGTCGTCAACACATGCCCCCTAGTTTCAGAGCATAGGCACTACTAATGCATCGAAATTATAACCTCATTTAAGGCTTCCTGCCCCTGTCGCATCAAAAGTCCCTTTAGGCTTCACATCAGCAGAAAAACCTTTTGCTCTCCAGTGCCCTTAAACATGTTCTTCTTCTCCGAAGTACTGTACTTAGGCTATATATTCCTATGGTAACCCTTATCTTCTTCATCCATTTTTCTTTTTTGGCCATAGAGGACTGTGATAGACGTCTCCTGGTTCAATGCATCTACTCCTTTTTTGTTACGGCATCGGACCAGGCTTCATCCCATATAGTTTGACAATGGTTTTATTGAATAGAATCGCCGAAAATCTGGTTTCCCTAGCCTAGGCCTATGGCCAATCCGGTGCTTCGAAATCCTTTCCTCGTCATCACCCTTCTTGTTGAACGTTGCAGGATAAGGTCCACCAAATCCGCAGAGATTGTCCTGACTCAACTGTCGAGGCGTCGCCCTTGTCATATAAGTATCCATTGGCTTCCTTCTTCTCTCTTACACCTTCAAGAAAACATAGTAATACTCTCACCTCGCTCTCGAGCTCGCCACTAGCATCCTTCGTATTGCTCCCACTACCCTCATGGTCTTGGCGCTAATGCCTTTGTCTTCTTCATCTCCACCGTCGGCCTCAAACCCGTCAGGCATTCTAATGGCGACTCTCGCCTCTATTCGTGAGGTACATTCTCAGTTATTTTCCCTCCTTTTCTCTCTTGCTATTCTTCGGTGTTCTTGACTGTATTTTGGCCTTCACTTTTGATTTGCTTTATTTTCTTTTCTTTCATAGAACCTAAAGAACCAGTTCCTGAGGTACATTCTTAGTTATTCCCCTCCTTTTCTCTCTTGCGCATCCCCCTTCTTGTTTCTTTTTGGGTCCGATGGGTAGCCTAGATCTTACAGACTTCATAAATGCCGGAACACAGCGCATCCCCTTCAAAAACTCCAGCATGCTCATTTTAGATTGGCATCAGAGTTTTAGAGCTTTTCCTTCTCCACTCCTATGCTGGTGTGACTGGTACCTTAGAGTTTTAACGTCAAAACGTGTCTCCTAGGAGCAAACAGACATAGCCCATTGCATAGGCCTTACCCTTGCCACTCCTTAGAAAAACAAGCTGATGCTAGCCTCCTCCTGTTATTTCTGGTCTGATGCGCTAAACATATTCTTGTTGGGCCACAGGCTGATGAGTCCCACTCTTCTTGATGTCATTGCCTTGACCTCCCTTAACATCACTGCTCAAGTCAATCTAATCCACTTTCGCTCTAAACCATCCCATCGACTTGATATAAAATCTGGAGGCAACTGGGCAAGTACATCGCCAACCACAATAAACAAACTAGCCCTATTAGTGTGCGTGAGCACATTGCCTTTCTTAACCTCTAGCTCGAGAGGTTTCTATTATGTGGGTCTACCCTTGGGCCTACCTGCAGTCTTCAGTTTTTGGTGGAGCAACTAGTTGGCAACGTCAAGATCCTTCTTGGCTGATACCTCCTTGGCTCTCTCTATCAACTCCTCCACTAGGTATCAACCCGATTATCGTGCGGTAACATAGTGGGTCATCTTGGTGGTCCCTGGTGGTTCCTCCAACTCTGGCTTGATATATATACTGCAAAAATATCTACTGGTCCTTCCTTTGATCTTCTTCAATTCCCTTTTGAGTACCGTGAATCTGCTCTACCGATTACTCATCGGTGATTATCCTTAGGTGAGGCATCTGCCTACTATGAGGGGGAAAAATGTCCACCAATCCTCTGGCCTGATGGTTCAAAACTTTCTATTGTGGTCTCACCTAGAACTATGTCATACGGTATCTGTAAGGACCTTTTGCAGACTAGGAATATCCGCATCAACTATCTTTGGCCGATGTGTTTAGGGACCAGGAGTGCAAAGCTATTTTCATTGCCTGCATCACTCCTTGCCTCCTCCCGGTCAACTTCACAACTGGCCATCCCTACAAACTATCATATGAATTCTACCATCCGATGGTCTATGTCCGGCAACTTTGTTTCGCCCAATTGCCGATTAACATTTTCTTCGTCGGCTAGATTTAGGTCTGTGGCGAGGTAAAAAATTCCTTAGAGTATAATCGGCTCTTCTCAATGGCCGATCAAATCCCCTTGGGTGAGTTCAACTCCTGGGTCGTGTGCTAGTTAGCATCGTCTTCAATCATTGTTCCAAACTCTATTTCTTGAAGTTGGACGTTGTTTTCTCGGAAATTGATGCTGAGGTCTGTCCTGTTGACACTAAAATCTCCCGACAAAGTGTCAAACATCACTGACGTTAATGCGATGATCCAAAAGCGCGTAGACGCCTAGGGATGGGCTGCTAGACGTCACACGATGCTGACACAATGTTCCGATGACCCTTGACCGTGACAAGGGAATATATGGGTAGAGTCGCCAAGCAATTAAACCACACAAGGATGTGATCTAATTGGCCTTCTTCTCTCTCATCACTTGGGCTCGAAGACATTGTAAGCACATGTTTTGGGACTTAGTCATGCTTGGAGGTGCCCACGATGGTTGTGGCTTTGTACAAGGAGCCACAAACTTGTTTCTAGCATTTTTGGCTGAATGGGAATTATTCGGATTGACCTCGATGATTTTGCGCTTGGCATGAACACTTTCCTGCATATTGCTTGTCAGACTGACCGTATTGGGACGGTCAAACCGGGCCTTGTCTGTTGGACCGGCCATGGTAGGCTGGTCTGACTAATCAGTGTGGGGAGCCCAAAGAGTGGCGGTCAGACCAGCCGTACTATGCCGGTCGGATCAAGCCAGTGTGGGTGGTCGGACTAGCCTTGGGGCGACGGTTAGACCAATGAGGTCCCTCGTGGCTGGCTTCTCCGGAACATCTTCACCTCACTCTAAAAGGGTCCCCTCGGGGATTGGGACGTCCTGAGAACCCACCTTGATGACGATGGCCTCAGAAACCCTCTCTGGTGTGTCTTCGTTCTTGTCTCCCTTTTCTTCATGTCGAGGTGGTCGTCCCTATGGTGTGATAGGCAATCAGATGAAAACGTTGTCTCCTCCATGTTCATTTGTTCCTGCATGTTATGAACCTCGGGTGGCACAAAAGGAGCACTCGCGATTTTGAAACCAGGTGAGTTCGCACTGTGGTTTTTGTCTGTATGATGAGTGATTGACAAGGTTGAGTGATTTGGAGTATTGAGTGAGTGAGTTATGGCTTGATTTCATTGATGGGATCGATGTGTGGATATGGATTATGCCAAGGGGATCGGTATGCATTGCGTCTCTTGTTTTGGCTTGTCTCATGTGTGCAGGGTGGAGATGCTAACCAATTGTCAACGACAAGTGATCAAGGGTCGAGCGGGGAGCTCGATGCCAGAGGATCAAGGATGCCGGGTGAAGTTGGAGATGATATCAGGAGTGCACGAGGAGATAGAGCAAGACATGGATGGACGGATGGTCGAGACAGCGTGATGGTCAAGTCAGCGAAACAGAGGCCAGTGCAAGTGATCAGGCGGCTCGAGGGGATCGAGAGCGGGAGAGACTTGCTGGCGGTCGAGTTCGCAGATTGGCGTCACATGTCGGTGATCGAGGAGGCTTTGTTAGTTTTTGCTGAAAACCGTCACATTAGAAAATATTCTTAATTCGAGTAATTAGGAGTTTATTTTTTCTGTTTTGTCGTTTAGATTAAGTGTAATCTTTTAGTATTTTTTCGGAATTCTTAATTCTGAAAAAATATTAAAAGAATAGGGTCTATGATGTAATAAATTAGGAGTCTGCATTAATGGATTTTTCAGAATTTCTAATTCTGAAAATTCATTATGGCAATTAGGTAAATACCTAGAACTTTTACCCTAATGGCATTTTGGTGAATCCTTTAATGAGCTTGCCTATATAAAAGAAAAAAAGACCTAGGGTTTAGGGGACTCTTTCAACTGAACATTTTGGGGGCTACCAACCACAATTTCTATTTTGTTCTCGCCTTTTTGCTGTTCTTAATTTCATGCTTAGTGTTCATCATTCGTATCAAGCAAGAAGGCATCTAGGAGCTTCTAGCGCAGGTACTGTTCATCCTTGTGTGATTCACTTTTGGAGCTGAGTTTTGAACTGTTCTGATGTTGTTTTTGGACCTGAGTTCTTCACAACTTTTGTTGTACAAGTTTCCAAGGTTCCATTTTGAAGTTTGCAACAGTTTTCAACCACTACTGCATATATTTTTATGTCCAACAAAGTGCCTAAAAAGTTCTAGAAACTTCTAATTTCTCGTGAGTGTTGAGTTCTGTCTTCAGTCTGGATTCAATTTTTGAGGTGATTTTTTATCTATTTGGTACTATTTTTGGACCTGAGTTCTACATAACTCTTGTTGTCCAAGTATCAAGGGTTCCATGTTTGAAATTTGAAAAAGATTTTGACCATTCTGCATATACTTTTCTGCCCAACAAAGTGCATAAAAGTTTTGAAAACTTCTGATTTCTGCCAAGTTGTGTTCTGTTTTCAGTCTGGATTCAATCTTTGAGGCAATTTTTGATCTGTTTTGTTTCTATTTTTGGACCTAAGTTCTACATAACTCTTGTTCTCCAAGTTACAAGGGTTCCATGTTTGAAGTTTGCAAAAGATTCTAAACACAGCTACATATTGTTTTTGGCTCATCTATATGCTATAAAAATTCTAGAAGGTGGTCATTTGCTGAAAATCTTGAAGGCTGAAAGTTGAATCTAGAAACATTTTTCTCCCTTCTTTTTCTTTCCGAGCTTGCCGATCATATGCTGCCGTATGTAGTGATGCTTTTCGCCATTAACAACTGCATGTACTACCGAGCACATGTTCCACCATGCCCATTCTAAAATTGTTTTTTTATGTGAGTCTTTTGTATAGAACAGAAAAGGTTTGAGAGATATTTTTAAAGTGCAGTCTTTGTGTGTGCAAATTCAGTGCTGCTGATCCCTCATTCTATCATTTGACATAATATCATATAGGAGGGTGATATCTTCTGTTTTTATCGGAGTCTTTACTACATCTGCTTCCGCTTGTTCATTTAGAGGTACGTTGGATGATTTGAAAAGGCCATCATATTCGCAAGAATTTATCGAGGCGCCTATTCACCCCCCTCTAGTCGCCATTCCGATCCGACAATGATAAAGTAAGGGAATGGGTACCCGACAAGAGGAAAGTAATACGGAGGCCATTGTGCCATCATGAACTGATATGGAGATAGATGCATCGATGGCTCCAGTGCTCTCGCATATCGGGACCGAACCAATCTCTCAATGGGTGGTTCGGCCTTGTCTGGGGTCATTGCCAAGTACTCACCTTCTCGACCCTCTTCTTGTGCTTTTGGAGTAGCATCTCATATGTTACATTCATCTTTTTGTGAGATCTAGCCGACGGCATCGCATTGGTGTTCACCTTCCATACTCCTGCCTCTACATTCTTTGGTACAAGCATTTGTGGACGAGGCTCTCCAACTATGACTGCTTTCCCTTTAGATGACTCATCCTGTTCTAGCCAAATCAACACTTTCTTCCCGTCAAGTCAATGGTGTTCATGGGAAAGGGGTCTTGGTCTAGCTTCATCTTGGGACTAGTGTCTAATTTCAATTGTCCTTCATCTATGGCCGATTGAACCTGTCGACGGAAGACATTGCAATCATTAGTAGAATGAGATGTGAATCATGCCACTTACAGTAAGTGTGTTTCTTCAAATCATCGCCAGTGGGAATTACGTGACCGTTCGGCAATCTGAGGAGTTTGTTATTCAACAAAAAATCGAATATCTTATCGTATTTGGTCACGTCAAAAGCGTACTTGACCTCACTAGGCTGACTCTTAGTGGGAGTTTGCCGTAGCTCAGAGCGAGTAATTGGCTTGGACTTGTTAGACCAAGTTCACTCCGCGGTATACATATCAACCGAGTCATCCTCGATTTCCGATGATTCCTCGTCAGAGTACTCCATGACATGTACCTTGGCCTTAGGCTTGCTAAATGTCATAATGAATCTTTTATTTTTGGCTCGACCTTCCTAGGCTAGAGCCTTCTACAAAACTTGGTTGACTTCTAAGAAATCCTACCCAACTAGCTTTTCTTTCATTTCAGAATGTAAATCATTAAAGTCCAAATTAGCTAGATCTCTCTCAAAAATGTTTAAACTAAAACATTGGTTTCTGGTGTCTCTAAATCACCTAATGTAGTCGAAGATGCTCTCATTAAACTTCTACTTAACCGATGTTAGGTACCAGAGTCTAAGTTCAGTTTCACCAGTATAAAAATAATCATGGAATTTCTATTCTAACTAGGCCCAAATATGCACAGAGTTCGGTGGATACACTCATCTATGTCGTCTACGCCTCTATCCTACGGGAGCCTAGAATGTGGGGGCGCAACACATGGTGGTATCCCGGTGTGTCGGCAATATAGCTCCTCTCAGTTATCCTCGTCTCGTGTCAGCTCGTGGTATGCAACATTCTTGGGCCTATGCAAGTATGCAGGAGAAGGAGGCGCAAGAAGCACGGGCAAAGGTGGCATGGGCGCTTGCGGTGGTGCATGGACTACAGTTGGCACGATCTGACCGGCCATTAGGCTGGCCTGGCCAGGGGTGTAATAGTCGGTCTGACCGATAGGGGAAATAATCATCTCAGCCATGTATGGTGAGGCCATAGATGCTATATTTTTCTCGTACTCCCATTGGTTCTACTGTATATGTGGTGAACAGGGGGTACGCTAGCAATCGGAGTTGGAGAAGCGGCCTCAGAAAAGTCAAATCTCCTAAACATTATGGTATGTAGCTCCCTCGTATTGGCCTCGATCTCCTCTCTATCCTCTCTAGAGATATCTTATAGGATGGGGAGGATGGCATTGTTGTTGTCAATCTCTGCGCACCCCGCCATGTTCATTGGCGTAGAGGGTGTAGTCGACGTAGTCGTAGTAGTCGTACCCACCACCGACGTGGTTGTGCTTGGCGTGTGTCTCCCCAACGGAGTCATTAAAAAGTGTGTTGACACTAAAATCTCCCAACAAAGTGCTAAACGTCACTGACGTCGATCCGACGATTGAAAAGTGCGTAGACACCTAGGGATGGCTCTCTAGACATCACACGACACCGATGCCGCGTTCCAACGACCTTTGACCGTGACAAGGGAAAATAGTGGTGGAGTCTATAGGCAATTAAACCACACCACAAGGATGCGATCTAATTGGCCAAAGTGTGAAAAAGCGATCAAACTGGCAAAGAGGGGCTGGTTGGACCGAAGTATAGATTGTGGTCAGACCAGCCGAGGCGAGCCGGTAAGACCATCAATAAGCCGATGGTCAGACCGGTGATGCAAAGGGGTCTTGGCCGGATTGCTACACGCAGGCGGTCAGACCGATCGTGTGTCGTCGGTTGAACCAGCACGTGTTGGCACAGTGCGGTCAGACCGATGATGCATCGCTGGTCAGACCGACGTGGTTGACAACACCTTCCTTGAGCCACCGACACGTGAGATGACGGGATCCATAACAGCTCGGTCGGACCGCCCCTATGTCATCGGTCAGACCGATAGCTAGGGTGCAGATTGCGTGGGTCTCCGGTGATCGTCCTGGTGGAAGTGTCTCAGTGCAGGGGCTTCTTGGTGATGAAGGTAAGCGCCTTGGCCTCTGCAAAACAAGGAAAATCAGTAGCAATTTGGCCAAGGGACCTAATTACCAAGAGTAACCGATAGAAACCGATAAAAATCTGTTACGGGGATTAACGGACGATTCACAAGTGAATTGACAATGATTACCATGATTATGACGCGATAGACGGATGGTTTACAATGCAAACCAACAAAGATGGACGTGCTATGGCTAAACCTAGGGCAAGAAAGTGTAAAAGAACGATTCAAGGGTAGTAGATTAGATTGGTTTTTGAATTGGAGAGAGTCCTTGAATAGGCATTGCCCCTATATTTATAGGGGGTGGTCTTGTCATTCCTAGGCTTTACTCTTACTCTAATTTGATTATGAGACGAATCCAAGTCATTAAAAATTAGTTAGAGATCAAAACATCCCGCAACTAATAAAAATAGCTTGGACTCGGACTAGCCGGTCTGACCAGGCCTAGTGTTGACACGGAAACGTGCCCCCGCACTTGGGTCAGTCCGGCGATCCAAAAGTGCACGGATACTTAGGGACAGGCCTAAGCGTGATGTAGCATCGACGCCGCGTTCCGACTACCCTTAATAGTGATAAGGGGGGTGGAGTCGCCAGGCAACCAGATTAGACAAAATAATCCAATTAGCCGAAAGAAATATGGTAAACAGGCTAAATCAGCAAACCAGTCGGAGCCCTCCTGGTTTGAAGTCTGATGCGAAGGGTGCGCCGAAGGGTACCTTCGGCGTCTGGTGCGAAGTGCTCCACCAAAGGGTGCTTCGGCGTTCGGACTAATCCGGCCGAAGGTAGACTCCAAACTGATCTGAACACGGTGATCACACCTCCGAACAGCGGGGTTTGGCATGCGATCTCTGATGCAGCGAATTACAGAGTGGTGACGCGAAGGCCACGCGCGGGTGCAACTTCGTCTGGTGTGGAGTGTAGTCGTGGCGAAGCCTGTCACGACGAAGTATGCTTAGCGGAGCCTGTTGTCGAAGTCTGCGGTCCTGTCGAAGGGTGTCCTAGGGACCTCCGGAACCGATCCCTCAGCTCTGAACACCTCTGGCGAAGGGGCTCCGAACGTGTGAACCGGCAACAGGGATGATGCGAAGTACCAATTTGGCCTTAGGACCAAATTTGCGAGGTGTTGCATGGGTGGCGAAGGTAGCAATCTATTACGCAGATTAGCGGATACTTCATAGGCGAAGTAACAAGGCGATAGCAATCTGTTATGTAGATTAACGGGGACTTCACGGCGAAGTACCAAGGCTTACCACTGTTCCGTAGTGGCGGACGGAGGGCTTCCAGGCAAACCCACGAAGAGGTACAGAAAAGTAAAGGTAAAAGTAAAGGTACGATCAAAGCTTGGCTTTGGTTTGGTTTGAGTGGGGAGGGTCTCCACGTCGGCCAGGCCTCTCTATTTATAGGGGGTTAACCCCTAATCTAATCTACTATTAATCTGGCTGGGTAGAGATTGATATTGGGCTGGCGATGCAAATAGCTCTATCTCTACCGAAGTGGGCTTTGGCCAGGCCCATCGAGGCCTGCTCCTCGGGCCAAAGCTTCGGTAGCATGGGCTTCGGCCAGGCCCGTTGAGGCTTTCTCCTCGGGCCGAAGCTTCGACAGCATGGGCTTCGGCCAGGCCCATTGAGGCCTGCTCCTTGGGCCAAAGCTTCGACAGCGTGGGCTTCGGTCAGGCCCGTTGAGGCTTTCTCTCGAGTTGAAGCTTCGACAACGTGGACTTCCGAAGCTTCGGCAGCGTGGGCCTTCGTAGGCTTCCGAAGCTTCGGTAGCGTGGGCCTCCGAAGGCTTCCTGGCCAAATCCCATGGGCTGGCTGGAGGCTTTCAGATCCCATAGCTTGATGGGCTTCGGCACTATAGGGCTTCAGACAGATCCCGGACATGTGTATTTTCGGCCCAAATCACCAAAAATTGATATTTTGATGATCTAGCCATTAATGCCATTTTTTGCTATCAACACCTAGTTTGGTCAAACCGATGTGGCAATGTCGGTCAGACCGACCTATGCCAGGAAATTGCATATTTTTGGTCAAACTTATACCAATTTTACCCATCTTATTTTCTCCTTCTGATCCGTTTCACACTTGTAGGATGATGTTGATGCCCCTTAAGAGAGTCTGAGTGGTCAATCGGTATATTATGGACCCATATCGGCCACCACTAATATGGGCACTAGCGCTGCCACTCCAATGGAGTGGCTAAGTGGAAAAAGAGCCAAGACCCTAGGGCATAAGCAAAAAGGGTCGGTCACCACCGTGCGATGAGTCACAAGGGCCCGATCTAGCTAAGCTGTCCTAGTTCTGACTCTGTTGCATTTGGTAAGTTACCATCATTTTCTTTACGAAAATTCCTCCATTCATTCGGTCTTAGCGTTTATCATTTTTTCTTATAGTCGATGCCGATCATCCATCCAGTCACACAGACTCTTGTTGTTGATGTTCTTCCACCGATTGTCATGGTGTCATCTTCATCTCAGGTTTGTATTTATCATTCTACAACATTCTTTATTCTTTGTAATTTTGGCACTTATTCTTTTCTCTTACCATAGCCATCGGCATATAGCCCGACGGACATTGAGTCTCCTCACGTTGCTTTTGTGACCGACAGTCCCTCTAGCGCCTCACAAGTTCTTATCACCAAAGTCCCCTCTATGGAGGTTACCATCGAAGCTACTATAGTTGGCTCTGGCGCACCGGCTACTGCTACCGTCATCACTACCGAACAGTTGGATGTCACCACCGGGACAGCTGCCGCTGTTGCTGGTGATCCTCATTAGGTACTTTCTTTCTCTTACTCTTGCCTTATCTTCATGAAACTCATATTGCCTTGAATGTAGCCGATGCCCGATCCTCCTACCTTGTCTACCCCCTTAGCAAACCTTGATGAAGGGAGTACGCACACCCTCCCCATTGATGAGGTTGATGGCAATGTTGTGGCCTTTGCCATCGATAATGACTCGCAATCGGCTAATCACACAGGGCCGACTGATGTAACTATCTTTCGTGCTTGATATTTAAATATGATTCTTTCATTTACTTGACTATTTTCTTTTCCTTTTTAGTCTTTCATCTAGAAATTCCCATTTTATGTATCCTAGTACCTTCAAGATGACGAGGTCACCAATGCCCGCCGGTTGACTGCACGCCAATCGTCTCTAGAGGCTAGGGAAGTGATGTCGGACTTACTACGCCGTCTTACTGACCCAGTAGAGACCCTGGTCAACAACTCGGGTCCCATAAGGGCTTGCTTCAATGATGTGCTGGACTTCCTCCCCCTTGACCTTGCTGATGTCCTCACGCTAGCGGCATACCTAGAATACCATCGGTCGGCGATCCAGCAGGCCGAGCAATAGATGGTAGATCGGGCGAGCCATGTCTCGCAGCTAGCAGCGGTCAAGGTGTGTGATGATGCAGTTCTTGATGAAGGCATAGTCCTCGATAATCTTCGTGATGAATCATCGGCCCCTTCATCACATCTTGGTAAGTTGAAGGCGGAGGAGGCCATCTAGTAGCTCGGCTCGGCGAGGTGTGGGTGGAGATAGATCATGAAGAATGCGTCCTTGTGGTCCTCCCTAATCGGATCCAAGTTCAAGAATGTCGACTCACCAATGCAATCTGACGTGCTTACCATGGTTGTCGAGCTATCAGGACGATCCCAGGGTCTGATGCAGAATATTGGGAGATCATTCGTAGTGTGGATGACATTCGTCGGCGAGCAGTCGAGGCCATTCGGCACTATTTGTCCTGAACTGTTCCTCTTGCACTTGTGGATGTTTTGTTGATCTTCAAAACTATATTTGTTGGTGCGACGGATCGAACCAGCAGGTTTTCTTAGTGGAAAATGGGAGTAGTGTATTCAATGCCCTCTTGAGCCTGTCCCTTACAACTGTGGTTGGGGGTATTTATAAGGCGCCCCGTCCAGAGGCCTAAGCGCCTCTGGAACGCCAACGACTACCCGGCCGACCGCCGGTCAATAGTACAGACAAAACGGACTATATACAGTACAGACAAGAAGATTCGACTCTGACAGCGTATCAGCCGTGTCGGACGCTGCCTGCGCCGCCCGACACGGGCCAGAGGATCGCGATCCTGTCCCCCTGTACGTCAGCCTCGTCCTTTTCCCGCCAATGCTCTCTTCGGGTTTGCTACTACGGCCGAGGGAAAGGCCCTTGGCGATTCCTTCCCGGAAGGCGGTCTCCGACGACCTTCTTCCGAAGGACTGCCTCCGGCAGCCTCCTCCCGAAGGGCGGCCTCTGGCAGCCTTCTCCCGGAAGGCGGCCCCCGGCAGTCTTCTCCCGGAGGGCGGCCTCCGGCAACCTTCTCCTGGGGGGCGGCCTCCGGCAGTCTTCTCCCGGAGGGCGGCCTCCGGCAGCCTTCTCCCGGGGGGTGGCCTCCGACAGCCTTCTCCCGGGGGGCGGCCTCCGGCAGCCCTCTCCCGGAGGGCGGTCTCCGGTATTCTTGGCTTCAAATCTCTAGGCGGTGGGCCCCCCGGCCATCGGGATTATCTCCCCCAACAGTAGCCCCTCGCTTCTTTCCTCTCGGGAGCCCTGCGTTGAGAGAGGGTGGAAGCGCACATGATAATTCCGATAATCTTCATGAGGACGAAACTTACATTGAGGTGCTGAGCTTGGCCAGAGTGCGACTCCCTTCGACGGACGTGGAGGGACTCCGGGACGGGCAAGTGCGGCCGGACCGGAGGTGGGGGTCCACTCGAAATCCTGCAATAAGAGGAGGTGGAAGCGCACAAGATAATCTTGATAATTCTCACTGGCGCGTACCTTGCTTTGAGGTGCCGAATCCGCCGCGGCGCGGAGGGGCGCCAGGGTGAGGAGGCGAGAGGCCGGGGGGCTCCGATTCCGAGGGGCCGGACGGGCGCCGTCGGAAGTAATTAATGCACGTGTGGATGGCATCGAGGAGGCAAGCCGCTGGGAGGCTGCCACCGCGCCCCGATGCGCCAGCCGGCCTTAAATCCGGCAGCCTTCTCCCGGGGGGCGGCCTCCGGCAGCCCTCTCCCGGAGGGCGGTCTCCGGTATTCTTGGCTTCAAATCTCTAGGCGGTGGGCCCCCCGGCCATCGGGATTATCTCCCCCAACACTATTAATCTTGTAATATTAACTTGTTGCACTCTTTTACGCTCTGTCTTGTATGCTTTATGTGTGTCTAAGGTCGATGTTTTACAATTGTCCATCTAAAGGCGATACCCTTGGTATCGGCTATTTCCTTGTCCTCATGTTGGTCTTCAAGCATTTATCCAAACGCTCGAGAAATACTTCTTTAGATTTTTTCCATTTAGTGTCTTTCTGAACACTTATCTATCTAAACTTTTGAGTAAATAAGCATTACCAGGAACAACTCGAAGTACCCAAAAGGGTCCTTCCCAATTAGGTGACCACTTGTCGAACCGATTATCTTTAGATTTGATAGGTCGGATAAGTTTCCTTACAAGATCTCCTTCTTGAAATGACTTATGTACTACTTTCTTATTATAATACCTGGCTACACTTGCTTTGTTCTCTTTGATCTTGTTGAGAGCTCTCAATTGGTTTTGCTCTAAGTCATCTAGGCCATATGTCATTAAGTTGTAATAATCATTGGTCGTAAGCTGGTCCTATAGTACTTTCCTTCTTGAGCTGATGTTATTTTTCCAATGTAATACTACTTCATGGCCATAAACTAGCTGATATGGTGGCACCTATATGGACCCGTGGCTCGCCATCCGATAAGCCCAAAGTTCTTTCAATAGCGACCGATGCCAATGCTTCGGTTGTTCATTAATCTTTTGCTTTATCAACTTGATCAAACTCTTGTTGGATGTTTCAGGTTGCCCATTGACTTGTGCATAATACGACGATGAATTTAAGAGCTTGACTCCTATACTGGCTGCAAATTGCTAGAACTCTTCAGATACGAAGATCGACCCTTTATCTATTGTGATGGTCTGTGGGATCCCAAACCGATATACTATATGCTCCTTGATGAACTGAATGGCATCGACATAAATTACTTTTCTGGGTTGAACGACCTCTACCCATTTCGTGAAGTAGTCGGTGGCTACCAATATAAATTTATGCCCTTTGCTTGATGTCAAGAAAATCTAGCCAGTCATATCAATGCCCCATCCTATGAAGGGCCAATGCTTAATTATTGGGTTCATTGCCAATGTAGGTGCTCTCTAAACAACTCCAAACTTTTGACAATCTTTGCACCCTTTCTAATACTTTATGCAGTCTTCTACCATGGTTGGCCGAAGGTAGCCTGCTCTCTGGAGCATCCACTTTATTTTCTAGGCTGACTGGTGTGTCCCACATATGTCATCATGAACCTCACACATCACCACTTTGGCTTCATTAGTGTTTATGCACTTAAGCAGGACCCCATCCATCGTACGATAATATAGATATTCATTGAGCAGCACATACTTCGTAACATGATATCTAAGTTTTTTTGGTGTCGATGTTGAAAGGTTTTTCAAATAAGTAATGATAGCATACCTCCAATCATCGGCTTCTATTTCTGCGATCTCCACCTCGATCGACCTAGTCATTGGCTTGTATCCCGATATTGTCTAGGCCTGATCGTTTGCCTCTGTGTTCTATTCCCTTGGGATGTGTGTAAGGGTTGTACTTCTAAATCTTACCATCATCTCTTGGCACGGATCATGATACTCTTTCAGCATGTCATCTTTGTACTCGTATTCGCGTGATAGTTGTCGCATTACCAATAGGGAATATCCCAATATTTCTGCCATGTCAACACCGACTTCTCCCAGCAGTTGTAGCCCTTTCAGCACTGCTTCATATTCAACTTGATTGTTTGTGGACAAAGTCTTGATTGTGTATGTGAATTCAAATGATGTCCCCGAGGGAAATGATTACTAGTCCTATGAAGCATCCATGCTGATATACTGATTAGTCGAAGAATAATGTCCATGGTGTCGACTCGACATAAGTCATTGTCTCATCTCTGTCCTAGACTATGAAATCGACTATTACTTGTCCCTTTATTGCCTTTTCCGATTCATAATGAAGATCAAACTCAATAAGGGCGAGTAGACATTTTCCAATATGCTCTTTTAAGACTGGGGCTGATAGCATGTACTTCATGACATCGGCCCTGCATACGATGGTGCACTCTACCGATAGTAAATAATGCCTCAACTTGGTGCATGAAAAATATAAACATAAACAAAGCTTCTCCACTACAGGGTATCGGGTTTCAGCATCTAACAGCCTCCTGTTGAGGTAGAAGATTACCCTTTCCTCTCTGTTGACCTCTTGCACTAGGACCGACCCAATGGCTTTGTCATCCGGTGATAGGTATAATCTGAATGGAATTTCCTTTTGTGGTGGCATTAGTACTGATGGTGAGCTTAAGTACTCCTTGATCTCATCAAAAATGTTATGTTGCTTTTCTCTCTACATAAATTCCTGATAAGGTTTTAACTTCAACAATGGAGTGAATGGCTCTATTCTTCTTGATAGGTCAGGTATGAATCTTCTTAGAAAATTTATCTTCCCAATTAGTGATTATAACTTGGTTTTATCATAAGGGGGCTGAGTGTTCTTAATTGCCTCAATGATGTGCTGGCTTATCTCAATTCCTCTTTTGTGCACAATAAAGCCTAGAAATTTGCCAATCAATACTCCAAAAGCGCACTTCTCCAGGTTCATCTTCAATCCATATTTCCTGGTCCTCTCCAAAACTTGACGTAGATTGGCCACATGGTCTTGAGTATTGTGATGAGGACATCACTTCACCTGATACACACATGGAGCCTCCACCTACAATTCAACTACAAGGACCAATCACACGCGCCCGTGCCCGTCGCTTGAACCATGAGGTTAATTCTTTCCTTAGCAACTATGTTAATATTTGTTTGGATGGGATGCTACTGAATACTAGTGATATTTTGTTGCTTAGGAACATGGGAGATGGAATAGAAGAGTTGGAGTTGAAGATGGAGTCGCACGGATGATTTGAAGTCAAGATTTCGCTAGTTCGGACTACATCGACCACCATGCACCAAAATGGGCATAACTTCCTCATACGAAGTCCGATTGGCGCGTTCTTGGACTTTTTGGAAAGCTGAGGAGAAGACGGATCGTTTGCCGTTGGTTTCGTCTCATTTGGCGTCTCGAGTCGACCTGTGTGTTTAAAACAGTCCTGCGTGACAGAACTGGGCCGTGTTGGTCCATAGTCCAAAGTCTGTTCGCCTTCTAGCCCATAGTCTGAGTCTGTTCGCCTTCCACAGGCTGCCCACGACCTATATATTCACGCCAGCCGCCCTTTAGGGTTAGGTTTTGCTTTGTTTGCATCTACACTTGTGTGTTTAGATCCCGCCTCTTGCACCGGACCGATTGACTGCTGCATTGGCGTTTGTGAAACCTCACCTTATCATCGTTTGTCTGTGATTTGGCATTCGACTTGTATCCTTCCTGTTCTTGCTTGTGTTCTTGGGTTCGCTTGCAGGAATTAGCCTTCGTGGCGAGGTCAATCGCGTTCTGCGTGGTTGATAACCAACGGAGATAGTGGTGTAACGATTGCAAGGGTTTGATCCGCCGGACCGGAGCCTTGGATCGCCAACGTCGAGATTCTCCACCAACCCAAGTTTATCCTTTACCTAGCGGAAGATCGGGACCAATCCCCCATCAGTTGGTATCAGAGCTCAGGTTTCCCGTTAGGTAATCTCAATCTGCTTTTGTTTTTACCTAGAGTCCAGAAAACCGCACCAAAAAAATTCCCCACCGAGAACCCCTTTGTGCCTTGCGATTTTAATTTTAGTTTTAACCTTGTTGAGTTTGTGTTCTTGGTCGAGTCTTGTTGCTGGTTTAGTAATCCCTTTGTGTCGTTTGAGTAGTAGTTGTTCTTGTGTCTCAAAAAATTCCCCACCCGAAACCCCCCCACAACCCTATTTTGTTTTTCACATCGAGTCTTTGTGACCCCCCTTCGGTAAAACAGACATAACTTTTCGCTCGTTTGGCAGAAAAATCTGAATTTTTTTGAGCGTGTTCCTGACCCAATTTGGGTGGGTACCCTAACAGGGTTTCCCTGTTAGCCCTCACCAAAATCGCCAAAAAAATCAGGAAGATAAAGAAAAAAATTGGTCAAAGTTTTTGCTCACCGGTCAACGAACTTGTTGAATTTTGTGAGCCACATCCCACCTCAGTTGTAGGTGCCAATTTTTGTGGTTGCATCTCTGGTCATCCTTGTTCAAAAAAATAGAGTGAAAAAAAGGAGAAAAAAAATATAAAAAAAAGAGAAGCGGTCCTGTTAGTTGCTTGTCCGATCCCTTGTCCGAGCTCTTGTCCGATCTCTTGTCCGATCAGTGGCAGGCAGTGGCAGTTTCTGCTTGTCCGATCCCTTGTCCGAACTCTTGTCCGATCTCTTGTCTGATCAGTGGCAGGCAGTGACAGTTTCTGCTTGTCCGATCCCTTGTCCGATCTCTTGTCCGATCTGCAGAGAGCTAATTTGGCCTGTTATTGCTTCCATTTGATTTTTGGGCACATAGTTTCCCTCTATTGCTTGAACTTTCACATTGGGAGCACTAAGGCCAGCAACTTTGACGAGTATTAGGGAACACTTATTGAACTTGGTTTAACTGTTATTACTATTGCTAATTCTTGCTACTCACTTTGCCTTCCAAGCTACACCTTTCTCTTGGTCAGGACAGGATCATTTCTTGCAATTGCACACCACCCTCCACTTGGTTCATCACCTGTAGGCCGGTGACCTCACTGCGGCGTGGTAAGAACACTTGCAAGCGTGGGTAAGGCGCTTGACGGATTGCTTCCACCACACACCCCCACCCCACCTAGTCGCATTCCATAAGGATTATTCTTTGTTGTTTGTCTTTTCACTAACATGGCAGATAACAACGGTACCCAAGCACTTATTGTACAACGTGTTTTGAGAACTCACATGGACCAGGACGACCAAGCACAACGGAACAATCTGTTTCAGACCTTCTTCCTCGTCAATAACTGTCGTGTACGTGTCATCATCGACAGCGGTAGTTGCAACAATTTGGTGAGCCTCGACATGGTAACTAAGCTTCAACTTCCCACACATGCACATCCACACCATTACCACGTACAATGGTTCAACAATAGCGGTAAGGTCGAGGTAACACAAATTGCTCACATCGAATTTTCCATTGGTACATACTTCGGAGTTGCTGATTTTGATGTAGTACCAATGCAAGCATGTTCTCTGTTACTTGGTAGAACTTGGGAGTATGATACTGATGCTACACACCATGGTAGGAGCAATAAGTACACATTTATGTATAAAGGAAAGAAAGTTACATTGCTTCCTATGACTCCTGCTGAAATTGTGAAATTTGAACAAGAAAAACATGCTAGGGACGCACAAAGAGCAAACAACTTTCTGAAAATCAGCAAGTAGCTAAAACACCTTCGAGGCAACAAAAGATAAAGTTGTTTCTCCTTCTTCATCACAAGTTATCAATCTGAAAGGACGTGTCATGCTTGCAACTAAAACTAACCTTGCAGTACGTAGTTTTCTTGGTCTTGCAGGTTTCTACCGGCGTTTTGTGAAAGATTTCAGCACCATAACCGGTCCTTTACCTGAGTTGACCAAGAAGGGAGTTACTTTTACTTGGGAACCAGCACAAGAACAAGCTTTTGCCACACTCAAGGATCGCCTCACACATGCACCTCTACTTCAGCTACCCGACTTCAGTAAGCCTTTTGAGTTAGAATGTGATGCTAGTGGTTTTGGATTAGGAGGTGTGCTGCTACAAGGAGGTAAACCCATGGCCTATTTTAGTGAGAAATTGCATGGTCCACAGTTGAATTATTCTACCTATGATAAGGAATATATGCCTTAGTGCGTGTGCTTGAAACTTGGCAACATTACCTTTTGCCTAAGGAGTTTATTATTCATTCGGATCATGAAGCATTGAAGCATATACGTAGTCAAGCAAATCTGAATAAACGACATGCTAAATGGGTAGAATTTATTGAGACTTTTCCATATATCATTAAGCATAAGAAAGGGAAAGATAATGTGATTGCTGATGCTTTATCTAGACATTATACATTGCTTTCTCAACTTGATTATAAGATCTTTGGTTTAGAAACACTGAAGGACATGTATGCTACTGATTTGGACTTCAAAGATGCTTTTGCAAATTGTACAGATAACCGTGCTTGGAACAAATATGTGCTAAATAATGGATATCTTTTTCGTGCTAACAAGTTATGTGTGCCGGCTAGCTCTCTTCGCTTGTTGTTATTGTAGGAAGCACATGGTGGTGGTTTGATGGGTCATTTGGATCAAAGAAAACCGACGATGTGTTGTCCACACACTTCTATTGGCCTAGGATGAGACGAGATGTTGAGCGCTATGTGGCACGATGCACTACTTGCAATAAAGCTAAGTCCCGTCTAAACCCACATGGCCTTTATATGCCTCTGACCATTCCTAGTGTACCTTGGGAGGATATTTCTATGGATTTTGTGTTAGGATTACCTAGAACTAGGAGGGGGAGAGATAGTATTTTTGTGGTGGTAGATCGGTTCTCTAAAATGGCGCACTTTATACCTTGTCACAAGAGCGACGACGCTACAAATGTTGCTGATTTGTTTTTTAGAGAGGTCGTACGCTTGCATGGAGTTCCCAATACCATCGTTTCAGATCGTGATGCCAAATTCTTAAGTCATTTTTGGAGGACGTTGTGGCATAAGTTGGGGACGAAGCTGCTATTTTCTACTACTTGTCACCCCCAGACGGATGGGCAAACGGAGGGTCGTCAACTGTACATTGTCCACGATGCTAAGGGCTGTTTTGAAGACCAACCTGAAGCTTTGGGAAGAGTGTCTACCTCATATTGAGTTTGCATATAATAGGTCAGTACACTCCACTACTAAGATAAGTCCGTTTCAAGTGGTTTATGGCTTTAATCTGCGTGCTCCTATTGATTTGCTATCATTACCACCATCTAAAAACTTGAATTATGATGCTACTACACGTGCTGAATTATTGCTTAAGATGCATGAAACTACTAAAGCAAACATAGAGAAAATGAATGAGAAATATCGTGCTTATGGTAGTAAGGGTAGAAAAGAGATAACATTTGAACCGGGTGATCTTGTTTGGTTGCACTTGCGCAAGGATCGTTTTTCTGATTTGAGAAAGTCTAAATTGATGCCACGTGCTGATGGTCCTTTCCGTGTGCTTGAGAAGATAAATGATAATGCATATAAACTTGAGTTGCCTGCAGCTTTTGGGGTTAGTCCCACATTTAACATTTCAGATTTAAAGCCCTATTTGGGAGATGACGATGAGCTTGAGTCGAGGACGACTCCAATTCAAGAGGGGGAGGATGATGAGGACATCACTTCACCTGATACACACATGGAGCCTCCACCTACAATTCAACTACAAGGACCAATCACACGCGCCCGTGCCTGTCGCTTGAACCATGAGGTTAATTCTTTCCTTAGCAACTATGTTAATATTTGTTTGGACGGGATGCTACTGAATACTAGTGATATTTTGTTGCTTAGGAACATGGGAGATGGAATAGAAGAGTTGGAGTTGAAGACGGAGTCGCACGGATTATTTGAAGTCAAGATTTCGCTGGTTCGGACTACATCGACCACCATGCACCAAAATGGGCATAACTTCCTCATACGAAGTCCGATTGGCATGTTCTTGGACTTTTTGGAAAGCTGAGGAGAAGACGGATCGTTTGCCATTGGTTTTGTCTCATTTGGAGTCTCGAGTCGACCTGTGTGTTTAAAACAGTCCTGCGTGACATAACTGGGCCGTGTTGGTCCATAGTCCAAAGTCTGTTCGCCTTCTAGCCCATAGTCTGAGTCTGTTCGCCTTCCACAGGCTGCCCACGACCTATATATTCACGCCAGCTGCCCTTTAGGGTTAGGTTTTGCTTTGTTTGCATCTACACTTGTGTGTTTAGATCCCGCCTCTTGCATCGGACCGATTGGCTGCTGCATTGGCGTTTGTGAAACCTCACCTTATCATCGTTTGTCTGTGATTTGGCATTCGACTTGTATCCTTCCTGTTCTTGCTTGTGTTCTTGGGTTCGCTTGCAGGAATTAGCCTTCGTGGCGAGGTCAATCGTGTTCTGCGTGGTTGATAACCAACGGAGACAGTGGTGTAACGATTGCAAGGTTTTGATCCGCCGGACCGGAGCCTTGGATCGCCAACGTCGAGATTCTCCACCAACCCAAGTTTATCCTTTACGTAGCGGAAGATCGGGACCAATCCCCCATCATATTGCTTGACATTACTATGACATCATCTATATATAACTCCACTAATAGGACGATCGGATCATGTAAGATGTAGTTCAGGGCTCTTTGGTAAGTTGCTCTAATATTTTTCAGACCGAAGGTCATCACCACCCACTCATAAAGCCCTATAGCACCTGGGCACCAGAAAGCTAACTTGTGGATATCTTCGTCGGCCATGAAAATCTGATTATACCCTACATTTGCATCCATGAATCTGATAATCTTATGACCAGATGCGACATCTACTAATAAGTCCACAATAGGCATCGGGTACTCATCTTTAGGGGTCGCTTTGTTCAGCTCTCTAAAGTCGACACATATCTTGAGTTTCCCATTCTTTTTCCATATGAGTACGATATTTGATACCCACTCTGCATATCGGCATGGCCTTATGAACCCTACATCATATAATCTTGTTACCTCGGCTTTGATGTCTAGATACATTTCTGCCTTGAATCGCCGAGGTGGCTGCTTGAAGGGTCGATATCTCTGTTTTATCGGGAGCCGATGTTCTATGATTGATCGGTTCAAACCTGGCATCTCATGATATTCCCATGCAAAACAATCCTGATATTGTCGTAATAATGCAATTAATTCATTCTTCATTTCATCAATAAGTTGAGTACTTACAAAGGTTGGCCTCGGTCGATCGCTAGGTCCGATGTCTACTTCCTATAGCTCATCGATTATGGCAAAGCCTTGACCAAGTTTACCTTCTATCTCATCGATGGTGCCTTTAAACTGTAAGTCTAGGTTGTTCATTGCTGATTGGCTTGACTCCATCACTTGAAACCTCGAGAAAATTACCATCCCAAGCTTTGCATGATAGACAGTCAACTCCATCCATCTCCCACACCGACAAATCGGCTACTGCTACATAGATGATTTGTCGGCGGGAATAATTTCCACCTGATTGCCGACCCATTGCATGAGGCTCTGATGCATTTGTGGATGATACACAACAATTGGCATGGATCTAATTGTGCCCTAGAATTAAGCTATAAGATACTTTACCTTCCATGACGAAAAATGTGGTCGACATTGTTTTGCTACCGACTGTTACTTTTGCGTTTAGTACCCCACTGTTTCTGATGAATTGCTGCTGAAGTCCCTCAGCACCATATTGGTCTTAATTAGGTCCTCCGGCCCTTTTCCCAACATCTGGAACATAACGTATGGCATCACGTTGAGGGATAGCCCTCCATATATCATCATTTTGGACATCAGTTTCCCATTGACTAGTCCCTTAATATAAAGAGGCCTAAGATGCCGATGTTCAGGGTCTTTTGGCTTGTCAAATATCGTCAATTGGGATGTTAGCACTAGCTAGACCATTGCCTCGACCTGTTCATCGTCACTATCAGGGGCAGCCCGATATTCTGTAGGGAGAAAAACACCATGTTTACCCCTACATCCTTCTTGTCTTCCTAATCAGCCTTTGTAGGACTGAGAGTAGCGACTAGAGGGGGGGTGAATGGGTGCCTTGATTTTTTTTGAATCGATGGCCTTCTCCCAACACCCAACGCACCTCGAGAGATAACCAAGTGCTCAGAATTAAAAACACAAATTAAAATAGTTCTACCACTCTCCTCTCAATTATGTAGTGATGTGACTATCTGAGAGATCATATGTACTAAAATAATCTAGCCTAAACAACCGGTGTCCTAATCGAGAAAACTCCAACAAAGTTCTTAAAAGCATATTAAAGCTTCTCACAGATCAAAACAATGAAACAACAAACATCTCATAAACGAATAGGCACATATCAAATCATCATAGTTCACAAATATGAGTAAGCACAATATTCAATGCATTTAATCTAAACAAAATAAGTGCGGGAAATAAATGTGCTCACAAATATATCTATGAATATTCAGTGCATTATGAAATTAAAGAACTGAGAGAATGAATTAGTCACAGACTATTTGGAAATAAAAATTGTACATAAGGATTGAGATGGATTATTGTTCTTGGCTGTTTCTTGAACCATGTCCTGTGCCGGCACACTATTTCCGCTGCTCCGGGGCACCACCGCCTCCAGTGCCAGTAATCCACACGTCACTAGCGGTGTCTCGCGCTCCTGTTTGGATCTTGCCGGTGCACCGAGAGCACTTGCGTCCACGCATGCCTCGCTCCGCCTGAGACCAGAAACCAGCACCACCACGCATACCGCACCGCTGAGTGCATGCCTGCACGGCTTCAGCACCCAACCAAAATAAACCGGCGGAGGTTTTTGTGAGAAACTAAAAACCGAAGAAAACCAGTTTGGATAGGATCTGTGGTTGCAGGAAAACAAGAACTAGGCGCATAGAGAACTTGCGGACAGTACGGTAAAAATTTAAGGAGGAAGAAGCCCAAAAGGTGAACTCAGATTTTTCTATTAGATGAGATAGAAACCGTAGGGGATACACAAGGCCTTTATATAGGCAGTTCAAAAATAGAAAAGACATATTTACCCCTAGGGTAAATTACACAGACGCAAAAAATAAACTGCGAGCCCAACGGGGAAAAATAGTAATATCCTAACTAAAGGTAACTTGTCCTAATGTGAAGCTTTCGTAGCAGCTATGGCTTCACTTCAGGACCGTTTGATCTTCAATGGGCGGTCTGGATAGTTGCGTCGGTTTTACACCAAAACCGATAAAGCGTCTGCTGTCTTCGCACCGAGTACCCAGAGTGGGCGGGCCCGATTCCGCAGCTCCCTTTGTCCGGTAATCGCTCTCCGCCCGTTTACCTTAGTCAAACCCGGTCAATAGACCAGCGGATCCCCTTTTGTTCCTAGCCCATGTACCCAGATTGGGCAGGCCCAACTCCATGGCCCCTCCGCCCGATAGTCGCTCACCGCCCCGTGTACCTGAGTCACATGCGGCCCAAGACACGACAGGTCTCATCTCCTCTTATCGTTGACTTCCGTAGATAATCACTCATCACTTCTAGAGCCATGAGGCCCATGATATTCAACATGGCTCCTCAATCTCTCCCTTGATGAGTGCATTGTCAACACCTTCTTCATCATCGCTTTGTATCTTGCAAAACAGGTGGAAACACGAAAAAAATAAAACACAAGAGGATAGAAAGAAGAAATAAAATAAACTGTTTAACCCTATTAGCGTAAAAGATTACGCTAATAGGTTCTCAAAGATTAAGAACTAACAAACAGAGAGTTTGTGCTGAGAACTATCTCGAGCCTCCGAATAGGATAATAGCTCAAGTAGACCGAAATTGTGTATTGAATAGCTAAGTAATCGATGCCTATTACAGGGTAAGAAGGGGAGTATTTATAGGCAAAAAGTCTAAGGAAAAGACCTATTTACCCCTCAATTACAACTGACATAGTGGAAACTATTCGGTACCCTAAATAGGGTTAAAATAGTAAAATCTATCTGGATAAGGTAGATAAGGCAGACGTCTTATCAGTTTTGTAGTTTTGCACTGTAGCTTCGGAGCCTTCAGAGGATGCCTTCGAATCACTAAACTGAAGCATCCTTCGGCTTAGAAACTTCATCACCTCTGGAGATGAATGCAAGCTTTGATGCTGATAAATCATCTTTGACTATTGGTCTCTAAAGCCCTGAAGATGAAGTATTTTCCCCTAACAGTAGCCCCTCGAATTTTCTTCTCCGATTTAACCTTTATGGCAGGAAAGCAGTATATGCAAGGAATATTTTCATATTCAGGGACTTAGAGAAACTTGAAGGTGTTATAATTATTCGAAGGGTATTTGCCATCGAAGTATTCTCGATGAAAGCTTCGAATTGGACTATTGTGTGAACACTTCGCAGGGAAGTGAACTGTTATGGAGGTGGAATGTCGTGAGGAGCCATTAATTTTGAGTCGTTACCCTACAAGTAGCCGTTATGCTCCCGAAAAAGGTAACGGTCGAAATTTTACCATGAGTTCACACCTTTCATTTCCTGGTCCCACCTTCCAGTGGTAGAAGTCGAACCTGCAATGTGAACGTGGTCGAAACACAGCAGCTAGCGGAAAGGCTATAAAAAGGGGAGTCGAAGCCCACCAAAAATTTTTACCAAGCCTGATTTCCAAAGCTCACTTTCTTCAACCTTCAAATCTCCCCTCAACTTCTTGAGCGATCAACTCTTGGCAAGGACCAGCACAACCGTGCCAGTGGCAGCGAGCACTCTAGCGCAAAGGCAAGCTTGGGCGGCTTTGGCAGCAATGGCCATGACAGGGGCTCTAGGAAGTTCTTGGCCCAAGAATCCACGGGAGATCCGCCCTCCATCCAAGAAGTAGATCCCACAAAGCTTCCTCATCGGCCAGTCCACAAGTACTACAGAATCCATCGAAGAGGCAGTGGCCAGGAAGCTGGGCCCCAGAATGAGGACTCGGGTCCCTGGAACAGAGTCGACCCTAAGGCCGTGGAACGGAGAAGTAGTAGTCTTCGAAGCATTCTTCGAGGCTAGACTTGGACTCCCTGCCATTGATTTCTTATTAGAGATATTAGAAATGTTTCACATTACCTTGCCTCAGTTGTCCCCCAATGCCATTGCAAGGCTGGTAGTCTTCGTGTGGGCCCTTCGGGCCAAAGGATGCGAAAGAAGATCAAAGATCATCACCGCCACCAATGAAGCCATCTGCCAACCGAAGTAACAAGACGGCCCCGAAGACACCAAGGTGTTGACAGCCTTCGGAAGCATCAACTTTCAACTGTGGAAGGAGCATGCACAACATTTCCCTGTGAAGGCCATCAATGATCGATGGTATACCAACTGGATCCTCCAGTGGTTTTACGCCGAGGTCGGAGAAGACTCCAGCTTCGCGGGGCCCCTTCAAGAAATCTGGTTCCGGAAGTAGGCCAAAGTCACTCTGAACCCAAGCCTGCTCTCAACGCGGCTTGGGTTACTCTCTTCGATAGCCAACCGCATGAGCATGCGGGATCTAGCAGAAGAATTCATCACCCTCCGGATTCCACCTCTCGGAGCCGACTGGCCGATAGCATTCCAAAACGCTTCGGAGGGAGAGCTTCAAAGTCTAGGTATACCTTCGATCTTCCTGCAGTAATATATTAGGAAAGAAATAACATACTTATAATATGCTACCTTTTTCCAGTGGCTCCTTTGGCGCTAGCTCCGGAGCAGATAACAAGAGCCACCGAACGGGTGCTCGGAGCCCCTACGGTGGCGGAGAGGCAAAAAAGGATAGAGCTGGTGGGAAGGTGGGAGCGCTTCAACAGAGTGTGGAGGGCTCTCGTAATGGAGCCCCCACCTCTGCTAGACTTCGACCCGACCAGAGTGGCCCCTCAGAAAAGGAAACCCACCACCGAGCCTTCGAAGAAAGTTGTCAAGACCCCAATCATGAAGGGGAAGAAAACGACAAAGCCTCCTCCTCGGCCAACTCTGGTGTCCTCTGCTTCCTCCTTGGACATTCAGAGCTCGTCATCAGAAGACTCTGGAAATAAAGGCTTTGATGTCCAAATGGGAAAGGCCCTCGAGAATGATCTCATCGATGACAATGAAGATGAAGCCGTGGACGCAGCCGGAGTTCCTTCTTGAGATGATGCGGAGGCAGACACAGCACACTCCCCCTATCCAGTCGCCGCGAGCTCAGAGCTTGAGGCAACTATTCGCAACTCGCCTGTGGCTGGGGTGATAGTGCCGAAGGTCGAGGCGCCTGCAGCGGCTACACCGGAGCGGACTTCGGGCAATGACCTCGACAAGTACCTCCGAATGTATGAGGTCTTGGAGGACCCTGCAATTCTGCCTCAAGGCGCAAACGAAGGTATACTTCGAAGCTTTTGCCTTTACAATTCCTGCAACAATTATTACCCACAAATATTCACTAAATACCTTAATTTGTAGGTGCGAACGGGCCTCCGGGCGCTTCTGGAGCCCTTGGCGGAGAAGGGCCAAGAAGTCGTAAACTCCGACTTGGTCTCCGTCTTGAGCGAAGCCAGAGCCCAGAGCTCAATCTAGCCCTCGAAAGGGCTGCCTTTAGGTATGCATCATACCACAAGTTCATTCAATCAATAAATTGAATTACTTAGTACTTACTTGCTCTTTTTGCAGAAATTTGTCATTGCTAAAGAGGCAGCAACTTCCAATGAGGTCGAATCTAGTCGGCTCAAGAGGAAGGTTACTACCCTCCAGTCTGCCCTTAAAAGATCCGAAGATAAAACACTTCGACTGGAAGAGGAGCTCCTCGAAGAACAGAGGGCTAGGACCGCCACTAACGAAGCACTCCGAATCGAGCAGCAAAGCAGCACTGCACTCCAAACTTTGGCCCAAGAGGACGAGGCCGAATGTGTGGTACTCAGAGCGGAGGTGGAGAAGCTTCGGCAAGCAGTAGGCACTTCAAGCACGCAACTCGTAGAACTCCAAGACTCACTTCAACAAGCCATGGCTCAGAAAAGCACTCTGCTATCCAAAATGGCCGAAGTGTCTGCTGCTGCTGTTGGGCTGGAGGCGGCAGAAGTGAAGAATGCTACGATAGCGGAGCAAACCTTGGATGCCCTTTAGGGTACCTTGGAATACTTCGGCACAATGTGCCCTTCATCGTCGACTATAGCGAGTGAGCCCCTCGACCGGAAGCTGAAAATGATTCAATTGGCGACAAAGCTGATGATGGGCTCTAGCGTCCGGTATGGAGAGATCTCCGGACAAGTTGCCGGATTGGAGTCCTCTGTCACATCGAAGCTCTTGGGATTTTGGTTGCTCTGGTTGGGGGTTCGATGCCTGCAGGCTTTGCCGATGAAGACTTGTTGCGCCCTTCGCAGGATGTAGCTTCTGCCTAGGAAGCTTTCCGGTCAATCTGGAAAATAGACCACAAGGCTGTAGCAAAAGCTTGGATCGACGAGGCTCGCCGTAAAAAGCAAGCTCAAATGAGGCCTCCGCTTCCAGCTTCACCAGCTCCGACGCCACCTGCTCTGCTAGCCGACCCGTAGGTCTAGTCTTATAGGGCGCTTAAGCATGTACAAGAAATCTTGTAAAGCCCCTTATATTGATGAATGAAAAGTTATAAACAAGGAACTTTGTTTGGATGTTTATTATTTTAGGTTTTGCCATGCACTTCAGAGCTTGACTTTGAAGTATTGGAACTTAACGAAGGGCTCCTTTGGCAGTGGTATGTCTTCGAAAGCTTAAGGCATTATCGACGCACCCGAAGTCCACCACGAAGTCTTAGATTATATCAAGGAAGAGGATAAGGAAGAAGCATATTCGTCCTCCTAGTACATAAATTGGTCTGACTCGGAGTACTAGGCTGAAGACCTAGTAGAGGCTAGCTCCGAAAGGCTTCTGTCTTGGGCTGAACTTTAAGAGGAGCAGAAAAAACTACGAGCTTTGAAGAAGAAAAGCACTCGGACTAAGAAGAAAGTCCCGAAGGCCTCGAGCTACGAAGGTCGAAGTGGTCTTAGAAGTAGCTCTAGAGGTCAAAGGGGTCTCCATTTTTATCTAGGCTTATACCAAAACTTCTCTTGATTTAAAAATATGATTATCCAATTAATATGAATTGCTTCGAAAGCATCTTTTGTTGTTCCTTACTCCTCTGCCCCTCCTTGTGGGTGGGGGACCATACGCGTTGCGATAGGGTCCGTCGGACACAATGATTTATATAACAATCTGATGCTTCGCACAACACTTTGTAATCATAATTTACTCGTTCGTAGAGTTCTCGAACTATACGTTCGTATTATGATGTTTATAAGTTTTGGAGCTAAGTTTATACTTGTAAACTCCCATAGCAGTCGCTTAGGACTTTAAAAGTGTTTCATTGGCTGGAGCCTTGAAACCTTATTGCTCGGTCACCTTCGACTCTTTTACAGATGCTTCGAAACCCGGACGCCGGAAATCTGTTCTTTTAAAGTCCTTAGACTCTTCTACGGATCCTAACAAGCCAGAGCATGGAATCCGTAGGCTGGCCACCTACGACTCTTTTATAGATGCTTCGAACCGGGAGGACAGAAATCTATTCTTTTAAAGTCCTTAGACTCTTCTACGGATCCAAACAAGACGGAGCCTAGAATCCGTAGGCTGGCCACCTACGGCTCTTTTACAGATGCTTCAAACCTGGAGGCCATAAATCTGTTCTTTTAAAGTCCTTAGACTCTTCTATGGATGCTAACAAGCTGGAGCCTGGAATCCGTAGGCTGGCCACCTACGGCTCTTTTACAGATGCTTCGAACCCAAAGGCTGGAAATATGTTCTTTTAAAGTCCTTAGACTCTTCTACGAATCCTAACAAGCTGGAGCCTGGAATCCGTAGGCTGCCAATGGAATCCTTGAACCAATGGTTAAAAGGCCATTGGCTGGGTTCCTTGAAAGATGCTTGACTCCGCAAGTATCTCCGTTCTCCTGATGCATCCACTAGGAGTAAGGGATATTTGAAGAGTAAACAAAATTCGAACCTCCATCTTTATTTAGAAATGTACTTTTACAATTGATTACAAGGAGCCCCTAAGCGTAATAATGTTTAAGGTGCTCCGCATGCCATGCATGCTTAAACTCTTCCCCTTCTAAATTAGCTAATTTAAACAAGTCGGGCGCCCTGAGCGTAGGATAATATATGGTCTTTCCCATTTATTTCCTATTTTCCCCGGAGCTATTACACTTCGCAATACCAAATGACCTGGTTTGAGTTCGTTTAGTTTTAGCTTCGGGTCATACCATGTCTTTGTTTTGCCTTGGTACTTCGTCAGATTGGCAACAACTTGAAGCCTTGTTTCTTCTGACAAGTCTAGCGAAGTGCTTCTCTCGTCTTCATTTCTAGGTTTACTACACGAAGGGATCCACCTTTGAGCTCCGTAGGAGTCATGGCCTCATCTCCAAATAGAAGCCTGAATGGGGTGAAGTCTGTGGACCTGGCTTGAGTGGTCCGAATGGACCATAGAATCTTAGGAAGTTCTTTGGTCCACAGCCCTTTGGCTAGCCCGACAATCCTTCGATTTAAACCGGAGAGAATATTTCCATTGGCTCGCTCGATGGCTCCGTTGGATTGTGGATGGTGAACTGCTGCGAAGCATAGTTTGATGCCCAGTTCTTCACAAAATTCTTTAAAGGGTTCGGCTTCAAACTGGGTTCCATTATCTACAGTTAGCTCCCTTGGCACTCCGAACCTGCATATGATATTTTGCCAGAAGAATTTTTGCACATTCCTTGAAGTGATAGCAGTTAGGGGTTCAGCTTCGTCCCATTTAGAAAAATACTCAATTGCTACCACTGCAAACTTCAAGCTGCCTTTTGCCATTGGAAAAGGGCCTATGAGGTCCATTCCCCATCGTGCCATTGGCCATACCGGGGCAATAACTTGAAGTGGTACTAGTGGACGGTGGCTTCGTCTACCCATCCACTGGCATCCTTGAAAGGTTCGAACTAATTCTTCTACATCTCTTACAATTGTTGGCCGGTAGAGCCCCTGCCAAAGTGTCTTTCCTGCTAGAGCACAGGGGGCCAGGTGGCTTCCACATAAACCTTCGTGAATGTCCTGAAATATATCTTGGCCTTCAGGTTGTGAGATGCACCGGAGTAAGGGATAACAGACTCCAGCTTTGTATAATCCCATTGACAAGCTCATAATTTTAGCCCTTGCTTGCAACATTCGGAAATTCGGACATTCTGACAAGACTGCGCTATTTTGCAAGACATCCATTATTGGAGCCCGCCAGTCTATAGCTAGGATGCAAAGGACTTCTGTAGAGGGTAATTGATTTACTGTAGGCTTGACAAGTTCTTCATAGAAAGCACCCTCCGGGACGTCCAATGCTCTGGCTGCAGCCTTCGCTAGAATGTCTGCAAGTTGATTATTTGCTCGAGGGATATTCCGGACAGAAATCCTTTGAACATTGCTTCTGTCTTGCGGATTTCTTCTATATACTTTGCAAGATGCGGGTTCCTTGCTTGAAAGCTTTTGTCAACATGCCCTGCGACGACTTGGGAATCTATTTTCATTATAATCCTTGCTGCTCCAAGTACCTTTGCCTTTCGGAGGCCTAGGAGGATTCCTTCGTATTCTGCGATATTTTTGGTGGTCTTAAAGTTGAGTCTCGCAGAATACATGGCCTTTTGTCCTGACGGTGATATTATTACAGCTCCAGCTCTAGCACCTGATGCTTGATAGGCCCCGTCAGAAAAAAATGTCCACAGACCTTCGGAGGTTTCTTCCAGAGCCCAAACTGCAGATGGAGTCTACTCTGCCACGATGTCAGCTATGATCTGAGATTTGATAGTTGTTCTCGGTGTGAAGGAAATACCAAAGAGGGCTAACTCAATAGCCTATTTTCCGATCCTACCCGTAGAATCTTTGCTCTGAAGCATATCACCAAGGGGATACGAGGTAGGAATGATTATGTTATGTGCTAGAAAGTAATGCCTTAGCTTCCACGAGGCCATTACTAAAGCATAAGCAAATTTTTCGAGTTTGGAGTATCTTGTCTTTGCTCCGAACAAAGCTTCTACGATGAAGTAAACTGGGTTTTGCACCAGCTTTCCTTTAAGCTCAACTTCCCTGACCAATACTGCACTTAATGCGGAGCCCGTTGCTGCAAGATAAAGAAGGAGAGTTTCCTCCGGGAGGGGCACAGTAAGTGTTGAAAGGCTTCCGAGGTATTCTTTAATATCATCGAAGCTCTTCTGGCACTCCGGCGTCCAGTTGAAATTTTTGTACCCCTTTATAGATTTAAAATTGGAAGGCTTCGCTCCGCTGATCTGGCCAAGAATCTGCTGAGAGCTGCAAGCCATCGTGTTAGCTTCTGGACCTGCTTCAAATTTTTGGTGGAGCCATTCTTTGCAATGCACTTATTTGCATCGGGCTAGCTTCGGTTCCCCTACTCGAAACTAACTACCCTAGCAGTTTTCCTGCTTGTGCCCTGAATATACATTTTTCAGGGTTGAGGCGAACTCCGCATGCTTAGAGGCTCTCAAATGTTTCAGCTAAGTCTAGGCTGTGATGATGCTTTACAACACTCTTTATTACAATATCATCCATATAGGCTTCGACATTTCGTCCTATTTGATGACCTAGAGCCTTAGCTATCAAACGTGAGAAGGTGGCTCTTGACTACTTCCTCCAACGAAGCAGCTATTTCTGGAGGTAGCCCCTTGCCGAACTGTATTGGGTACTCCTTGCCATCCTTTAGAATTATTTTCGTGACGACATCACCTTCTGGGCTTGGCTTTAGGGAAAGGCCCTTAGAGGAGTTTGAAGACTCTGAAGCCTCCTCTGTGTGCTCTGACACACTGTGCACTTGCCGAGGGTCCAATGGCTAACCGTGGCCATACTCCGTTCTTCGGGCTACAGCTTGGTCTCCTGAGATAGTGAGAACTCCACCTTTCGTGGGAATCTTGAGACATAAGTAGTTGTGATGTGCTATAGCCCCGAACTGGTTCAACATCCCCCGTCCAAAAATCACATTATAAGCATATGGGGCATCGACGACGTCGAAGATCACTTCTTCCACCCTGGCTAAGGGCCCCTCTCCGAAGGCAACCTCAAGGCCTATCTGGCCGAGGGCATCGAGAGGCGGACATACGAAGCCTTGGAGTGGGCGGGCCACCGGAAATAAATGCCTCCGAGGAATGCACATCTAGTCGAAGGCCTGGACAAAAAGTATATCTACGGAGCTCCCGCCGTCTACCAGGATCCTTCAAACTTCGACTCCAGCTATATCAACTGAAATGACTAGGGGGTCAGCATGAGGGAATTTCACCCCCACAGCATCATTGGCAGTAAAGGAAATAGGTACACGAGACCACTCGGGCATTCCTGCCATAGAATTCGAGGTCCCTATGTGCCCAACTTTGCGGACATATTCTCGCCGCTGCCTTTTTGACCTGTTTCCGAGGGTCCCTCCTCTAGAGATGGGCAGGACCAGTCACTTGTCGTGATCTTGGCAATCTTCCTGCTCTGGTGGTGGCATAATATTGGCCATCGGGAGCTGCATGGGTGCTTCGAGGATGCTGGCTTGATCCAAAGTACCTCGCCCTGTACTTCCTCCAAGGTATTCACCCCGAAGGGTTAATATAGACTTGCAATCCTTCGTGTCATGGCTTCTATTATCGCCATGTACACAACAAAAGAAGCTCTAGCGCCTGCCAGCTATTCTTTCTTGGGGCTTCGAAGCTCCAACCTTGAAGCCTTGCGCCTGCTAAAAGTTCGTAGGTGCCTTCGGGGCAGAGGGTGCAATGTTCAACACCTCCGAACGGAAGTGCTTCTTTCCCCGTGATCATTGAAACGATTGTTAGGGGGGCTTGTAGAGAGGTTGGGACTTCAGGCTCCATCTTCACTTCTCGAAGGGCTGGTGCAGGTGCTGTACTTCTTTGGAGGTAGCCTTCCTCTGCCTTGGCATACTGTTCGAAGTATGCCATCAGCTATGCCACAGATGACACCAGTTTCTGATGAAGCTTGCTGAGGAGATCTGTGTTCAACACCCCTTCGCGCGTGGCATCGACTACCGAAGAGGTAGACAAGCCTTTGATTTGAGACTTGTTGTGGGCGAAGCATGTGAAGTATTCCCGAAGTGTCTCCCCTGCTTGCTGCTTCACCTGAAATAGACTCCCCGTCGACATTGGGGCCACAAATGTTCCTTGGAAGTTGCTTACAAACTTCCTCTTCAGCTGCTCCCAAGACTTGATCGATCCAGGCTTTAGAGACCAGAACCATCGGAGAGCTACACCTTCGAGAGCGAGGTGGAAGCACTTCGCCATAGTGTTACGCACCCCTCCACTGGCTTCTATCGCCAAAGCATACGAACAAGCAAATTCTCCGGGGTCAGACCCACTGGAGTACTTGTGCAGCTTCGAGGCTTTAAACCTGGGATCGAAGGGCACCTTCTACAGGTCCGGATGCAACGGAGAATCGTCATAGAAGGATGCATTCTCGGCCTCCTCTAGGACTTGGATAGCTTCGGGAAGGTTGCCAACACCACCTTCTTGAGGCCCTTCTAGAGCATGAGTGGAAGCTTGAGAGCGGAGCCGATCGGCAGCATCTTGCCTCCACCTTGCCACTTCCTCCTGAAGTCATGCTACTTGAGTAGCCTCATCCTCAGGAAGGTCTTCGTCTCCATCGGAGGGGAGCTCTGGGTCTCGGGAACTGGCGTAGTCGGTTTGGAGCACCGTGCGAGCGGCTCGGGGGCCTCTAGGTGTTCGACACCCGGTGGCCCCTTCGGGTATTACCGGGATAACTGAAGGTCCTGCTCTGTTGGTCTGAGTGTACCTTCGGAGAGGATCGGAGGCTAGGCTCCGCATGGGAGGCAAAGCTAATGAAGATGAGGTCCGAAGACCGAGGACTTCGATTGGTTTGGGAAGGTGATGAAAGGCCTTCGAGCTACACTAGGAAGCCCCTTACCGAAGGGTGCGCAAAATCTTGAGACTCTGAAGCTCCCTCCGCAAGTGCTCTTCGAAGTACAGTGAGCAGTAGAGAAGTAGCTTTTAGAACTAGGTTCCCCACGGACGGTGCCAACTGTTGGCGTAAAAGATTACGCTAAAAGGTTCTCGAAGATTAAGAACTAACAAACAGAGAGTTTGTGCTGAGAACTATCTCGAGCCTCCGAATAGGATAATAGCTCAAGTAGTCCGAAATTGTGTATTGAATAGCTGAGTATTCGATGCCTATTACAGGGTAAGAAGGGGAGTATTTATAGGAAAAAAGTCTATGGAAAATACCTATTTACCCCTCAATTACAACCGACATAGTGGAAACTATTCGGTACCCCAAGTAGGGTTAAAATAGTAAAATCTATCTGGAGAAGGTAGATAAGGTAGAAACTTCATCACCTCCAGAGATGAACGCAAGCTTTGATGCTGATAAATCATCTTTGATTGTTGGTTTCTAAAGCCCTGAAGATGAAGTATTTTCCCCCAACAAACCCTAGTGACCAAAAGCTGAACAAAAATCCAGAAAATGGTCATTATGGTTAAACAGAAATAAAAAACTCAAACAAGTGCAATCTCTGAATTATCAACAAGGATATCCAAAGAGTAAAGAAAAAAGAGACTAAAAACTCCCCCTGAAACAAATCCCAAAGAAAACCAAAACTCCCTCTAAACTCTTCTAAAAGATAAAGTAACCCAAAATTTCTCCCCCTTGTTGACAACTGGACTCATCAAGTGAGACTAAATGCACTCAAAAGAGACACAAACTCAAGCTCCCCCTGAAATACATCAAATGGAGTGTAAAAGCATGCTTCTCAGATATGATTGACTGCGATTGCAAAATCTAGCAAGTATAGTGAAAATACTGCCTAAGACACATGGCATGATCAGTGCAATAGATGATATTGAAAGAAAGTCATTAACACACATTTTCAGATTTTTGCAAATAAAAGCATCACCAAATTTTCTAGTTAACAGGCAAGGTAAAGCATGAAATGCAGAAGCTAGCTAATATCTACCAAGATAGGTATTGTACAGAACAAAGAGCTTCAGTAAACTTGTTATCTTTTTACTTTTCAGCCTTTTTCTTTTCCTTTTTCATGTTTTCCCGGGGTTATTTGCATGTCAACCTTATGCTAACCGACCAAGTCAAGCTTAGGCTAGACAAGACCATCAGAAGCTTAAGACATTGGTCTTGGCATAAATTACAATGTCCTAGTTCATACCAAAGTGCTATGGTAAGCAGTCCAGAACAAAGCAACGCGACACAACAAACCCATCTGGATATTTCATTTAAGCATAAAAAGCATGGATTTTTCATTTTTCTGATTTTTTTTATTTTATGGCATATTTTCAATGTTAAAGCATATAGATGTCCAAGTTGCATATGTGCATCTAAGTAAAGGAACTAGCTACCAGGCATATAAAAGATAGCAAAAGCATTCAGCCTACACATGCCAGTTACTAGAATTAGTGGTGATCATTTTTCAATTTTAAAGCATAAAAGCAATGCATATGATAGAAATCAGATATATCATGTAAACTAAAACAAAGCATGATCATCGACAAGTATTCAAAAGCATATACTAGCTAGAATGAGTAAAGCAGTTCAATCATATAACAGAAGCAAGCTCAAGTTGTGATATATGAATATGCATGATATAGACTCACACGAAAAGACTCAATAAAAGAGTAAAGAAGAAAGAAAAGACTCAAAATATCCTAAAAAGGATACACAACTCCCAAATCCCATCATAAAACGCTCAAATGTAGACTGATCTAGGTGTTTGGTGAGAATGTCAACCAACTGATGATGGGTATCAACATGAATAAGGTCAATGACACCTTTCTCATATTGATCCCTTAGAAAGTGAAAGCGCACATCAATATGTTTGGTTTTTGAATGAAGACAAGGGTTTTTCCCTACACTAATAGCGCTAGTGCTATCACAAAACAAAGGCACTCTGGCAGGGAAAGATAACCTGAAAACTTTCAAAGTGGAAATCATCCAAATCAAATGTGAGCAGCAGCTACGTACTCAGCCTCAGTAGTGGAAAGCGCAACTCTAGATTGTTTTCGAGAAGACCAAGAAACATGCGAAGAATCGAGAAACTGGAAAGTACAAGAAGTTGACTTGCGATCCAGCCGACACCCACCAAAATCACTGTCGGAAAATCCAGATAACTCAAGAGATGATGATGCTGGATAATAAAGACCGAGATCAGGCACATAGGTAAGATACCTGAAAATATGCTTGATAGCCTACCGATGTGATGCGCGTGGTGAAGATTGGAAGCGTGCGCACAATCCCACGACAAACTGAATGTCCAGTATTGTCGCTGTCAGGTACAAAAGTGATCTGATCATCCCTCGATACTCTCTCTCGTTGACCTTGACGCCACTCTCATCCTTATGCAGGCCCCTAGATGTGCCCATGGGGGTCATCTGAGGCTTCAGCTCTCCATCGAAGTCAAACTTCTTCAGTATGTCCCTCGTGTACTTTCTTTGGTGGATGAAGATGCCATCCTTGATCTGCTTGATTTGGAGCCCTATGAAGTACTTGAGCTCACCCATGAGCCTCATCTCAAACTCTCTGTGCATATGCTCAAAAATCTTGGACACAAGCTCATTAGTAGAACCACCAAAAATAATGTCATCCACGTAAATCTGAGTAATCAAGAAATCAAAGCCAACTCCGAGCAAGAAAAGAGTTTTGTCCATAGAACCCATCACAAAGCCGTTCCCCAACAAAAACTACTTTAAATGATCATAGCAAGCCCTAGGGGCTTACTTCAGACCATATAAAGCTTTCTTCAACTTAACAACATATCGACGAAACTTAGGATTTTCAAAACCGGGGGCTGCCTAACATAGACCTCGTCCTCTATATACCCATTCAGAAAAGCACTCTTGACATCCATTTGAACAAGATTAAAACCTTTCGAAGCAGCGAATGCTAACAGTATGCGAATGGACTCAAGATGGGTAACAGGGGCGAAAGTCTCCACAAAATCAATACACTCCTAGCAAAAACCCTAGGCAACTAATTGAGCTTTGTTGCGAACCACAACCCCATCTTCACCTTTCTTATTCTTAAACACCCACTTGGTGTCTATGGGGTTGCATCTTGGTGGCAGCTCAACTAGTGTCCAAACCTGATTATGAACAAAATTTTCAAGCTCTTCTTGCATGATGTTTATCCAATTTGCATTATATAAAGCGTGAGCAACATCTCTAGGCTCAAAAGTGGCTACAGAAGAAGACTCAACAAACACAGCTTAAGAACCAACCTGAGGACGCAAAGATGTCGTAGTGAGATCATCGATGATGAGCTCTGAGGGATGATCACGCTAAACTGCTTGGGATCCTAGGTGATCAGATGTCACCTCATCGGAGTCAGCTGCTGCCACCTCTAGACTCAACTGAGGGGGCTCGATCGAAGTGGAAGTAGTGATCAGAGGTCCACCCTTGTCCTCAGTCAAAGTCTTAGAAGGTGTGGGGCCTGCAGGCTGCGTAGAAGGCCCACCCTCATCAACAGCAGGAGTGTCATCATCTTCCTCGTAGATGGACTCTCCAAGCTCATCATCACTAGAAAGCTCAAAAGAAGGAGTAAGTGAAGGCATGGACTCATCGAAAGAAACCTCACACGTCTCGACAAGCTGCTGGGAGTTTAGGTTCCAAACACGGAAGCCTCGAGAATGCAAAGCAAAACCAAGAAAAACTTCATCCCAGCAACGAGATTCAAACTTGTCCAAATGCCCTCCCTTCTTGAGCACAAAGCACTTATAGCCAAACCCTCGCAAGTGACTCACCTTGGGTTGTCTGCCAAACCACAACTCATATGAAGTCTTACCTAAGTAAGCTCTAAGAAAAATGCGGTTGGCGAGACAACATGTTGTGTTCATGGCTTTAGCCCAAAAATGCCTAGGAGTCCTATGCTCATCGAGCATCATCCTGGCCATCTCGACTAGTGTGTGGTTCTTTCGTTCCACAACATCCTTCTGTGGTGGAGTGTAAGGAGAAGAAAACTAATGATCAAGACCTTGTTCACTACAGAAGTTGACAAACTAAGAATTCTTAAATTCAGATCCATTATCAAAGCGAATGGCTCGCATCCAACCATTGTTCTCATTCTTCAACTTCAAGACCAGGCCATGAACAGACTAGAAAGCCTCATCCTTAGACTCCGGAAAGAAAACCCACGATAATCAAGAAAAGTCATCAACAATCACAAGCGCGTACCACTTCCCACTGACTGAACGTTCTCAAGATGATCCAACAGTTTCCATATGTAACAGCTCTCCCGGCTACGAAGTCATCACCTGAGTCACAGGTGTGTGAGAAGCGGCAACCATCTTCCCATGACAATAGGGATGGCAAACTAGATCCTTCGCCATCTTAAGCTTGGGCAATCCTCAGATGAGGTCCATAGAGCTTAATCTAACTAGCAGATCCAAACTCAAATGACCTAACCTTCTATGCAACCTCTAGAGCTCAGAGGAGGATCGAGCGATCAAATAGCGAGAAGGGCCAAAATAACTAGAGAAATCAATCCAAAAAACCTTACCAAAAGGTAAGATTTGACAAACCAAAGATCCTCTAGAATCAACAACAGAAGACATGCCCTTCTTAAAACGAACCTCTAAACCCTCCTCAATAAGTTGCGAAACAGAAACCAAATTAACGCCCAAATTTCCAACCAAAGCAACATTCTTCAAGGAGAAATGTTCAGAAATCCCAATTGAGCCAAAACTGTGTACCTTCCCTTGACAATTGTTCCCGAAGGTGATGTATTCGTTAGAGCTCGAGGAAGTGAGGTTGGAGAACCATCTGTGATGTCCTGTCATGTGGCGAGAACATCCCGAATCCATGATCCATATGTCCTCCAAGCCTCGATCCTACAAAATCAAAGGTCATAAAGGGGAGAAAATGGTCTGACAATAGGTTTAGCGAAAGAGCTAAACCAGTGTTGAGCCATCTTCTCAAAATACGAAAAGAAGAAAGAAGTGTAAGAGTCTAGACCAAAACGTGGCTCAAAGCACGGTCCTCTGTTCTGCCTAGTGTCACAGCGACGAAGTCCAAAGCCGTATCCAGAATGACCTGGAACTCTACCAAAGCGAAAACCACACTCTGGAGCATAGGTACGAAAGCTGTCTCCTCTACCACCACCTACACGACACGCCCCAGCCTCTAGCCTCTCTCCGTGCCGAGGGACTCTATGTCTACCGCCCTACTGGTAGAACTGCTCCTACCCACCTAGAGCTCTCTCTGCTCTCTCAACCCGCTTCCTCCTAAAGCAGAACTCCGCAAGATATTACCCATCTCTCTAACAGAACTCACAATGATTGGTAGGCTTCTTGGGATGTGGTTGAGTCATTGGGTTTCTTGGGCATGGTGGTGTCAGGTGTTTGCTCTTTGGTACGAGAGGGTCCAGGTATAGAGTCAAGAGAAGTGTGGAGATGCTTTGGCTTCTTGGGTGGAGCTTTAGGTAGTTCTTGGAACACTCCATCCTTTGGCTCACTAGCCTAAAAAGACTTAGTGGAGTGAGTCTTGGGATATCTCTGCTCTGGAGTCATCTTACTCCACTCCACTACACGACTCAGGGCACTCTCAAAGTTATCCTTGGTGTAGGTGTAACCTACTCCAAACCCATCCTACCTCTTTAACTACTAGATCATCATGCCGAGTTGAGGCTCTCTAGCACTCACCCAACTCAGGATCAGACGGAGGTAATAATTCTAATTTTGAGCATCAACTAACTCCTCTCTCAAAGAAGCTAGCACCTTCATCAACTTGAACAAACTTCTCAACTTTTAGCTTGATCAGGTCCAACCTCAAAGACAAGCAGTTCTCATAGATAGTGGGTGGAACTGACAATGTCTTAAGCTCAAGCTTAGTCTGCTCTAACTCATCGCAAACTCTCTCTAGCTCACCCGATTTCTCATCACTCTTGGATCTCAACTCAGCTAAAATAGCTAAATGGGATGGGCAGTCTCTATAGGGCATGACAGTAGTGGCATGAGCATCTTTCAGCTCCAGCTTAGCGCTTTCAAGCTCAATGGCCAAAGCGTCTCTCTCATCAACCATCTCTATGTACCTGGACTTCAAAGTAGTCAGGTCACACAACAACACCTCACAGTTGGGGCATTCACTGCTCTCACCCAAGTAAGGGAAAGAAGATGGACTCTTAATATTGCTATTGGCCATAGCAAGCTCACTCTCAAGCTCATCTATCCTCTTCTTAGCCCCTCTAAGAAGTTTCTCCTAATATTTCAACTCCTGCTAGTTCTCTTCAAGTAATTCTATGACTTCACGTTTATAGGAAGATACCTTCTCATCGTCGTCATCGGAGTTGTCGGAGGAGCCCTTATCTTCTTTATCCCCAAGAGCCATTGAGTAGGTGCTCTTGCGAGATCTTTGACTGTGGGCGAGCGAGTCTTCAGCTTGTCCCCGAAGGCCATGAAGTAGAGGACCGCCAGATCATCCTTGTCCTTCCCCTTCTTGATCACGATCTCCTCATCATTTGAGCTTGATGAAGAGGAAGAAGAGGATGATCACTTGGAGTAGGTCCTCTCAATATCGGTGAAGAAGGCCTTGTCTCGCTTCTTGTTCTCACACCAGTAGTCCTTCAGGGCCATACGAAAGAACTTCGTTTTGGGCTTACTCTTGGTGAAGGTGGAGCTGTCGTGCTTGTTGGAGTCGTAGGAGCCACCGTTGGTGCCCTTCTTGTGTGTGTTTTACTTGGGACAGTCGACGATGAAATAACCTAGATCACCACACTCAAAGCAGCCATGTTTTGTGCCATATTGTTTGAACATTCTCTTATCATAGATACGACGAACACGGCTATTGAACAAACACAGGTCATCATCTCCTAACAGATCTATCTGGTCCTCAGTGATAGACATCAAAGAGGACAAAGCACAACTCAGAGAAGCACGATCAACAGAAGGTGTTGCAAGGGCCAGGGTTTTTGACCCAGAACCAACGAGATTTGATCTCAACTAGATATCAACCTCTAAGGCCTTGAGCTTGCTAAAAAGCTCTGCGATAGTCAAGGTATCATAAGAAGCACTCTCAATAATACAGGATACCTTGATCTCCTAGATCTTAGGGTCTAAGGTATGAAGAACCTCGAGCTCTTGTTCATGATCTGAGACTAGGTGATCATGATCTACCTTATTGGCACGAAGCTTGTTGATGATCGACTGAAAGTGACCAAACAAAGCTTCAACAGTCTCTCCCGGCTTCTATGAGAAGTTTTCGTATTCTCGCCGGTAGGTCTGATAGAGTCTAGCCTTGACCTGAGCTGTCCCCTCATGGTGTGCCTAGAGGGTAGCATGCTCAAACTTGCTGGGACCTAAACCAAAAAACAATATGTTCACTGTCTTGTTGTTCAGGTCATGCACAACGACTATCTCAGGGGTAGTATGCTCTATAGCCAAAAGCATAGTGAAAGTAGCATGGACACACATATCCCATATCTTTGAGCTCTGGTTCAATAGATAGGCTTGCATGCGAGTCTTCCAATAGTTATAGCCAAAGACCTCAAGGGATGGGACCTTTCTAGAAGAAGTCATGATCGCTACTTTGGGTTAGAATCGGTTAAGGTATAGAAAATGTGCTCACAAATATATCTATGAATATTCAGTGCATTCTGAAATTAAAGAATTGAGAGAATGAATTAGTCACAGACTATTTGGAAATAAAAACTGTGCACAAGGATTGATATGGATTACTATTCTTAGCTATTTCCTGAACCATGTCCTATGCCAGCGCACTGTTTCCGATCCTCTAGGGCGTCGCCGCCTCCAGTGCTAGTAATGCCATGTGCCATCGACTGTGTCTCACGCGCCTGTGTGGATCTTACCAGTGTGCCGAGAGCACTTGCGTCCACGCGCGCCTCGCTCCACCCGAGACCGGAAACCAACGCCACCACGTGTACCGTACCGCTGAGTGCGTGCCTGCGCGGCTTCAATGCCTAGCCAAAAATAAACCGGCGGAGGTTTTTGTGAGAAACTAAAAACCAAAGAAAACCAGTTTGTCTAGGCATCTGTGGTTCTAGGAAAAGAAGAACTGGACGCAAAGAGAACTCACAGACAGTACGATGAAAATTTCAGGAGGAAGAAGAAGCCCAAAAAGGTGAACTCAGATTTTTCTATTAGATGAGTTAGAAACCCTAGGTGGTACACAATGCCTTTATATAGGCAGTTCAAAAAGTGGAAAAGACATATTTACCCCGAGTGTAAATTACACACAAACGCAAAAAATAAACCATGGGCCCAATGAGCAAAATAGTAAAATCATAACTAAAGGTAACTTGTCCTTATGCGGAGCTTTCGTAGCATCTACGGCTTCGCTTCAGGACCATCTGATCTCCGATGGGCAGTCTGGATAGTTGCGTCTGTTTTACGCCAAAACCAACAAAGCATCCGTTGTCTTAGCACTAGCTGCCCGGATTGGGCCGGACCGATTCCGCAGCTCCCTCAGCCCGGCAATCGCTCGCCGCCCATTTACATGAGTCAAACCCGGTCAACAGACTAGCAGTTCCCCTGTCGTTCCTGGCCCATGTACCCGGATTGGGCCGGTCCAACTCTGCGTCCCCTCTACCCAACAGTCGCTCGCCGCCCGTGTACTCGAGTCACATGCGGCCCAAGACACGATAGGTCTTGTCTCCTCTTCTTGTTGACTTCCGTTGACAATCACTCATCACGTCTGGAGCCATGAGGCCCATAATCTTCAACATGTCTCCTCAGCCTTCCCCTTAACTCGTCATTCCTTTTTGACTTTCTTAGGATGATCAATCTTGTCGTTGTGATTCAGTACCTACTACTTCTTTTGCCACAACCATTACACCCTTATTTTCTATTTTTTCGTAAAAATCCCGCTTGGGCATCACTGTGGATTTCTTACTATTGTCTTGTCATCGACCGATCGACCATCTTTTTTGGTGTTTATGGGGCCAAGCCATTCATGAACTGATGGCCTCCATGGTGATGGCCTACGATGGATGCTTGACCTTTCCAGATCATATGACCTTGTCCTGTCATCGTGGGACCTCGGACCGCTCCTTCATTTGCCTCTATCGTCACTACATTTAGGACAGTTGTCCATCGATGGTAGGCACATTCCTTCATTCCAGCAAAACCTGAAGAATTCACAATTCCAGTGGGGGTTAAACCATGGGTGGTTTCGGTCATCTTCATAGTTTGTCTCTTCCCTTGTCTTTCTTTTATACTTGTTGATCAGGTTTAATGAAGGGACTAGATCCTTGCTAGTATGCATGTCTCTCTCTGTATGCCGATCATCAGGATTGTGCGTATGCACCATGCTGACCGGGAAAGGATGTCCATTGTTCTTCATGGCTTCTTTCCATCGTCAAACTTGATTCGACCTTGTTCTACGGCCGACTGAATCTGCTGTCTGAATACTTTGCATTTGAGAAGCCATGCTGAAGAGCGTGGGCCTCATGGCTCCAGATGTGATGAGTCATTGTCAACGGAAGTCAAGAGGACACAAAGAGAGGAGAAGACCTACTGTGTCTGGGCCGCATGTGACTCAGGTACACGGGAAGCGAGCGACTGTTGGGCAGAGGGGCCGCGAAGTCGGGTTGGCCCAATCTGGGTACATGGGATAGGAGCAGCAGAGGATACACTAGACTATTGAACAGGATTGACTCAGGTACATGGGCGGCGAGTGATTGCCAGGCTGAGAGAGCTGTGGAATCGGGCCGGCCCAATCCGGGTACCTGGTGCAAAGTCGGTGGATGCTTTGTTAGTTTCGGTGCAAAACTGACGACCGCTGATCTCAGATCGGACCGTTCTGAGGCGAAGCCGTAGTCACTATGAAAGCTCCGCTTTAGGATAAGTCATCTGTAAATAGGAGTTTACAATTTTGTCCTTAGGCCCACAGTCAGTTAGTCAAGTCTGTAAAAATATCCTAAGGGCAGTTTGGTCTTTTCCATTTTATTTCAGCATCTATAAAAACCCTAAGGGTCTATTGGTATTTTCCTAGGCTATTGGGCTGCCTATAAATAGGGCCCCAATCCCTAGGGTTAGGGTTAACTAACTTAGTGACAAACTCGAGTTCACTTTCCCCACGTTGTTTTCCTGTTCATCTCCTGTTTTGAGCGTCGCCACTCTTCTTCATAGGATCCGCATCTCAGGCTCGTCGAGAAATTGTTTGATCAAGTTTTATTCCTTCTGTCTTTCTTGACTGACATCGCTGTGAAGTCTTTTACCTGGTGTTTTTGTTATGCGTGCCATTTTTTATTTATGTGTTGTGTGTTCATCTATTCTCTGAGTTCATCGCCAGGAACTTCTCCGCCACAATTGTTTTCGTATTCTTTATCTTGAGCTTATCATGTTGATTATATCCAAGTTATTTATTCCTGGATAAAAGTTTCTTCGGTAGCTAGTCCTAGCAATTTTTCACAAATTTCTCATTGACTTCGTTCTCTGTGTCATCTCCCCTCTGCGAATTACTTCTGAGTTCTGCCAGAGTGTTACATGCAGTTTATTTTTGCATAGGCTGATAGCTAGTAAATAGCTTCTGCACATGGTAGCCTTTGCATCATTCAAGTTCGGACTTGTGGGCTTGTTGCAAGAAGCTAGTTGCTAGGGGCATGTGTCTAGGCAAAAAAAGAAAAAATCTACAGCAGTAGTTGTAGCTGTTCTAGCGGTATAGCTTCGTAGTCTTACTTCTAGGTGCGCAGAATCTTTTTCTCAAAGCCTGCACCTGCCAAGTTTTTCTTTGTGTGTGTGCTCAGGCAAGAGATGCGAAGCCTGACAAAGCGAAGGTGCTTCACAAACCACTCCTATGAAGTCTTTCCGGGGAATGCATTCTCTGACGCCAAGGACTTCGAACCTGTTTTAAGTAACTCTGATTCGAAGCTTGACCCGGTTCGGAGGTTTTTGATTGTGGACTTCGCTCTTGCAATTTTTGCTGTAGCTTCATTTTTGCACTAAGTACTCCGAAGTCACACCCTTGCTCCGAAGCTTCGAAGTGTGCATTTTGAAGCAGGCTTCGATAGCCTCACACTTCGCTCTAAGTACTGCACGGACTTCGAAAACTTCAGGCTTTGCACGTTCACTTCAAACAGGCTTCGTCAAGTACCAAACAGGAGACAACCTTGAATAGTAAGACTCCCTGTTTTTACGAGCACTCAGATTAATTGCTGCGATGTTTTATTCTCATGAAGCTTGAACAACTTATGATCTGATTGATCTGTTAAACTGCCTTTCAACACTTGTTTGGTGTCTTCTCTTTTAGGACACCGGTTGTTTTTAGGCTAGATCATTTTAGGCTCTATTGATCTGTTTACTTTTCCCTGCTAAGTCTGTTGAGGTGCGTTGGGTGTTGGGAGCAGGCCATTGATTTGAAAGAATTTTTTAGGCGCCCATTCACCCCCTCTGGTCGCTACTTTCAGTCCTACAAGTGGTATCAGAGCCTGGTTAGGGTTTTTCCATACCGTGACCGGTTCTAAACCCCATTAGTGATCATGACTTGTCCTGGAAAGGTCCTGTCCTTGGAAGCTTATGGCTATAATTATTGGAATACTCGCATGCGAGCCTATCTCATGAGCCAAAGCTCGGACATTTGGGACATTTGTGTTCAAGCTACATTCATAGTTTTGCCTGTTGCTGAGCGTAATTCTCCTGATATTATCGCCCAGCATCAGAACAACAACAAAGCGGTGAACATTTTGTTTTTTGGATTAGGTCCCGCTGAATTTGAGCATGTGAGCCATCTCACCACTGCTAGAGAGATCTGGGCTACCCTCCAAGCACACCATGAGGGGACAACCCAGGTCAAGGCTCAGCTCTATTAGACCTACCGCCATGAATATGAAAATTTCACACAGAGGCCGGGTGAATATGTTGAAGCTTTGTTTGGTCATTTTTAATCGATCATCAACAAGCTTCGGGCCAACAAGGCCGAGGGAGTCCAGTTAGTCTCAGATCATGAGCAGGCGCTCAAGGTTCTTCATACCTTGGACCCTAAGATGTGGGAGATCAAGGTATCCTCTATCATTGAGAGCACTTCTTATGATACCTTGACAATTTCTGAGTTGTTTAACAAGCTGAAGGCCACTGAGGTTGATACTTAGTTGAGATCAAATCTCACTGGCTCTAGATCAAAAACCCTGGCCCTTGCTACACCTTCTGCTGAACCCTCTTCTATGAGCTGTGCTGGGTTCTCCTTGATGTCTATCACTGAGGACCAGCTCAAGTCGTTAGGAGATGATGACCTGTGTCTGTTTAACAACCGGGTGCATCATGTCTATGACAAGAGAATGTTCAAAAGACACGGCACAAAATCCGGGTGCTTTGAGTGTGGTGATCCAGGTCACTTCATCACCGACTGCCCCAAGTGCAATGGTCACAAGAAGGGTACCGGTGGTGGCTTCTATGACTCCGGCAAGCACGACAGCTCCTCCTTCACAAAGGGCAAGCCAAAGACCAGATTCTTCAGAAAGGCCCTGAAGGACTACCGGCGTGAGAACAAGAAGCGCGACAAGGCCTTCTTCGCCGAGATGGAGAAAAGCTACTCCAAGCGGTCCACATCTTCTTCCTCTTCATCAAGCTCAAGAGATGAGGACATCGTGATAAGAAAGGGGAAGGACAAGGATGATCCGGTGGGCCTCTGCTTCATGGCCTTCGGGGACAGGCCGAAGAGCCGCTCACATCAACACCGAAGATCCTGCAAGAGCTTCTGCTCAATGACTCTTGGGGATAAGGAAGAAAAGGGCTCCTCCGACGACTCCGACGACGACAATGAAAAGGTATCCTCTTACGAACCTGAAATCGTTGATTTACTTGAAAGCAATCGTCAGGAGTTGAAATATCGGGAAAAACTGCTTAGAGGGGCTAAGAAGAGGATATATGAACTTGAGAGTGAGCTTGCCGTGGCCAACGACAGAATTGAGAGTCTCTCTTCTTCTCCTTGTTTGGGTGATAGCAGTGAGTGCCCAAAGTGTGAGGTTTTGTTGTGTGACCTGACGACTCTGAAGTCCAGGTACACAGAAAGGGTTGATGAGAGGGACGCTTTGGCCACTGAGATTGAAAAGTCTCATGCCACTGTGGTCATGCCCTGTGCTGATTGCCCATCCCATCTAGCTAGTTTAGCTGAGCTGAAAGCCAAGGGTGATGAGCAATTGGGCGATTTGGAGAGAGTTAGAGCTGAGCTGGAGCAGACTAGGCTAGAGCTTGAGACACTGTCTGTTCCACCCACTATCTGTGAGAACTGTTTGTCTCTTAGATTGGAGTTGATCAAGCTAAAAGCCGAGAAGTCTTTCCATGTTGATAGAGAGTGTGAGACTTGCTTGTCTTAGGTGGAGGTTCTAGCTTCCTTGAGAGAGGAGCTAGCTGATGTTTAGAATGAGAATTTTTACCTCCGTCAGATCCTGAGTTGGGTGAGTGCCAGAGAGTCACAGCTTGGCATGATGATCCAGTAGTTTAAAAGGCAAGATGGATTTGGGGTAGGCTACACCTACACCAAGGCTGATTTTGAGAGTGCTATTAGCCAGGCAGTGGAGTGGAGTAAAATGACTCCTGAACAGAGATACCCCAAGTCTCACTCCACTGAGTCTTTCCAGGCTAGTCATCCCAAGGATGGAGTGTTCCAAGAACAGCCTAAAGCTCCACCCAAGAAGCCCATCTGGGTTCCAAAGCCCAAACACCTTCACACTTCTCTAGACTCTCTTCCTGGACCCTCTCACACCAAAGAGTCTACACCCAACACCACCAAGCCCAAGAATCCCAAGCCTCAACCACATCCAAAGAAGCCCACTTACCACTATGAGTTTTGTCAGAAAGACGGGCATCTTGCGGAATTTTGCTTCAGGAGGAAGCGGGTTGAGAGAGCAGAGAGAGCTCATGGTGGCCAGGAGCAGTTCTACCAGCAGGGTGGTAGACTGAGAGTTCCTCGATGTGGGGAGAGGCTAGAGGCCAGGCCGCATCATGTAGGTGGTTGAGGAGCCATGCTGAATAGCGTGGGCCTCATGGCTCCAGATGTGATGAGTCATTGTCAACGGTAGTCAAAGAGGACTGAAAAGAGAGAGATGACCTGCTGCGTCTGGGCCGCGTGTGACTCAGGTACACGGGCAGCGAGCGACTGTCGGGCAGAGGAGGCCGCGAAGTCGGGCTGGCCCAATCCGGGTACATGGGCTAGGAGCAGCAGAGGATCCACTGGACTGTTGACCGGGATTGACTCAGGTACACGGGCGGCGAGTGATTGCCGGGCTGAGGGAGCCGCGGAATCAGGCCGGCCCAATCCGGGTACCCGGTGCGAAGTCGGTGGACGCTTTGTCAGTTTCGGCGCAAAACTGACGACCGCTGATCTCGGATCTGACCGTTCTGAGGCGAAGCCGTAGCTGCTACGAAAGCTCCGCATCAGGACAAGTTACCTTTATTTAGGATTTTACTATTTTGCCTTTAGGCCCACAGTCTGTCCGTCGAGTCTGTAAAAATATCCTAAGGGCAGTTTCGGTCTTTTCCATTTTTATTCAGCGTCTGTAAAAATCCTAGGGTTGTTTCTGCATTTTACCCTTTTATTGGGCTGCCTATAAAAAGGCCCCAATCCCTAGGGTTAGGGTTAACTCAATCAAATCAAAAATCAGAGTTCATCTACTTTTTGTCTTCCCCACCAACTGTTCATCCGCCGCACTGAATCTTCCTGCGCCATCGTCATTTTTGCTTTCGCTGCCACGGCCAGCTCGCAACCAGCGCCGCTCGGATTCCAAGCGCTCCACTGATCTCCGGTTTGTTTTTCCCTCTCCGGTTTTCTTCTTCTCTCAAAAACCGGATCTTGGTTTTTGTTTTCCCACGGCATTTTGCCGCGTGCTGTTCTGGAGTCATGGAGGTGGAGTGTGCTGGCGAACTCGGAGGAAGGCTCGAGGCGTAGTCTGCGTGCGGCAGTAGTAGCTGCAGCTGCGTTGTGCAGCGTGCAGCAGCTTGCAAGCTGTGCTGCAGGCGATCTTGTCCCTTCCAGCTGGTGCGCACGGCTGTTGAGGAATCAACAGCAAGACACACATTAATCAACCGAGGAACAACTTCAACGTGGGGTCCACGATAGCATCGTCGGTGGAATGTTCTTGAAGCCAGGTGCACGGAAATCGAGGTAAAAAGCTTTAATGTTGATGCACGTCTCGTTGAGTATATCTCCTAATCTTGCATAGGGAAACGTGCCTAATCTTTTTGCTTAATTTGCCATCCAGATTAATATTTGAGTACTGTTAATACTTTTTCAATATTTTCCATAACATCTGGTTGCTTGTGATGAAATACTGCTAAGAAGTATTTTTATTATAAATGTATTTCATCTGTTGATTTAATCTTTGTGCTGACAGTTGGTTCATCTGCTGTCTTGATTAAATAGATGATATTGAATCTGGTGTTTTAATCTGTGCACTGTTTTTATTTCGGCTGGAACTTCACTATTTATCATCTTCATGTTTGTTGGTCTGATTAAATGTCTATGAGTTAATTAATCTGTTAATCTGCCTTTAAGCACTGTGTTGGTGTCTTTTCGTTTAGGACACCGGTCCTTTTTAGGCTAGAACATTTTAGGTCTTGTTGATCCGTTTACTTTTCCTTGCTAAGTTTGTCGAGGTGCGTTGGGTATTGGGAACAGGCCATTGATTCGAAAGAATTTTTTTAGGCGCCCATTCACCCCCCCCCTCTGGTCGCTACTTTCGGTCCTACAAGTGGTATCAGAGCCTGGTTAGGGTTTTTCCATACCTTAACCGGTTCTAAACCCTAGTAGTGATCATGACTTCTCCTGGCAAGGTCCCGTCCTTGGAAGCTTATGGCTATAATTATTGGAAGACTCGCATGCGAGCCTATCTCATGAGCCAAAGCTCGGACATCTGGGACATTTGCGTTCACGCTACGTTTGTCATATTGCCAGTTGCTGAGCGTGATTCTCCTGGTATCATCGCCCAGCATGTGAACAATAGCAAAGCGGTGAACATCTTGTTTTCTGGTTTGGGTCCCACTGAGTTTGAGCGTGTGAGCCATCTCTCCACTGCGAGAGAGATCTGGGCTACCCTCCAGGCACACCATGAGGGGACAGCTCAGGTCAAGGCTCGGCTCTATCAGACCTACCGGCGTGAGTACGAGAACTTCACACAAAAGCCGGGTGAATCTGTTGAAGCATTGTTTGGTCGTTTTCAGTCGATCATAAACAAGCTTCGGGACAACAAGGCTGAGGGTGTTCAGTTGGTCTCAGATCATGAACAGGCGCTCAAGGTTCTTCATACCTTGGACCCAAAGATCTGGGAGATCAAGGTATCATCTATCATTGAGAGCACTTCTTATGATACATTGACCATTTCTGATTTGTTTAGCAAGCTGAAGGCCACCGAGGTTGATACCCAGTTGAGATCAAATCTCACTGGCTCTGGATCAAAGTCTCTGGCCCTTGCTACACCTTCTGTTGATCCCTCTTCTGTGAGTTGTGTTGGGTTCTCTTTGATGTCTATCACTGAGGATCAGCTTGAGTCGTTGGGAGATGATGATTTGTGTCTTTTTAACAACCGGGTGCGTCGTGTCTATGATAAGAGGATGTTCAAAAGACACGGCACAAAGACCGGATGCTTTGAGTGTGGTGATCCAGGACACTTCATCGCCGACTGCCCCAAGCGCAATGGCCACAAGAAGGGCACCGGTGGTGGCTTCCACGACTCCGGCAAGCACGACAGTTCCTCCTTCAACAAGGGCAAGCCAAAGACCAGATTCTTCAGAAAGGCCCTGAAGGACTACCGGCGAGAGAACAAGAAGCGCGACAAGGCCTTCTTCGCCGAGATGGAGAAGAGCTACTCCAAGCGGTCCACGTCTTCTTCCTCTTCATCGAGCTCGAGCGATGAGGAGATCATCATCAGGAAGGGGAAGGACAAGGACGATCCAGCAGGCCTTTGCTTCATGGCCTTCGGGGACAGACCAAAGAGCCACTCACATCAGCGCCGAAGATCTCGCAAGAGCTTCTGCTCAATGGCTCTTGGGGATAAGAAAGAGAAGAGCTCCTCCGATGACTCCGACGACGACGACAACGAAAAGGTATCATCCTATGAACGCGAAATTGTTGATTTACTTGAAAGCAATCGTCAGGAGTTAAAGTATCGGGAAAAACTGCTTAGAGGGGCTAAGAAGAGGATAGATGAGTTAGAGAGTGAGCTTGCCGTGGCCAACGGCAGAATTGAGAGTCTATCTTCTTCTCCTTGCTTGGGTGATAGCAGTGAGTGCCCAAAGTGTGAGGTGCTTCTGTGTGACCTGTCGACTCTGAAGTCCAGGTACACAGAAAGGGTTGATGAGAGGGACGCTTTGGCCACTGAGCTTGAAAGCGCTCAGCTGGAGCTGAAAGATGCTCAAGCCACTGTCGTCGTACCCTGTGCTGATTGCCCATCTCATCTTGCTAGTTTAGCTGAGCTGAAAGCCAAGGGCGATGAGCATCTAGGTGATTTGGAGAGAATGAGAGCTGAGCTGGCGCAGACTAGGCTAGAGCTTGAGACATTGTCAGTTCCACCCACTGTCTGTGAGAACTGTCTGTCTCTTAGAATGGAGTTGATTAAGCTGAAAGCCGAGAAGTCTGTCCAGATAGATAGCGAGTGTGAGACCTGCTTGTCTCAGGTGGAGGTTCTAGCTGCCTTGAGAGAGGAGCTAGCTGATTCTCAGAATGAGAACTTTTACCTCCGTGTTATCCTGAGTTGGATCAGTGCCAGAGAGCCTCAGCTCGGCATGATGATCCAGCAGTTCAAGAGGCAGGATGGGTTTGGGGTAGGTTACACCTATACCAAGGCTGACTTTGAGAGTGCCATTAGCCGGGCAGTGGAGTGGAGTAAAATGACTCCTGAGCAGAGATATCCCAAGACCCATTCCACTGAGTCTTCCTAGGCTTGTCAGCCCAAGGATGGAGTGATCCATGAACCACCCAAAGCTCCACCCAAGAAACCCATCTGGGTTCCAAAGCCCAAACTCCTCCACACTTCTCTTGACTCTCTTCCTGGACCCTCTCAACCCAAGAAGCCGACACCAAACACCACTAAGCCCAAGAACCCCAAACCTCAACCACATCCCAAGAAGCCCACCTATCATTGTGAGTATTGTCAGAGAGACGGGCATCTTGCGGAGTTTTGCTTCAGGAGGAAGCGGGTTGAGAGAGCAGAGAGAGCTCGTGGTGGTCAGGAGCAGTTCTACCAGCAGGGTGGTAGACTGCGTGTTCCTCGACGCGGGGAGAGGCTGGAGGCCTAGGCCGCGTCGTGTAGGTGGTGGTAGAGGAGACGGCTTTCTTGGCCGTGCTCCAGATGGTGGTGTTCGTTCCGGCAGAGCTCCAGGCCGTTTTGGCTACGGTCCTGGATCTCGTGGCCGAGGTTTTAGGAAGAACCAAGGACCGCGCTTTGAGCCGCGTTTTGGTCCAAACTTTTCTGATGATTTCTGCTTTCCGTCTTTTGAGCAGATGGCTCGACACTGGTTTAGCTCTTTTGCTAAACCCGGTGCCGGACCATTTGCTCCCACTTACAGCCACTGATTGTGCAGGATCGGGGACTGGAGGACGTTTGGATCATGGACTCAGGGTGTTCTCGCCACATGACGGGACATCGCAGATGGTTCTCCAGTCTCACTCCCCCGAGCTCCAAAGAGTACATCACCTTCGGGAACAGTGGTCAAGGGAAAGTAAGTGGCATTGGCTCAATTCGCATTTCAGACCATTTTTCATTGAAGAACGTTGCTTTGGTTGGAAACTTGAACTTTAATTTGATTTCTGTTTCGCAACTTCTTGAGGATGGTTTGGAGGTGCGTTTTAAGAAGGGCAATTCTTCTGTGTTTGATTCTAGAGGGTCTTTGATTTGCCAGATCTTACCTTTCGGTAAAGTTTTTCGGATTGACTTCTCTAGTTCTTTTGGCCCTTCTCGCTGTTTGATTGCTGGATCCTCCTCTGAGCTCTGGAAGTGGCATAGGAGGTTAGGTCATTTGAGTTTTGACCTGCTAGTCAGGTTGAGCTCTATGGACCTCATCCGAGGATTGCCCAAGCTTAAGATGGAGAAGGATCTAGTTTGCCATCCCTGTCGTCACGGGAAAATGGTTGCCGCTTCTCACTCACCTGTGACTCAGGTGATGACTTCGTATCCGGGCGAGCTGTTACACTTGGACACTGTCGGTCCAGCTCGGGTACGCTCAGTCGGTGGGAAGTGGTACGCACTTGTGATTGTTGACGATTTTTCTCGATTTTCGTGGGTTTTCTTTTTGGAGTCTAAGGATGAAACTTTTCATTTTGTTCATGACCTGAATTTTGAAGCTGAAGAATGAGAACAATGGTCGGATGCGAGCAATTCGCTCCGACAATGGCTCTGAGTTCAAGAACTCTCAGTTCGTCAGCTTCTGCAGTGATCAGGGTCTTGATCATCAGTTTTCTGCTCCTTACACTCCCCCACAGAATGGCGTTGTGGAACGAAAGAACCGCACGCTAGTCGAGATGGCCAGGACGATGCTTGATGAGCACAGGACTCCTAGGCGCTTTTGGGATGAAGCCATGAACACGGCTTGCTATCTGGCCAACCGCATTTTTCTTAGAGCTTATCTTGGTAAGACCTCATATGAGTTGCGGTTTGGCAGACAGCCCAAGGTGAGCCACTTGCGAGCGTTTGGCTGCAAGTGCTTTGTGCTCAAGAAGGGAGGGCATTTGGACAAATTTGAGTCTCGTTGCTGGGATGGAGTTTTTCTTGGTTACGCTTTGCATTCTCGAGGCTTCCGTGTTTGGAACCTCGACTCCCAGCAGCTTGTCGAGACTTGTGAGGTTTCGTTTGATGAGTCCTTGCCTTCTTTGAATCCTTCTTTTGAGCTTTCTGGGGATGGTGAGCTCGGAGAGTCCATCTTCGAGGAAGATGAGGATACTCCAGCTGCTGATGAGGGTGGGCCTTCTGCACCTCCTGCAGAGCCCACACCTTCTGAGACTTCGACTGAGGACGAGGGCGGACCTCTGATCACTTCTTCCACTTCGATCGAGCCCCCTCAGTCGAGTCCAGAGGTGCCTGCTGCTGACTCCGGTGAGGTGACTTCAGATCACCAGGGATCCCGAGCAGTTCAGCGTGATCACCCCTCAGAGCTCATCATCGGTGATGTGTCTTCAAGAACTTTGCGTTCGTCTGTTGACTCTCTTGCTGTGTTTGCTGAATCTGCTTTTGTTGCATCTTTTGAGCCCAGAGACATTTCTCATGCTCTTTCTGACTCGAACTGGATTAATGCCATGCAAGAAGAGCTTGAGAATTTTGTCCGCAATCGGGTTTGGACACTAGTAGAGCTGCCACCAGGATGCAACCCCATAGGCACCAAGTGGGTGTTCAAGAACAAGCAAGGTGAAGATGGGGTTGTGGTGCGCAACAAAGCTCGACTAGTTGCCCAGGGTTTTTGCCAGAAGGAAGGTATTGATTTTGAAGAAACCTTCGCTCCCGTTGCCCGTCTTGAGTCCATTCGCATTCTTTTAGCTTTTGCCGCTTCGAAGGGTTTTAAGCTTTTTCAAATGGACGTCAAGAGTGCTTTTCTGAACGGGTACATAGAGGAGGAGGTTTATGTTAGGCAGCCCCCCGGTTTTGAAAACCCCAAGTTTCCTCGACATGTTTTTAAATTGCAAAAAGCTTTATACGGGTTAAAGCAAGCCCCCAGGGCTTGGTATGACCGGTTAAAGCAGTTTTTGTTGGGGAAGGGCTTTGTGATGGGTTCTGTGGATAAAACTCTTTTCTTGCTCAGGGATGCTTCAGATTTTTTAGTTGCTCAGATATACGTGGACGATATTATCTTTGGCGGTACTACTAACGATCTTGTGTCCAAGTTTTCTGAGCAGATGCACAGCGAGTTTGAGATGAGCCTCATGGGTGAGCTCAAGTATTTTCTAGGGCTCCAGATCAAGCAGACCAAGGACGGCACCTTCATCCACCAGGGTAAGTACACGCGGGACATGTTGAAGAAATTCGACTTTGGTGGAGAGCTGAAGCCTCAGATGACCCCAATGGGTACATCTGGGGGCCTGGACAAGGACGAGAGCGGCGTCAAGGTCAACGAGAGAGAGTTTCGAGGGATGATCGGTTCGCTACTGTACTTGACGGCAACAAGGCCAGACATACAGTTCGCCGTGGGACTGTGCGCGCGCTTCCAGTCTTCACCACGCGCGTCTCATCGGCAGGCTGTCAAGCGTATCTTCAGGTATCTTACCTATGCGCCTGATCTTGGTCTTTATTATTCAGCATCATCATCTCTTGATTTATCTGGTTTTTCGGACGCTGACTTTGGTGGGTGCCGGTTGGATCGCAAGTCGACTTCCGGTACTTGTCAGTTTCTTGGTTCGTCTCTTGTCTCTTGGTCTTCTCGAAAGCAATCTGGAGTTGCTCTTTCGACCACAGAGGCTGAGTATGTAGCTGCTGCTAGCTGCTGCTCACAGTTGGTTTGGATGATTTCCACTCTGCGAGATTTTGGGTTGTTCTTTCCTACCAGAGTTCCTTTGTTTTGCGACAGCACCAGTGCTATTAGTGTAGGGAAAAACCCATGTCTTCATTCAAAAACCAAACACATTGATGTGCGTTTTCACTTTTTGCGGGATCAATATGAGAAAGGTGTCATTGACCTTGTTCATGTTGATACCCATCATCAGTTGGCTGACATTTTCACCAAACCCCTAGATCAGTCTACTTTTGAGCGTTTACGAGGGGATTTGGGTGTTGTGTATCCTTTCTAGGATATTTTGCGTCAGTTTTTCTTTCTTCTTTACTCTTTTCTTGAGTCTTTTTGTGTGTGTTCATATCATACATATTCACATATCACACTTTTGAGCCTGCTTCTGTTATATGATTGAACTGCTTTACTTATTCTAGCTGGTACATGCTTTTGATTACTTGTCGATGATCATGCTTTGTTTCAGTTCATTTGATATGTCTGATATCTGTCATATGCATGGCTTTTACACTTTAAACTTGAAAAATGATCACCATTGCTTCTGGTAACTAGCATGTGTAGGCTGAGTGCTTTTGCTATCTGTTACATGCCTTGTAGCTAGTTCATCACATAGATGCAAATATGCAACTTGGACATCTTTATGCTTTAACATGGAAAATATGCTATAAAATGATAAAAAATCAAAAATGAATGAAAATTCCATGCCCTTTTATGCTTGAGTTGAAAAGATCCAAGTGGGTTTGCTTTGTCGCATTGCATTGTTCTGGACTGCTTACCATAGCACTTTGGTATGAACTAGGACAGTGTAGTGTATGCCAAGACCAATGTCTTAAGCTTCCGATGGTCCAGTTCTGGCCTAGGCTTGACTTGGTCGGTTAGCATAAGGTTTGACATGCAAATAACCCTTGGCAAAAATGAAAAAGGAAAATGAAAAAGCCTGAAAATTAAAAAGACAACAAGTTTGCTGAAGCACTGTGTTTTGGACAATGCTTATCTTGGTAGATATCAGTTAGCTTCTGCATCTCATGTTTTACCTTGCTTGTTAACTGGAAAATGTGGTGATGCTTTTTGTTTGCAAAAACTAAAAAATGCGTGCTAATGACTTTCTTTAGATATCATCTGTTGCACTGATCATGCCATGTGTCTTAGACTAGTATGTCTTTTGCTATACTTGTTAGATGTTGTAATTGCAGTCAATCATATCTGAGAAGCATGCTTTCTACACTCCACCTGCACCCCAGTTGCATTCATTGCATATTTTCAGGGGGAGTTGCATTTCAGGGGGAGTCAGTGTCGTTTGTAGAGTGCTTGATGAGTTCACTTGTCAACAAGGGGGAGAAATTTTGGTATAAGAGTTTAAGGGGGAGTTTTGGCTTTCTCTGGGATTTGTTTCAGGGGGAGTTTTTGTCCCATTTGTCCTTACTCTTTTGATATCCTTGTTGATGTTTCTGAGACTGCACTCATTTTGAGCTTTTACTTTTGGTTAACCATAATGACCGTCTCTTGCTTTTGTTTGACTTTTGGTCATTAGGGTTAAACTTTTACTTTATTTTCTTTTTTTCTTTGTTTTCTTGTGCTTTGTTTTCGTGTTTCCACAGTTGCTTGCAGGTACTGAAAGCTGAAGAAGAGAAGTGTTGACAATGCACTCATCAAGGGGGAGATTGAGGAGCCATGCTGAATAGCGTGGGCCTCATGGCTCCAGATGTGATGAGTCATTGTCAACGGTAGTCAAAGAGGACTGAAAAGAGAGAGATGACCTGCTGCGTCTGGGCCGCGTGTGACTCAGGTACACGGGCAGCGAGCGACTGTCGGGCAGAGGAGGCCGCGAAGTCGGGCTGGCCCAATCCGGGTACATGGGCTAGGAGCAGCAGAGGATCCACTGGACTGTTGACCGGGATTGACTCAGGTACACGGGCGGCGAGTGATTGCCGGGCTGAGGGAGCCGCGGAATCAGGCCGGCCCAATCCGGGTACCCGGTGCGAAGTCGGTGGACGCTTTGTCAGTTTCGGCGCAAAACTGACGACCGCTGATCTCGGATCTGACCGTTCTGAGGCGAAGCCGTAGCTGCTACGAAAGCTCCGCATCAGGACAAGTTACCTTTATTTAGGATTTTACTATTTTGCCTTTAGGCCCACAGTCTGTCCGTCGAGTCTGTAAAAATATCCTAAGGGCAGTTTCGGTCTTTTCCATTTTTATTCAGCGTCTGTGAAAATCCTAGGGTTGTTTCTGCATTTACCCTTTTATTGGGCTGCCTATAAAAAGGCCCCAATCCCTAGGGTTAGGGTTAACTCAATCAAATCAAAAATCAGAGTTCATCTACTTTTTGTCTTCCCCACCAACTGTTCATCCGCCGCACTGAATCTTCCTGCGCCATCGTCATTTTTGCTTTCGCTGCCACGGCCAGCTCGCAACCAGCGCCGCTCGGATTCCAAGCGCTCCACTGATCTCCGGTTTGTTTTTCCCTCTCCGGTTTTCTTCTTCTCTCAAAAACCGGATCTTGGTTTTTGTTTTCCCACGGCATTTTGCCGCGTGCTGTTCTGGAGTCATGGAGGTGGAGTGTGCTGGCGAACTCGGAGGAAGGCTCGAGGCGTAGTCTGCGTGCGGCAGCAGTAGCTGCAGCTGCGTTGTGCAGCGTGCAGCAGCTTGCAAGCTGTGCTGCAGGCGATCTTGTCCCTTCCAGCTGGTGCGCACGGCTGTTGAGGAATCAACAGCAAGACACACATTAATCAACCGAGGAACAACTTCAACGTGGGGTCCACGATAGCATCGTCGGTGGAATGTTCTTGAAGCCAGGTGCACGGAAATCGAGGTAAAAAGCTTTAATGTTGATGCACGTCTCGTTGAGTATATCTCCTAATCTTGCATAGGGAAACGTGCCTAATCTTTTTGCTTAATTTGCCATCCAGATTAATATTTGAGTACTGTTAATACTTTTTCAATATTTTCCATAACATCTGGTTGCTTGTGATGAAATACTGCTAAGAAGTATTTTTATTATAAATGTATTTCATCTGTTGATTTAATCTTTGTGCTGACAGTTGGTTCATCTGCTGTCTTGATTAAATAGATGATATTGAATCTGGTGTTTTAATCTGTGCACTGTTTTTATTTCGGCTGGAACTTCACTATTTATCATCTTCATGTTTGTTGGTCTGATTAAATGTCTATGAGTTAATTAATCTGTTAATCTGCCTTTAAGCACTGTGTTGGTGTCTTTTCGTTTAGGACACCGGTCCTTTTTAGGCTAGAACATTTTAGGTCTTGTTGATCCGTTTACTTTTCCTTGCTAAGTTTGTCGAGGTGCGTTGGGTATTGGGAACAGGCCATTGATTCGAAAGAATTTTTTTAGGCGCCCATTCACCCCCCCCCTCTGGTCGCTACTTTCGGTCCTACAGTGGTGGTAGAGGAGACGACTTTCATGCCCATGCTACGGAGGGTGGAGTTCGATCCGGCAGAGCTCCAGGTCGTTTTGGATACGGTCCTGCACCTTGTGACCGAGGTTTTAGGCAGAACCATGGACCGCGCTTTGAGCCACGTTTTGGTCCAAACTCTTATGATGATTTTTGCTTTCTGTCTTTTGAGCAGATGGCTCGACACTAGTTTAGTTCTTTTGCTAAACCTGGTGCCGGACCATTTGCTCCCCCTTACGACCACTGATTGTGCAGGATCGGGGACTAGAGGACGTTTGGATCATGGACTCAGGATGCTCTCGCCACATGACGGGACATCGCAGATGGTTCTCCAGTCTCTCAACCCCGAGCTCCAAGGAATACATCACCTTCAGGAACAGTGGTCAAGGGAAGGTAAACGACATTGGCTAAATTCGTATCTCTGACAATTTCTCTTTGAAGAACGTTGCTTTTGTTGGAAATTTGAACTTCAATTTGATTTCGGTTTTGCAACTTCTTGAGGATGGTTTGGAGGTTCGTTTTAAGAAGGGCAGTTCTTCTGTGGTTGATTCTAGAGGGTCTTTGATTTGCGAGATCTTACCTTTTGGTAAGGTTTTTTGGATTGACTTCTCTATTTCTTTTGGCCCTTCTCGCTGTTTGATTGCTGGATCCTCCTCTGAGCTCTAGAAGTGGCATAGGAGGTTGGGCCATTTGAGTTTTGATCTGCTAGTCAGATTGAGCTCTATAGACCTCATCCGAGGATTGCCCAAGCTTATAATGGAGAAGGATCTAGTTTGCCATCCTTGTCGTCATGGGAAAATGGTTGCCGCTTCTCACTCACCTGTGACTCAGGTGATGACTTCGTACCCGGGAGAGCTATTACACATGGACACCGTCGGTCCAGCTCGGGTCCGCTCAGTCGGTGGGAAGTGGTATGCGCTTGTTATCGTTGATGATTTTTCTCGATTTTCGTGGGTTTTCTTCTTGGAGTCTAAGGATGAGACTTTTCATTTTCTTCATGACCTGATTTTGAAGCTGAAGAATGAGAACAATGGTCGGATGCGAGCGATTTGCTCTGACAACAGCTCTGAGTTCAAGAACTCTCTGTTCGTCAGCTTCTGTAGTGATTAGGGTCTTGATCATCAGTTTTCTGCTCCTTACACTCCCTCACAGAATGGTGTTGTGGAACGAAAGAACCACACGCTAGTCGAGATGGCCAGGACGATGCTTGATGAGCACATGACTCCTAGGCATTTTTGGGCTGAAGCCATGAACACGGCTTGCTATATGGCCAACCACATTTTTCTTAGAGCTTATTTAGGTAAGACTTCATATGAGTTGCGGTTTGGCAGACAGCCCAAGGTGAGCCACTTGCGAGCGTTTGGCTGCAAGTGCTTTGTGCTCAAGAAGGGATGGCATTTTGACAAGTTTGAGTCTCGTTGCTAGGATGGAGTCTTTCTTGGTTACGCTTTGCATTCTCGAGGCTTTCGTGTTTGGAACCTCAACTCCCAGCAGCTTGTCGAGACTTGCGAGGTTTCTTTTGATGAGTCCTTGCCTTATTTGACTCCTTCTTTTGAGCTTTCTGGAGATGGTGAGCTCGGAGATTCCATCTTCGAGGAAGATGATGATGCTCCAGCTGTTGATGAGGGTGGGCCCTCTGCACAGCCTGCAGAACCCACACCTTCTGAGACTTCGACTAAGGACGAGGGCGGACCTCTGATCACTTCTTCCACTTCGATCAAGCCCCCTCAGTCAAGTCCAGAGGTGCCAGCTGCTGACTCCGGTGAGGTGACATCAGATCACCAGGGATCCTGAGTAGTTCAGCGTGATCACCCCTCAGAGCTCATCATTGGTGATCTTTCTGAGAGAACGTTGCGCTCTTCTGTTAACTCGCTTGCTGTGTTTGCTGAATCTGCTTTTGTTGCATCTTTTGAGCCCAGATACATTTCTCATGCTCTTTCTGATTCGAATTGGATTAATGCTATGCAAGAAGAGCATGAAAATTTTGTCCGCAATCGGGTTTGGACACAAGTTGAGCTGCCACCCGGATGCAACCCCATAGGCACCAAGTGGGTGTTCAAAAAACAAGCAAGGTGAAGATGCGGTTGTGGTGCGCAACAAAGCTCGACTAGTGGCCCAGGTTTTTTGTCAGAAGGAGGGTATTGACTTTGAAGAGACTTTCGCCCATGTTGCCCGTCTTGAGTCCATTCGCCTTCTCTTAGCTTTTGCCGCTTCGAAGGGTTTTAAGCCTTTTCAAATGGATGTCAAGAGTGCTTTTCTGAACGGGTACATAGAGGAGGAAGTCTATGTTAGGCAGGCCCCCGGTTTTGAAAACCCAAAGTTTCCTCGACATGTTTTTAAGCTGCAAAAAGCTTTATACGGTCTGAAGCAAGCCCCCAGGGCTTGGTATGACTGGTTGAAGCAGTTTTTGTTGGGGAAGGGCTTTATGATGGGTTCTGTGGATAACACTTTTTTCTTGCTTAGAGATGCATCAAATTTCTTGGTTGCTCAGATATACGTGGACGATATCATTTTTTGTGGTAGTACTGATGCTCTTGTGTCCAAGTTTTCTGAGCAGATGCACAGTGAGTTTGAGATGAGCCTCATGGGTGAGCTCAAGTATTTCCTAGGGCTCCAGATCAAGCAGACCAAGGACGGCACCTTCATCCACCAGGGTAAGTACACTCGGGACATGTTGAAGAAATTTGACTTTGGTGGAGAGCTGAAGCCTCGGATGACCCCAATGGGTACATCTGGGGGCCTGGACAAGGACGAGAGTGGCGTCAAGGTCAATTAGAGAGAGTTTCGAGGGATGATCGGTTCACTGTTGTACTTGACGGCGACGAGGCCAGACATTCAGTTTGCCGTAAGACTGCGCACACGCTTCCAGTCTTCACCACGCACGTCTCATCAGCAGGCTGTCAAGCGCATTTTCAGGTATCTTACCTATGCGCCTGATCTAGGTCTTTATTATTCAGCATCACCATCTCTTGATTTATCTTGCTTTTCAGACACTGACTTTGGTGGGTGCCGGTTGGATTGCAAGTCGACTTCCGGTACTTGCCAGTTTCTTGGTTCTTCACTTGTCTCTTGGTCTTCTCGAAAGCAATCTTGAGTTGCACTTTCGACCACTGATGCTGAGTATGTAGCTGCTGCTCACAGTTGGTTTGGATGATTTCCACATTGCGAGACTTTGGGTTGTTCTTTCCTACCAGAGTTCCTCTGTTTTGTGACAGCACCAGTGCGATTAGTGTAGGGAAAAACCCTTGTCTCCATTCAAAAACCAAACACATTGATGTGCGCTTTCACTTTCTGAGAGATCAATATGAGAAAGGTGTCATTGACCTTGTTCATATTGATACTCATCATCAGTTGGCTGACATTTTCACCAAACCCCTAGATCAATCTACCTTTGAGCGTTTACGAGGGGATTTGGGTGTTGTGTATCCTTTTTAGGATATGTTGAGTTAGTTTTCTTTCTTCTTTACTCTTTTCTTGAGTCTTTTTGTGTGTGTTCATATCATGCATATTCACATATCACACTTTGAGATTGCTTATGTTATATGATTGAACTGCTTTACTTATTCTAGCTGGTATATGCTTTTGATTACTTGTCAATGATCATGCTTTGCTTCAGTTCACTTGATATGTCTGATATTTGTCATATGCATGGCTTTTATGCTTTAAAATTGAAAAATGATCACCATTGCTTCTGGTAACTCGCATGTGTAGGCGGTATGCTTTTGCTATCTGTTACATGCCTTGTAGCTAGTTCCTCACTTAGATGCAGATATGCAACTTGGACATCTTTATGCTTTAACCTAGAAATGTGCTATAAAAATAATAAAAATCAAAAATGAAGGAAAATTCCATGCCTTTTTATGCTTAAATTAAAAAGACCCAGGTGGGCTTGCTTTGTCCAATTGCATTGTTCTGGACTGCTTACCATAGCACTTTGGTATGAACTAGGACAGTGTAATGTATGCCAAGACCCATGTCTTAAGCTTCTGACGGTCCAGTTCTGGCCTAGGCTTGACTTGGTTGGTTAGCGTAAGGTTTGACATGCATATAACTCCTGGCAAAAAATGAAAAAGGAAAGGGAAAAAGCCTAAAAATTAAAAAGATAACAAGTTTGCTAAAGCACTTTGTTTTGGACAATGCTTATCTTGGTAGATTTCAGTTAGCTTTTGCATCTCATGCTTTACCTTGCTTGTCAACTAGAAAATGTGGTGATGTTTTTGTTTGCAAAAATTGAAAAATGCATGCTAATGACTTTCTTTAGATATCATCTGTTGCACTGATCATGTCATGTGTCTTAGACAGTATGTCTTTTGGCTATACCTGTTAGATGTTGTAATTGCAGTCAGTCATATCTGAGAAGCTTGCTTTCTACACTCCTCCTGCACCCCAGTTGCATTCATTTCATATTTTGAGGGGGAGTTGCATTTCAGGGGGAGTCAGTGTCTCTTTAGAGTGCATTTAGTCTTGCTTGATGAGTCCAATTGTCAACAAGGGGGAGAAATTTTGGGAGAAGAGTTTAGGGAAAATTACTCACATGCCATTATAATTTTCAGAAATTGCCTACATGCCACTGTGAGTGACTGTGGTGGCCCCCATCTGGCAATGACACAACGATGGCATTTTGGCAAACAGTAAAAATCGTAATGGCACAGAAAAAATTAACCCGAGAGTTTAAGGGGGAGTTTTGGATTTCTCTGGGATTTGTTTCAGGGGGAGTTTTTGTCCCGTTTGCTCTTACTCTTTGGATATCCTTGTTGATAATTCTGAGATTGCACTCATTTTGATCTTTTACTTTATTTTCTTCTTCTCTGTTTTCTTGTGTTTTGTTTTTCGTGTTTCTAATGTGCTCACAGGTAATGGAGAGCTGATGAAGAGAAGTGTTGACAATGCACTCATCAAGGGGGAGATTGAGGAGCCATGCTAAAGAGCGTGGGCCTCGTGGCTCCAGATGTGATGACTCATTGTCAACGGAAGTCAAGAGGACACAAAGAGAGGAGAAGACCTGCTGTGTCTGGGCCGCATGTGACTCAGGTACACGGGCAGCGAGCGACTGTCAGGCAGAGGGGCCGCGAAGTCGGGCTAGCCCAATCCGGGTACATGGGCTAGGAGCAGCAGAGGATCCACTAGACTGTTGACCAGGATTGACTCAGGTACACGGGCGGCGAGTGATTGCCGAGCTGAGAGAGCTGCGGAATTGGGCCAGCCCAATCCGGGTACAAGGTGCAAAGTTGGTGGATGCTTTGTAAGTTTTGGCGCAAAACTAACTGACCGCTGATCTCGGATCTGACCATCCTAAGGCGAAGCCGTAGTCGCTACGAAAGCTCCGCTTCAGAATAAGTCATCTGTAAATAGGAGTTACTATTTTGTCCTTAGGCCCACAATCAGTCAGTCGAGTCTGTAAAAATATCCTAAGGGCAGTTTGGTCTTTTCCATTTTATTTTAGCGTCTGTAAAAACCTTAAGGGTCTTTTGGTATTTTCCTAGGCTATTGGGCTGCCTATAAATAGGGCCCCAATCCCTAGGGTTAGGGTTAACTCACTTAATGACAAACTTGAGTTCACTTTCCCCACGTTGTTTTCCTGTTCGTCTCCTGTTTTGAGCGCCGCCACTGTTCTTCAAAGGATCTGCATCTCACGCTCGTCGAGAAATTGTTTGATCAAGTTTTATTCCTTTTGTCTTTCTCGACTAACATCAATGTGAAGTATTTTACCTGGTGTTTTTGTTATGTGTGCCATTTTTGATTTGCGTGCTGTGTGTTAATCTATTCTCTGAGTTCATCGCCAGGAACTTCTCCGCCACGATTGTTTTCGTATTCTTTATCCTGAGCTTATCATGTTGATTATATCCAAGTTATTTATTCCTGGCTAATAGTTTCTTCGGTAGCTAGTACTGGTTAGCTGCAGACTAGCTAGCAGTCCTGGCGATTTTTCACAAATTTCTCATTGACTTCGTTCTCTCTGTCATCTCCCCTCTGCGAATTACTTCTGAGTTCTGCTAGAGTGTTACATGCAGTTTTTTTTTGCATAGGCTGATAGCTATTAAATAGCTTCTGCACATGGTAGCCTTTGCATCATTGCAGTTCGGACGTGTGGGCTTGTTGCAAGAATCTAGTCACCAGGGGCATGTGTCTAGGCAAAAAAAGAAAAAATCTGCAGCAGCAGGTGTAGCTGTTCTAGCGGTATAGCTTTGCAATCTTACTTCTAGGTGCGTAGAATCTTTTTCTCGAAGCCTGCACCTACCAAGTTTTTCTTCGTGTGTGTGCTTAGGCAAGAGCTGTGAAGCCTGACAAAGCGAAGGTGCTTCGCAAACCACTCCTCTGATGTCTTCCCGAGGAATGCATTCTCTGATGCCAGGGACTTCGAACCTTTTTTAGGTAACTCCGATTTGAAGCTTGACCCGGTTCGGAGGTTTTTTATTGCAGACTTCGCTCTTGCAATTTTTGTTGTAGCTTCATTTTTGCACTAAGTACTCCGAAGTCACACCCTTGCTCCGAAGCTCCGAAGTGTGCATTTCGAAGCAGGCTTCGGTAGCCTCACACTTCGCTTTACGTACTGCACGGGCTTCGACAACTTCAGGCTTCACACGTTCACTTCAAACAGGCTTCGTCAAGTACCAAACAGGACACAACCTTGAACAGTAAGACTCCCTGTTTTTACGAGCGCTCACATTAATTGCTGTAATATTTTATTCTCATGAAGCTTGAACAACTTATGATCTGATTGATCTGTTAAACTGCCTTTCAACACTGGTTTGGTGTCTTCTCTTTTAGGACACCAGTTGTTTTTAGGCTAGATCATTTTAGGCTCTATTGATCTGTTTACTTTTCCCTGCTAAGTCTGTTGAGGTGCATTGGGTGTTGGGAGCAGGCCATTGATTCAAAAGAATTTTTTAGGCGCCCATTCACCCCTCCTCTGGTCGCTACTGTTGATCCTACATCATTCGTTGGTGTGGTGTGACGGGGAATCGTGCCACTTGTAGTACTTCCTCTTCTTCAGCTCATCGATGGGTGATATCACATGGTTGGTGGTAGCTGAATTTGTTTCACCTTGAGTAGCAAGTCAAATATCCTATCAGCTTTACTAATGTCAAAATCGTACTTCTCCTTGTTGGATGCCTTTACCCAAGGACATGCGATCAACTTCTTGTTTCTGGACCATTCGACTAACTCGACTTCTGCATCGGACTAACCGTCTTTGTTAGAACCCGAAGAGTATACTTGGGTGAACACGATCTTCTTTTGATACTTCTCCCTTTTCGCTTCATAGAATCAACTCTCATGTGTCGATATCCTCTGTACTAGGTGCGAGAGGCTCTCGAACTCCTGTGATAAGAATTTCTATTTTATTGGGTTCAGGATTCCCTCGAAAGCTAGCTCTGCCAGTGGGGTGTCGCTGAGGCTCAAACTATAGCATCTGCCATGCACGTCCCAGAATCTCTGAACATAATCCTGTACCAACTCATCCATCTTTTGTCATACTACCGTTATGTCGGAAAGCTTCATCTCATGTATGCTGACAAAGAAATATTTATGAAACTTCTTTTCCAAATATGCCCATCCACTGATAGAGTTCGTTGGCAATGATGAAAACCATGTGAAGGTCGATCCCGATAATGAAAGTGGGAAGAATCAGACCTTCAGTGCCTCATCGGCAGATGCCTCTCCACACTGGGCGAGGAAGTGGCTGATGTGTTTGATCGTGGAGATCGTGTTTTGCCCCAAAAATTTGGTGAAACCGAGTACTTTGTATCGGTTTGGGTTTCTGAGTGTGCCAATCAGTTTGACCCTACAACGGATAAGACATGGAAAAACGTTAGTAGCAATTCCTATTAGCTATTGAGCCGATGGCCATGATACACATTAAATCACAAATATCGGGCGAGAAAATCTCAGTCGTGCAATACATTTATACCCTTGGATGCCAAAAAACTAAGGGTCGGACCATCAAGGCCAATTAAGCAATTGGCCGATATGTAAAACCCACACCATCGAGTAGATGACTGGGCAAGCGATGCGCTATGCATTCGTGCCAATTGATAATCACTGATGCCGATGAGATGTAACATATAAATAAAGTTAACCTATCATCTTATACTCCGATAGAACCTAAATCTAGTGTACCAGAATATGTGCCTATATTGATGAGGACATCGATAACAATAATAAATACATCCAACACTTTATCATTCTAGGACCAATCACTCACTCCCGTGCCCGAAATCTTAATTATGAGGTGTGTTCATTTCTTACTTTACATAATAATGTGGATATGGATAGGATACTACTTATGGGTTATATTTTTACTCTTAGGAACATGGGAGAAGTACTTTTGGACCATACACGAGAGGGGGAGGTGTCACAGCAATCCAATTCGAATTCCACTTCAAACTCTGATTTCAGTTCAGATTTAGCACAACCCTTCATTAAAATGGGCATAACTTTCTCATAGAGAGGAGGATTGAGGTGTTGGAAAGATAATGAAGATATATTTCCAATGGATCTGGTTCCAAGTCCTGATTCATCACGAAATGTTTTGTGTCAACTGAACAACTCATCAGGTGTCGTGTCACCATTTTGGGTCATTTTGGGCCTTGTATCCGTTTGGGACCTTAAGCCAAACTTTAGGGGATACTTCCCGCAAACCCTAGGTATTAATACTCTATATCCGTCGTAAATTAGGGTTGGGTTTTTCTTATTTTCGAACTGCCTTCTAGATTCAACTTTGGCATTCATCATATTGTAGAACCCCGCTTGAGAAATCGATCTTTCATCTATTTGCGAGATTGTATTTCTATGTTCTTGCTTGTGTTCTCAATTCGCATGCAAGGATAAGACTTCTTGCCGGGTAAATCATATTCGTGCATGGTTGATAACCAATGGAGCCATAGTGTAGCAATTGTTGGATTCAGATTAGTGTTGATTGGAAGTCGGATCGTCAACGTTGAGTCCTCCACTAATTGAGTTTACCTACATTGACGGAGGATCGGGCACCCTTGTGCACATAAAGTGATATCAAATCCCAATTTTCCCATCAAGTATCATTGTATCCCCTAGTTATTTCGTTGTCTTTGTCCCAGAACTCTAGAAAAAGCCAAAAAAATCATAGTCATCTAGGGCAAATTACTCTCAACGTCCTAGTGTTTCTAGCCTATGCAATATCATCATAGTGTCGTATTGCTGAGTTTTGATCCATAGTCGATATAGGGTCGATGGTTTAGAGTTGTATTCTTGGTCATGAGTCATAGCCATAATATTATATAGGCCAAGGATATCCGAATCCAACCCTAAACCCTAGTCGGAGTCGGTTTGGAGTCAGTTTGACCTTGCTTCGGTAAAACAGCCATAACTTTTGCATACAAACTCCGTTTGAGGTCTACCACCCGTCAAAATGACCGCGACGAAAAGATGCATCCATACGTGAGTGCTTTGCAAGTTTTGATAAATTTAATGGGGGAAAGTTCGGCTGGGAAGGCAGGGTTTTGGAGGGTTTTTGTTTTCAGCTAGTTTGATTTTCTTCTATTCGGTTGCCTCCTTGAGTAGTTCTGTTTGAGCAGCGCTAAGAAAAAAAGGCCAAAAAAGATAAAAAAAGAGGTCAAAAGAAAGAAAAATAAAAAATAAAAAAAGAGTGAGGTAGAAAAGGAGAAAGTTGTTATAGTTTAAGTTAAGCGTTATTATCTATGTATCTAAGTATTGTGTTTTGATATTCTTGTTATTTGAGTTGGCTTCTATTCTAGTTTCTAGGAGCACCTTTTTAGACCAGCAACCAAGAAAAGTATTGTGGATTATTATTGAGCTTTACTAATTGTTGTTGATCTATGCTAATTCTTTCTATCAAAGACTAACCTTCCAAGCTCCACATTCTTCTGATCAGAACAGTTTTCAACGAGCTATCACTACACTCACGCCTTCAACGGTATCAGTCACAAACCAAATGGTTGTACCATCTATTATGTTCGTAAGAACTTTGCAAGAACTTGGCTAAGCGCTTCAGTGTGAGCGACTCCACATCCTACTAGTTCATAGGAACTAATAAAATTTTCAATTTTTTCCCCAATAACCATGATAGGATCAACACACCAAAACGATGGAGATGAATGTGTGTCCAAGTTCAAACTTGGAAAGTTGCTACAAGAACTCAATGCAAACATCATCAAGAGCAACCATGACAATGAGAATAGGTTGGAGAGGATAGAGAGGAGCATTGCCACCCTCGTCACCAGGATAGAAAACTTAGAGAAGCAGCCACAACCACCAGATGATAGAGATTAGGACCTCGAAGCGGATGGCATGAATCATGATTATACCATCCATCCCCTTTCTTGAGACCCTCCTCTTCGTCCATGAAATCCACGTCGTCAAGGTATGGGAGGTAATAATGACAATAATCCTCATGCTGATAATTCATTTGCTAAGGTTAAGTTCAACATACCATCTTTCTCTAGGTCTTATGATGCTGAGGTATATCTGAATTGGGAGATGATAGTAGAACAAAAAATTAATTCCCATCTTGTTCCAAAAATTCATAGAGTTAGACAAGCCACTAGCGAGTTCACTAATTTTGCTATTATTTGGTGGAATGAACTATCAAAGGTAGGCTTAGCACCAGACACATGGGATGGGTTAAAGAGAGCATGTGTGGTAGATTTGTCCCCTCTACTTATAAACGTGACTTGTGTAAAAAATTATAACATTTAAACCAAGGAAATAAATCTATAGAGGAGTACTACCAAGAATTGAAAATAGGAATGTTGTGTTGTGACGTAGTTGAGGATGAGGAGGGTAAAATGGCTAGATTTTTTGGTGGGTTAAAAAGAGAAATACAGGACATAGTTGATTATAAGGAATATAATTCCCTTAGTAGATTGTTTCACCTTGCTATGAAGGCAGAAAGAGAATTGCAGGGACGATAGCCAAAGTTGAAAAGCAACTTCACTGACACAAGATTGACGTCTACAACAAGAAAATCAACACCACCTCCTCCTTCATGGTCTGTTGCCCCCTTCATATCCAAGGCGCATTCAACAACACCTTCATCATCACTAGCACCAGAGGAGAAGAGTAAAATAGCCCTACCAACAAATAGTTCTTCATCGGTTGCTTCCACTAGCAGAATCAGTGGAGTCATTTACCACAATTGCAAAAGGAAGGGCCATTTCATGAGAGATTTCCCAAGCGAGCGATTGATATTCTTTGCTACTGAGGATGTTGGGTATGTTAGTGCTAGTGATATTTAAGATGGTGGTACTAACAATGCAGGTGATGATGAGGAGACCGAAAGTGATGACGAGGAGATTTTTGGTACTGCCGCCATAGAAAAGTATCATGCATTGATTGTATAACGTGTTTTGAACACTCAAGTGGAGAAAATAGACATACTACAGTGTCATAACTTATTTCAAATGTTCCTCATCATCAATGATCGTTGTGTGCGTGTCATAATTGACGGAGTGAGCAACAAAAATTTTGTGAGCTTAGATCTAGTTAATAAGCTTGGATTGACCATACGTCCACATCCTCATCCATACTATATTTAGTGGTTCAACAATAGTGGTAAGGTGAAGGTAACACACTTTGCGAGAGTGCACTTTTTCATTGGTACGTACCATTACTTTGTTGATTTTGATGTTGTACCCATGTGAGCATGTTCACTTCTATTGGGTCGACCATAGGAATTTGATACGGATGCCACACATAATGGTAGGAGTAATAAATATACACTTATGCACAAGGGAATTAAAATTACATTGTTTCCTATGACTCCCAATGAAACTTTGCAATGTGATAAATAGAGTATTGAGAATAGCAAGGAGATTGCATCACAATCAAAAAATCAGCAAGTATCTAACACTATCTTCCCACCTAAAAAAGATAAGAAAGACAATAACTCTAAGTCTAATGGAATTAAATTGAAGGGGGTGTTATGCTTGCTACTAAATCTGATCTTGTTGATGTTAATGAGTTTGATTATCCTTGCTATGCCTTGATATGCAATGAAGTTTTGTTTTCATTTGAGGATCCTTCCATTTCCTTGCCTCCTGCGTATAAGGATGTGTTTCCAACAGAGATGCCTCTAGGGATGCCACCTATTCGAGGTATTGAGCATCAAATTGACTTGATTCCAGGAGCAACATTGCCAAACCGTGATGCATATAGACCGTGGGTTCGTACGACAAAGCCTTAGCCCATGTGGTGTGTATGTTCTTTTAGTTCCTAAGAAAGATGGTAGTTGACGTATGTGTGTTGATTGTAGAGCCATCAATAATATTACAATAAGGTATCATTATCCTATTCATAGGTTAGATGATATGCTTGATGAGTTGAGTGGTTCTATCATTTTCACAAAGATTGACTTGTGTAGTGGATACCATCAAATTAGAATGAAATTAGGAGATGAATGGAAAACAACTTTCAAAACTAAGTTTGGCTTATATAAGTGGTTAGTCATGCCTTTTGGGTTAACTAATGCACCTAGCACTTTCATGTGTTTAATGAATGAAGTCTTGAGAGTATTTATTGGAAAATTTGTGGTGGTTTACTTTGATTATTTCTTGATATATAGCAGGTCTATTGATGAACATTTGAATCATTTGCGTGTTGTTTTTAATGCTTTGAGAGATGCACACTTATTTGGTAATCTTGAAAAGTATACTTTTGCATGGATCAAGTCTATTTTCGTGGCTATGTTGTTACTCCACAAGGTATCGAGGTAGATGAAGTGAAAATTGAAACCATCAAGAGCTGGCCAACACCTCAAACTGTCATGCAAGTGAGAAGTTTTCATGGACTTGTTGGTTTTTATCGACTGTTTGTGAATAATTTTAGCACCATTATTGTTCCAATCAATAAGTTGACAAAGAAGGAAGATTCTTTCATATGAGGTCCACCACAACAACAAGCTTTTAACATGCTTAAGGAGAAACTTACTCATGCTCCTCTAATCTAACTTCCTGACTTTGGTATGACATTTGAGATTGAATGTGATGCTAGTGGGATTGGTATAGGACGAGTTCTCATACAGGAAGGTAAACAAGTTGCTTACTTTAGTGAAAAATTGCATGGACCTAATCTGAATTACACTACTTATGATAAGGAGTTGTATACTTTAGTTCGGGTGTTAGAGACTTGGTAGCATTACCTTTGTCCTAAGGAGTTTGTCATTCATTCTGATCATGAATACTTGAAACATATTAGAAGCCAAGCAAAACTAAATAAACAATATGCAAAATGGGTTGAGTTTATATAGTCAGTTCCATACATCATTAAACATAAATGGAGTAAAGACAATATCATTGTAGATGCTTCATCCAGGAGTTTTACTATATTATGTCAACTTGATCATAAGATATTTGGTCTATAAACAATAAAAGACTTATATTCTACTGATCTAGACATCAAAGATGCTTTTAAAAATTGTAGAGGGTGTCGAACTTAGAATAAATATGTGATGAATGATGGTTTATTATATCGTGCTGATAAGCTATGCATCCTAACTAGCTCCATTCGCCTTTTGTTTTTACAATAAGCTCATGGGGGAGGATTGATGGGACATTTTGGAGTGAAGAAAACCGAGGACGTGTTGTCCACACACTTCTTTTGGCCAAGGATGTGGCAGGATGTCATGCACTTCATCTCACGCTGTACTACATATAACAAATCTAAGTCATGCTTGAACCCCTTTGGACTTTATATACCACTTCCTATTCCTAGCATCCCTTGTGAGCATATATCAATGAACTTTGTCTTAGGTTTACCTAGAACAAAGAGGGGGATAATATATTTGTGGTGGTCGATCAATTCTCAAAAATGGCACATTTTATACCTTGTCATAAGAGTGATGATGCTACAAACATTACTGATTTGTTTTTCAGGGATATCATTCACCTACATGGAGTACCCACTACCATTCTATCTGATCGTGATGCGAAGTTCTTGAGCCACCTTTGGAGAAGTTTATGGTGCAAGTTGGGAACCAAGCTGCTATTCTCCACCACATGCCACCCTCAAACCAATGGATAAACCGAGGTAGTTAATCATATGTTATCCACCATGTTGCGGGATGTTTTGAAGAAGAATTTGAAGATATGGGAAGAATGTTTACCTCATGTGGAGTTTGCATATAATTGAGCGGTACATTCTACCACCAAGATGAGCCCTTTCCAGGTTCTGTATGGTTTTAATCCCCATGCCCCCATTGATCTTTTACCATTGCCTACTTCTAAACATGTGCATTTAGATGCTATGACACGTGCTGATTTTATTCTAAAATTGCATGCCATAACTAAAGAACGCATTGAGGAGATGACTGAAAAGTATAAAATTGTTGGTAGTAAGGGTAGGAGACATTTATCATTTGAAATAGGTGATCTCGTTTGTTTACACTTATGTAAAGATAGATTTCCAGATCCGAGAAAATATAAATTGATGCCTTGAGTTGATTGTCCTTTCTAGATGTTAAGAAAATTAACGACAATGCATACTAGCTTCAGTTGCATACAGATTTTGGGGTTAGCCCCATATTTAACATTTTAAATTTGAAGCCATATTTAGGAGAAGAAGATAAGCTTAAGTCGAGGACAACTCCAATTCAAGAAGGGGAGGATGATGAGGATATCAATAACAATGATAAAGACATCCAACACTCTATCATTCCAGGACCAATCACTCGCTCCCGTGCACAGAAGATTAATTATGAGGTGCGTTCGTTTCTTACTTTACATAATGATGTGTATATGGATGGGATGCTACTTATGGGTGATATTTTGACTCTTAGGAACATGGGAGAAGCACTTCTGGACCAAACACAAGAGGAAGAGGCATCAAAACAATCCAATTCGAATTCCACTTCAAACTTTGATTTCGGTTCGGATTCAACAGAGAGCCCTTCATTAAAACAGACATAACTTTCTCATACGGAGGCGGATTGAGGTGTTATTCAAGGCGTTGGAAAGATAAATAAGATATATTTTTAATGGATCAGATGCCAAGTTCTGATTCATCACAAAATGTTTTGTGTACTCTGAACAATTCATCAGGTGTTGCGTCACCGTTTTGGGTCACTTTGGGCCTTGTATCGATTTGGGGCCTTAAGCTCAACTTCAGGGGAGACTTCCCGCAAACCCTAGGTAGTTGATACTCTGTATCCATCGTAAATTAGGGTTGGTTTTTTCTTAGTTTCAAACGGATTTGCAGATTCAACTCTAACGTTCATTAGATTATATAACCCCACTTGAGAAATCGATCTTTCATCTATTTGCGAGATTATGTTTCTGTGTTCTCGATTCACATACAGGGATAAGCTTTCTTGGCAAGGTCAATCACATTCATGTGCGGTTGATAACCAATAGAGCCGTGATGTAGTGATTGCGGGGTTCGGATCAGTGCTAATCGAAAGCCGAATCGTCAACGTTGAGTCCTCTACCAATCGAGTTTACCTCCATGCACGGAAGATCTGGCACCCTCGTGTGCATCACATACTATTAAATCATCATAACAGCAAGATTGGACCTAACCAAAACAGTTGTTAAATGATGAATGACTCATATTATTTTGACATATCGGACATACTTTATGTTGGGGGAAAATATTCCATCTTCAGGGTTATTGCAGTGACGAGATAAAGACTAGTAATAAAGACGAAGCCTCTCAGCATATAATTTCGGAGATGCATCCGGTCAAGTTCGAAGTATGATGACGGGCTCTAGTTCGGAGTACATCTTCGAACTTAGACTCTTCCAGGAACTTCTTTGCCAGCTAAGATGGAAGACTTATCTTCTTTCTAACTAGATTAGTCTTTTACCATTTTAGCCCTATTAAGGGTACCGAATAGTTTCCACTATGTCGGTTGTAATAGAGGGGTAAAAAGGTCTTTTCCTTAATGTTTGGGCCTATAAATACCCCCCATTTTACCCTGTAATGAGGACCGGATACAAGTTATTCAATACACACTTTCGAACTATTCTAAGTTATTATCCTTTCGGAGGCTTGGAATAGTTTCCTTCGCAAACACTTCGTTTGTTAGTTTCTAATCTTCAGAAACCTGTTAGCGTAATCATTTACGCCAACAGTTGGCGCCGTCCGTGGGGAACCTAGTCCAAGAAACTTCGTTCTCTACCAACTCCTTACACCATGCCTCCTAAGCGGAGCGCCACTGGTAACCCTATTCGGAGGTCCCCTCGGACCTCCAGAGTGATATCTCCAGACACAGTTGAGGTTGGAGGACCTTCAACGTTTCCTCCACCTCAAACTCCGGAAGGGATTCCTATTCCTCGAACATACGGAGTTCCCCCGCCAACTCCATCTATACTTCGACCACCCGGAGTTCCTCTTCCACCTCAAGTTCCACTCCGAACTGATCCTTACAGTTTTCAAGACCCGGAAGATCCTTCCGGAGGAGATGAAGACAATCTTGGTGATATGGCCGCTCAAATGGCCAGTCTCCAAGCTGAAGTAGCGAGATGGCGACAAGAAGCTGCAAATAGGCTTCACTCTCAAGCCATCCCAGTTATTCCAGAAGTGCCTGAAGACGACGAACCTATCTATCCTGAAGCCCCGGAGAACGCCTCCTTTGATACTGAATCTCCGTTACATCCTGAACTGCAAAAAGTTCGCTTCGACCCAAAGTTTAAGACTTTGAAGCTTTGCAAGTATGCCGGAGATAAAGATCCTGGAGAATTTGTCCGTTCTTATGCTCTAGCAATTGAAGCTAGTGGAGTAGTGTGGGACACCATGGCAAAATGCTTTCCCTTAGCTCTTCAAGGAGTGGCATTGCGGTGGTTCTGGTCCTTGAAGCCAGGATCAATTAATTCATGGGGGTAGCTGAAGAAGAAGTTCGTAAGCAATTTCCAAGGCACCTTCGTGCCCCCAATGTCAATGGGAAGTCTTTTCCAGGTGAAGCAGCTCCCTGGAGAGACATTGAGACAATACTTCAAGCGCTTCGCTCATACGAAGTCGCAGATCTGAGGGTTGACTACATCTTCAGTAGTTGACGCAGCTCGAGAGGGAGTCATTCATCCAGTCCTCCTTGATAAACTTCACTGGAAAAGCATATCTTCTGTTTCTCAGTTGATGTCATATTTCGAAGAGTATGTGAGGTCAGAAGAAGGTTGGCTTCAGAGAACCGCTGCAACCCCGTCGATATTGCAAGAAGTGAAATTGGAAGTGAAAACTTCAGCACGACAGCAAGAGCCTAGCTTCGAGGTTCAACATGACAGGCGTAGGGGGCAAAAGCATCCTCGTTCGGAAGTTCTGAACATTGCACCCCCGCAGAAGTTTTCCCAAAGAGCTCCGCAACCATCAGGAACCAAGACCAGCGGCTGGAGGCCGCCAGGGAAACCGGCTGGCAAAGGCCAGACCCTTTTCTGCTGTATTCATGGTGAAAACCGAAGCCATGCAACTGATACTTGCAAGGCCATACTTGCTCTGAGAGGAGAGTATCTAGAAAGAACTTCGGGTCGAGGCACTATTGACCTAGTTCCAGCTGAAGTGCGTCCAGAGCCCGTCCAGGCTGTGGCGCGGATAGAAAACTTCGATGCGGCAAGACGCCCTCCAGTGGTCAATATTATGCCACCTCCGAAGCAAGAAGAAGGGCAAGACCGAGGAAAAAGAGTAGTCCTCCCCATCTCCGAAGGAGGTACTCTAGGAAGTATGTCAAAGAGGCAGAGAAGAGAGTATGTCAGAGAGGTGGGCCATATTGGAACCTCTTCATCTGCAGCTGCTATGCCCGAGTGGTCTCATGTGCCAATATCTTTCTCCACAGATGATGCAGTTGGTGTTAAATTTCCACATGCAGACCCACTTGTCATCACTGCTGACATTGCAGGAACTGAGGTTCAAAGAGTGTTAATTGACGGAGGGAGTTTGGCAGACATTATTTTTGTTCAAGCCTTCGATCAATTATGCATCTCGAGAAAGCACCTCCTTCCAATGGCTCGTCCTTTGCAAGGCTTCGCAGGACCTCCGCTTGATGCACTCGGCCAAATTGGCCTGGAAGTTACCTTCGGAGAAGGATTGTTAGCCAGGACAGAGGAAGTAATCTTCGACGTCGTGGATGCTCCATATGCCTACAACGTCATATTCGGAAGAGGCATGTTAAATCAGTTCGGAGCTGTGGCACACCGCAATTACTTCTGCATAAAGATGGCCACACAAGCGGGATTGCTCACTATCGTCGGAGATCAAGCTACCGCCCGAAGAGCGGAATATGGTCATGGCCTCCAAATATAGTGTTGAACAAGTAGGCGTAACGGTGGAGTTCTATGGTGGCGACACACCTCTGCGCACCTTGGCCGGGAGACAAGTGAATAATGTGCAAGATAATCAAGAAAATTTTTCAGCTCCTTCCGAATCTTCGAAGAAATCCTTCCCAAGACCAAGTCCTGGAGGAGAGATTGCAACGAAGATTATTGTTAAAGATGGTAAAGAATATGCATTTCAATTTGGTAATGATTTACCTCGAGAATTTGCCACCTCCTTAGAAAAAGTAGTTGAGGAGAATTTAGATGTCTTTGCTTGGTCTGACGAAGACATCACCGGAGTCAATCGGGATATTATTGAACATAGTTTACTTGTAAACCCGAAGGCCCGGCCTGTTCGGCAAGGACTCCGAAAAATGTCTGCGGAAAGAGCTGTTCTTGCAAAAGATGAAGTTGAAAAATTGTTGAAGGCTGGGATTATCAGATAAGTGGCTCATACAGAATGGTTAGTCAACCCAGTCTTCGTCAAGAAGAAATCCTCCGAGAAGTGGCGCATGTGCATTGATTTCACATCCTTGAATAAAGCATGCCCTCGTGACCCCTACCCCATGCCCCGAATTGATCAATTGGTCGACTCCACCACAGGTTCGGAGTTATTAAGCTTCCATGACGTGTACTCCGATTATCATCAAATATGGTTGAAACGCGAAGATGAGATCAAGACAAGCTTCGTAACTCCCTCGGGAGTCTTCTGTTATGTAAGAATGCCTTTTGGCTTAAGAAATGTCGGGGCTACTTTTTCGAGGTTAGTTGCTAAGGCTCTAGGTCATCAATTAGGTCGCAATGTGGAGGCCTATATGGATGATATTGTAATAAAGAGTGCTTTAAAGCACCAACATAGCCTAGACTTAGCAGAAACATTTAATAGCCTTCGGGCATGTGGGATTCGTCTTAACCCCGAGAAATGTATCTTCGAAGCTAAGGCTGGGAAGTTGTTAGGGTATTTAGTTTCAAGCAGAGGGATTGAAGCTAGCCCTACTCAAATAACTGCGCTACAGAAGATGGCTCCTCCGGAAAATTTAAAGCAAGTGCAAAAGCTGACTGGTCGTCTGGCAGCACTTAGTAGGTTTTTGGCAAGGTCTGCGGAGAGAAGTTTGCCTATCTTTAAAGCATTGAAAGGGTCCGAAAATTTTGCATGGACACCGGAGTGTCAGAAAAGCTTCGAAGATATTAAAGAGTATCTTAGTAATCTTGCTACACTCTCGGTGCCTACTGCGGACGAAACCCTACTCCTTTACCTTGCGGCTACTGGCTCTGTTGTCAGTGCAGTTCTTGTCAGAGAGATTGATGTCAACGGGAAGTTGGTACAAAATCCAGTTTACTTTGTGTCCGAAGCATTGTCCGGAGCAAAAACAAGATATTCCGAGCTTGAGAAATTCGTTTATGCTCTGATAATGGCTTTGAGGAAGCTAAGGCATTATTTTTTAGCTCATAATGTAATTGTACCAACTTCGTATCCTTTGGGAGATATGCTCCGAAGTAGAGATTCCACTGGAAGAATTGGAAAGTGGGCAGTTGAACTAGCACCCTTTGGCATATCCTTTCTGGCAAGGACAGCAATCAAATCGTAAGTCTTAGTAGATTTTGTAGAAGAATGGACTCCCCCTGCAACGTGGGTTCCGAAGAAGTCAAGTGAAGGAATTTGGACTGTTTTTTCTGATGGGGCTTTCCAAGAATCTGGAGCAGGTGTTGGAGCAGTTTTGATTTCGCCTTCAGGGCAAAGAGCATTGTACTCCGCAAGACTCAACTTTAAGTCTACCAATAATATAGCGGAGTATGAAGGGATTTTACTGGGACTCCGAAAAGCACGTGCTCTAGGGGCTACAAGAGTTGTTATAAAGACAGATTCTCAAATAGTAGCAGGGCACGTAGATAAAAGCTTTCAATTTCGGCATCCACAGCCTGCAAAGTACTTAGAAGAAATCCTTAAGATCGAAGCACAATTCAAAGGTATTTCAATTCGGAGTATACCAAGAACAGAAAATGTGCAAGCGGACATCTTAGCAAAAGCTGAGGCCGGAGCTATGGATATACCAGAAGAAGCTTTTTATGAGGAGCTCAGTACACCTTCGGTGCCACAAATTCCCTCCGCAGAGATTCTTTGCATTCCAAGTACAGATTGGAGAAATTCGATCATGGAACTTTTGCAAGGAGGAGCAAATTCGTTTGAAGAGCCACAGTTTTCAAGATTGAAACTCAGGGCTAGGAATTATCAAATAATCAATGGTATTTTATACAAGGCCGGAGTATGTTCCCCTTTACTCCGATATATATCCCAAACCGAAGGCCAAGATATTCTTCGAGATATTCTTGAAGGGCTTTGCGGTAGCCATCTGGCCCCTCGAGCTTTGGCAGGGAAAACACTTCGCCAGGGGCTTTATTGGCCTACGATAGTAGCAGATGCGGAAAACTTAGTCCGCACATGCCAAGGATGCCAGTTGTTGGCGTAAAAGATTACGCTAACAGGTTTCTGTAGAAAAGAAACTAACAAACGAAGTGTTTGCGAAGCAAACTGTTCTAAGCCTCCGAAAGGATAATAACTTAGAATAGTTCGGAAGTATGTATTGATTTCTTGTAATCGGTCTTTATTACAGGGTAAAATGGGGGGTATTTATAGGCTTAAACATTAAGGAAAAGACCTATTTACCCCTCTATTACAACCGACATTGAGGAAACTATTCGGTTTCCTTAATAGGGCTAAAATGGTAAAAGACTAATCTAATAGGATAGAAGATAAGTCTTCCATCTTAGCTGGCAGAAAAGATCTTGAAGGACTTTGGTTCGAAGACATACTTCGAACCAATGCCTGCCTTCGGGCTTCGAACCAGGTTCCATGCACCTTCGAAGATGGCCTTCGGACAATCTTCGAACTGGTTGGCTGTCTTCATGCTGCTTTGGCAATAACCCTGAAGATGAGATATTTTCCCCCAACAGTAGCCCCTCGAATACGCTTCTCCGTTCGGCCTGTAACGTTAGGAGAGCAGTATACGGAAAGAAAAGATAACCAATCATAGGGGTTATTGATTTTTGTTTTATCTTCGAAATACATGAAGATATGAACTTCGAATCAGTCATAAGGTAATTGCTTTTCGAACTATCTTAGAACTGATTCAGGAAGTTCGAAAGTCTTTTTAGACTTAGAAAATATAGCCGTTAGTTTCTGTTTCTAACGGAGTTATACGGAGCGTTATTTTCGGAGGAAAATAACAGGCGGGAATGCGAAAGGGCAGAGCCCAAACGGTAACAAACGGAAAGTTAGACTATAAATAAAGAACTCCAGAACTTACTCGATTACCTTTTCACTGCTTGTTCCCAGTCAAAAGCCTTTTGAGCCCTTTGAGTTCTTAAGCCCTAGCTTTCGAGTTCTTGAGTCCTAGTCCCCACTCTCTCAGATTGATCCAGTCATAGCGATGGCGAAGACCAAGGGCTCTGCACCTCCTTCGACCTTGGCTCGTCAACAAGCGGCTGCGGCAGCGGCAGCGGCAACAGTGGCAGCGACGCCTTCGATGCAGGCGACAACTTCCATGGCGGCAAAGGGAAAAAATCCCCAAATCGCCGATGATCAAGGTCTGTGCCCTCCATCTACCAAATATCTGGACCAATCCTTTGAATTAGGACTTTCAACCTGCAAAAGAGAGTCCCTGGCAATGGCAGTAGGAGGAAATATAGGTGCGGGAGTTATGATTCGAAAACCAGGGAAAGAAGCAATCCCATCACCAAGACTCGGAGAAGTCGTAGTGTTCGAAGCTTTTTTCGAAGCAGGCTTGGGCCTCCCTGCTGTAGATTTCTTGGCTGAAGTCCTTGACTTGTTTCATGTAACTCTCCCCCAGCTGTCTCCGAATGCTGTAGCTAGATTAGCTATCTTCGAGTGGGCTCTGAGAGCTGAAGGTTGTGAGGGAAGGGCTGAAATCTTCGCAGCATTGCATAGAGCAACTTGTCAGCCGAAGACCTTTGTAGGCTCCGGAGGTGAAAAAGTAGTGGTTGCCTTCGGAAGCATCAATTTTAGGCTTCGAGATGAATACGCTCTGCGATTCCCTGCTAAGGCCATCAACGCTAGATGGTACACCGACTGGGTTTTGAAATGGTTCTATGCCGAAGTCGGGGCAAGCAATCCTCTGGCCGGACCTCTTAGAGAAATCCAATTCCGAAAGGAGGCTTTGGTGCGTCCTGACGAAGGTCAATTCGAAGCCCGTCTGAACTTGCTTGAAAAAGTTAGCCGAAGGCTCAGCATGCGGGATTTAGCAGAAGAGTTCATCGGTCTTCAAATTCCTCCACTGATGGCCGACTGGCCTATTATCTTCGAAGATGATTCCGAAGGTGGTCTTCGGAGAATTAACTTGACTTCAAGTCCTACAGGTAACTTCGAAAACAACATGCATTAAACGTATTTGCTTCGAAGAAAAAACTGACTTGAATTATTTATTTTGTAGAAACTTCAGCCCCTGTTACTTCAGAACAGATTATAAGGGCTTCGGAAAAAATCTTGGGTGCTCCAACTCCGACCGAAAAAGAGTGGCGAATTAAGCTGGTTGGGAGTTGGGAAAGATTTAACAGAGTATGGGGAATGCTGAAACTCACTCCTCCCCCTCTGATGGATTGGGCGCCTTTGGAGAAAGGGCCTCAAAAAAGGAAAGCCGAAGCTGGAACTTCAAGTTCAGCAAAAACTCCGGTGAAGAGGGTGGCTCGGAAGCCGAAGAACCTCGCACCTTTAGATCCTATACCTTCGAGCTCCAGAGCTTCCGTTTCCGATTCCCAAGAAGAAGTGGAAAGGTTACTTGTGCGCCTACTGGAAGAGAATGAAACTCAAACGGCCGCACAAACCGGAGTACCTGCGAACGTACCGGAGTCCGGAGAAAATGTTGATCAACCAAGGACTTCGGTAGTTCAAGAAGATGTAGCTCAGGAAGAAGTTCCTGTGAATGAAAGTGGGGTCGAAGTCACTATGGCTTCGATTCCCGAAGAAGCAGCGAGGACTACCCAGGACGATGCTCCTGCAGTCCATGATTCAACGGCTGATTCAGATGAAGAATTAGCTTTCGATCCACCAATCAGTCCGACAACGACTCCTCCACGGACTGCCGAAGGTAGAACTCGAAGAACTTTTGTATTTATTTGAATTTTTATACTATGTATAATACTTTTGATTACTTTGCAGAACCCACTCCTATGGAAGAAGTCCACCAGGAGGAAATAATTCCTGAACCTTCGACGACTTCGGAGCCAGTCCCAAGAGTTACTCAAAAGGGGCCTGGAAGAGGCAAAAGACAAATAGAGCCCCTGCCTGCTATAAGCTCTGAATCAACTCCGTCTGATTCAACAGACGAGAGCCAATCTTCCAGGGAAGCTCAAACTCCAGTGGCTTCGAAGACCGCAGGCCAAAGCTCCGGTCCTTCATTGAACGAAGATGACCAAGAGGCAATAAGCATGCTCCCCTTGCTGGCTCCTTTCTTAGGGCAAACAACTGGTCTTCGGACTTTGCTCGAACCTTTGGATCGAGCTAGTCGTGAGATAGGGGAGACCGAATTAGTGGCCATCCTGCGCAAGGCTGACAGGACGGAGCTTAATGCCATTATTGAACGTACAGCTTATCAGGTATGAAACAACTGCAAATTATTATAGAATTTATCTTCGAATGAATATTTACTTTGATTTTTACTTTGGCAGCAAACTGTCTTGGCCCGAGCTGCAAGTCTATGCAATGACGAAGAAATTGCTCGGCTTCGGGAAGAAAATAGCACTCTTCAAAGGAATTTTAACATCTCTGAAAGTCGAGTGACTCAAATGGACAATATAATATTAACAGAGCGAAGGGCCAGGCAAAGCTTGGAAGCTGTAAAGAAAGAGCTCGAAGCGGAAAGGATTGTGCTTCGAGCAGAGGTTGACAAACTGCGGGCGGAGCATGCTACTACAGGGTCTAGGCTCGTCCAACTTGAAGAGGAAGCTAGCCAATTGTTGACACAGAAAAACACTTTGACCACTGAGAATGCTAGGCTTTCTGGGGTTTTGGACGAAGTTACTTCGGCGAAGGATGCGCTGAACGAAGATAAGTTGAAGTCTGAGAAGGTGGCTGCGGAGGTTATGAATCAGTTGTTAGAAGTCCTGGAGTACTTCGGTACTACTGGAATTCTCCCTTCTGATGATAACATCAGCCTTCTGCGCCGGTTGAAAAGGATCCAAGGGGTGGCGAAGCAGATGAAGACGGCGGGCATTAGATACGGAGAACTCTCCGGACATGTGTCTGCTGTTGGTCTACTTCGCTATTACGAGGATTTGGGCCGATCAATAACTCCGGACGCAGGAAGAGGTCCAATCACCTTCGACGACGACCGACTTCTCAAACCTTCCGAAGGTGTAGCTGCTGCTTGGCGGGCCTTCCAAACTTCGTGGAGAGCCGAAGGTCGATCTGCGATCAAGGCTTGGATTGATGAAGGTCAACGTCAGAAGCATATTCGAAGCCAAGCTTCGAGCAGCCAACCTCCTTCAAACCCACAGGTTTAGGAATGTTTTAGGATTTTTAACCGTGTAAAGCTTTGTGCTTGTAAACATTTATCAATGAAAATCTTGTTTGTCATATTTTTAGGCTTTGCCTCTTATCGAAGATATCGAAGTGTTAGAGCTTAACAGCGAACTTCGCTCACTGTGGAACACCTTCGAACTTCTAAAGAGTTATAAGCGTCCTCGATTTCTTATCCCTCGAGATGACTCCGGCGTTATTGCGCCCGAAGTAATCAAAGACGTATTGCCTTATATTAAAGAGGAAGATAAAGAGAGCAACGCAAACACCTCGTCTTCTGAAGACACTAAATGGTCCGAAGACGAAGGTGAAGCCCAAAATAAAAGATCTGAAGATCTTAGAAGCTGGGAGAGAAGCCCCGAGCGGCTTCGAACTTGGGCCGAACTTCAACAAGAACAGAAGGATTTTAGAGCTTCGAAGGGGAGAAAGAGAGTTAAACGTAAAGTTCTTAGAACTTCCGATGTTGGAACTAGTCGTTCCACCCCTAGCTCTCGGGACCGAAGAGGTCTCCGATTCCTTCTTGGTATAGATACCAATTTTTCATAATGTAATCTGTAAATACATTTATTTTGATAATGAATGCCGATTTAAAATTGTCTCCATATTACTAGCCCCTCTTTGGGCATAAGCAACTTCGAACTGTATTCAAAGATGGTTATGCGCAAAGAAAAACTTCGGAGTACAATTTTTTCTTGGGGGTTCGGAGCCCCTCTGTCATTTTTAAAGATCTTTTGAAATCTTATGAAATGTCTTCGACTATTTGTAGTCAGAAGAATGGTGACTTAGTACCTTTGTTTATTTCATGAAAGAAATCAAATAAGATAACTTCGAGGACACTTTAGTGTCTTAAGAAATTTGTCACTTTGGACTTATATGAACAAACATTCGAAGCTCATGGCTTAAATGCTGTTTTGCTTTAGCCACCTTTGGCTGTTTTTTTTGCAGAAATCTACCAGCCGGAGCTTGGATTTCGCAGAAATTGTAGCCACCTTCGGCTATTTTTGCAGAAGTCTACCAGCCGGAGCTTGGACTTCGCAGAATTTGGCCACTTGGGCTCTTTTTTGCAGAAGTCTACCAGCCGGAGCTTGGACTTCGCAGAATTTGGCCACTTGGGCTCTTTTTTGCAGAAGTCTACCAGCCGGAGCTTGGACTTCGCAGAATTTGGCCACTTGGGCTCTTTTTTGCAGAAGTCTACCAGCCGGAGCTTGGACTTCGCAGAATTTGGCCACCTTCGGCTCTTTTTACGGAAGTCTGACAAGCTGCAGCTTGGACTCCGCAGATTTTGGCCACCTTCGGCTCTTTTTACGGAAGTCTACCAGCCGAAGCTTGGACTCCGTAGAATGTGGTATTGGCTCTTTTACGGATGCCTACAAGGTATCAGCTTGGGCTCCGGATGGATTTCAGCCACCACACCGGAGGCTTCGACTTTATGGGTACGAAGTCCGGAAATACAACCCAGCTTAATGACACTTCCCTCTCGATCGACTTCCGTCCCAGCGCGTCCGCTCGGGAAACTAGGAGTGTCAAGGGGAAGGCAACTATCAGGGTGTATGCTTTATTAATTTAGAGGTGATTACAAGCGAATTACAAGGAGCCCTTATGCGAAGTATCGCTTTAGGTGCTCCGCATGCCAAGTATGTGTTAACTCTTCACCTTCTAAATTAGCTAATTTAAATGAACCAGGGCGCCCCGAGCGGACGATTAGATATGGACCTTCCCATTTATTGCCTAACTTCCCTGGTGCTATAATGCTTCGTAGAACAAGATGACCCGGCCTTAACTCGCTGAGCTTAATCTTCGGGTTATACCAAGTCTTCGTCTGCTGATGATACTTTGATAAATTGGCTACAGCTCGAAGTCTTGTCTCTTCTGACAAATCTAACGAAGCTTGTCTTTCTTCTTCGATGTCTGGTTCGGTGCTGCGAAGTGATCCTCCTTTGAGCTCCGTTGGAGTCATAGCTTCATCTCCGAATAGTAGTCTGAACGGAGTAAAACCTGTGGACCTTGTTTGCGTAGTCCGAATGGACCACAGAATCTTTGGAAGCTCTTCGGTCCACAGTCCCTTTGATAATCCTACTATTCTTCGATTTAGCCCTGATAAGATATTTCCATTGGCTCGCTCAACTGCTCCATTTGACTGAGGATGTCTCACTGCAGCAAAACATAGTTGAATGCCTAGGTCTTCGCAAAACTTCCTGAAGGGTTCTGCGTCGAACTGTGTTCCATTGTCAACTGTGAGATATCTAGGCACTCCGAACCGGCAAATAATGTTCTTCCAGAAGAATTTCTGTACATTATTCGAAGTGATAGCTGTTAAGGGCTCTGCTTCGACCCACTTAGAAAAATATTCGATAGCTACCACTGCGAACTTTAAATTTCCCTTTGCTAACTGGAAAGGGACCAATTAGATCCATACCCCATCTGGCCATAGGCCATACCGGAGCAATGACTTGAAGAGCTGTTGGTGGGCGATGACTCCGTCGACCCATCCACTGGCATCCTTGACAAGTGCGGACCAAGCTCTCCGCATCAGCTGTTATTGTGGGCCAATAAAGCCCCTGGCGAAGTGTTTTTCCTGCCAGAGCTCTAGGGGCTAAATGACTTCCACAAAGGCCTTCGTGAATTTCTCGGAGAATTTCTTGGCCTTCGGCTTGAGATATACATCGGAGTAGAGGGGAACATACTCCGGCCTTGTATAATATACCGTTGATTAACTGATAGTTTCTTGCTCTGAGCTTTAATCTTGACAATTGGGGTTCTTCGGGCAAATTTGTTCCTCCTTGCAAGAGTTCTATGATTGAATCTTTCCAATCTGCACTAGGAATGCAGAGAATCTCTGCAGAAGCAACTTGTGGCACCGAAGGTATATTGAGCTCTTCATAGAAAGCTTCGTCAGGCACATCCACAGCTCCGGCAGCAGCCTTCGCTAAAATGTCTGCTTGCACGTTTTCAGCTCTTGGTATACTCCGAATGGAAATACCCTTGAAATGTGCTTCGATCTTGCGAATTTCTTCCAAGTACTTTGCAAGCTGTGGATGTCGGACTTGAAAACTTTTGTCTACGTGCCCTGCTACTATCTGAGAATCTGTTTTTATAATTATTCTTGTAGCCCCTAGAGCACGTGCTTTCCGAAGTCCCAATAATATTCCTTCGTACTCCGCTATATTATTGGTAGACTTAAAGTTGAGTCTTGCGGAGTACATTGCTCTTTGTCCTGATGGTGAAATTAATACTGCCCCAATGCCTGCTCCGGATGCTTGAAAAGCACCGTCGGAGTAAATAATCCAAACTCCGTCATCTGATTTTTCCGGAGTCAACTTCGCAGGTGGAGTCCACTCTGCTACGAAGTCTGCTAGGACTTGAGATTTGATAGCTGTCCTTGCCAGGAAAGATATGCCGAAGGGTGCTAGTTCTACTGCCCACTTTCCAATCCTTCCAGTGGAATCTTTGCTTCGGAGCATATCTCCTAAAGGATATGAAGTTGGTACAATTACATTATGAGCCAAAAAATAATGCCTTAACTTCCTCGAAGCCATTATCAGAGCATAAACGAACTTTTCAAGTTCGGAGTATCTTGTCTTTGCTCCTGACAATGCTTCGGATACAAAATAGACAGGATTTTGGACCAACTTCCCATTGATATCTGCTTCTCTGACAAGGACTGCGCTGACAGCTGAGCCTGTAGCTGCAAGATACAGAAGTAGGGTTTCGTCCGCAATAGGCACCGTAAGTGTAGCAAGATTGCTGAGATAATTTTTAATGTCTTCGAAGCTTCTCTGACACTCCGGTGTCCATGCAAAATCTTCGGACCCTTTCAAAGCTTTAAAAATTGGCAAACTCCTCTCCGCAGACCTTGATAAAAACCTGCTAAGTGCGGCCAGACGTCCAGTCAGCTTTTGCACTTGCTTTAAATTCTCGGGAGGAGCCATCTTCTGCAGCGCAGTTATTTGAGTAGGGCTAGCTTCAATTCCCCTGCTTGAAACTAAGTACCCTAACAACTTTCCAGCCTTAGCTCCGAATATACATTTTTCGGGGTTAAGGCGGATCCCACATGCCCGAAGGCTATTGAATGTTTCTGCTAAGTCTAGGCTATGTTGGTGCTTTAAAGCACTCTTTATTACAATATCATCCATATAGGCCTCCACATTGCGACCTAGTTGATGACCTAGAGCCTTAGCAACTAATCTTGAAAAAGTAGCCCCGGCATTTCTTAAGCCGAAGGGCATTCTTACATAGCAGAAGACTCCCGAAGGAGTTACAAAGCTCGTCTTGATTTCATCTTCGCGCTTCAACCATATTTGATGATAACCTGAATACGCGTCGAGGAAGCTTAGTAACTCCGAACCTGCAGTGGAGTCAACTAGCTGGTCAATTCGGGGCATGGGGTAGGGGTCACGTGGGCACGCTTTATTCAGAGATGTGAAATCAATGCACATGCGCCACTTTCCGGAGGACTTCTTCCTGACGAAGACTGGGTTGGCTAACCATTCTGTATGGGCCACTTCTCTGATAATCCCAGCCTTCAGCAGTTTTTCAACTTCGTCCTTAGCTAAAGCAGCTCTCTCTGCGGACATCTTCCGGAGCCCTTGTCGAACAGGCCGGGCCTTCGGGTTTACAAGCAAACTATGTTCAATAATATCCCGATCGACTCCGGTGATATCTTCGTCAGACCAAGCGAAGACATCCAAATTTTCTTCTACGACCTTTTCCAAGGAAGTTGCAACTTCGGGAGGTAAATCTTTACCAAATTGAAAAGTGTATTCTTTACCATCTTTGACAATGACCTTCGTTGCAATTTCTCCTTCGGGACTTGGTCTTGGAAATGACTTCTTCGAAGCTTCGGAGGAGGCTGAAAAAATTTCTCCATTATCTTGGACACTGTTTACTTGCCTCGGATCAAGAGGAGGACCATGACCATATTCTGCCCTCCGAGCTATGGCTTGATCTCCGAAGATTGTCAGAACTCCTGATTGTGTGGGCATCTTCATGCACAAGTAGTTGTGATGCGCCACAGCTCCGAACTGATTCAACATGCCTCGCCCAAAGATGACATTATAAGCATACGGGGCGTCCACCACATCAAAGATAACTTCTTCAGTTCGGGCTAGTAAACCTTCTCCGAAGGTTACTTCCAGGCCTATTTGGCCAAGTGCATCTAGCGGAGGTCCTGCAAAGCCTTGCAGAGGACGAGCCGCTGGGAGGAGATGCTTCCGGGAAATGCATAACTGATCGAAGGCTTGTACAAATATAATATCTGCCGAGCTACCTCCGTCAATTAGCACCCTTCGAACTTCTGTTCCTGCAATATCAGCAGTAATAACCAATGGATCTGCATGCGGGAACTTGATACCAGCTGCATCCTCCGCAGAGAAAGATATTGGAACATGAGACCACTCCGGCATTGCAGCTGCAGATGACGAAGTCCCAATGTGGCCTACTTCTCGAACGTACTCTCTTCGCTGTCTCTTGGACATGCTTCCGAGGGTACCTCCTCCGGAGATAGGGAGAACTACTCTCTTCCCTCTATCTTGCCCTTCTTCTTGCTTCGGAGGTGGCATAACATTGGCCACCGGAGGATGCCTTGCAGCATCAAGATTTTCTATCCGCGCCACAGCCTGGACCGGCTCCGAGCGCACTGCTGCTGCCGGACTTCGGTCGGTACTACCTCGACCCGAAGTTCTCTCCAAGTATTCTCCCCGAAGGGTAAGAATAGCCTTGCAGGTGTCAGTTGCATGGCTTCGATTCTCTCCATGAATACAGCAAAAAAGGGTCTGGCCCTTGCCAGCCGTTTTCCCTGGCGGCCTCCAGCCGCTGGACTTGTTCCCCGCAGATTGTGGAGCTCTTGGCGCAAACTTCTGCGGGGGTGCAATGTTTAAGACCTCAGAGCGAGGGTGCTTTTGCCCTCTTCTTCTATCATGTTGCACTTCGGGGACTGGTTCTTGCGGCTGAGCCGAAGTCTTCACCTCTGCTTTAACTTCTGTCAACACTGTCGAAGTAGCAGTAGTCCTCCGAAGCCAACCTTCTTCTGACTTCGAGTACTCCTCGAAGTACGACATCAGCTGTGATACCGTAGTGATGCTCTTTCGATGCAATTTATCCAGAAGGCCTTTATGACTGACGCCTTCCCGAGCCGCATCAACCACTGAAGATGTAGATAGCCCCCGGATTTGCGACTTCGTGTGAGCGAAGCGCTTGAAGTACTGTCTCAATGTTTCTCCGGGGAGCTGCTTCACTTGGAAAAGGCTCCCTGTCGACATGGGGGGCACGAAGGTGCCCTGAAAGTTACTTATGAACTTCTTCTTCAACTGTGACCATGAAGCGATTGATCCTGGTTTTAAAGACCAGAACCATCTCAACGCCACTCCTTGAAGGGCTAACGGGAAGCACTTCGCCATAGTGTCTCTGTCTCCGCCACTAGCCTCGATTGCTAGGGCATAAGAACGCGCAAACTCACTAGGATCTTCGTCTCCGGCATACTTGCAAAGCTTTGAAGCTTTGAACCTCGGATCGAAGCGAACCTTCTGAAGCTCGGGATGCAACGGAGATTCATTGTCGTAAGAGGCGTTCTCCGGGGCTTCGGGATAATCAAGATCGTCGTCTTCGTGCACTTCGGGGATAGCTGAGGTGGCTTGAGGACGAAGCCTGTTCGCAGCCTCTTGCCGCCACCTCGCTACTTCGGCTTGAAGATTGGCCATTTGAGTGGCCATGTCTCCAAGGCTATCTTCATCTCCTCCGGAAGGACCTTCCGGGTCTTGAGAGCTGGTATGATCAGTTTGAATCGGAATGGAGGGTGGCAGAGTGGCTCCGGGTGGTCGGAGTGTGGAAGGGGTTGGTGGAGAGGCTTCGTATCCTCGAGGGATAAAAGCCCCTTGCGGAGTTTGAGGTGGAGGGATAGTCGAAGACCCTCCGACTTCGACTGTGTCGAAGGGTATCTCTCCGGAGATCCGAGAGGACCTCCGAGTAGGATTGCGAGGTGCGCTCCGCTTAGGAGGCATGATGCAAGAGGTTGGTAGAGAACGAAGTTTTTTGGACTAGGTTCCCCACGGACGGCGCCAACTGTTGGCGTAAAAGATTACGCTAACAGGTTTCTGTAGAAAAGAAACTAACAAACGAAGTGTTTGCGAAGCAAACTGTTCTAAGCCTCCGAAAGGATAATAACTTAGAATAGTTCGGAAGTATGTATTGATTTCTTGTAATCGGTCTTTATTACAGGGTAAAATGGGGGGTATTTATAGGCTTAAACATTAAGGAAAAGACCTATTTACCCCTCTATTACAACCGACATTGAGGAAACTATTCGGTTTCCTTAATAGGGCTAAAATGGTAAAAGACTAATCTAATAGGATAGAAGATAAGTCTTCCATCTTAGCTGGCAGAAAAGATCTTGAAGGACTTTGGTTCGAAGACATACTTCGAACCAATGCCTGCCTTCGGGCTTCGAACCAGGTTCCATGCACCTTCGAAGATGGCCTTCGGACAATCTTCGAACTGGTTGGCTGTCTTCATGCTGCTTTGGCAATAACCCTGAAGATGAGATATTTTCCCCCAACACCAGTGGATGGGTCGACGGAGTCATCGCCCACCAACAGCTCTTCAAGTTATTACTCTGGTATGGCCCATGGCCAGATGGGGTATGGATTTGATTGGTCCTTTTCTAGTAGCTAAGGGAAATTTAAAGTTCGGAGTGGTAGCTATTGAATATTTTTCTAAGTGGGTAGAAGCAGAGCCCTTAACAGCTATCACTTCGAACAATGTACAGAAATTCTTTTGAAAAAGTATCATTTGCTGGTTCGGAGTGTCTAGACAACTCACAGTTGATAATGGAACACAGTTCGATGCAGAACCTTTCAGAAAGTTTTGCGAAGATCTAGGCATCCAGTTATGTTTTGCTGTAGTGAGGCATCCTCAGTCTAATGGAGCCGTAGAAAGAGCCAATGGAAATATTTTGTAAGGGCTAAATCGAAGGATAGTAGGATTAGCAAAATGACTGTGGACCGAAGAACTTCCGAAGATTTTATGGTCCATTCGGACTACGCAAACAAGGTCCACAGGTTTTACTCCATTCAGATTGCTATTCGGAGATGAAGCTATGACTCCAACGGAGCTCAAAGGAGGATCACTTCGCAGCACCGAACCGGAGATTGAAGGAGAAAGACAAGCTTCACTAGATTTAACAGAGGAGACAAGTCTTCGAGCTGTGGCCAATTTATCAAAGTATCACCAGCAGACGAAGGCTTGGTTTGACCCGAAGGTTAAGATCAATGAGCTTAGACCGGGTCATCTCGTTTTGCGAAGCATTATAGCACCAGAAAAATTAGGAAATAAATGGGAAGGTCCATACTTAATTGTTCGTTCAGGACGTCCTGGCTCTTTTAAATTAGCTAATTTGGAAGGTGAAGAATTAGCACATACTTGGCATGCGGAGCACCTAAAGCGATACTTCACATAAGGGCTCCTTGTAATCATCTGTAATCACTTTTCAAATCAATAAAGCATATGGTTCAGATAATGCCTACCCCTCATAAACTTCCAGCTTCCGAGTGGACGCACTTGAACCGCGGAGTTGACCGAGAGGGAAGTGTCATTAATTTGAATCATATTTTCCGAGGTGGTGGGCTGACATAATCCGGAGTCCAAGCCACCGGCTTGAAGACATCCGTAAAAGAGCCCGAAAACCACAGAATGCGGAGTCCAAGCCACCGGCTGGAAGACATCCGTAAAAAGAGTCCAAAGAGACCAAATAATGCGGAGCCCAAGCCACCGGCTTGTAGGTATCCGTAAAAAGAGTCGAAGGAGACCAAATAATGCGGAGCCCAAGCCACCGGCTTGTAGGTATCCATAAAAAGAGTCGAAGGAGACCAAATAATGCGGAGCCCAAGCCACCGGCTTGTAGGTATCCGTAAAAAGAGTCCAAAGAGACCACTGCGAACTCCAAACCACTGGTTTGACAGAATTCGCAAAAAAGAGCCGAAGGAGGCCAAAACAAAACAGAGTTTGAGCCATGAGCTTCGAATGTCTGTTAAGAAAGTCCAAAGTGACAGATTATCTAAGACACTAAAGTGTCCGGAAAGTTATCTCAAGGGATTTCTTTTCAAAAAAATAGAAGGTACTAAGTTACCATTCTTTAGACTACAAATAGTCGAAGACATTTTATAAGATTTTATTCGATCTTTAAATTACTGAGGGGCTCCGAACCCCAAAAATTGTACTCCTAAGTTTTCTTTGTGCCTAACCATCTTTGAATACAATTCGAAGTTGCTTACACCCAAAGAGGGACTAATAAATAGGGAGACAATTTTAAATCGATATTTATTATTCGAACAAATATGATTACATCATGAAAAATTAGTATCTATACCAAGAAGGAATCGAAGACCTCTTCGATCTCTAGAGCTAGAGTTGGAACGACTAGTTCCAGTGCCAGGAGTCCTAACAACTTTGCGTTTAACTCTCCTACCTCCCTTCGAAGCTCTAAAGTCTTTTTGTTCTTGCTGAAGCTCGGCCCAAGTTCGAAGCCGTTCGGGGCTCCTTTCCCAGCTTCCAAGTTCTTCAGGCTTTTTACCTTGAGCTTCATCATCATCTTCGGACCATATAATGTCTTCAGAAGATGAAGTTTCCAAGTTAACTTCTTTTTCTTCTTCTTTAATGCATGATAATATATCTTTGCTTATTTCGGACGTAATTGTTCCGGAACTATCTCGAGGAACTAGAAATCGAGGACGCTTGTGAAGTTTTAAGATATCGAAGGTAGCCCATAATAAGCGAAGTTCGTCGTTAATATCTAACACTTCGACATCTTCCATATGAGGCAAAGCCTAAAAACATGATAAACAAATCTTCATTCATAAATGTACATAAGCGTAATGCTTTACATAGTCAAAAATCCTAAGGTATTTCTAAACCTGCGGGTTTGGAGGAGGCTGACTGCTCGAAGCTTGGGACCGAGCCTGCTTCTGGCATTGTCCTTCATCAATCCAGGCCTTGATCGCAGAACGACCTTCGGCTCTCCATGAAGTTTGAAAGGCTTGCCAAGCAGCGGCCACACCTTCGGAAGGAGTAAGAAGCTGGTCGTCATCGAAGGTAATAGGACCCTCTCCTGCGCTCGGAGTTAACGATCGACCCAGATCTTCGTAGTAACGAAGTAGACCAACGGCAGCCACTTGTCCGGAGATTTCTCCGAAACGAATGCCTGCTGTCTTCATTTGCTTCGCTACTCCTTGAATCCTTTTCAACCGGTGCAGTAGGGAGATGTTGTCATCCAAAGGAAGCGTCCCAGTAGTACCGAAGTACTCCAGAACGCCTAGCAATTGATCCATGACCTCCGCAGCTACCTTCTCAGACTTAAGCTTATCTTCAATTAACGCATCCTTCATCGAAGTTAGCTCTTCTATTACTCCAGAGAGCCTAGCCGCTTCCGTAGTTAATGAATTCTTGTGATTCAGTAGCTGGCTAGCTTCTTCTCAGAGTCTAACAAGCTCGGCCCCCGCAGTAGCATGCTCCGCCCGCATCTTTTCAATTTCTGCTCGAAGCACAATTTTTTCTACTTCGAGCTCCTTGTTCGCAGCCTCCAAGCCTTGTCTGGCCCTGCGCTCCGTTGAAACCATATTGTCCATGTGGGTCACTCGACCTTCGGAGATAGTCAGATTTCGTTGAAGAGTTGCATTCTCCTCTCGAAGGCGAATGTTCCCACGTTCGTTGGAGATATTCGCAGCTCGAGCCAAGACTGTTTGCTGCGAAAAGAAAAAGTCAAGGTGAGAAATTATTTGTATATAAGTTTGATTCTATTTTGCAGATACTTCGTACCTAGTATGCTGCGCGTTCCATGGCAGCATTAAGCTCCGAGCTCTCCGCCTCACTCAAGATGGCCACCAAGTCCGTCTCCCCAACTTCACGACTAGCTCGATCCAAAGGCTCGAGCAAAGTCCGAAGTCCAGTTCTTCGCTCTAAGAAAGGAGCTAGAAGGGGGAGCATGCTTAAGGCTTGTTTGTCATCTTCATTTGGCGAAGGCCCAGAGTGTTGAGCTGTGGTCTTCGGAGCCCCGAGAGACTGACCCCCCTCAGTAGATTGGCTCTCGTCTGTTGATTCAGACGGAGTTGACCCTGAGCTTGGAGCAGGGAGGGGGTTCATTTTTCCTTTTCCTTTTCCAGGCCCCATTTGAGTGGCTTATGGGGTTGGCTCCGAAGTTGTCGAAGGTCCAGGAATTATATCTTCGGGACAGACCTCTTCCATAGAGATGGATCCTGCAAAAACAAAGGTATTATACATTATATAATTTTGTAAGAAAAAAGAACAAAAGAATTATGCGAAATTTACCTTCGACATTCTAGCGACGGGTGAGCATTGGGCTGCTTGGCGGGTCGAAGGCAAGGTCTTCGTCAGAGTCAAGAGTCAAACCTTCGACTGTCGGAGCATCTTCTTGAACAGCTGTTGTTACTTCACCCAGAATCGAAGCTGTAGTAACTTCGACTCCGCTTTCATCCACAGGGGCTCCATCTAGGACTCCCTCTTGAGGTAAATTTTCTTGAGCAGCCAGAGTCCTCACTTGTTCGAGGTTGACTTGAGACTCCGGCACACTCGCAGCATCTTCAATATGCGTATCTGTTTGAGCTGCATCTTCATCAATCAGCCTCACCAGCAACCTGCCTTCATCCTCCTGAGAATCGGAGATTGAAGCTCTTGGACTCGAAGCCGCAGGAAATTTTTGGCTTTCGAGCCACCTTCTTGACCGGAGTCTTGGCAGAGCTCGAAGTCCCAGCTTCGGCTTTCCTTTTCTTGGACCCTTTCTCCGAAGGCACCCAATCCACCAAAGGGGGCGGAACCACTTCGAGTAGCCCCCATACTCGGTTGGATCGCTCCCAACTACCAACCAATTTGATTCTCCATTCTTTCTCGGTCGGAGTTGGGACGCCCAAAATCTTCTCCGAAGCTCGTACGGTTTGCTCCGAAGTTATAGGGGCTGAAGAGGCTGAAAAATGAGTTAAGTTTGTTAATTCTTCGAATAAATATACATAGAGTATGTTGTTTTCGAAGTTACCTGCAGGACTCAAAGTTGAAGAAATTTTCCGAAGACCGCCTTCCGAATCCTCTTCGAAAGTGATTGGCCAGTTGGCCATCAAAGAAGGGATTTGGAGGCCGAGGAATTCTTCGGCTAAGTCTCGCATGCTCAACCGATGACTGATCTTTTGAAGCAAGCTAAGGCGAGCTTCGAGCTGACCCGGATCCGGATGCACAAGGGCTTCCTTTTGGAAGTTGATGTCTTGCAAAGGTCCGGCTAGACGGTTGCTTGCCCCAACTTCGGCGTAAAACCACTTTAGGATCCAATCGGTGTACCATCTGGCATTGATGGCCTTAGCGGGAAACCGAAGAGCATACTCATCTCGGAGTCTGAAGTTGATGCTTCCGAAGGCTACTACCATCTTTTCACCTCCGGGACTTATGAAGGTCTTCGGTTGGCATGAAGCTCTATGCAGTGCTGCGAAGATCTCCGCCCTTCCTTCACAACCTTTGGCTCGCAACGCCCATTCGAAGATGGGAAGGCGTGCTACCGCAGTCGGAGAAAGTTGGGGGAGAGTGACGTGGAACAAGTCTAAAACTTCCGCCAAGAAGTCTACTGCCGGAATACCCAAACCAGCTTCGAAGAAGGCTTCGAAGACGACCACTTCTCCGGGTCTCGGTGACGGAATGATTTCCTTCCCAGGTTTGCGAATCATCACCCCCGAACTAATTTTGCCTTTTACTGCAGCCGCAAGCGATTCCCTTCTGCAGGTTGATGGCCCCAGTTGATAAGACTGGTCCGTATACTTCGTCGATGCTGGGAAGAGATCTTGGGGGCTGACATTTTGGGGATTTCCTCCCACCGGCGCCATTGCCGCCACTGAAGGATTTGGAGTTGCCGTCGCCGATGATGCAGCCACTGCCGCCGCAGCAGCTTGCTGCCGGGCCAAGGTTGAAATCGCTCCAGGACCTTTGAAAGTAGTTTTCGCCATTGGATTTTGTGGATTGTTTCTGAGGAAAAATGGCGGCTAGGGCTCGGGTGATGGCTTGTTCGCACGAAAGCAGTGAAAAGGTACTCACTAAGGGTTTGGGCCCTCTATTTATAGCCCAAATCCTGGTTTTTTACCGTTTGCCTGTGTCGCTTCACATTCTTAACCGTTACTTTGCTCCGAAATTAAAGCATTCCGTATCTTCCGTTAGAAGAAAGAAGCTAACGGCTATTTCTTCTAAGTCTAAAAAGACTTTCAGATTTTTCGAGTTAGTTCTAAGTTACTTCAAAAGTAATTTTATTAAAAACTGATTCAAAGTTTACATCTCTACATAGTTCGGAGATGGTTCAAATCTGCTAACCCCTACGCATGATTATTTTTCTTGCGTATACTGCTCTCCTAACATTACAGATTTAGCGGAGAAGCGTATTCAAGGGGCTACTGTTGGGGGAAGATATTCCATCTTCAGGGTTATTGCAGTGACGATATAAAGACTAGTAATAAAGACGAAGCCTCTTAGCATATAATTTCGGAGATGCATCCGGTCAAGTTCGAAGTATGATGACGGGCTCTAGTTCGGAGTACATCTTCGAACTTAGACTCTTCCAGGAACTTCTTTGCCAGCTAAGATGGAAGACTTATCTTCTTTCTAACTAGATTAGTCTTTTACCATTTTAGCCCTATTAAGGGTACCGAATAGTTTCCACTATGTCGGTTGTAATAGAGGGGTAAAAAGGTCTTTTCCTTAATGTTTGGGCCTATAAATACCCCCCGTTTTACCCTGTAATGAGGACCGGATACAAGTTATTAAATACACACTTTCGAACTATTCTAAGTTATTATCCTTTCGGAGGCTTGGAATAGTTTCCTTCGCAAACACTTCGTTTGTCAGTTTCTAATCTTCAGAAACTTGTTAGCGTAATCTTTTAATCCAACACTTTATTTAGATAAACGATGTACAACATAAATAAGATACAATAGATCAAGATGTCAGACTTAACCGATGAATCCTCAAAATATAATATCTAATATAAACCACACACCTGATACAACATGATTGATAATAGAGCAAGATGTCAGACTTAATCGATGAAACCATAAGACTACTATCAAAGCATGTTTCACACAAACTTACCTCTCACCGGAGATTGGAGCGATGCAGCCCCACGAGAGAGCAAGAACCTGCGGGGAAAGCAAGTTTGGCGATTCGACAAGAGTAGTTTTGGGATTTGTTGTGTTCCTCCCTCATCTACCTAATATGTACATATTTATAGAACCTTGGACTTGCCGCCTGATACTGGTAGTATCCTACTTGATTTTGAATCTTTATCTATCGGGCCCTCATCTCCGGTCATGCGAATGGCATAGGCAAACTTCTTTGACCATATCTTGACAAGACCTTCTTGACTTTTGTTGACCGCATCACACCCTTGATGGGCGTGGGCTTTTGCCAATTTTTGTCATAAACAATGGGGCAGTGGCGACGGTGGCATCATGGCCGGTAGTGGTGGTGGCCGGACGGAGGAGTTGGGGAGAGAGAGGAGGAGGAATAAGGTGATGTGGCAAAAAAGTGTTGTGGTAGGTGACGTGGCGCTAACTGAACGCAAAGTGGCAAAAAATAGACTTCCCGCAAAAAGAGTGGGAAATAATTAATTGCAACGAAGAGGCTGCCATTTGAGCAAGTGGCAATGAAGAGGGTGACAAATAGTTAAATTTCCCACTAAATTCGGCTACATTACCCGCCAAGGGCTCCAACCCAACTAACAGATTCAATTCGATTGAGGCAGCCTAGTGGAGGCCTAGCCTTACAATGGCGGTGTGATGAGTCTATACTTGACAATTGGACAAAAGGGTCATGACATGGCTTAAGCCCGCTAAAGTACGACTCGATTAAACTCTCTTTAAAATAGTTTAGTATCTTAAATTAAATTGTTTATATATGTGTATCTAATTTTAACATATGTATTTTTACTTAAATTAGTTTAAAAATCAAGTTTTCCTAAAATTTAATTTATAAAATATATGCTAGATAAACATTTTGCTAGGACTTTATGTCCTATCAAAGTAGCACGAGAAAAAACGTTTCTAAGAGCGCCTTTGATTGGTTGGTACATATTTCAACGCCTAGAATTTAATAATTCCAGACATTATTGAATTTCCATAGAAAAACAATAAATACAAAATGTTCATCACATGACCATGTATTATGACAATCAATGGTAGCTCGCAGGATACATTTATTACACAAAAGATAATAAAAATAAAAAGGGTCTTCTGGATGAACATCTTCTTTCAGTCTCGCGCCTTGATTGGGACAGCTACTCCAGACCATCATCCTCGTAGTAAGCATCCTATGATGTTGTGTCAATAAGGGTGAGCACAAAAGTACCCAACAAGCCACCAAAATGCAGAATAATGCATAGGTAATAACAATAATATGCATGTGGCTTATATTTGTGGAAAGGTACAATTTGTAGTTAAACATTTAATGTGGTCAAGTTTATTATGCATAATGTAAATGCCATGTATGAAACCATCCACTAACTCAAGTAGTACGACAGTAATCCCTCGCACAACAATTTATATACACCCTCATCCAATGCACAACCATAAAAGTAAACTAACTGTGGTGAACATCCCTCAATCTGCCCTTGACCGTGGGCTCGGCTTTTTGAAAAGATTATACTCTGACCAGAGGTGTACTACTATACCCGCAAGGCAAGAACTCGGTGTCGACCAAAATACCACCATGGTACCTTGACCAAGTCCTTGCCAGAACCTTCACCATAGACCACTCCAACTCCAGGACAACCGCACTAGATTTTGCTAGCGTGCCAACTCATTGGACCAACATCGTATCCCCTTTTGTGCCTTGTTTGTACAAGCCATCCGCAGATGCAACTTGACCCCTCCGCTCGGTGCATCCAGTTAGAACGATCCATACTTCTAGTTAGGCTTTACCCATTAGACTTTTGGTTGGTATGGAAGTGCTTCGCATCGGATCTCGCAGACCGATCCTTATAGTGCCCCGAGTGTGACTAACCAATGTGCTCACTTGCACCCAGAATCCACCATGCTAACATACTTAAACAATTTTCAAGTCCTTCTATCTTTTAGAATACCAAGAGGTGAGATATAATTCGGGGAATAATAGAGTAGAAATATCCATTCTAATCTACAACTCACTTTTAGCCTACTACCAATTGTGTCAATACTAGGGACACTAACTAATAAGTAATATTAAAGGCGTCAAAGAAAAAGTTCAAGAGCGTAAGGCTATAAATTGGATTAATGCATTTATATCCTATGGGTTATAGCAATATTTAGTTAAAAACATGGGCTCAATATGATCGAGGTTAGGGTTGTGACTTGCGTTGATCAGCGAATGGAGACAAAGGGACCTCTGGGTAGTTTTTTGGCTCCTCGGTGGCTTCGTAATCTTTTCGACATGCAAATCAAGACAAACAAATAATTAAAATAAATAAAATAAATAGTACAAACATTTCAATTAAACTAGTTAAAGTTGTAGAGAATTAAATGAGGAATTTTATGGAATTTTAATGTTTAAATTTGGAGTTAAAATGAAGGAGATATGAATTTTTAAAGTTTAAAATGAATTCTAGAATTTTATTTTGAATTAAAATAGGCTCAGGTTCATGGTAAACTAGGTTCACCGTGAACTAGTGCACTGTGCGCGTGGACTAAACCTGCCAGAGCCGTAGATCTAGGTCTCGCGGCTATGGGTGATGCGGGAAATTTAAATGAAAATCAACGGCTGTGATTAGAACTTGGCGAAACGGTACGCGTGGGTAGCTGAGATCGAAGCAGGTGGTTAAGTGACGATGGACGATTGTGATCGCTCGATACCGGTTAATGGGCTGCAGATTCTATGGCCCAAATCAAATATGGCATGACATAGGTAAAAGCTAACGCATGCTTCTTCTTCGGCGATGGCAGCGCATGGCGATGCATGCGGCAGTGACAGCAGTGGCCTAAATCTTAAACAAATAGCAAAAATGGGTAAAGAATATGGTGGGTGTTGATAGCAAAAAATGGCATTAATGGTTAGGATTGTCAAAATATCAATTTTGGTAATTTGGGCCAAAAATACACATGTTCTAGGTTGGGCCGAAGCCCTACAAGGCCGAAGGCCCACAAAGCTACGGGCTTCGGAAGCTTCCAGCAAGTCCCACAGCCTTCAGCCCAAAGGCCTTCAGAGGCCCACTCCGCTGATGCTTGGGCCCGAGGAGCAGGCTTCGGCAGGCCTGGCCGAAGGCCCACTTCGGGTAGAGTTAGAGATTGAGTCCAATTTTGACTAAGTATTTCCACGCGTGATTAAGCCAAATCTTATCAGGTTAGGCTTAGAGATTAGAATTCTAGCCCCTATAAAAATAGGGGTGAGGCCGGTTCAGAACCCCCCCAACACAAATTAACACAAAGCCCTAGCTTTGAACCGTACCTTTATTTTACCTTTACTTTCCACAATCTTCGTGGATTTGCTTGGAAGCCCTCCGATGGCCACTTCGAAATAGTGGTAATCCTTGTTACTTTGCTTGTGAAGTATCTGTTAATCTACGTAACAAATTGTTATCGCCTTGTTACTTCGCCTATGAAGTATCCGCTAATATGCGTAACAGATTGCTACCTTCACCTCTAGTGCAACACTTAGCAGAATTCAATACTCAGGCCGAATTGGTACTTCAAATCTACTCTATTGTAGGTTTCCACGTTTGGAGCCACTTCACCGGAGGTGTCCGAAGCTAAGAGATTGGTTTCGGAGGCTGCCAGAACACCCCTCGATGAGAGTACTACTTTGACTGCCCATGCCGAACCGTCACGCTGTTGTCAGTTTGACCAAGCTCTGCACGCCAACATGCTCCACAATAGGCTTCATCACGACAGGCTTCGCCACACTTGCACCTCGTGTCTGACGAAGTTATGCCCACGTGTTGTGCCTAAGTCATTATTTTGTATCTTACTGTATCAGAGACTTCGCGCCGAACCCTGCTGTTCTAAGGTGATTGTCACGTCTAGATCGGTTCGGAGTTCATCTTCGGCTAGACTAGTCCGAACGCCGAAGGTACCCTTCGGCGGGATACTTCACACTAGACGCCAAAGGTATACTTCAGTGACACCCTTCGCACTATACTTCGAATCAGTCAAGCTCTGCTCGGCTTGCTGATTTGTTCTATTTAATATATTTATTTCGGCTAATTAGATTATTTTGTGTGATCTGATTGCTTGGCGACTCCACCCCCCTTACCACGGCTAAGGGTAGTCGGAACGCGACGTCGGTGCTGTGTTACGCTTAGGCTTGTCCCTAAGTATCCACACACTTTTGGATCATCGAACTGACCCAAGTGCGGGGGCACATTTCTGTGTCAACACACTTTTTGGTGACTCCGCTTGGGAGGACTACGCCAACATGACGGGTACATATACGTCGGCCGCCAGTACATCTACGACGACTACTATGTCTACATCGCCGATGGATCCCATGGGAGGTGCGGATATCAACAACTGCAACATCATGATTCCTACCCTTGAAGATATTCCCGCAGAAGATCGAGCAGAGATCGAGGCAAAAATGAAGGCACTCCAGGACCTAATGATTGGGAGCTACGTCAAGACATGCGCGAGCTTCATCAAGCACGACGTCAATGTCCCCAACCTTGCTCGGATATAGGTAACACCAGTATCACCTACTTTATCTTCCTTAGAAATAGAGCAGAAGTTAGCCGCATCAGTAGATCAAGACATTAACGCTTTGCTAGCCAACCATTTAGATTCGGCAGTTAGCTCTCAAGTAGAGGCGACACTTAGAAGGTTCAGCTTTATTGAGGTCGTGCCATTAGTTCCCATTGCTAGTATACCTCCGATAAATCACGTTTACAGTAGAACTGACGGTAGTACTGACAAAACCAGTATGCCTCCGGCCTCAATATCCATGGCTAAGACCAGTCATTATGATTACGGCCAAGATAGCACCGCCTACCATTCACCGCCCCCACCTGCGCCAGCACCAGCTTTGCTCACGCTGCTGGCACCACATGCACAAGCGCGTAGGCCTGAACACGTCATACAGCTGGTGCATGAGGAAGAGACCCATGGCTGACACGCCGACGTTCCACCGTGTGTCACGCCCCCACATGAGAGACGCGCGTAGGCAGCGGGTTAAGATGACATTGAGGAGTGCATACGCTCGCTGTTTAGGGAGTGCACCGACTTCATGCTTAGGGGTTGACGATCTAGGGTTTACCGGAAGCCGTACCCCGATCATTTTGATATAGTATCCTACCCTCGCGGCTATAGAGTTCCTGAATTCACCAAGTTTGACGGTGAGGGTAACAAAACCACACTGGAGCATGTTAGTCAATTTCTAGCGCAGTATGGAGAAGCTCGTGGGTCGAACGCTTTAAAACATAGACCGTTTTCTCTCTCGCTATCTCGCACCACTTTCACCTAGTTTTTGGCACTCCCGCTGAACTCCATCCTAACGTGGGCTGAATTAGAATAAAATTTCCATGACTACTTTTACACGGGTGAAACAGAACTTAGGATTTCACACTTGACGTCGGTTAAGCAAAAATCTAACGAGAGCATTGTTGACACGAAAACATGCCCTGCACTTGGGTCAGCTCGACGATCCAAAAGTGTGTGGATACTTAGGGACAAGCCTAAGCATAACATAGCTCTGATGTCGCGTTCTGACTACCCTTAGCCATGGTAAGGGGGGTGGAGTCACCAGGCAATCAGGTCACACAAAATAATCCAATTAGCCAAAAGAAATATATTAAACAGAATAAATCAGCAAACCGGTCGGAGCCTGTCATCTTCGAAGTATGGCGCGAAGGGGTCACCGAAGTATACCTTCAGCGTCTGGTGTGAAGTGTCCCACCAAAGGGTACCTTCGGCGTTCGAACTGATCTGGCCAAAGATGAACTCTGAATAGATCTAGACGCGACAATCACCTTCGAACAGCAGGGTTCGGTACGAAGTCTCCGATACAGTGAGATACGGAACAAAAGACTCGGGCACAACACGTGAACGCGACTTCATCTGGAACAGAGTACGAGCGTGGCGAAGCTTGTCATGACGAAGCCTGTTGGTGAAGCGTGCGGTCAAAGCAGCAGTCTTGCCGAAGGGTGTTCTGGCAACCTCCGAAACTGATATCTCAGCTCCGGACACCTCCGACAAAGTAGCTCTGAACGTGGAAACCTGCAATAGAGAAGGTGCGAAGTACTAATCCAGCCTGAGGACCGAATTCTGCTAAGTGTTGCACTAGTGGCGAAGGTAGTAATCTGTTACGCAGATTAGCGGATACTTCCCAGGCAAAGTAACAAGGGGATAACAATCTATTACGTAGATTAACGGATACTTCACAAGCGAAGTAACAAGGATTACCACTGTTCTGATGTGGTCGTCGGAGGGCTTCCAGGCAAACCCACGAAGAGGTACAGAAAAGTAAAGGTAAATAAATGCGATAAAAGCTAGGGCTTTGTGTTTGATTTGTGTTGGAGGGGCCTCTACGTTGGCCTCGCCTCTCTATTTATAGGGGCTAAATTTCTGATCTAATCTGCTATAATTTTGCCGAATAGAGATAAAAAACTTAGCCGAAATTGTATACAACTCTATCTCTGCCGATGTGGGCTTCGGCCAGGCCCATCGAAGCCTGCTCCTCGGGCCAAAGCTTCGGCGGTGTGGACCTCCGAAAGCTTCGTGGCCGAAGGCTGTGGGCTGGCCAGAGGCTTTCGGAGCCCATAGCCCAATGGACCTTCGGCCCTGTAGGGCTTCGGCCTGACCACGGACATGTGTATTTTTGGCCCAAAACACCAAAATTGATATTTTGACAATGTCAGCCATTGATGCCATTTTTTGCTATCAACACGTGCCCCCTGCCTTTTAGTGAACTGAGTGAACTAAAAGCACAACGAGTTGAAGACGATACCATCCATATCAGCTTTTCAACACCTTTTACGTTGTTTGCCACACGCTTGGGAAATACCTTTTCAAGTACCTACCATTCAAAGCCCTTCGAAACCGCTCTCCTTGCAGAGATTCCAACACGTATGCATTGCCAGGAGCGATTTCGGCTATCTTAAAAGGACTTTCCCAACTAGGTGACCATTTACCAAATTTGGGACTCTTCATTCCTAAGGGTAAAATTGTCTTCCAAACCAAATCTCCTACTTGAAATGATTTTGGTTTAACCTTGTTATTGTAGGCTTTAAGCTACTCTCCTCTTGTCTACTTCTATGGCTTCTAAAGTCCTTAGTCTCTTATCGGTCACTTCCTCTAGATTATCCTTCAAAAGAGTTTCATACTCGTTGACCGATAAGCCATCTTGCTTTAACACTCTTCAGGAGCCATGATCTACCTCTATAGGCAGAACGACTTCTTGTCCATATACCAATTCATATGGACTAACTTTGGTAGCACCGTGCTTTGCAATTCTACAAGCCCATAGCATCTCGAAAATCACTTCATGCCACCTTTTAGGAAACTCTTCAATTTTCTTCTTAATGAGCTTAATCACGGTTTTATTACTAGAATCGGCCTAACCATCGGCCTGAACATAGTAAGGTGAAGAGTTTATCAACTTAATACCATAATATTCGGTGAAGTCCCTCACTTCTCTAGAAACAAATGAACTACCTCATTGTGAGTCATGTTCTTGAGAGGTACGGCCTCGGTCCACTTAGTGAAGTAATCCATCACCATCAACACGAACTGATGCCCTTTTGAGGAAGGAGGATGAATCTAGCCGATGAAGTCAAAACCCCAACCCCGAAACGGCCATGGCTTGACAATAGGGTTGAGTAATGAGGCAGGAGCTAACTGAATATTGCCAAACTTCTGACATGCTTCACACCCTCTATAATACTTAAAACAATCTTCAATCATAGTCGGCCAATAAAACCCTGCTCTTTTGAGCATCCAACTCATTTTCTGGGCTGACTGATGAGTGCCACAAAGTCCTTCATGAACTTCTCCTATAGCCACCTGGGAAAGTTCATGGTCTAAATACCTTGATAGTACTCCATCGATGGTTCGGCGATACAATGTGTCGTCTATCAACACGAATTTGAACGCTTGTCGCCGAACCTTCCGATTAACCCTTTGGCTAGGGTCTCTCAAATAATAGACGATTAGAATTCTCCAATCGCCCTTATAGGCTTTAGAGAGTCTTGCTAGCTCACCCTCTGAAAAAATTTCTAAACAACTGACTTCAGGATGCCCCCCGAGCCTCTCCTGCTCCTCCCGAAGTCTGGCCAGGCTGGCCATTCGGAGTGTGCTGAACCGAAGCCCTTCAAAGGGTTCGGACTCCCGAGATCCCTCACCGTGCGGGAGGCTTCGGCTTACGGCCTCCGACATGCCAGGTCCCTCGGTTGGCAGAATGCTCCGGTCCAAGGACCTCGGCTCATAGTGGCCTTCGGCGGCCTGAGGGGTCCGACCCGGAGGGTGCGCTTGCCCACCGTCACTGGCTTCAGCAGTGAGACCAAGCATCGGCTTCTCCCATATAGAAAATTTTCCTCTCCTGACTTAGTAGCCAGATGCTTGCTGAGCCAAATCATTTGCGACTGAATTGTCTTCTCTTGACATGTGAGAGATTTTGAAGTCATCAAAAGCAGCAACTATGTCTAGACATTTAACCAAGTAACTATTCAGCAAGCCGTTAAAGCATTGAGCACTTTTAGATACTTGTTGCACTACTAACAAGGAATCACCATATGCGTGGACATGTCTAGCACCTACAGATTCTCGTAATTCAAGACCTAGCAATAAAGCTTTGTATTCAGCTTGGTTATTAGTGGAAGGAAATTCTAGACGGGTCGAAGTCTCAAAGTGCATTCCATTAGGTGATATGAGAACCACTCCAATACCTTGGCCACTCTTGCAGGCCGAACCATCAAAATAAAGTTTCCATGGCACTACCTCAACTAGAGCAATATTGTCACTCCAGCTGACATCTACGTGGTGATCAACTATAAAGTTGGCTACGATTTGGCCTTTCATTGCTCTCAGGGGTTCGTAGGCCAAATCGTACTCAATCAACGCGTAAGCCCATTTTCCGATTCTTCAACATAGAATCGGCTTCTGTAACATGTGTTTTATAACATCAGTTTGGCAAACGACAACACATGTAGTAGGGAGAAGATAATGGTGTAATTTGGTGCACGCGTATTAAAGTGATAAACACAAACGTTCCACAAACGCGTCCCTGGTTTCGGTGTCCAGCAGGCGGCGGCTCAAGAACGTGATGATGTACTCTTTTCCCTCTACCTCCTGGGTTAGCACGGCCGCAATCACGCTATCTTCAGCAGTGATGTATAGCCGAAATGGAATCCCGGCTTTGGGTGCTCTCACCACAGGCGGTGATGACAAGTACTCCTTGATTTTCTCAAAGGCACTTCACTGGCTTGCCCCCCAAGTGAACTCGGCTTCGTTCTTTAGCCGGAGTATGGGGACAAAGGCATCAATATTGCCGGAAAAGTTGGATATAAAGCGACGCAAATAGTTCATCTTGCCTAGCAACTTTTGTACATCCCTTTTGCACGTCGGCGCTGCAATGTTTCTAATCTTCTCCAGCCTCTTAGGATCAAGTTCTATGCCTCTCTCATGAATCATGAAACGTAAGAACTTACCCGCCGACACACCAAAAGCACACTTGAGTGGGTTCATTTTCAAACCATACTGTCACATTCTATCAAAAGCAAACTTCAAATCAGCTAAATGGTTTCCCATAGCGTCCGATTTGACTACAACATCATCTATGTAAACTTCTAACATAACCCCTAACAAGTCATGAAAGATTAAGTTCATAGCGCGCTGATACGTGGTGCTAGCATTCTTCAAACCAAAAGTCATGACAACCCACTCGAATAAACCGACAAAACTAGGGCATCGAAAGGCAGTCTTGTAGACGTCCTCTTTGGCCATAAAGATTTTATTATAACCAGCATTTCCATCAAGAAAACTCAGCACCTTGTGTCCTGAAGCACCGTTGATTAGCAAGTCGGCTATCGGCATTGGATACTCATCTTTCGAAGTGGCTCTGTTCAGATCTCTGAAATCAATACATACCCGTATATTGCCGCTCCCTTTCTTCTCTAAAGGCACAATGTTAGCAACCCATTCTGCGTACCTGCATGGCCTAATAAATTCAGCCTTGAGTAGTCGCTCTACTTCTTCTTTAACTCAGTCATAGACGGCCGAGTTAAAGCGACGAGGAGGCTGCTTGTAAGGCCTAAATCCAGACTTGATGTGTAGCTAATGCTCCACGAGCTCGCGGCTTAGCCCTGGCATCTCGCTATATTCCCATGCGAAACAATCGACATACGACCGAAGTAACTTTATTACTTCGGCCTTCTCATCACGCTGCAAATGTTGGTTTACAAAAGTCGGCCTTGGGATGCTACCATCTCCTATGTCAACTTCTTCCAAGGGATCGGCCGACGCAAAACCTTGTCCTAATTTCTCTACTTCGCTAAAGTCTTTGATGGCCTCGGCAATACCATCTTTATTAGACCGATACTACTCTACCCGAGACTTTAACCAAACTATATTACTCTTGCTAGACATGACTGCTAATACAAAAAAGTCGTGCTACACCAGTCGGCTTTATAGACACTGGTACAAAACGCCCTCCAGATACGCTAACAAAATCATAATCCGAAAGATCTCTACCTGAGAGACATTCTGCTTTATTATGAACAGCGTCAACTGATACATCGGCCAATGCTACTTGGGCCGAAGTATCCGCGGGGATAACCTCTACCTCATCACCGTCCCACTACATCAGGCACTGGGGTAGAGTAGAAGGAATGCAGCAATTCACGTGAATCCAGTCGCGCCCAAGCGGCACGTTGTAGTTACCTTGTACATCGACGACGAAAAATGATGTTGGCAATGTCTTGTTGCCCACCATCAACTCCATGGAGAGTACGCCCTTGGTCTCAGAACTCTCGCTGTTGAAGTCATTGAGCATCAAGTTAGTCTTCTTCAGATTGCCCTCGTCCCTGCCAAGTTTCTTCAATAACAAGTAAGGCATTAAGTTAACAGTGGCGCCGCCATCTATGAGCATTCGGGAAATTAGCTTTCCATCAATGTGACCTCTGATGTAGAGGGGTTTCAGATGGCGAGACGAGTCCTCGGGGTTCTCAAAAATAATGTTGTGCGGGCCGAGGTTTAATTGAGTGACCTTCAGCCTCGTCCCGCGGTAGAGCGAACTCGACGGGCAGCGTGACGACGTTGATGTCCATCGCCTGGGGTGTGGGCCCCTCAGAGATGGGCGAGTAATCGTCGTTGAGCATGTCATCGTCGTCATCGCTCGGACTAGGAGCTGGGTTGGTCATCTCAACCGGCTTCATCCTCCATACCTGCTTTGTGGTCGGTCGAGGGTGTATTTCTTCAAAGATAGCATCGCGCTCGTCCTCGGCCTCCTTCTCGCGCATCTCCTATGCCCGTAGTCATTGTAGACGTCTTTTCTGTGATTTGGACATGCCTGGAGGTGCCCAAGATGGCCACAGCTTGGTGCCAAGTGCTACTATCCGGTTTTTGTCAACTGTGGCCGAAGTAGTACTGCCTCCTTCGGCCTTGGGCACCCTATGTTCGGAGGGACCTTAGCTGCGGACCCCAGCAGTTAGACCGGCCTTGCCCAGCCGATCGAACCAGGCTTCGGTGTGGGCTCTGGCCGAAATGCGAGACTCACCTTCGTTGGGCCTCGGTGATAAAGCCTTCGAGATTTTTACTTCCTGAGACCCTATCTTGACTGTGATAGCTTCGGACTCCCTATCTTCGGCCTCCGCGCACCTGTACCCTTCACCTTCGTCCTGCATAGTCCGATTCGGAGGCACCACGGATAGCCCGTGGATGATGCCAGCCTCCGCTGCGTCTGCTTGTCCCTTCCCTCCATAATACTCTGAAGAAAAACTAGGCATAGCGTTAAGTTGTGGAGAGTACTTTGGCTATGATATGTACGGAGCCCATGGAGTTCCTGCCCAGTTGTATGGCGGAGGCATCGGAGGCTCCAGTGGCCTCGCCCACTGTGAGCCAAACCCATTATCCAGAGGGGGGTTTGGCAGAGTCGACGGTGTCTCAGACCATATCAGCGAAGGGTCCTGCTAGGCTGGAGGTACATTCGACTAGTGCATGCCGAAGCCTCCCGCCGGAGAGTTCGTCCAAAATGATGCAGGGTTCGGCCATTGGGGGCCGAAGTTGCTGCATAGGGGGTTCGACCATTGAGGCCCGAAGCTACCGCACGGGGGGTTCGTCCATTGAGGATCGAAGACACCATACGAGGTGTCAGGACACTGTGGCCCGAAGCCGCTGTGCGGAGGGCTCGGCTGCTTCGGTCCAAAGTCACCCTCCGAAATCCTTGGACCCTTCGGTTGTCCCAGTTTTTTAGCGCGGGGACCTGCTTCCTTGGCCCTTCTTCGATGCTTGTTCAACAACATGTTGTACATTACCTTCGGCCTCTTGTGAGCCTTAGCCGAAGGGATGTTAACGCTCTGTTTTCACACTCCTACCTCGGGGTTCTTTGGTATGAGCGTGTGATTACGTGGTTCTCCAACAATTATATCCTTCCCCTTAGCCGACTCAGCCTGTTCTGGCTGAATCAATACTTTCTTCTCGCCGAGGTTGACGACGTTGACGGGAAATGGATCTTTGTCCAACTTCATCTTTGGATTAAGGTCTATCTTCAATCGTCCTTCCTCTATGGCCGATTGGACCTGTCGTCGAAAAACATTGCAGTCGTTAGTATTATGTGAATGTGAATCATGCCACTTACAGTACAGATGCTTCTTTAACTCATCGGCAGATGGAATGAATTGACCTTTAGGTAACCTTAGAAGCTGATTTTTCAAGAGAAAATCAAATATTTTATCACACTTAGTTATATCGAATGAGTATTTGACCTCACTAGACCGATTCTTTGTGGGAGATGGCTGTAATTCGGAGAAAGTGATAGGTTTACTCTTAGCATTCCAAACCCATTCGGCCGCGTACATGTCGGCTGAATCCTCCTCTTCTGATTCCTCCTCATCAGAGCGTTCCATGATGTGGATTTCAGCCCTAGGCTTATTAAATGTCTTAATAAACTTTTTATCTTTGGTTTGGCCTTCTTGGACTAGAGCCTGCTGCAAAACCTGGCTAACTTCTAAAAAGTTGTGGTTATCTAATCTTTCTTTAGTCTTGGAGCGTAATCCATTAAAGCTAGTTCTGCCAAGTCTCTTTCCGAAATGTTAAGGATGAAACATTGGTTTCTAGTATCCCTAAAACGCTTGATGTATTTAGAGGCATTCTCATTAGATTTCTATCTAACCGATGTCAAGTGTGAAAGCCTAAGTTCCATTTCACCTGTGTAAAAATAATCATGGAATTTCTACTCTAAATCACCCCACGTTTGAACGGAGTTCAGCGGGAGTGCCAAAAACCAAGTGAAAGTGGTGCCGGATAGCGAGAGAGAAAATAGACTAACTTTTAGAGCATCTGTCCCGCTAACTTCTCCACACTGTGCCAAAAATTGACTAACGTGCTCTAGTGTGGTTTTGCTACCCCCCGTTGAATTTAGTGAATTCAGGGATTCTGTAGCCGTAGGGGTAGGGTATTGTATCGAGATGGTCGGGGTATGGCTTACGGTAAACCCTAACCCGTCCCTTGGGCCCGAAGCCGTACCTCTATGTCATCCTGGCATGTTGCCTGCGTGCGCCTTTCATGCGGGGGCATGACACGTGGTGGGATATCGGCGTGCCGACCATGGGCCTCTTCCCTACACGCTATCTGTATAATGTGCTTGTGTCTGGATGCCTGCACATGTGGTGCGGGTAGCGCAGGTACTGACGCAGGTGGTGGTGCGTGGTACGCGGTGCTAGTTTGGCCGTAGGTATAATGATTAGTCTCGACCATGAGCGTTGAGGCCAGAGACATAATGATTGTGCCAGTGCTGCCGTCAGTTCTGCCGTACACATGATTTATCGAAGGTGCACTAGCGATAGGGACTGGAGGTACGGCTTCAGTAAAGCCGAACCTTCTAAGAGTTTCCTCTACTTGGGAGCTGACTGCCGAATCTAAACGGTTGGCTAGAGAAGCGCTAACGAATTGATTTACTGATGCGGCTATTTTCTGCTCAATCTCTAAAGAAGATAAACGAGGTGATAAATGTGTTACCTGGACCTGAGCGAGGTTGGGAGCGACGATGTCTCGTTTGATGAAGCCTATGCGCGGCTTGATGTAGCCCCCAAGCATCACGTCTTGGAGTGCCTTCAATTTTGCCTCGATCTCTGCTCGGTCTTCTGCGGGGATATCTTCAAGTGTAGGTGTTAGGATGTTGCGGTTGTCGATATCCGTGCATCCTATGGTGTCCATCGGCAGTGTAGACGTAGTTGTCGATGCAGATGTACCGGTGGCCAATGTAGACGTACCCGTCATGTTGGCGTAGCTTGTCCCCAGCAGAGTCACCAAAAAGTGTGTTGACATGAAAACGTGCCCCAGCACTTGGGTCAACTCGACGATCCAAAAGTGTGTGGATACTTAGGGACAAGCCTAAGCGTAACACAGCACCGACGTCACGTTCCGACTACCCTTAGCCATGGTAAGGGGGGTGGAGTCGCCAAGCAATCAGATCACACAAAATAATCCAATTAGCCAAAAGAAATATATTAAACAGAATAAATCAGCAAACCGGTTGGAGCGTGTCTGCTTCAAAGTATGGCGCAAAGGGGTCACCGAAGTATACCTTCAACGTTCGGACTGATCAGGCTGAAGATGAACTCCGAACGGATCTAGACTCAACAATCACCTCCGAACAGTGAGGTTCGGTGCGAAGTCTCCCATACAGTGAGATACGGAACAAAAGACTCGGGCACAACGCGTGAACGTGACTTCGTCTGGAACGGAGTACAAGCGTGGCAAAGCTTGTGACGAAGCCTGTTGGCGAAGCGTGCGGTCGATGCAGCGGTCTCACCGAAGGGTGTTCTGGCAACCTCCGAAACTGATCTCTCAGCTCCGGACACCTCCGACAAAGTAGCTCCGAACATGGAAACCTGCAACAGAGAAGGTGCAAAGTACTAATCGGCCAGAGGACCAAATTCTGCTAAGTGTTGCACTAGTGGCGAAGGTTGCAATCTGTTACGCAGATTAGTGGATACTTCACAAGCGAAGTAACAATGGGATAACAATCTATTACATAGATTAACGGATACTTACCAAGCGAAGTAACAAGGATTGCCACTATTCCGAAGTGGTCATCGGAGGGCTTCCAAGCAAACCCACGAAGTGGTACAGAAAAGTAAAGGTAATTAAATGCGATCAAAGCTAGGGTTTTGTGTTTGATTTGTGTTGGAGGGGCCTCTACGCTGGCCTCGCCTCTCTATTTTTAGGGGCTAAATTTCTGATCTAATCTGCTATAATTCGGCCGGATAGAGATAAAAAACTTAGCCGAAATTGTATACAACTCTATCTCCGCCGAAGTGGGCTTCGGCCAGGCCCGTCGAAGCCTGCTCCTTGGGCCGAATCTTTGGCGGCGTGGGCCTCCGAAAGCTTCCTGGCCGAAGGCCGTGGGCTGGCTAGAGGCTTTCGGAGCCCATAGCCCAATGGACCTTCGACCCTGTAGGGCTTCGGCCTAACCCCAGACATGTGTATTTTTGGCCCAAATCACCAAAATTGATATTTTGACAATCTCAGCCATTGATGCCATTTTTTGCTATCAACAAGCACCTCTGAGTATATCAAGTGTTTTAGGGATACTAGAAACCAGTGTTTTAATCTTACTATTTCAGAGAGGGATTTGGCGGATCTAGCTTTTAGCGGGTTGTGTTCTGAGATTAAGGAAAGACTAGACAACCAGCACATTTTAGAAGTTAGCCAAGTCTTACAACAGGCTCGAGTCCAGGAAGGCCGAGCTAAAGATAAAAAGTTTATTAAGACATTTAACAAGCCTAGGGCTGAAATCCACGTCATGGAGCACTCCGAGTGGGTTTGGAACGCTAAGAGTAAGCCTGTTACGTGCTCCGAATTACGACCGTCTCCCGCCAAGAATCGGCCTAGTGAGGTCAAGTACTCATTTGATATAACTAAGTGTGATAAAATATTTGATTTCCTCTTGAAGAACCAGATTCTCAGGTTGCCTAAAGGCCAAGTCATTCCATCTACCGATGAGTTAAAGAAACATCCGTACTGTGAGTGGCATGATTCGCATTCGCATTATACTAATGATTGCAATATTTTTCGGTGGCAGGTTCAATCGGCCATAGAAGAAGGACGGTTGGAGATAGACCACAATCCCAAGATGAAGCTATATAAAGATCCCTTTCCCGTCAACACTGTCGATCTCAACGAGAAAAGAGTGTTGATTCGGCCAGAACAGGCTGAGTCAACTAAGGGGAAGGCAGTGATTGTGGGAGAACCACGAACACGCACACTCATACCTAAAAATCCCGAAGTGGGAATATGGAAATAGAATGTTAGCACATCTCCTACGACTAGGGCTCGCAAGAAGCCGAAGGTAACTTAACAAATGTTATTGAACAAACACCAAAGAAAAGCCAAGGAAACAGGCCCCCACGCCAAAAGGCTAAGTCAGACGAAGGGGACAAAGCGTTCGGAGGGTGGCTTTGGACCACAGTGGCTGAGCCCTCCGCATGGTGGCTTCGGACCACAGTGGCCGAGCCCTTCGCATAGTGACTTCGGGCCAATGTGACCTAACAATCTCTATGGTGACTTTGGACCTCAGTGGCCGAACCGTCCATATAGTGGCTTCGGACCACAGTGGGCAAGCCCCATGCAGAGCGAGTTCAGCCCCCAATGGCCAAACCCTGCACCGCTTTGGATAAGCCCTTCGACAGGAGGCTTTGGCCCATACTAGCCGAACGTACCCCTGGTCTGGCAAGACCCTTTGTTGATATGGTCTGAGACACCATCGACTTTGTCGAACCCTCCTCCGGGTGATGGGTTCGGCTCATAGTGTGTGAAGCCACTAGAGCCACCGATGCCTCCGCCATACAACTGGGCAGGGACTCCGTGGGCTCCGTACATGTCACAACCGGAGTACCCTCCGCAACATAACATTATCCCTTGTTTTCCTTCGGAGTATTATGACTGGTAGGGACAAGCAGATGGCGAGGAGGGAGGCATCGTCCACAGGCTGTCCGTGGTACCTCCGAATCGATTCGTGCAGAACAAAGTCGAAGGACGTGAAGAGGCAAAGGACAGGGAGTCTGAAGCTATCACAGTCAGAGTAGGGTCTTAGGAAGTGCCAATCCTGAAGGCCCCCTTCGTCGAAGCTTGGCAGAGGTATGTCTCCTGCTCTGGCCGAAGCCTGCGCCAGAGCCTGGTCCGATCAGCCGAACGAGGTCGGTCCAAATGCCAGGGTCCACAGCGAAGGCCCCTCTGAGTTCAGAACGTGCGAGGCCGAGCTGGGCAGCGCCATTTCGGCCAAAGTTAACAAAAACCAGGCAGTGGCACCAGGTACCAAACCATAGCCATCTTTGGAACCTCTAGGTATGTCCAAATCACAAAAGAGGTGCCTACAATGCCTACGAGCATAGGAGATGTGAGAGAAGAATGTAGAGGATGAGCGAGACGCTATCTTTGAAGAAATTCGCCCTCGACCAGCTACAAGACAGGTATGGAAGGTTAAGCCGATTGAGATGACCAATCCAGCTCCTAGCTCGAGCGACGACGAATACGACATGCTCGACGACGATTACCTGCCCGTCTCCGAGGGGCCCACACCCCAGGCAATGGACATCAACGTCGTCATGCTACCCGCCGAGTTCGCCCTACCACAGGACGAGGCCGACGTTGCTCAGTTGAACCTCGTCCCGCACAATGCCATCTTTGAGAAACCCGAGGACTCGGCTCGCCATCTAAAGCCTCTATGTCAGGGGTCATATTGACGGAAGGCTGATCTCCCAGATGCTTGTTGATGGTGGCACCACTGTTAACCTAATGCCTTACTCGCTATTGAAGAAACTTGGAAGGAACGAATGTGACATAAAGAAGACCAACTTGATGCTTAATGGCTTCAACGGCGAAAGTTCTGAGGCCAAAGGCGTGCTCTCCATGGAGTTGACAATAGGTAACAAGACATTGCAGACAGCATTCTTCATCATCGATGTACAAGGTAACTATAGTGTGCTTCTTGGGCGCGACTGGATTCACGCAAATTGCTGCATTCATTCTACGTTACACCAGTGCCTGATTCAGTGGGATGACGATGAAGTGGAAATCACACCCACAGACACTTAGGCCCAAGTTGCATTGGCCGATGTGTCCATTGATGTCGTTCACAACAAAGTAGAGTGTCTATCGGGTCGAGATATTTCTGATGGGGGAGTGGTCCCGATCTTCCGCTAGGTAAGGGATAAACTTGGGTTGGTGGAGAATCTCGACGTTGGCGATCCAAGGCTCCGGTCCGGCGGATCAAAACCTTGCAATCGTTACACCACTGTCTCCGTTGGTTATCAACCACGCAGAACGCGATTGACCTCGCCACGAAGGCTAATTCCTGCAAGCGAACCCAAGAACACAAGCAAGAACAGGAAGGATACAAATCGAATGCCAAAACACAGACAAACGAAGATAGGGTGAGGTTTCACAAACGCCAATGCAGCAGCCAATCGGTCCGGTGCAAGAGGCGGGATCTAAACACAACAGTGTAGATGCAACAAAGCAAAACCTAACCCTAGAAGTGGCTGGCGTGAGAATATATAGGGCGGCGGTCTGTGGAAGGGGAACAGACTTGGGCTGTGGGCTAGAAGATGTACAGACTCAGATTATGGCCAACATGGACCCAGTTCTGTCATGCAGTACTGTTTTAAATACACAGGACGACTCGAGACTCCAAATGAGGTGAAACCAACGGCAAACGATCCGTCTTCTCCTCAGCTTTCCGAAAAGTCAAAGAACGCGCCAATCGGACTTCGTATGAGGAAGTTATGCCCATTTTGGTGAAAGGTGGTCGATGTAGTCCGAACCAGCGAATTCTTGACTTCAAATCATCCGTGCGGCTCCGTCTTCAACTCCAACTCTCCTATTCCATCTCCCATGTTCCTAAGCAACAAAATATCACTAGTATTCAGTAGCATCCCATCCAAACAAATATAATCAAAGTTGCTAAGGAACGAATTAACCTCATGGTTCAAGCGACGGGCACGGGCGCGTGTGATTGGTCCTTGTAGTTGAATTGTAGGTGGAGACTCCATGTGTGTATCATGTGAAGTGATGTCCTCATCATCCTCCCCCTCTTGAATTGGAGTCGTCCTCGACTCAAGCTCATCATCATCTCCCAAATAGGGCTTTAAATCTGAAATGTTAAATGTGGGACTAACCCCAAAAGCTGCAGGCAACTCAAGCTTATATGCATTGTCATTTATCTTCTCAAGCACACGGAAAGGACCATCAGCACGGGGCATCAATTTAGACTTTCGTAATTCAGGAAAACGATCCTTGCGCAAGTGCAACCAAACAAGATCACCCGGTTCAAATGTTATCTCTTTTCTACCCTTACTACCATAAGCACGATATTTCTCATTCATTTTCTCTATGTTTGCTTTAGTAGTTTCATGCATCTTAAGTAATAATTCAGCACGTGTAGTAGCATCAAAATTCAAGTTTTCAGATGGTGGTAATGGCAGCAAATCAATAGGAGCACGCGGATTAAAGCCATAGACCACTTGAAACGGACTTACCTTAGTAGTGGAGTGTACTGACCTATTATATGCAAACTCAATATGAGGTAGACACTCTTCCCAGAGCTTCAAGTTGGTCTTCAAAACAGCCCTCAACATGGTGGATAATGTGCGGTTGACGACCTCCGTTTGTCCATCCGTTTGGGGGTGACAAGTAGTAGAAAACAGCAGCTTCGTCCCCAACTTATGCCACAACGTCCTCCAAAAATGACTTAAGAATTTGGCATCACGATCTGAAACGATGGTATTGGGAACTCCATGCAAGCGTACGACCTCTCTGAAAAACAAATCAGCAACATTTGTAGCATCGTCGCTCTTGTGACAAGGTATAAAATGCGCCATTTTAGAGAAACGATCTACCACCACAAAAATACTATCTCTCCCCCTCCTAGTTCTAGGTAATCCTAACACAAAATCCATAGAAATATCCTCCCAAGGTACACTAGGAACGGGCAGAGGCATATAAAGACCATGTGGGTTTAGTCGGGACTTAGCTTTATTGCAAGTAGTGCATCGTGCCACATAGCGCTCAACATCTCGTCTCATCTTAGGCCAATAGAAGTGTGTGGACAGCACATCTTCAGTTTTCTTTGATCCAAAATGACCCATCAAACCACCACCATGTGCTTCCTGCAATAACAACAAGCGAAGAGAGCTAGCCGGAACGCATAACTTGTTAGCACGAAAAAGATATCCTTGATTCAGCACATATTTGTTCCAAGCACGGTCATTTGTACAACTTGCAAAAGCATCCTTGAAGTCCAAATCAGTAGCATACATGTCCTTCAATGTTTCTAAACCAAAGATCTTATAATCAAGTTGAGAAAGCAATGTATATCGTCTAGATAAAGCATCAGCAATCACATTATCTTTCCCTTTCTTATGCTTAATGATATATGGAAAAGTTTCAATAAATTCTACCCATTTAGCATGTCGTTTATTCAGATCTGCTTGACTACGTATATGCTTCAAAGCTTCATGATCCGAATGAATAATAAACTCCTTAGGCAAAAGGTAATGTTGCCAAGTTTCAAGCACACGCACTAAGGCATATAATTCCTTATCATAGGTAGAATAGTTCAACTGTGGACCATGTAATTTCTCACTAAAATAGGCCACGGGTTTACCTCCTTGCAGCAGCACACCTCCTAATCCAAAACCACTAGCATCACATTCTAACTCAAAAGGCTTACCGAAGTCGGGTAACTGAAGTAGAGGTGCATGTGTAAGGCGATCTTTGAGTGTGGCAAAAGCTTGTTCATGTGTTGGCTCCCACGCAAAAGTAATTCCCTTCTTGGTCAACTCATGCAAAGGACCGGCTATGGTGATGAAATCTTTCACAAAACGCCGGTAGAAACCTGCAAGACCAAGAAAACTACGTACCTGTGTGATAGTTTGGGGTTGCGGCCAGCTGTTGATGGCTTCTACCTTTGCCGCGTCGACCTCAATACCCTGTGAAGTGACAACATAGCCAAGAAACACAACTCGATCCGTGCAAAACGTGCACTTCTCAAGGTTACCAAACATTCTAGCTTCACGGAGGGCAAAAAAAACAGCACGTAGGTGTTCAACATGTTCAGTGAGAGACTTGCTATAAACCAAGATATCATCAAAGTATACAACTACAAAGCGTCCTATAAAGTGCCGTAGGACTTCATTCATCAAGCGCATGAAGGTGCTAGGTGCATTAGTAAGTCCAAAAGGCATGACAAGCCACTCATATAATCCAAACTTTGTTTTAAAAGCAGTTTTCCATTCATCACCTAGTTTCATGCGAATTTGGTGGTAGCCACTACGGAGATCGATCTTAGAAAAGATAATGGCACCACTAAGCTCATCAAGCATGTCATCCAATCTAGGAATAGGGTGTCGATATCGAATGGTGATATTATTAATAGCACGACAATCAACACACATGCGCCAACTACCATCTTTCTTAGGTACCAAAAGAACGGGTACTGCACAAGGACTAAGGCTTTCACGGACGTACCCACGATCAAGAAGGTCTTGTACTTGGCGCTCAATTTCTTTTGTCTCCTCCGGATTGGTGCGGTACGCTGCACGATTAGGAAGAGACGCCCCGGGACCAAATCAATTTGGTGCTCGATGCCGCGTATCGGTGGTAGCCCGGGTGGTATCTCAGCAGGAAAAACATCTTTAAACTCCTGCAAAAGGTCAGTGACTGCAACAGGAACAGAGCTAGGAATGTTCGCAAGTGAAAACAACACGTTTGTGCAAATCAAGCCGTATAGCAAGGGAATATCATCACAAATTTCAGCAAGGTCAGTTTTAGTTGCAAGCATGACACGCCCTTTCAGATTTATAACTTGTGATGAAGAAGGAGAAGCAATTTTATCTTTCTGTTGCCTCAAAAGCGTCTTAGCTACTTGCTGATTTTCAGAAGGTTGTTTGCTCTTTTGTGCATCCCTAGCATGTTTTTCTTGTTCAAATTTTACAATTTCAGCAGGAGTCATAGGAAGCAATGTAACTTTCTTTCCTTTATACATAAATGTGTACGTATTGCTCCTACCATGGTGTGTAGCATCAGTATCATACTCCCAAGGTCTACCAAGTAACAGAGAACATGCTTGCATTGGTACTACATCAAAATCAGCAGCTCCGATGTATGTACCAATGGAAAATTTGATGTGAGCAGTTTGTGTTACCTTGACCTTACCACTATTGTTGAACCATTGCACATGGTAAGGGTGTGGATGCGCGCGTGTGGGAAGTTGAAGCTTCGTTACCATGTCGTGGCTGACCAAATTGTTGCAACTACCACTGTCGATGATGACACGTACACGACGGTTATTGACGCCGAAGAAGGTCTGAAACAGATTGTTCCGTTGTGCCATGTCGTCCTGCTCCATGTGAGTGCTCAAGACGCGTTGTACAATAAGTGCTTCAAGGTCGGCAGTGGCATCCGACGCAAGAACAGCGTCATCGTCGAATGTATCATCATCTCCTGCAATGTTAGCAGCAAGTGCATATTCATCTTCAACATCACTAGCACTTACATAGCCACCGTCTTCCGTAGCAATATAAGCCCGCTGACTAGGGCAGTCTTTCATAACGTGTCCAAGTCCTTTGCATCTGTGACACTGGATCGCTGCAGAACGTGCAGTAGATGCTGCCGAGGAGGTGGGCTTGGCTGGCGCCTTGGTTGCTGCAGTCTTGGAACTCTCAACCTGGGCTGTAGATGTAGAGGGTGCTGATGTAGCCGCCGGTCGAGAAGGGGGTGCGGGTGGTCGTTGCTGCTGCCCACTTGAGCGTGAAGTAGCACCACCAATGTTGGTCCTCATGCTGCGTTGTGGTTGTTGGCGACCCTGCAATTCTTTTTCTGCAAGCATAGCAAGGTGGAAAAGACGAGTGATAGTATTGTATTCTTTATAATCAATGATATCCTGAATTTCACGTCTTAAACCACCATAAAAACGGGCCATTTTATCCTCATTGTCCTCCTCAATTTCAGCACGCATGCAACCTATTTGCAACTCCTGATAATACTCCTCTACCGATTTATTTCCTTGGTTTAGGCGCTGCAATTTTTTTCTCAAATCACGTTTATATGAAGGAGGGACCCATCTACCACGCATTTGCCGTTTTAACATATCCCAAGTTTGTGGTTCATTTCCAACCTGAACTATTTCAGTCCACCAAAGAAGAGCATATCCAGTGAAGTCACTAGTAGCTAAACGCACGCGGTGGATAGCAGGAACCATGTGAGCATTAAATTTTTGTTCGACCGACATCTCCCAATCTAAATATGCATCTGGATCATAGGTGCCAGCAAAAGGAGGTACTGAAAATTTTACCTTAGAGTAGGGATCATTGTTCCTGTGGTTGTCATTGTTACCTCGTGGAGGGCGGTTGCGGTGGCCGCCCATACCTTGACGGTTGAACTGAAAGCGATGATGTGCAGCCTCGTCAGGGTCAATGGCATTGTTTCCGGCATAGGATAGGTCGTCTTCCTCTTAAATATGATCGTCTTCCTCTTCAACATGTTCATCGTTGGCTCGTGCAGCAGGCAATCGTGTTTCCAAGGCAGTCATCCGGTCCACTAGGTCAGCCACAGTACGCGCGAGACGTTCTATGGAATGTTGGGTCTGCCGTTGAGACTCTAGTAGAGCACGCCGTGAGACACAGTCATTAAAATCAGATGGAGGGGTGCCGCTGTTATCTGCCATGTTAGTGAAAAGGCAAAACAACAAAGAATAATCCTTATGTAAACAGCTAGGTAAGGTGGTGGTTGTGTGGTGGAAGCAATCCGTCAAGCACCTTACCCACGCTTGCAAGTGTTCTTACCACGCCGCAGTGAGGTCACCGGCCTACAGGTGATGAACCAAGTGGAGGGTGGTGTACAATTGCAAGAAATGATCCTGTCCTGACCAAGAGAAATGTGTAGCTTGGAAGGCAAGTGAGTAGCAAGGATTAGCGATAATAATAACAGTTAAACCAAGTTCAATAAGTATTCCCAAGTACTTGTCAAAGTTGCTGACCGTAGTGCTCCCAAAGTGAAAGTTCAAGCAATAGAGGGAAACTATGTGCCCAAAACTCAATTGGAAGCAACACAGGCCAAAATCAGCTCTCTATAGATCGGACAAGGGATTGGACAAGAGATCGGACAAGTGATCGGACAAGGGTATGTGCAATTTTTTTTTTCTCTGCTGCTGTTCGGATCGGACAAGAGTTCGGACAAAGGTTCAGACAAGAGATCGGACAAGCAACAAACAGCCAAAGACTGCCTCAGATTGGACAAGAGTTCGGACAGGAGTTCGGACAAGAGTTCGGACAAGAGTTCGGACAAGCAACTAACAGCCCGCTTCTCTTTTTTTTATATTTTTTTTCCTTTTTTTTCACTCTATTTTTTTTTTGAAACAAGGATGACCAGAGGAGTAACCACAAAAATTGGCACCTACAACTGAGGTGGGATGTGGCTCACAAAAATTCAAACAAGTTCGCTGTCCGGCGAGCAAAAACTTTGTCCAATTTTTTTCTTTATCTTCCCGATTTTTTTTGGCGATTTTGGTGAGGGCTAACCGACCTTTGTTTGTTAGGGGACCCTCCAAATGGAGTCAGGAACACGCTCAAAAAATTTCAGATTTTTCTGCCAAACGAGCGAAAAGTTATGCCTGTTTTACTGAAGGGGGGTCACAAAGAGTAGATGTGGAAAACAAAGAAAGGTTGCGGAAGGGGGGGTTTTTCGGTGGGGAATTTTTTCTGAGACACAAGAACAACTACTACTCAAACGACACAGAGGGATGACTAAACCAGCAACAAGACTCGACCAAGAACACGAACTCAACAAATTTAAAACTGAAATTAAAATCGCAAGGCACAAAGGGGTTCTCGGTGGGGAATTTTTTTTGGTGCGGTTTTCTGGACTCTGGGTAAAACAAAAGCAGATCGAGATTACCTAACGGGGAATATGAGCTCTGATACCAGCTGATGGGGGAGTGGTCCCGATCTTCCGCTAGGTAAGGGATAAACTTGGGTTGGTGGAAAATCTCGACGTTGGCGATCCAAGGCTCCGGTCCGGCGGATCAAAACCTTGCAATCGTTACACCACTGTCTCCGTTGGTTATCAACCACGCAGAACGCGATTGACCTCGCCACGAAGGCTAATTCCTGCAAGCGAACCCAAGAACACAAGCAAGAACAGGAAGGATACAAATCGAATGCCAAAACACAGACAAACGAAGATAGGGTGAGGTTTCACAAACGCCAATGCAGCAGCCAATCGGTCCGGTGCAAGAGGCGGGATCTAAACACAACAGTGTAGATGCAACAAAGCAAAACCTAACCCTAGAAGTGGCTGGCGTGAGAATATATAGGGCGGCGGTCTGTGGAAGGGGAACAGACTTGGGCTGTGGGCTAGAAGATGTACAGACTCAGATTATGGCCAACATGGCCCAGTTCTGTCATGCAGTACTGTTTTAAATACACAGGACGACTCGAGACTCCAAATGAGGTGAAACCAACGGCAAACGATCCGTCTTCTCCTCAGCTTTCCGAAAAGTCAAAGAACGCGCCAATCGGACTTCGTATGAGGAAGTTATGCCCATTTTGGTGAAAGGTGGTCGATGTAGTCCGAACCAGCGAATTCTTGACTTCAAATCATCCGTGCGGCTCCGTCTTCAACTCCAACTCTCCTATTCCATCTCCCATGTTCCTAAGCAACAAAATATCACTAGTATTCAGTAGCATCCCATCCAAACAAATATAATCAAAGTTGCTAAGGAACGAATTAACCTCATGGTTCAAGCGACGGGCACGGGCGCGTGTGATTGGTCCTTGTAGTTGAATTGTAGGTGGAGACTCCATGTGTGTATCATGTGAAGTGATGTCCTCATCAATTTCAGATTACGACTTTGTTAGCGTGTCTAGAGGACGTTTTGTACTAGTGTTTGTAAAGCCGGCTGGTGTAGCACGGTTATTTCTAAATTAGTAGTCATGTCTAGCAAGAGTAAGCTAGATTGGCTGAAGTCTCGTGTAGAACAATATCGGTCTACTAAAGACAGTACTGCCGAAGCCATCGAGGACTTCAGCGAAGTAGAGAAATTAGGGCAAGGTTTTGCGTCGGCCGATCCTTTACAAGAAGTTGACATAGGCGATGGTAGTATCTCGAGGCCAACTTTTGTAAACCAACATTTATAGCCCAATGAGAAGTCTGAAGTAATAAAGTTGATTCGGTCGTATGTCGATTGCTTCGCATGGGAGTACAGCGAGATGTCGGGGTTAAGCCGTGAGCTCGTGGAGCATCGACTACCTATCAAATCCATATTTAGGCCTTATAAGCAGCTTTCGCATCTCTTTAATTTGGCCGTCTATGACCGAGTTAAAGAAGAAGTGGAGCGACTACTCAAAGTTGAGTTTATTAGGCCATATAGGTATGCTGAATGGGTCACGAAAATTCTGCCTGTAGAAGTAGATCTTGGCTCTTTAAGAGTTCTAAAGCAAGATGACTTATCGGTCGACGAATATGAGACTCTTTTGAAGGACAGTCTAGAAGAAGTGACCGATAAGAGATCGAGGGCTTTATAAGCTATAGAAATAGACAAAAGGAGAGTAGCTAAAGTAGGTGACTTGGTTTGGAAGACGATTTTGCCCTTAGGCACTAAGAGTCCCAAATTTGGTATATGGTCACCTAGTTAGGAAGGTCCTTTCAAAATAGACGAATCACTCCTGGCAATGCCTATGTGTTAGAGTCTCTGCAAGGAGAGCGGTTTCGAAAAGCTTTGAATGGTAGATACTTGAAAAAGTATTTCCCAAGTGTATGGCAAACAGCTTGAAATGTGTCAAAAGGCCAATATGGAAGGTATCGTCTTTAGCCCGTTATGCTTTTAGTTCACTTAGTTCAATAAAAGGCAGGGGGCATGTGTTGATAGAAAAAAAATGGCATTAATGGTTAGGATTATCAAAATATCAATTTTGGTTATTTGGGCCAAACATACACCTGTCCTGGGTTGGGCCGAAGCCCTACAAGGCCGAAGGCCCACAAAGCTATGAGCTATGGAAGCTTCCAGCAAGTCCCATAGCCTTCAGCTCGAAGGCCTTCGGAGGCCCACTCTGTCGAAGCTTCGGCCGGAGGAGTAGGCTTCGGCGGGCCTGGCCGAAGGGCCACTTCGGGCAGAGTTAGAGATTGAGTTAGATTTTGACTAAGTCTTTCCACGGGTGATTAAGCCAAATCTTATTAGGTTAGGCTAATAGATTAGAAGTCTAGCCCCTATAAATATAGGGGTGAGGCCAGTTCAGAACCCCCCCAACACAAATCAACACAAAGCCCTAGCTTTGAACCGTACCTTTATTTTACCTTTACTTTCCGCAATCTTCGTGGGTTTGCTTGGAAGCCCTCTAACGGCCACTTCGGAACAGTGGTAATCCTTGTAACTTAGCTTGTGAAGTATCCATTAATCTACGTAATAGATTGTTATCGCCTTGTTACTTCACCTATGAAGTTTCCGCTAATCTGCGTAACAGATTGGTACCTTCGCATCTAGTGCAACACTTAGCAGAATTTTGTCCGCAAGCCGAATTGGTACTTCGAATCTACTCTGTTGCAGGTTTCCACGTTTAGAGCCACTTCGCCGGACGTTCCTGAAGCTGAGAGATTGGTTTCAGAGGCTACCAGAACACCCCTCGGCGAGAGTACTACTTCGACCGCCTGTGCCGGACCGTCACACTGTTGTCAGTTTGACCAAGCTCTGCATGCCAACATGCTCCGCAATAGGCTTCGTCATGACAAGCTTCGCCACGCTTGCACCCCACGTCCGATGATGTTACGCCCACGTGTTGCGCCTAAGTCATTATTCTGTATCTTACTATATCGGAGACTTCGTGCCGAACCCCGCTATTCAGAGGTGATTGTCGCATCCAGATCGGTTCGGATTTCATCTTCGGCTAGACTAGTCTGAACGCCGAAGGTACCCTTTGGCGGGATACTTCGCACCAGACGCCAAAGGTATACTTCAGCGACACCCTTCGCACTATACTTCGAAATAGTCATGCTCTGCTCAGCTTGCTGATTTGTTCTGTTTAATATATTTATTTTGGCTAATTGGATTATTTTGTGTGATCTGATTACATGGGGACTCCACCCCGTTACCACGGTTAAGGGTAGTCGGAACGCGACGTCAGTGTTGTGTTATGCTTAGGCTTGTCCCTAAATATCCGCACACTTTTGGACCGTCAAACTGACCCAAGTGCGGGGACACATTTCTATGTCAACAGCGGGGTCATTTTAGTACCGGAGATGGGGCTTGGGGACATCTGGTCGTGGCTGGTGATGAGCGAGGGTGACAGAGGGCTTTTGGTGGTCGTCAGTAATGGAGCTTCGGTGGTTGGCAACACCAATGGCGGTCACGAGGGTGTCAACGACAAGGCGATTAAGTTCCTCCAGCCTCGATGAGCTGTGGCTAGAGTGTGAGCAGGGGCAGTGGCCAAATTGCGCTCTGTGGAGCTCTACACTGTGGGCGCTAATGCGATTACAGGATGTCTGGGGTCATGGTGGATGAGGGGGTTAAATAGGGGCTACCGGTAATGGGTATGGAAGGCGTAATGGAGGAAAGTCGAGGGGGGTTTCCATTTTACTTCGGTGAGCTTCCATGTTTATGGATACACTGAATCGGGACAAAAACACATTGGGTTTTTGGGGGATGGTGATAGACAAAGCTTGTGAAACGCAATTCCAGGGCCAATTTGGCGGAAAGGGGCAATCAGAGGCGAGATCCGGGTGCTAGGGTTTCGGCCGGGAGGATTAGGGCGGTTTCCTTATAGGGAAGATGAACCTAACAGGTGGGGGCCACCTGTTAGTGAGCGTGAGTGTGAGGGATGGCGCCGATAGCTGGGCCCATAGCGGTAGTGAGGGAGAGGGAGGGTGCGGGCGCACGAGAGGTGAGGAGGGTGCTAACAAGTGGGCTCCACATGTTAGTGGGTGTGGGAGTGGGTTGGGCTGGACTGGAGACAGAATGGAGGGTGGTAGCCCACTGTTATTTAAAATCCTTTTTTGATTAAAATTATTCCTAAAATTCATTTGTATTTTTATGCTAGTTGCAAAGGTCCTAAAATTTCAGAAATATTCCTAAAATTTTATTTTTACTTGGGGAACTTAACATAAATTTCTCAACTCAAATCTTGAATTATTTCTCATGGTTTTTATTTATTTGTCATTTTTAGCATCTTTATTATTCAAATATAATTATTTCATTAAAATTTTATTTTCCTCATTTTATTTTACCTTTGAAAATTCAAGGTGTTACAATCCTATCCCCCTTACAGAGAATTTCGTCCTCAAGATTCGAAACATTCCTCGAATAACTCAGGTAGTGAGCCTTTAGTTCATCCTCTTTTTCCTATGCAGCTTCTTCGACCGGATGGTTGTTCCACTAAACTTTGTAGAAGCGGACTACAAGGTTCGTGGTTATCCTTTCTTTGACATCTAGGAGTTGAATGGGCATCTCGTCATAAGTTAGATCCTCTTGGATGTTGATCTATTGGAGGCCGGCTTGCTCAGTAGGTACTCGAAGACACTTCTTCAACTGAGAGACATGGAACACATCATGTACTCCTGCCAAAGATTGGGGTAACTCCAATTGGTATGCAACTTCTCCTTGACGAAGAATGATCTAGAATGTCCAACATAGTGGGGAGCTAACTTTCCTCTCATATTGAACCACTGGGTACCACGGAGGGTGGTGACTCGTAGATAAAAATGGTCTCCTTCTTCAAAAGCCAAATCTCTACGACAATTGTTAACATAACTCTTTTGTCAGGATTGGGATATCTTCAATCTGTCTCTAATGACTTTGACCTTCTCTTCTGCTTCTCATAGGATATTTGTCCCAAACACTTGAAATTCACCGGTCTGGTCCCATAGCAGGGGTGTTCTGCACTTGCGTCCATATAAAGTTTCAATTGGTGACATCTGCAAGCTAGCATGATAACTATTATTGTAGGAGAATTCTTCGTAAGGAAAACTCTTGTCCCATGCTCCACCAAAGTCTATGGCACAGTCTCTGAGCATATCCTCCAAAATATGATTCACCCTTTTGGTCTGACCATTGATCTGAGGATGATACGTTGTGCTGAAGTTCAATCTAGTACCAAGCTCTTCTTGAAGATTCTTCCAAAACTTGGAGGTGAACTGACTTCCTCGATTGGATACGATCTTCTTCAGGACTCCATGCAAGCACACAATCTAGGTCATGTATAACTCAACTAGCCTTGGACCACTATACGTCATCTTGACGGCGATGAAATGAGCCACCTTCGTGAGACGGTCAATAATCACCCATATGGAGTCATATCTGGCTTAAGTCCTAGGCAGTCATGTGATAAAGTCCATTCCGATTTCTTCCCATTTCCACTCGGGAACCTTGAGGGTCTGTAGTAGTCCAGCTGGTCTCTGATGCTCTACTTTAACTCATTGACAGGTGTCACATACCACCACATATTCAACGATTTCTCTCTTCATACTAAGCCACCAAAACTTCTCTTTCAAGTCCTGGTACATCTTCGTACTTCCGGGATGAATGGAGTACAAGGTTTCGTGGGTTTCTTGGAGAATCAAAGTCTTCAATTCTGGTTTGTCTAGCACACACAACCGGTTTCCAAACCATATTGTGCCAACGTCATCTTATAAGAGTACTGGGCTTTCCCTCTTCTCATATTCTTCTAGATTTCTTCTATGTCGGGGTCTTCCTTCTGAGCTTCACAGATTTGGCCCATCAACTCGAGCCTTGCTTCTAGTGTGGTGAGGTAGGCTCAAGTGGTGATCCCTAGATTCAGCCTTTCCATTTCCTTGCATAACAATGGTGGTTGATCCTGTATTAAAATGGTGTCGTAGTACCCTTTTCGACTCAAAGCATCTGCCATTACATTTGGCTTTCTTGGGTGGTAGTTGTGGGCATAAAGGATTACGCAGATAGGTTTGGGTGGATATGCTCCCTTTGAGCAGAGCCTCCGAAAGGATATTAACTATACAACAAAGCTATATTTCTTGATCATAAGAGATGATCCTTGTACAATACAGAGCGAAGGTATTTATAGGAAGGGCCCTTGTAGGGAAAATACCCTTTTACCCCCAAGTTTTATGCGTAATTACAGACCCTATACTCCAACCTCAGTAGGGGTACGACGGTACCAATTCTATATACTCGTTTGATTAGAGCTGGCGTATGGTTGGTGTGATGACACGCGCATAGTCTTGTCGTACGCCTAGTCATGACCATATTGCTACAGAGCCCTTATGTCCCATTCAATAGGATTCACTTTGCACTGTAGCCGTCATGTCCTTACTTTAGTGGTTTCCGTTTGGAGGCAACTAGGGTGCAGAGGATTCCACACCGGGCCTTGGACGAAGTTGTCTTCAGAGTCGCTACCTTTAGACCTCTGGGGGCCTCCATTCAGTGTTCGATGGTGTTCCCTGCGTGGCTACCTTTAGCTTGCCTACAGGGATCCCAAACCCGGATGGGCCCGTCATCTGGCGAAGAGCACTTCTCCTATCGTGGGGGCAACTGCTCTGTGACACGGCTTCGGTGGCGGAGGAGTTCATAAGCATGGGCTTCGCAATCATCCTTGGGATACATGATCCCACCACTACTACTGACGTGATTATTTCCCCCCAAAAGTAGCCCCTCACATGTGCCCATTCGAATGACCTACAAGGCAGAAAGGGGGGATGCGCCAGAAGTAATGTCGTAATGAAATTTTCAAAGGACGAATGGACCTCTTGTACAACTTTGGAATTACTTGACAGCCAGGAGACTTGAATCAGCAGGATTTGGTGACGATGCGCCTCGCCACTTGGGTTTCCGCCCGTAGGCTCAGGTTCCCAGAGCGCCCCTCTGGACGTGCCACGCTGTGGCCCCACTCGTTGGCCTCAATAGAATGCAAAATGGCGGTCAGAGGCATACCGCGTAAGCTTCAGGCTTATATAAAAGACAGTTGTTCCCCATCGCCATCGGGCCCTCTACTCATTTTTAGTCTCTTTGCTCCGGATTGCTTGTCCGCATCTAGCTCCTGCCTCCGGCCACTAGTCTCGTTTCCTAGACGGTCCTGCATCCCAAGGAAGATATTGAAGAAGAAGAGCGTTGATCCCACCATAGATTCCCACTTCATCCAATAGCAGACGGCAGCGGCTGTAGCCAACAGGGCATCGAGTTCTGTGAAGGCCTACGGTCCTCGAGACCTCTGATCACCCTCCGAGAAGTTTACTAAATAGTCCTTAGTCTTGGGAAGGACCATCTGCACGGTAGAGTCGGTGAAGAACGCAGTCCAAAACTGCCTTGATCTTAGCACCAAGGCGAGGCTTCCCAGAGAGGAACCCACCCCGGTGCCATGAGAAGGGGAGATTGTTGTCTTTGAGGCCTTCTTCGAGGCAGGGCTTGGGTTCCTCGCTTCAAGGCTCCTGGCGGAGGTCCTTCGCTTCTTCAACCTAGACATGCCTCACTTGTCCCCGAATGTCGTCACTCATCTAGCCATCTTCGAGTGGGACATGAGGGTGGAGGGTTGCGAGGGGAGGGATGAGGTCTTCGTGAAGATGCATGAGGCTAGTTGCTAGACCAAGAAGCGGTACAATCTGGATAGTTCTACTATGCTTCTGGCATACAAGAGCATCAACTTCTAGCTCCGGAAGGAGTACGCGGATTCCTTCCCCACGAAGGCCATAAATGACCGGTGGTACTCCAACTGGCTCCACCGCTGGTTCTATGTGGTGATGGGACCAGACTCTGGGATGATGGGCCCCTTCGCTAGATTTTGTAACAGAGGGAGGCCATTGTCTGAGTGGACGCGGGCTCAGTCCAAGCCCGTATCTGGCTCCTACACATCGTAGCTCAACGGATGAGCATGCGAGACCTAGCCGAGGAGTTCGTCCCACTTTAGATCTCGCCTCTGAAGGTGGCGTGGCCCCTCACCTTTAGGAGCACCGAGGATGGGACACTTTTGGAGATGCCCTCCGATCTATTGGGTACGCTCTGGCTTCTTCGCTCCTACAAGGGTTAGTATTATTTTTCTCGAATGATGAGCATTTACTAAGAGTACCTTCGAATCTGCAAGGTCACGCGTAGCCATGACCCCAGGACAGGTCATATGGGTTGTTGAGAAGGTCTTTGGGCCCCCCTCTCCAGTGGAGAAGAAGCAGAGAATGGAGTTGGTGGGGGCCTGGGAGAGACACAACTGTGTCTAGAGCAACTTAGGGATTGAGCTCCCAATGCTCCCGAACATCGACATCTCCAACCTGGCTTAAAAGAAGAGGAAGGCGGAGGCAGGCTCGGCCATCCCCCTGAGACTTCCTTCAAAGAAGACGACCCACAGGCCTAAAGGACTTTCCGTCGCCGCTGGTCGCTGAGGAGCCATGCTGAAGAGTATGGGCCTCATGGCTCCAGATGTGATGAGTCATTGTCAACGAAAGTCAAGAGGACACAAAGAGAGGAGAAGACCTGTTGTGTCTGGGCCGCATGTGACTCAGGTACACGGGCAGCGAGCAACTGTCGGGCAGAGGGGCTGCGAAGTCGGGCTGGCCCAATCCGGGTACATGGGCTAGGAGCAGCAGAGGATCCACTAGGCTGTTGACCAGGATTGACTCAGGTACACGAGCGGCGAGCGATTGCTGGGCTGAGAGAGCTGCAGAATCGGGTCGGCCCAATCCGGGTACCTGGTGCAAAGTCAGTGGACGCTTTGTTAGTTTCGGCGCAAAACTAACAACCGCTGATCTCGGATCGGACCGTTCTAAGGCGAAGCCGTAGTCGCTACGAAAGCTCTGCTTCAGGATAAGTCATCTGTAATTAGAAGTTTACTATTTTGTCCTTAGGCCCATAGTCAGTCAGTCGAGTCTATAAAAATATCCTAAGGGCAGTTTGGTCTTTTCCATTTTATTTCAGCATCTGTAAAAAACCTAAGGGTCTTTTGGTATTTTCCTAGGCTATTGGGCTGCCTATAAATAGGGCCCCAATCCCTAGGGTTAGGGTTAACTCACTTTAATCTAAACATCAGAGTTCACTTTCCCCATATTTTGTTCGTGTTCATTTCCTGTTCCTGTGAGAGCCGCCGCCATTGGTTTTTCTCCCGTTCTTCACGAGTTCAAACGGATTTGTGACCTTGGCTCAGCGGGAATACACTGAATGCATTGGCAGCCTAGGCTGAGAAGTCTTCAGTACTGTGATTCATTGCGCATTGGCGGCCTAGGTTCTTTAGGTCTCTGTTCTTGTGCGTATAGGCTGCAGGAAGTCATCATTTCTCCTGTAGTCTGACACGTTCCAGTGCTAGTGCCAAGCCTATTAGCTAGTATAGCAGCAGCTAGTTGCATTAGGTGACAGCTCCGGTTTGTATTTTTCTGCATGTTGTCTTGCGGAGTCCGAACGTTGTATTTCTCTGGTGTTTGTGCTTGCGGAGTTGTGTGTGCTGTCATCCGAAGGCAACACAGCTTCGACGCTTACATCCTTCGAATTGTCTTCGCTTGCGTAGCTTCGCACTATTACATTCTCTGAAGCCTCACACGTGGTTCCTAGCGGTGTGCTGTCTCACGCGAAGCACATATTTTCAGGCTTAATTTTTCTGTTGGCTTCGCTCGAAGTGTGCTGCGGAGTGTTTCTTTTTGCCTAGTGTCATTTCTGTTGTGTGGGTCCCACTACAGTTGTTTGCTTTTCCAAAGGGTGTGGTTTGGAGTTTTTTCATCAGTCCGTGGCTTCGGTACAGTATTTTCGAAGCAGGCTTCGACAGTAACACCCTTCATTGAACTACTGCACAGACTTCGACAAAGTTCAGGCTTGGCACGATTCACAGGCTTCAACGAGTATCTAACAGGAGACAACCTTGAACAATAAGACTCCTCATTTTACATGCACTCAAATTAATCCTCTGTGATGATCTATTTTTGAGAAGCTTGATTCGTTCATGTTTTGAATGCTTTGTTAATCTGCCTTTAAGCACTGTGTTGGTGTCTCTTTGTTTAGGACACCAGTTTTTTTTAGGCTAGATCTTTTTAGGTTTTGTTGGTCTGTTTACTTTTCTTGCTAAGTCTGTTGAGGTGCGTTGGGTGTTGGGAGCAGGCCATTGATTCGAAAGAATATTTTTAGGCGACCATTCACCCCCCTCTAGTCGCTACTTTCGGTCCTACAAGTGGTATCAGAGCTTGGTTAGGGTTTTTCCATACCTTGACCGGTTCTAAACCCTAGTAGTCATCATGACTTCTCTTGGAAAGGTCCCGTCCTTGGAAGCTTATGGCTATAATTATTGGAAGACTCGCATGTGAGCCTATCTCATGAGCCAAAGCTCTGACATCTGGGACATTTGTGTTCACGCTACTTTCACAGTATTGCCTCTTGCTGAGCGTAATTCACCTGATATTATCGCCCAGCATTAGAACAACAACAAAGCGGTGAATATTTTGTTTTCTGGTTTAGGTCCCACTGAATTTGAGTGTGTGAGCCATCTCACCACTACTATAGAGATCTGGGCTACCCTCCAAGCACACCATGAGGGGACAGCCCAGGTCAAGGCTCGGCTTTATCAGACCTACTGGCGTGAATATGAAAATTTCACACAGAAGTCGGGAGAATATGTTAAAGCTTTGTTTGGTCGTTTTCAATCGATCATCAACAACCTTCGGGCCAACAAGGCCGAGGGAGGTCAGTTGGTCTCAGATCGTGAGCAGGCGCTCAAGGTTCTCCATACCTTGGACCCTAAGATGTTTGAGATCAAGGTATCCTCTATCATTGAGAGCACATCTTATGATACCTTGACAATTTCTGAGTTGTTTAGCAAGCTAAAGGCCACTAAGGTTGATAACCAGTTGAGATCAAATCTCACTGGCTCTGGATCAAAAACCCTAGCCCTTGCTACACCTTCTGCTGACCCCTCTTCTATGAGCTGTGCTAGGTTCTCCTTGATGTCTATCACTGAGGACCAGCTCGAGTCATTAGGAGATGATGACCTATGTCTGTTTAACAACCGAGTGCGTCGTGTCTATGATAAGAGAATGTTCAAAAGACACGTCACAAAATCTGGATTCTTTGAGTGTGGTGATCTAGGTCACTTCATCGCCGACTGCCCCAAGCGCAATGGTCACAAGAAGGGTACTGGTGGTGGCTTCTATGACTCCAGCAAGCACGACAGCTCCTCCTTCATGAAGGGCAAGCCAAAGACCAGATTCTTTAGAAAGGCCCTGAAGGACTACCGGCGTGAGAACAAGAAGCGCGACAAGGCCTTCTTCACCGAGATGGAGAAAAGCTACTCCAAGCGGTCTATGTCTTCTTCCTCTTCATCAAGCTCAAGCGATGAGGAGATCGTGATAAGAAAGGGGAAGGACAAGGATGATCCGGCAGGCCTCTGCGTCATGGCTTTCGGGGACAGGCCGAAGAGCCGCTCACATCAACGCCGAAGATCCCGCAAGAGATTCTGCTCAATGGCTCTTGGGGATAAGGAAGAAAAGGGCTCCTCCGACGACTCCGACGACGATGAAAACGTATCCTCCTACGAATGAGAAATCGTTGATTTACATGAAAGTAATCATCAGGAGTTGAAATATCGGGAAAAATTGCTTAGAGGGGCTAAGAAGAGGATAGATGAACTTGAGAGTGAGCTTGCCGTGGCCAACGGCAGAATTGAGAGTCTATCTTCTTCCCCTTCCTTGGGTGATAGCAGTGAGTGCCCAAAATGTGAGGTGTTGTTATGTGACCTGACGACTCTAAAGTCCAGGTACACAGAAAGGGTTGATGAGAGGGACGCTTTGGCCAATGAGCTTGAGAGCGCTCAGCTGGAGCTAAAAGATGCTCATGCCACTATCGTTGTGCCTTGTGTTGACTGCCCATCCCATCTAGCTAGTTTAGCTGAGCTAAAAGCCAAGGGTGATGAGAAATTGGGTGATTTGGAGAGAGTTAGACCTAAGTTGGAGCAGACTAGGCTAGAGCTTGAGACACTGTTAGTTACACACAATGTCTGTGAGAACTGCTTGTCTATTAGATTGGAGTTGATCAAGCTGAAAGCTGAGAAGTCTGTCCAAGTTGATAGAGAGTGGTGAGACCTGCTTGTATTAGGTGGAGGTACTAGCTTCTTGAGAGAGGAGCTAGCTGATGTTCAGAATGAGAACTTTTACCTCCGTCAAATCCTGAGTTGGGTGAGTGTTAGAGAGCCACAGCTCGGCATGATGATCCAGCAGTTTAAGAGGTAGGATGGGTTTGGGGTAGGCTACACCTACACCAAGGCTGATTTTGAGAGTGCTATTAGCCGACAGTGGAGTGGAGTAAAATGACTCCTGAACAGATATACCCAAAGACTCACTCCACTAAGTCTTTCCAGGCTAATCAGCCCAAGGATGGAGTGTTCCAAGAACAGCCTAAAGCTCCACCCAAGAAGCCCATCTGGGTTCCAAAGCCCAAACACCTCCGCACTTCTCTAGACTCTCTACCTGGACCCTCTCACACCAAAGAGTCTACACCCAACACAACCAAGCCCAAGAACCCCAAGCCTTAACCACATCCCAAGAAGCCCACTTACCACTGTGAGTTTTGTCAGAAAGACGGGCATCTTGTGGAGTTTTGCTTCAGGAGGAAGCAGGTTGAGAGTGTAGAGAGAGCTCGTGGTAGATAGGAGCAGTTCTACCAGCAGGGTGGTAGACTGAGTTTCTCGACACGGGTATAGGCTAGAGGCCAGGCCGCGTCGTGAAGGTGGTGGTAGAGGAGACGACTTTCTTGCCCGTGCTCCGGAGGGTGGTGTTCGCTCCGGCAGAGCTCCAGGTTGTTTTGAATATGGTCCTGGACCTCATGGCCAAGGTTTTAGGTAGAACCGTGGACCGCGTTTTGAGCTGCGTTTTGGTGCAGACTCCTATTATGATTTCTACTTTCCATCTTTTGAGCAGATGGCTTGACACTGGTTTAGTTCTTTTGCTAAACCTGGTGCCGGACCATTTGCTCCCCCTTATAACCACTAATTGTGTAGGATCGGGGACTGGAGGACGTATTGATCATGGACTCAGGATGCTCTCGCCACATGACGGGACATCGCAAATGGTTCCCCAGTCTCTCTCCCCCGAGCTCCAAGGAATACATCACCTTTGGGAACATTGGTCAAGGGAAGCTACACGGCATTAGCTCAATTCGCATCTCTGACCATTTCTCTTTGAAGAACGTTGCTTTGGTTGGAAATTTGAACTTCAATTTGATTTCTGTTTCGCAACTTCTTGAGGATGGTTTGGAGGTTCGTTTTAAGAAGGGCAGATCTTCTATGGTTGATTCTAGATGGTCTTTGATTTGCCAGATCATACCCTTCGGTAAGGTTTTTCGGATTGACTTCTCTAGTTCTTTTGGCACTTCTCGCTATTTGATTGCTGGATCCTCCTCTGATCTCTAGAAGTGGCAGAGGAGGTTAGACCATTTGAGCTTTGATCTGCTTGTCAGATTGAGCTCTATGGACCTCATCCGAGGATTGCCCTAGCTTAAGATGAAGAAGGATCTAGTTTGCCATCCCTGTCGTCACGGGAAAATGGTGCCACTTCTCACTCACCTATGACTCAGGTGATGACTTCGTATCCGGGAGAGCTGTTACACATGGACACTATTGGTCTAGCTCGGGTAAGCGTAGTCGGTGGGAAGTGGTACGCGCTTGTGATCGTCGACGATTTTTCTCGATTCTCGAGGGTTTTCTTTTTGGAGTCTAAGGATGAGACTTTTCATTTTGTTCATGACCTAATTTTGAAGCTAAAGAATGAGAACAATGGTCGGATGCGAGCGATTCACTCTGACAATGGCTCTGAGTTCAAGAACTCTCAGTTCGTCGGCTTCTGTAGTGATCAGGGTCTTGATCATCAGTTTTCTGCTCTTTACACTCCCCACAGAACGACGTTATGGAACGAAAGAACCGCACGCTAGTCGAGATGGCTAGGACGATGCTCGATGAGCACAGGACTCCTAGGCATTTTTGGGTTGAAGCCATGAACACGGCTTGCTATCTGGCCAACCGCATTTTTCTTAGAGCTTACCTAGGTAAGATTTCATATGAGTTGCGGTTTAGCAGACAACCCAAGGTGAGCCACTTGCGAGCATTTGGCTGCAAGTGCTTCGTGCTCAAGAAGGGAGGGCATTTGGACAAGTTTGAGTCTCGTTGCTGGGATGGAGTTTTTCTTGCTTATGCTTTGCATTCTCGAGGCTTCTGTGTTTGGAACCTCAATTCCCAGCAGCTTGTCGAGACTTGTGAGGTTTCTTTCGATGAGTCATTGCCTTCTTTGACTCCTTCTTTTGAGCTTTCTGGAGATGGTGAGCTTGGAGAGTCCATCTTAGAGGAAGATGATGACGCTCCAGCTACTTATGAGGGTGGGCCTTCTGCACAGCTTGCAGAACCCACACCTTCTGAGACTTCGACTGAGGACAAGGGCGGACCTCTGATCACTTCTTCCACTTTGATAAAGCCTCCTCAGTCGAGTCCAGAGGTGCCAGCTGCTGACTCCGATGAGGTGACTTCAGATCACTAGGGATCCCGAGCAGTTCAGCGTGATCACCCCTCAGAGCTCATCATCGGTGATCTGTCTGAGAGGACTTTGTGTTCTTCTGTTCACTCTCTTGCTGTGTTTGCTGAATCTACTTTTGTTGCATCTTTTGAGCCTAGATACATTTCTCATGCTCTTTCTGATTCGAATTGGATTAATGCTATGCAAGAAGAGCTTGAGAATTTTGTCCGCAATCGGGTTTGGACAGTGGTTGAGCTGCCACCTGGATGCAACCCCATAGGCACCAAGTGGTGTTCAAGAACAAGCAAGGTGAAGATGGGGTTGTTGTGCACAACAAAGCTCGACTAGTTGCCTAGGGTTTTTGCCAGAAGGAGGGTATTGACTTTGAGACTTTCGCCCCTGTAGCCCATCTTTAGTCCATTCGCATTTTTTTAGCTTTTGCCGCTTCGAAGGGTTTTAAGCTTTTTCAAATAGATGTCAAGAGTGCTTTTCTGAACGGGTACATAGAGGAGGAGGTCTATGTTAGGCAGCCCCCGGTTTTGAGAACCCAAAGTTTCCTCGACATATTTTTAAGCTGCAAAAAAATTTATACGGTCTGAAGAAAGCCCCTAGGGCTTTGTATGACCAGTTGAAGTAGTTTTTGTTGGGGAAGGGCTTTGTGATGGGTTCTGTGGATAAAACTATTTTCTTGCTTAGAGATGCATCAGATTTCTTGGTTGCTCAGATATACATGGATGATATCATTTTTGGTGGTACTACTGATGCTCTTGTGTCAAAGTTTTCTGAGCAGATGCACAACGAGTTTGAGATGAGTCTCATGGGTGAGCTTAAGTATTTCCTAGGGCTTCAGATCAAGCAGACCAAGGACGGCACCTTCATTCAGCAGGTTAAGTACACTCGGGACATGTTGAATAAATTCAACTTTGGTGGAGAGCTGAAGCCTCATATGACCCCAATGGGTACATCTGGGGGCCTGGACAAGGACGAGAGCGGCGTCAAGGTCAATGAGAGAGAGTTTCGAGGGATGATCGGTTCGCTGCTGTACTTGACAGCAACGAGGCCAGACATACAGTTTGTCGTGGGACTATGCGCGCGCTTCTAGTCTTCACCACGCGCGTCTCATCGGCAGGCTGTCAAGTGCATTTTCAGGTATCTTACCTATGCACCCGATCTAGGTCTTTATTATTCAACATCATCATCTCTTGATTTATCTGGCTTTTCGGATGCTGACTTTGGTGGGTGCCGGTTGGATCGCAAGTCGACTTCCGGTACTTGCCAATTTCTTAGTTCGTCTCTTGTTTCTTGGTCTTCTCGAAAATAGTCTGGAGTTGCACTTTCGACCACTGAGGCTGAGTACGTAGCTACTGCTAGCTGCTGCTCATAGTTGGTTTGGATGATTTCCACTTTGTGAGATTTTGGGTTGTTCTTTCCTACAAGAGTTCCTCTGTTTTGTGACAGCACCAGTGCGATTAGTGTAGGGAAAAACCCTTGTCTCCATTCAAAAACCAAACACATTGATGTGTGCTTTCACTTTCTGAGGGATCAATATGAGAAAGGTGTCATTGACCTTGTTCATGTTGATATATACCCATCATCAGTTGGCTGACATTTTCACCAAACCCCTAGATCAGTCTACCTTTGAGCGTTTACGAGGTGATTTGGGTGTTGTGTATCCTTTTTATGATATTTTGAGTCAATTTTCTTTCTTCTTTACTCTTTTCTTGAGTCTTTTTGTGTGTGTTCATATCATGCATATTCACATATCACACTTTAAGCCTGCTTCTGTTATATGATTGAACTACTTTACTTATTCTAGCTGGTACATGCTTTTGATTACTTGTCGATGATCATGCTTTGCTTCAGTTCACTTGATATGTCTGATATCTGTCATATGCATGGCTTTTATGCTTTAAAATTGAAAAATGATCACCATTGCTTCTGGTAACTTGCATGTGTAGGCTGAATGCTTTTGCTATCTGTTACATGCCTTGTAGCTAGATCCTTACTTAGATGTTGATATGCAACTTGGTCATCTATATGCTTTAACATGGAAAATGTGCTCTAAAAATGATGAAAAATCAGAAAAATGAAAGTTCCATGCCTTTTTGTGCTTGTGTTGAAAAGATCCAGGTGGGGTTGCTTTGTCGCATTGCATTGTTCTGGACTACTTACCATAGCACTTTGGTATGAACTAGGACAGTGTAATGTATGCCAAGACCAATGTCTTAAGCTTCCGATGGTCCAATTCTGGCCTAGGCTTGACTTGGTCGGTTAGCATAAGGTTTGACATGCAAATAACCCCGGGAAAAAAATGAAAAATGAAAAAGAAAAAGCCTGAAAATTAAAAAGATAACAAGTTTGCTGAAGCACTTTGTTTTGGACAATGCTTATCTTGGTAGATATCAGTTAGCTTTTGTATCTCATGCTTTACCTTGCTTGTCAACTGGAAAAAGTGGTGATGCTTTTATTTGCAAAAATTGAAAAATGTGTGCTAATGACTTTCTTTAGATATCCTCTGTTGCACTGATCATGCCATATGTCTTAGACAGTATGTCTTTTGCTATACCTGCTAGATATTGTAACTGCAGTCAATCATATCTGAGAAGCATGCTTTCTACACTCCACCTGCAACCTAGTTGCATTCATTGCATATTTTGAGGGGGAGTTGCATTTTAGGGGGAGTCTGTGTCTCTTTAGAGTGCATTTAGACTTGCTTGATGAATCCAATTGTCAACAAGGGGGAGAAATTTTGGGAGAAGAGTTTAAGGGGGAGTTTTGGCTTTCTATGGGATTTGTTTTAGGGGGAGTTTTTGTCCCTTTTGTCCTTACTCTTTGGATATCCTTGTTGATAATTCTGAGATTGCACTCGTTTTTGAGTCTTTACTTTTGGTTAACCATAATTACCACTTTCTTGCTTTTGTTTGGCTTTTGGTCATTAGGGTTAAACTTTTACTTTATTTTCTTATTCTCTGTTTTCTTGTGTTTTGTTTTCATGTTTCCACATGTGCTCGTAGGTACTAGAGAGCTGATGAAGAGAAGTGTTGACAATGCACTCATCAAGGGGGAGATTGAGGAGCCATGCTGAAGAGTATGGGCCTCATGGCTCCAGATGTGATGAGTCATTGTCAACGAAAGTCAAGAGGACACCAAGAGAGGAGAAGACCTGTTGTGTCTGGCCCGCATGTGACTCAGGTACACGGGCAGCGAGCGACTGTCGGGCAGAGGGGCCATAAAGTCGGGCTGGCCCAATCCGGGTACATGGGCTAGGAGCAGAAGAGGATCCACTGGGATGTTGACCAGGATTGACTCAGGTACACGGGCGGCGAGCGATTGCTGGGCTAAGAGAGCTGCGAAATCGGGCCGGCCCAATCCGGGTACCTGGTACAAAGTCGGTGGACACTTTGTCAGTTTCAGTGCAAAACTGACAACCGCTGATCTCGGATCGGACCATTCTGAGGCGAAGCCGTAGTCGCTACGAAAGCTCTGCTTCAGGATAAGTCATCTATAATTAGGAGTTTACTATTTTGTCCTTAGGCCCACAGTCAGTTAGTCGAGTCTATAAAAATATCCTAAGGGCAGTTTGGTCTTTTCCATTTTATTTCAGCGTTTGTAAAAAACTCTAAGGGTCTTTTGGTATTTTCCTAGGATATTGGGCTGCCTATAAATAGGGCCCCAATCCCTAGGGTTAGGGTTAACTCACTTTAATCTAAACATCAGAGTTCACTTTCCCCATATTTTGTTCCTGTTCATTTCCTGTTCCTGTGAGAGCCGCCGCCATTGGTTTTTCTCCTGTTCTTCACGAGTTCAAACGGATTTGTGACCTTGGCTCAGCGGGAATACACTGAAGCAGGTTTATTTTTCCCATCCTCGGTTTTCAGTCACCACGCTATAAATTTATTAACTGATTGCCTTGCTTTGCGTGCTTGGTATGTTCATCGGTTTTAAAATCTCCGCCAATGCATGCTTGTTTTGTTTTTCTCTATGAGTTTGTTCTCCAGCCTAGGCTGGGAAGTCTTAAGTACTGTGATTCATTGCTCATGTTTTGATTGTGAGGCGAAGCTTTTTCTTCGTAGTCTTTTGCTTCCTGTCGCAGCATGTTGAGTAGATGAACTTCACTAGCTAATGGTTTAGCCTGGCAGCTAGGTTCTTTAGGTCTCTGTTCTTGTGCGTATAGGCTGCAGGAAGTCATCATTTCTCCTGTAGTCTGACACGTTCCAGTGCTAGTGCCAAGCCTAGTAGCTAGAATAGCAGCAGCTAGTTGCACTAGGTGACAGGCTCTGGTTTGTATTTTTCTGCATAATTGTTATTGCTTGAGGACTTCACCAAGCATAGGCTTTGCAGTTGTGCACGTTGTCTTGCAGAGTCCGAACATTGTATTTCTCCGGTGTTTGTGCTTGCGGAGTTGTGTGTGCTGTCATCCGAAGGCAACACAACTTCGACGCTTACAGCCTTCGAAGAGTATTCGCTGTTGCGTAGCTTCGCACTACATTCTCTGAAGCCTCACACGTGGTTCCTGGCGGTGTGCTGTCTCACGCGAAGCACATATTTTTAGGCTTAATTTTTCTGTTGGCTTCGCTCGAAGTGTGCTGCGGAGTGTTTTGTTTTTGCCAGGTGTCAGTTCTATTGTGTTGGTCCCACTAAAGTTGTTTGCTTTTCCGAAGGGTGTGGTTTGGAGTTTTTTCATCAGTCCATGGCTTCGGTACGGTATTTTCGAAGCAGGCTTCGACAGTAACACCCTTCGCTGAACTACTGCACAGACTTCGACAAAGTTCAAGCTTCACACGATTCACAGGCTTCAACGAGTATCTAACAGGAAACAACCTTGAATAGTAAGACTCCTCGTTTTACGTGCACTAAAATTAATCCACTGTGATGATCTATTTTTGAGAAGCTTGATTCGTTCATGTTTTGAATGCTTTGTTAATCTGCCTTTAAGCATTGTGTTGGTGTCTCTTTGTCTAGGACACCGATTGATTTTAGGCTAGATCTTTTTAGGTTTTGTTGGTCTGTTTACTTTTCCTGCTAAGTCTGTTGAGGTGTGTTGGGTGTTGGGAGCAGGCCATTGATTCTGAAGAATATTTTTAGGTGCCCATTCACCCCCCCTCTGGTCGCTACTTTCGGTCCTACACTTGCGTCAACTCTTGGGAGGAGAGACTTCAAGTAGAGAGCTGGTTGTCCAACCTGAGGCCTCGGTTCCAGACCCTGTCATAGAAAGGAAAGTGGCCGAGGGCATGGTGGCTGGCGAAGTGTCATTCATCCCCCTAATGGACACAGTCACGGAGGAAGTGGGAAAGGGGGTCTCAGCCAACCCTAGGGTCATCTTGACTTTAGGTGAGGTGGTCGAAGAAACATCGGCTGACTCCCAAGCGAGCCCAGCGAGGTACACCGCGACCCCCTAGGGGCTGACCGACTTGTTAGCGGAAGTGGTTGGGAGTGCCAACGTCGTGGCCGAGCTGACTGTCGCGTTGCGTGCACCTTTAGTGAACTCTCTAGGGGGTTCTTCTGGACGCTGGAGGTCGTACGGTCCCTAGATTTCATGCCAGGCAGAGTCGGGGCCGGTAAGCCACTTCGCGTGAACCTGCACTCTTAGCTTCCACCACTTGCGTTTGCCTGCATTGTCTCATAAGTACTTGCTTATCTCATAGGTACCTTGGAAGGAAATGCTTCCTCTGACCTTCTGCTCCTCCAGGCCGGCGTCGAGGTGGTCGAAGTGTTAGAGTCGTACGAAGAGGTCGACTCGGGGAAGACTCTAAGGGGGACTCCTCCGCGCCCCGGGGCTTCTCCAGAGGCGGGGACTAGTTATGTGCATGGGGGTGTTCCCCTGCTGGCCCCGTTCATAACCTTTGAGCCGGACCCTTCCACGAAGATGGAACCTTTGTACCGGGCATGTCTGGCCTTGAGGGACATTGACCTGGTCTCCGAGGTTGGTCAAGCAGACGAGGCTAACTTGAACTTCGCCATAGAATGCGTGGCCTACTAGGTACACTTTCCCAAGCGCCTCCGATCATGTTTCCTTTTCACCTTCTTCTCTTCACCTTCGTTCACTTTCTTATTCTCTTTTTTTGTAGCTCATTGTTCTGGCCCAGGGATCCTCGACGTCCCTTTTTGCAGAGCGTAGCTGGCATGGTTGTAAAGTCATGAGGATCCGTGAACACATCGACGTCACCGAGAGGGAGGCGTGGGGTCTTCGGGCCAAACGAGATGCTTTGGCTGCCGAAGTCGTAAAGCTTTGAGAGCAGGCGGCTGAGGTCACAGGGCTCCGAGCCTTAGCGGCTGAAGTCGACGGGCTTTAGGTTCGGGTGGCCGAGGTCTACAAACTCCGAGCCCAGGCGGCCGAGGTCGACGATCTTTGAGCGTGGATGGCTGAGATCGATGGGCTCCAAGCTCGGGTGGCTGAAGTCGACAAGCTTCGAGTGCAGGTGTCCGAGATCGATGAGCTCCAATCTCAGGTGGCCAAAGCTGAGGTCATTAAGGCTCAAAGGGCCAAGCTAGACAAAACAATCTCAAATCTCTTAGCTTCGAATGAGAAGCTAAGGGATTTGTTGGCGAAGGACGAGGAGGTGGCAGTCGATGCCATGGGCACCCTGTGGGACGTCCTGGAGTGCTTCGGGACGTCCTACTCTTTGGCTTTTGATGTCACACGGGAGCCCCTAAGCCACCGACTGAGGTTTATTCAGGCCACCGCGAAGAGCATGGACGTCACCATAGCCAAATATGGGGAGGTCTCTGGGCGAGTGGCCGCCCTTGGCATCCTCCATCACCATGAGGCTGTCGAAGGCATCATTCTAGCGGTAGTAGGGGTGGCACCCATCGTCTTCGGGGGCGACTTCATTTTTGCTCCAACTCCGTCTGTTGCAAAGGCCTGGAACGTTTTCCAAGTGCCTTGGAGGTCCGAGGGCCCATCGGCGGTGAAGACTTGGACATATGAAGCTCATCGCAAGAGTCATCCACGAGCACAGCCCCTCTCGATGCCTACCTCCACCACTCCCACTTCGGGCTTGATGGTGTAGTTCCCTTAGGGCTTTTCCTGTAATGTTAGTCTTGTAAACAAGGATCTATGACTTTATGAATGAAAACTCCATTTGGAAATTTCTTAGGGTTCAGTTGGCGCCTCGAACCTCAAGGTTGAGGTGCTTGAAGCGATGGAAGCAATTTGCCATCGGTGGGCTATATTAAAGCCCATAGGCCTAATAGATGTGTTCGTTTTACCATACCTCATGATAGTCAAGGAAACGTTATTCCTGAAATCCTACACGAAGTGCTCGCTTTCATAAAAGAGGAAGGGAAGGAAGCAAAGGCTTCATCCTCATCGTCCGAGTTTGTGGACTGGTCTAACGTGGAAGGGGATCCCGATGAGGCGGAGTCAGGAAGACATTCTCGTTGGAACTAGGCGTAGCTTTAGGGGGATCAGAGATCTAGGAGGACTTCGAAGAAGGCAAGGCAGGCTCAAGCTAAATCTAAGGGGAAGGCCCTCACAGCCCCTAGGGCTCCTAGAGCACCGGGGGCTAGAGAGGGTTCGTGGAGTCGAGCTAGTTTACAAGAGCGGAAGGGTTTATGATTTCTCCTTTTGTTGGACACCGATTTCTCGTAGGGTCCTAGATGTTGCTCGAAACTTGGTCATGTTGTAATCACATTTATAACTTAAATAAAAATTTCATAAATTGGGTTTCCCATTTTTCTTTAGCGCTTCGAATGTATTATTATCCCCTGCCCCTCCTTGCGGGTGGGCGGCTTGCCGGCTTCACGCAACTATCATCGCTATGATTCAGAGCGTATATTTCGTGGAGGATAAGCTTTGATGATTCATGCTTTAATCTTGTGGAAAGGTTTCGAGCCATTAGGTTTCGTGGGTGCTTTCACTCTTGGCTCGGAACGTAGAACGTAGACGCTTTGAGGGAGTGGCTCGTAGTCCGTTTTAAGGATGCTTCGAGCCCGTGACTCAGAATCCATCTTAGGGATGCTGTGAGCTGGTGGCTCGTGATCGGTATTATATATGCTTTGAGCCAGTGTCTGAAAATCCATTGTAGGGATGCTTCGAGCCTGTGGCTCAGAATCCGAGTTAAGGATGCTTCGAGCCGATGGCTCAGAATCCGTATTAAGGCTGCTTCGAGCCGGTGGCTCAGAATCCATTTTAGGGATGCTTCGAGCCGGTGGCTCGGAATCCATATTAAGGATGCTTCGAGCCAGTGGCTCAGAATCCGTATTAAGGAGGCTTCGAGTCGGTGGCTCAGAATCCATTTTAGGGATGCTTTGAGCCGATCTGAAACAATTTTTTGTACCGTAGTGCGTCCACTTTGGTAAAGGTTTTTTCGGGGGAGCATCGCTCAAGGGGGATGTTTTTTATTGCAAAATAATACATCAGTTGTGATTACAATGGTTTTATGCGAAGTATCATTTAGATGCTCTGCATGCCAGGTGTACTTTAGCTCTTCTCCTTCTAGGGTGGCTAATTTGAACGAACTAGGTCGACTGGAGCGGAGGATTATGAATGGGCCTTCCCATTTGTTACCAAGCTTCCCCGGGGTGATCACGCTTCGGAGGATGAGGTGTCCTGGCTTTAATTCTTTTAGCTTCACATTGGGGTCGTACCAGGCTTTCGTCTGGTCATGATATTTGGCGAGGTTGACGACAGCTCGGAGTCTCGTTTCTTCGGAGAGATCGAGCAAGATGCTCCTCTCTTGCTCGTCTTCGGGCTCCATCGCTCGCAATGAGCCTCCCTTGAGCTCCATCGGAGTCATTGCTTCATCTCCGAAAAGAAACTAGAACAGCGTGAATCTGGTTGCTTGAGTTTGAGTGGTTCGGATGGACCATAGGATCTTTGGCAATTCCTCCATCTAGAGTCCTTTGGCGAGGCCTACAATCTGTCAGTTTAGGTCAGACAGTATGTTTCCGTTGGCTCGCTCGATGGCTCTGTTAGACTGTGGGTGTCTAATAGCGGCGAAGCATAATTGGATTCCCAGCTCTTCGTAGAATTGCCTGAATGGTTCGGCATCGAATTCGGTACCGTTGTCGATCGTCAGTTGTATTGGTACTCCGAACCGGTAGTTGACGTCTTGCTACAAGAATTTTTCGACATTCTTCGAGGTGATGGCAGTCAGAGTCTCAGCTTCGACCCACTTCGAAAAATACTCGATCACAACCACGGCGAACCTGAGATTTCCTCTTGCCCATGGAAATGGTCCTATCAGGTTCATTCCCCACCGGGCCAAGGGCCAAACTAGAGTGATGACTTGGAGGGGGACGGGGGGTCGATGGCTTCGTCGCCCCATCCATTAGCATCCTTGGCAAGTGCATACCAGGGCTTCTGCATTAGACATGATAGTGTGCCAATATAGGCCTTGACAAAGTGTCTTCCCTGCTAAGGCCCGAGGTGCTAGGTGGTTGCCGTATAGGCCTTCGTGGATGTCTCATAATATTTGTTGCCCCTCGGTTCAGGAGATGCATCGGAGTAACGATGAGCATACATCGAACTTGTAGAACGCCCCATTGATGATGTGTTAGTGTTGCACCATATGTTGAAGTCTTGAAAGCTTGGGGCCTACGGGGAGTCCTTCGCTCTGAAGCAAGCTCAAAATTTGGTCTCGCTGGTCTTTGGGGGAATGTAGAGGACCTTGGCGGGCTCCGAAGATGGCACCGAGGGCCTGGACAGCTACTCGAAAAAAGCCCCTAGGGGGATGTCTTCGCCTCTGGCTGCTGCTTTAGCGAGGATGTCTGCTTGTTGGTTGTCGGCTCTTAGGATGCTTCGGACGGAAATTCCCTTGAATGCTGCTTTGTTCTTGCAGATTGCTTCCAGGTAGGCAGTGAGGTCCAAGTGCCGCACCTGAAAACTCTTATCTATGTGCCCGACAACAATCGGGGAATCTATTTTTACAAAAACCCAGGCGGTGCCTAGCGCGCATGCTTTCCGAAGGCCTAACAACACACCTTCGTACTCAGCTATATTGTTTGTGGCTTTGAAATTTAGCCTTACAGAGTACAATGCTTTTTGCCCCTAGGGTGAAATAATAATTGCCCCTGCACTGGCTCCGGATGCTTGGTAAGCTCTATCGGAATAGACCGTCCATACCCCTTCGCTGGCCTCTTCCGGAGCCCATGTCATCGGTGGAGTCCATTCTACGATGAAATTAGTGAGGATTTGAGATTTGATGGCAGTCCGGGTGACGAACATGATGTCGAAGGGGGCGAGCTCCACTGCCCACTTCCCTATTCTTCAGGTGGCATCCCTGTTTTTAAACATGTCCCGGGGGTATGAAGTAGGGATAGTGATGCCATGGGCCAGGAAGTAGTGGCACAACTTTCTTGAAGACATTACAAGGGCATAAGCTATTTTCTCAAGCTCGGTGTACCTTGTTTTGGCTCCCAAAACTGCTTCAGACACAAAGTACACTGGCCTTTGGATCATCTTCCCTTCAGATTCCTCTTCTCATATGAGCACGGCGCTTACCGTGAAGCCCATATCCGTGAGGTAGACGTGGAGTGTCTCTCCGTTGAGAGGGGTGGTGAGAGTGGCTAGGTTGACAAGGTATTCCTTGATTTCATCGAAGCACTTTTGGCATTCGGAGGTCCAAGAGAAGTCGGTTGATCCTTTCAGTGCTTTGAAGATCGGAAGGCTTCGCTCAATGGACCTAGCAAGGAAGCAGTTGAGGGCGGCTAGGCGGCCAGCCAACTTTAGGACCTGCTTTAGATTCTCCAGAGGGGCCATTTGCTGCAGGGCGCTGATTTGAGTGGGGCTAGCTTTGATGCCACGGCTCGAAACTAGGTATCCTACCAACTTGTTGGCATGTGCCCCGAAGACACATTTCTCGTGGTTCAGGCGGATCCCGCAGGCTCGGAGGCTATCAAATATTTCTGTTATGTCTAGGCTATGCTGGTGCTTTCGTGCACTCTAATTACAATGTTGTCCTTGCATGCCTCGATGTTATGACCTATTTGATGACCTAAAGCCTTGGCAATTAACATAGAGAAGGTAGCCCAAACATTTCTCAAGCCCAAGGGCATTCTTACATAGTAGAAGACTTCAGGGGGAGTGATAAAACTAGTCTTAGCTTCATCTTCATGCTTCACCCATATTTGATGGTAGCTGGAGTAGGCGTCAAGGAAACTAAGGAGCTTGGAGCCGCCTATGGAATCAACCAGTTGATCTATGCGAGGCATGGGGTACGAGTCACGCGGGCATGCTGTTGGCGTAAAAGATTACGCTAACAGGTTTCTGTAGAAGAGAAACTAACAAACGAAGTGTTTGCGAAGAGAACTGTTCTAAGCCTCCGAAAGGATAATAACTTAGAATAGTTCGAATGTGTGTATTGAATAACTTGTATTCGGTCCGTATTACAGGGTGAAATGGGGGGTATTTATAGGCCCAAACATTAAGGAAAAGACCTATTTACCCCTCTATTACAACCGACATAGTGGAAACTATTCGGTTCCCTTAATAGGGCTAAAATGGTAAACGACTAATCTAATGAGAAAGAAGATAAGTCTTCCATATTAGCTGGCAGAAAAGATCTTGAAGGGCCTTAGTTCGAAGATGTACTCCGAACCAATGCCTATCTTCGTACTTCGAACTTGGTTCCGGGTATCTTCGAAGATGATCGTCTGGGAACCTTCGAATCCGCTGTCTGCCTTTATGTTGCTTCGGCAATAACCCCGAAGATGAGATATTTTCCCCCAACAGTAGCCCCTCGAATATGCTTCTCCGTTTGACCTGTAACATTAGGAGAGCAGTATACGGAAGGAAAAGATAACCAAACATAGGGGTTATTGGTTTTTATTTTATCTCCGAAATGCATGAAGATATGAACTTCGAATCGGTCTTAAGGTAATTGCTTTTCGAACTATCTTAGAACCGACTCAAGAAGTTCGAAAGTCTTTTAGACTTAGAGAAAATAGCCGTTAAGTTTCTGTTTCTAACGGAAACTGTAGTAAGCGTTAATCTCGGGGAAAAGTAACGGCAGGAATGCGAAACGACACGAACTAACGGTAAAAAAGTGAAATCTAGGCTATAAATAGAAGGCCTAGAAGTTACCCAGTTACCTTTTCACCGCATTCTCGCAATCAAAAACTTTTTAGCCCTTCGAGTTCTTGAGCCCTAGCCTCCATTTCCTCAAAGCAATTCAGCAGCCGCAATGGTGAAGACTAAGGGATCTGCGCCTCCGTCGGCCTTAGCTCGGTAGCAGGCGGCTGCAGCAGCAGCTGCGGCAGCGTTGGCGGCGGGATCTTCGATGCCGGCGGGGACATCCATGGCGGCAGAAGGGAGAAATCCCCAAATCGCCGATGACCAAGGTCTGTGCCCACCGTCAACAAAGTATTTGGATCAGTCTTTCCAGTTGGGGGCTTCTACCTGCAAAAGAGAGTCACTGGCAATCGCAGTGGGAGGGAAAATTGGTAATGGAGTTATGATTCGGAAGCCAAGCAAAGAACTGATTCCATCACCAAGGCCCGGAGAAGTGGTTGTATTCGAAGCCTTCTTCGAAGCTGGCTTGGGCCTCCCTGCAGTGGACTTTCTGGCGGAGGTACTTGATCTGTTCCATGTAACCCTCCCCCAATTATCTCCGAACGCAGTAGCTAGATTAGCTATCTTTGAATGGGCGCTGAGAGCCGAAGGTTGTGAGGGGAGGGCAGAAATCTTCGCTGCACTTCATAGAGCAACTTGCCAACCGAAGACCTTCGTAGGCTCCGGAGGTGAGAAAGTGGTGGTATCCTTCGGCTCTATCAACTTTAGGCTTCGGGATGAATATGCCCTTCAGTTTCCTGCCAAGGCCATCAATGCTAGATGGTACACTGATTGGGTTCTGAGATGGTTCTATGCCGAAGTTGGAGCAAGCAGTCCTCTGGCTGGGCCCCTTAAAGAAATTCAATTCCGGAAAGAAGCCTTAGTGCAGCCCAACGAAGGCCAACTCGAAGTTCGTCTTAACCTGCTTCAAAAGATTAGCCGAAGGTTAAGCATGCGGGACTTAGCCGAAGAATTCATCGGACTGCAAATTCCTCCGCTGATGGCCAACTGGCCTGTCATCTTCGAGGATGATTTGGAAGGCGGTCTTCGCAAGATTAACTTGACTTCGAGCCCTGCAGGTAACTTCGAAACCAACATGTATTATACATATTTACTTCGAAGAAAGACTAATTTGATTTATTTTTTAGCTTCTTCAGCCCCTATTACTTCAGAGCAAATTGTAAGGGCTTCGGAGAAGATTTTGGGTGTCCCAACTCCGACTGAAAAAGAATGGAGAGTTAAATTGGTCGGGAGTTGGGAGAGGTTTAACAGAGTATGGGGAATGTTGGAGTTGACTCCGCCCCCTCTGATGGGTTGGGTGCCTTTGGAGAAAGGACCCAAGAAGAGGATAGCTGAAGCCGGAGCTTCGAGCTCCGCAAAGACTCCGGTGAAGAAGGTGGCTCGGAAGCTGAAAAATCTCGCACCTTCGAATCCTGCACCTTCGAGCTCAAGAACCTCAATCTCCAGTTCTAAAGAAGATGAAGGTATATTATTAGTAAGATTGATTGATGAAGATGCAGCTCAACAAAATATTCACATTGAAGATACTGCAGGTATGCCGGAGCCTCAAGCTAATATTGAAGAAGTGAGAGCTCCGGATGCTCAAGAAGAAGAGCAAATCGAAGCCCCTATGGGCGAAGATGAAGTTGAAGTTACAACTTCAGTTGGGGATGAAGGGAGGACTGCTCACGGAGATACTCCGGCAGCTGAAATTTTAACTGTGGATTCAGACGAAGACCTCACCTTCGATCCTCCGAGCAGTCCGGTGCTCGAATGCCCCCAAAATGTCGAAGGTAAACTTCGCACAATTCTCTTATTATTTTCTGCAAAATTATACAATGTATAATACCTTTTCTTTTGCAGAGCTTCCTTTTGTAGAAGTACAACGTGAAGATCCAATTCAAGGGCCTTCGACAACTTCGGAGCCGCACCCGGAGGTCGCTCATCAGGGGCCTGGAAGGGGGAAAAGACACATAGAGCCTCTCCCTACTCAAGGATCAACTTCGTATGAGTCAACAGATGAAAGTGAATCAACGAGGGGGGGCATCTTCCGAAGTTCCAAGGACCCAGGAGGAACGCTCCGGCCCTTCGTCAAGCAGGGATGACCAAAGGGCTTCGGCAAGCTCCCTCTTTTGACTCCTTTTTTGGAGCAACTGGCTGTCTGACTCTGCTCAAACCCTTTAGGTCGAGTGAGTCGCAAAGTCGGGGAGACAGAGGCTGGTAGCAAATTAAAGCAGGGCGAAGAGTTCGGAGCTTAAACGTGCCCTGGAACGAGCGGCCTACCAGGTACGGAAGCACCTTCGAGCCATATCTTTAGCGAATTATATTGGATTCGGAGTACATCTTCGAACCCGAAACAAATTATACATGAATAATTTCTTACGTTAGTTTTTTTCTTTCTCAGCAAGCAGTCTTGGCCCGCGCTGCAACTTTATCAAGCGAGAATGAAATTGCTCGCTTGGGAAAGAAAATGAAGCTCTTACACGCAACTTATCTTTCTCCGAAGCTAGAGTACTTCAAATGGATAATGTGATTTCAAAGGAGCGTAGGGCCAGACAGGGCTTGGAGGCTGCTAATAAGGAGCTCGAAGCAGAAAGAATCGTGCTTCGGGCTGAAATTGAAAAGGTGCGGTTGGAGCATGCTAGTGCTGGGTCTGAACTTGTAAGGCTCCAAGAGGAAGCTAGCCAACTCCTAAACCCGAAGAATATTTTAACTACGGAGAATGCTAGGATTTCTGGAGTTTTGGCAGAAACGACTTCGAGCAAGGATGCACTAACTGAAGAAAAGCTCAAGTCGGAGAAGGTAGCTACGGAGGTCATCGAACAGATGCTAGGTGTTCTAGAGTACTTCGGTACTACTGGATCACTTCCTTCGGATGACAACGTGACTCTGCTGCGCCGGCTAAAAAGGATCCAAGGAGCAGCGAAGCAAATGAAGACGGCAGGCATTCGTTATGGAGAACTCTCCGGACAAGTGTCTGCCCTCGGACTACTTCGTTACTACGAGGATTTGGGCCGAACAATCACTTCGAGCGCAGAGGGCTCCATTACCTTCGACGACGAGCGGCTTTTGAATCCTTCCGAAGGCGTGACTGCCGCCTGGCGAGCCTTTCAAACCTCATGGAGAGCCGAAGGTCGTTCTGCGATCAAGGCTTGGATCGATGAAGGCCAACGCCAGAAGCAAGTTCGGAGCCAAGCTTCGAGCAGTCAGCCTCCTCCGAACCCGCAGGTTTAGGAATTATTTAGGATTTTTTGACTATGTAAAGCTCATGCTTGTAAACATTTATCAATGAAAATCTTGTTTGTCATATTTTTAGGCTTTGCCTCTTATGGAAGACATCGAAGTGTTAGAGCTTAACGATGAACTTCGCTCATTATGGAACACCTTCGAACTTCTAAAGAGTTATAAGCGTCCTCGATTTTTTATTCCTCGAGATGACTCCGGCGTAATTGCGCCCGAAGTAATCAAAGACGTATTGTCTTATATTAAAGAGGAAGAGAAAGAGGTTGACGCAAACACCTCGTCTTCTGAAGACACTATTTGGTCTGAAGACGAAGGTGAAGCTCGAAATAAAAGATCTGAAGATCTTAGAAGCTGGGAAAGAAGCCTCGAACAGCTTCGAACTTGGGCCGAGCTTCAACAAGAGCAGAAGGATTTTAGAGCTTCGAGGGGGAGGAAGAGAGTTAAACGTAAAGTTCTTAGAACTTCCGATGTTGGAACTAGTCGTTCCACCCCTAGCTCTCGGGACCGAAGAGGTCTCCGATTCCTTCTTGGTATAGATACCAATTTTTCATAGTGTAATCTGTAAACACATTTATTTCAATAATGAATGCCGATTTAAAATTGTCTCCATATTTACTAGCCCCTCTTTGGGTATAAGCAACTTCGAAATGTATTCAAAGATGGTTATGCGCAAAGAAAAAACTTCGGAGTACAATTTTTTGGGGGTTCGGAGCCCCTCTGTCATTTAAAGATCTTTTAAAATCTTATGAAATGTCTTCGACTATTTGTAGTCAGAAGAATGGTAATTTAGTACCTTTGTTTTATGAAAGAAATCACTTGAGTTAACTTTCAGGACACTTTAGTGTCTTAAAAAATTTGTCACTTTGGACTATGTTAACAGACATTCGAAGCTCATGGCTCAAATGCTGTTTTGCTTTAGCCACCTTCGGCTTATTTTTGCGATCTCTGACGAACCAATGGTTCGGAGTTTGCAATGGTCTCTTTGGACTCTTTTTACGGATGTCTACCAGCCAATGGCTTGGACTCCGTATAATTTGGCCACCTTCGGCTCTTTTTGCAGAAGTCTACCAGCCAATGGCTTGGACTTCGCAGATTTTGGCCACCTTTGGCTCTTTTTGCAGAAGTCTACCAGCCAATGGCTTGGACTTCGCAGATTTTGGCCACCTTCGGCTCTTTTTGCAGAAGTCTACCAGCCAATGGCTTGGACTTCGCAGATTTTGGCCACCTTCGGCTCTTTTTACGGAAGTCTACCAGCTGCAGCCTGGACTCCGTAGGGTTTTGGCCACCTTCGGCTCTTTTTACGGAAGTCTACCAGCCAATGGCTTGGACTCCGTAGGGTGTGGTTTTGGGCTCTTTTACGGATGCCTACAAGCCGGTGGCCTGGGCTCTGGATTATGTCAGCCCCCACGTCGGATGCTTCGAACTTTATGGGTTCGAAGTCCGAAAATACAACCCAGCTTAATGACACTTCCCTCTCGGTCGACCCCGCGGTTCCAGTTCGTCCACTCGGAAGCTGGAAGTCTATGAGGGGAAGGCAACTATCAGGGTCATATGCTTTATTAATTTAGGAGATGATTACAAGCGAATTACAAGGAGCCCTTATGCGAAGTATCGCTTTAGGTGCTCCGCATGCCAAGTATGTGCTAACTCTTCACCTTCTAAATTAGCTAATTTAAATGAACCAGGGCGCCCTGAGCGGACAATTAGGTATGGACCTTCCCATTTATTGCCTAACTTCCCTGGTGCTATAATGCTTCGTAGAACAAGATGACCCGGTCTTAGTTCATTGAGCTTAACCTTCGGGTCATACCAAGCCTTCGTCTGCTGATGATACTTTGATAAATTAGCTACAGCTCGAAGTCTTGTTTCTTCTGATAAGTCTAACGAAGCTTGTCTTTCTTCTTCAATGTCCGGTTCGGTGCTGCGAAATGATCCCCCTTTGAGCTCTGTTGGAGTCATAGCTTCATCTCCGAATAGTAGTCTGAACGGAGTAAAACCTGTGGATCTTGTTTGCGTAGTCCGAATGGACCACAGAATCTTCGGAAGCTCTTCGGTCCACAGTCCCTTTGCTAATCCTACTATTCTTCGATTCAGCCCTAATAAAATATTTCCATTGGCTCGTTCTATGGCTCCATTCGACTGAGGATGCCTCACTGCAGCAAAACATAGCTGAATGCCTAGGTCTTCGCAAAACTTCCTAAAGGGTTCTGCGTCGAACTGTGTTCCATTATCAACTGCGAGGTATCTAGGCACTCCGAACCGACAAATAATGTTCTTCCAGAAGAATTTCTGCACATTGTTCGAAGTGATAGCTGTTAAGGGTTCTGCTTCTACCCACTTAGAAAAATATTCAATAGCTACCACTGCGAACTTCAGATTTCCCTTTGCTAACGGAAAGGGACCAATTAGATCCATACCCCATCTGTCCATAGGCCATACCGGAGCAATGACTTGAAGAGCTGTTGGTGGGCGATGACTCCATCGACCCATCCACTGGCATCCTTGACAAGTGCGGACCAAGCTCTCCGCATCAGCTGTTATTGTGGGCCAATAAAGCCCCTGGCGAAGTGTTTTTCCTGCCAACGCTCTAGGGGCTAAATGGCTTCCACAAAGGCCTTCGTGAATTTCTCGAAGAATTTCTTGGCCTTCGGCTTGAGATATACATCGGAGTAGAGAGGAACATACTCCGGCCTTGTATAATATACCGTTGATTAACTGATAGTTTCTGGCTATGAGCTTTAATCTTGACAACTGGGGCTCTTCGGGCAAATTTGTTCCTCCTTGCAAGAGTTCTATGATCGAATCTTTCCAATCTGCACTAGGAATGCAAAGAATCTCCGCAGAGGCAATTTGTGGCACCGAAGGTATATTGAGCTCCTCATAGAAAGCTTCTTCAGGCAAATCCACAGCTCCGGCTGCAGCCTTTGCTAAAATGTCCGCTTGCACATTTTCCGTTCTTGGTATACTCCGAATGGAAATACCCTTGAAGTGTGCTTCGATTTTGCGGATTTCTTCTAAGTACTTTGCAAGCTGTGGATTTCGAACTTGAAAACTTTTGTCTACGTGCCCTGCTACTATCTGAGAATCTGTCTTTATAATTATTCTTGTAGCCCCTAGAGCACGTGCTTTCCGGAGTCCTAATAAAATCCCTTCGTACTCCGCTATATTATTGGTAGACTTAAAGTTGAGTCTTGCGGAGTACATTGCTCTTTGCCCTGACGGTGAAATCAACACTGCCCCAATGCCTGCTCCGGATGCTTGGAAAGCCCCATCGGAGTAAACAGTCCAAACTCCGTCACTTGATTTCTCCGGAGTCAAATTCGCAGGTGGAGTCCACTGATGAGGACATCACTTCACAGGATACACACATGGAGCCTCCACCTACAATTCAATTACAAGGACCAATCACACGCGCCCGTGCCCGTCGCTTGAACCATGAGGTTAATTCGTTCCTTAGCAACTATGTTAATATTTGTTTGGACGGAATGCTACTGAATACGGGTGATATTTTGTTGCTTAGGAACATGGGAGATGGAATAGAAGAGTTGGAGTTGAAGACGGAGTCGCACGGATGACTTCAAGTCAAGAATTCGCTGGTTCGGACTACATCGACCACCCTGCACCAAAATGGGCATAACTTCCTCATACGAAGTCCGATTGGTGCGTTCTTTGACTTTTTGGAAAGCTGAGGAGAAGACGGATCGTTTGCCGTTGGTTTCACCTCATTTGGAGTCTCGAGTCGTCCTGTGTATTTAAAACAGTACTGCGTGACAGAACTGGGCCGTGTTGGCCATAATCTGAGTCTGTACGTCTTCTAGCCCACAGCCCAAGTCTGTTTCCCTTCCACAGGCCGCCGCCCTATATATTCTCACGCCAGCCAACTTCTAGGGTTAGGTTTTTGCTTTGTTGCATCTACACTGTTGTGTTTAGATCCCGCCTCTTGCGCCGGACCGATTGGCTGCCGCATTGGCGTTTGTGAAACCTCAACTTATCTTCGTTTGTCTGTGATTTGGCATTCGATTTGTATCCTTCCTGTTCTTGCTTGTGTTCTTGGGTTCGCTTGCAGGAATTAGCCTTCGTGGCGAGGTCAATCGCGTTCTGCGTGGTTGATAACCAACGGAGACAGTGGTGTAACGATTGCAAGGTTTTGATCCGCCGGACCGGAGCCTTGGATCGCCAACGTCGAGATTCTCCACCAACCCAAGTTTATCCCTTACCTAGCGGAAGATCGGGACCACTCCCCCATCAGCTGGTATCAGAGCTCAGATTTCCTGTTAGGTAATCTCGATCTACTTTTGTTTTTACCCAGAGTCCAGAAAACCGCACCAAAAAAATTCCCCACCGAGAACCCCCTTTGTGCCTTGCGATTTTAATTTCAGTTTTAACTTTGTTGAGTTCGTGTTCTTGGTCGAGTCTTGTTGCTGGTTTAGTCATCCCTCTGTGTCGTTTGAGTAGTAGTTGTTCTTGTGTCTCAGAAAAAAAATTCCCCACCGAAAAACCCCCCCCCTTCCGCAACCCCATTTTGTTTTCCCCATTCAGTCTTTGTGACCCCCCTTCGGTAAAACAGGCATAACTTTTCGCTCGTTTGGCAGAAAAATCTGAAATGTTTTGAGCGTGTTCCTGACTCAATTTGGAGGGTCCCCTAACCCACAAAGGTCGGTTAGCCCTCACCAAAATCGCCAAAAAAAATCGGGAAGATAAAGAAAAAAATTGGACAAAGTTTTTGCTCGCCGGACAGCAAACTTGTTTGAATTTTGTGAGCCACATCCCACCTCAGTTGTAGGTGCAAATTTTTGTGGTTACTCCTCTGGTCATCCTTGTTTCAAAAAACAATAGAGTGAAAAAAAAAGGAGAAAAAAAAATATAAAAAAAAAGAGAAGCGGGCTGTTAGTTGCTTGTCCGAACTCTTGTCCGAACTCCTGTCCGAACTCTTGTCCAATCTGAGGCAGTCTTTGGCTGTTTGCTGCTTGTCCGATCTCTTGTCTGAACCTTTGTCCGAACTCTTGTCCGATCCGAACAGCAGCAGAAAAAAAAAGAGGAAAAAAAAAAATTTGCACATACCCTTGTCCGATCACTTGTCCGATCTCTTGTCCGATCCCTTGTCCGATCTATAGAGAGCTGATTTTGACCTGTTTTTGCTTCCTTTTGATTTTGGGCACATAGTTTCCCTCTATTACTTGAACTTTCACTTTGGGAGCACTACGGTCAGCAACTTTGACGAGTACTTGGGAATACTTATTGAACTTGGTTTAACTGTTATTATTATCGCTAATCCTTACTACTCACTTGCCTTCCAAGCTACACATTTCTCTTGGTCAGGACAGGATCATTTCTTGCAATTGTACACCACCCTCCACTCGGTTCATCACCTGTAGGCCGGTGACCTCACTGCGGCGTGGTAAGAACACTTGCAAGCGTGGGTAAGGTGCTTGACGAATTGCTTCCACCACACATCCAGCACCCCACCTAGCTGTTTTTCCACCAGGATTATTCTTTGTTGTTTTGTCTTTCACTAACATGGCAGATAACAGCGGCACCCCTCCATCTGATTTTAATGAATGTGTCTCACGACGTGCTCTACTAGAGTCTCAGCGGCAGACCCAACATTCCATCGAACGTCTCGCACGTACTGTGGCTGACCTAGTAGACCGGATGACTGCCTTGGAAACACGATTGCCTGCTGCACGAGCCAACGATGAACATGTTGAAGAGGAAGACGATCATATTGAAGATGAAGACGACCTATCCTATGCCGGAAACAATGCCATTGACCCTGACGAGGCTGCACGTCATCGCTTTCAGTTCAACCGTCAAGGTATGGGCGGCCACCGCAACCGCCCTCCACGAGGTAACAATGACAACCATAGGAACAATGATCCCTACTCTAAGGTAAAATTTTCAGTACCTCCTTTTGCTGGCACCTATGATCCAGATGCATATTTAGATTGGGAGATGTCAGTCGAACAAAAATTTAATGCTCACATGGTTCCTGCTATCCACCGCGTGCGTTTAGCTACTAGTGACTTCACTGGATATGCTCTTCTTTGGTGGACTGAAATAGTTCAAGTTGGAAATGAACCACAAACTTGGGATATGTTAAAACGGCAAATGCGTGGTAGATGGGTCCCTCCTTCATATAAACGTGATTTGAGAAAGAAATTGCAGCGCCTAAACCAAGGAAATAAATCGGTAGAGGAGTATTATCAGGAATTGCAAATAGGTTGCATGCGTGCTGAAATTGAGGAGGACAATGAGGATAAAATGGCCCGTTTTTATGGTGGTTTAAGACGTGAAATTCAGGATATCATTGATTATAAAGAATACAATACTATCACTCGTCTTTTCCACCTTGCTATGCTTGCAGAAAAAGAATTGCAGGGTCGCCAACAACCACAACGCAGCATGAGGACCAACATTGGTGGTGCTACTTCACGCTCAAGTGGGCAGCAGCAACGACCACCCGCACCCCCTTCTCGACCGGCGGCTACATCAGCACCCTCTACATCTACAGCCCAGGTTGAGAGTTCCAAGACTGCAGCAACCAAGGCGCCAGCCAAGCCCACCTCCTCGGCGGCCTCTACTGCACGTTCTGCAGCGATCCAGTGTCACAGATGCAAAGGACTTGGGCACGTTATGAAAGACTGCCCTAGTCAGCGGGCTTATATTGCTACGGAAGACGGTGGCTATGTAAGTGCTAGTGATGTTGAAGATGAATATGCACTTGCTGCTAACATTGCAGGAGATGATGATACATTCGACGATGACGATGTTCTTGCGTCGGATGCCACTGCCGACCTTGAAGCACTTATTGTACAACGCGTCTTGAGCACTCACATGGAGCAGGACGACAGGGCACAACGGAACAATCTGTTTCAGACCTTCTTCGGCGTCAATAACCGTCGTGTACGTGTCATCATCGACAGCGGCAGTTGCAACAATTTGGTGAGCCACGACATGGTAACAAAGCTTCAACTTCCCACACGCGCACATCCACACCCTTACCATGTGCAATGGTTCAACAATAGTGGTAAGGTCAAGGTAACACAAACTGCTCACATCAAATTTTCCATTGGTACATACGTCGGAGCTGCTGATTTTGATGTAGTACCAATGCAAGCATGTTCTCTGTTACTTGGTAGACCTTGGGAGTATGATACTGATGCTACACACCATGGTAGGAGCAATACGTACACATTTATGTATAAAGGAAAGAAAGTTACATTGCTTCCTATGACTCCTGCTGAAATTGTAAAATTTGAACAAGAAAAACATGCTAGGGATGCACAAAAGAGCAAACAACCTTCTGAAAATCAGCAAGTAGCTAAGACGCTTTTGAGGCAACAGAAAGATAAAATTGCTTCTCCTTCTTCATCACAAGTTATAAATCTGAAAGGGCGTGTCATGCTTGCAACTAAAACTGACCTTGCTGAAATTTGTGATGATACTCCTTTGCTATACGGTTTGATTTGCACAAACGTGTTGTTTTCACTTGCGAACATTCCTAGCTCTATTCCTGTTGCAGTCACTGACCTTTTGCAGGAGTTTAAAGATGTTTTTCCTGCTGAGATACCACCCGGGCTGCCACCGATACGCGGCATCGAGCACCAAATTGATTTGGTCCCGGGGGCGTCTCTTCCTAATCGTGCAGCGTACCGCACCAATCCGGAGGAGACAAAAGAAATTGAGCGCCAAGTACAGGACCTTCTTGATCGTGGGTACGTCCGTGAAAGCCTTAGTCCTTGTGCAGTACCCGTTCTTTTGGTACCTAAGAAAGATGGTAGTTGGCGCATGTGTGTTGATTGTCGTGCTATTAATAATATCACCATTCGATATCGACACCCTATTCCTAGATTGGATGACATGCTTGATGAGCTTAGTGGTGCCATTATCTTTTCTAAGATCGATCTCCGTAGTGGCTACCACCAAATTCGCATGAAACTAGGTGATGAATGGAAAACTGCTTTTAAAACAAAGTTTGGATTATATGAGTGGCTTGTCATGCCTTTTGGACTTACTAATGCACCTAGTACCTTCATGCGCTTGATGAATGAAGTTCTACGACACTTTATAGGACGCTTTGTGGTTGTATACTTTGATGATATCTTGGTTTATAGCAAGTCTCTCACTGAACATGTTGAACACCTACGTGCTGTTTTTGTTGCCCTCCGTGAAGCTAGAATGTTTGGTAACCTTGAGAAGTGCACGTTTTGCACGGATCGAGTTGTGTTTCTTGGCTATGTTGTCACTTCACAGGGTATTGAGGTCGACGCGGCAAAGGTAGAAGCAATCAACAGCTGGCCGCAACCCCAAACTATCACACAGGTACGTAGTTTTCTTGGTCTTGCAGGTTTCTACCGGCGTTTTGTGAAAGATTTCAGCACCATAGCCGGTCCTTTGCATGAGTTGACCAAGAAGGGAATTACTTTTGCGTGGGAGCCAGCACATGAACAAGCTTTTGCCACACTCAAAGATCGTCTTACACATGCACCTCTACTTCAGCTACCTGATTTCAGTAAGCCTTTCGAGTTAGAATGTGATGCTAGTGGGTTTGGATTAGGAGGTGTGCTGCTGCAAGGAGGTAAACCCGTGGCCTATTTTAGTGAGAAATTACATGGCCCACAGTTGAATTATTCTACCTATGATAAGGAATTATATGCCTTAGTGCGTGTGCTTGAAACTTGGCAACATTACCTTTTGCCTAAGGAGTTTATTATTCATTCCGATCATGAAGCATTGAAGCATATACGTAGTCAAGCAAATCTGAATAAACGACATGCTAAATGGGTAGAATTTATTGAGACTTTTCCATATATCATTAAGCATAAGAAAGGGAAAGATAATGTGATTGCCGATGCTTTATCTAGACGTTATACTTTGCTTTCTCAACTTGATTATAAGATCTTTGGTTTAGAAACATTGAAGGACATGTATGCTACTGATTTGGACTTCAAAGATGCTTTTGCAAATTGTACCGATGTCCGTGCTTGGAACAAATATGTGCTGAATAATGGATATCTTTTTCGTGCTAACAAGTTATGTGTGCCGGCTAGCTCTCTTCGCTTGTTGTTATTGCAGGAAGCACATGGTGGTGGTTTGATGGGTCATTTTGGATCAAAGAAAACTGAAGATGTGCTGTCCACCCACTTCTATTGGCCTAAGATGAGACGAGATGTTGAGCGCTATGTGGCACGATGCACTACTTGCAATAAAGCTAAGTCCCGACTAAGCCCACATGGTCTTTATATGCCTCTGCCCGTTCCTAGTGTACCTTGGGAGGATATTTCTATGGATTTTGTGTTAGGGTTACCTAGAACTAGGAGGGGGAGAGATAGTATTTTTGTGGTGGTAGATCGTTTCTCTAAAATGGCGCATTTTATACCTTGTCACAAGAGCGACGATGCTACAAATGTTGCTGATTTGTTTTTCAGAGAGGTCGTACGCTTGCATGGAGTTCCCAATACCATCGTTTCAGATCGTGATGCCAAATTCTTAAGTCATTTTTGGAGGACGTTGTGGCATAAGTTGGGGACGAAGCTGCTGTTTTCTACTACTTGCCACCCCCAAACGGATGGACAAACGGAGGTCGTCAACCGCACATTATCCACCATGTTGAGGGCTGTTTTGAAGACCAACTTGAAGCTTTGGGAAGAGTGTCTACCTCATATTGAGTTTGCATATAATAGGTCAGTACACTCCACTACTAAGGTAAGTCCGTTTCAAGTGGTCTATGGTTTTAATCCGCGTGCTCCTATTGATTTGCTACCATTACCACCATCTGAAAACTTGAATTTTGATGCTACTACACGTGCTGAATTATTGCTTAAGATGCATGAAACTACTAAAGCAAACATAGAGAAAATGAATGAGAAATATCGTGCTTATGGTAGTAAGGGTAGAAAAGAGATAACATTTGAACCGGGTGATCTTGTTTGGTTGCACTTGCGCAAGGATCGTTTTCCTGATTTGAGGAAGTCTAAGTTGATGCCCCGTGCTGATGGTCCTTTCCGTGTGCTTGAGAAGATAAATGATAATGCATATAAACTTGAGTTGCCTGCAGCTTTTGGGGTTAGTCCCACATTTAACATTTCAGATTTAAAGCCCTATTTGGGAGATGACGATGACCTTGAGTCGAGGACGACTCCAATTCAAGAAGGGGAGGATGATGAGGACATCACTTCACAGGATACACACATGGAGCCTCCACCTACAATTCAATTACAAGGACCAATCACACGCGCCCGTGCCCGTCGCTTGAACCATGAGGTTAATTCGTTCCTTAGCAACTATGTTAATATTTGTTTGGACGGAATGCTACTGAATACGGGTGATATTTTGTTGCTTAGGAACATGGGAGATGGAATAGAAGAGTTGGAGTTGAAGACGGAGTCGCACGGATGACTTCAAGTCAAGAATTCGCTGGTTCGGACTACATCGACCACCCTGCACCAAAATGGGCATAACTTCCTCATACGATGTCCGATTGGTGCGTTCTTTGACTTTTTGGAAAGCTGAGGAGAAGACGGATCGTTTGCCGTTGGTTTCACCTCATTTGGAGTCTCGAGTCGTCCTGTGTATTTAAAACAGTACTGCGTGACAGAACTGGGCCGTGTTGGCCATAATCTGAGTCTGTACGTCTTCTAGCCCACAGCCCAAGTCTGTTTCCCTTCCACAGGCCGCCGCCCTATATATTCTCACGCCAGCCAACTTCTAGGGTTAGGTTTTTGCTTTGTTGCATCTACACTGTTGTGTTTAGATCCCGCCTCTTGCGCCGGACCGATTGGCTGCCGCATTGGCGTTTGTGAAACCTCAACTTATCTTCGTTTGTCTGTGATTTGGCATTCGATTTGTATCCTTCCTGTTCTTGCTTGTGTTCTTGGGTTCGCTTGCAGGAATTAGCCTTCGTGGCGAGGTCAATCGCGTTCTGCGTGGTTGATAACCAACGGAGACAGTGGTGTAACGATTGCAAGGTTTTGATCCGCCGGACCGGAGCCTTGGATCGCCAACGTCGAGATTCTCCACCAACCCAAGTTTATCCCTTACCTAGCGGAAGATCGGGACCACTCCCCCATCATCCACTCTGCTACGAAGTCTGCTAGGACTTTGGATTTGATAGCTGTCCTTGCCAAGAAAGATATGCCGAAGGGTGCTAGCTCGACTGGCCACTTTCCAATCCTTCCAGTGGAATCTTTGCTTAGGAGCATATCTCCTAAGGGATACGAAGTTGGTACAATTACATTATGAGCCAAAAAATAATGTCTTAGCTTCCTCGAAGCCATTATCAGAGCATAAACGAACTTCTCAAGTTCGGAGTATCTTGTCTTCGCTCCTGATAATGCTTCGGATACAAAATAAACAGGATTTTGGACCAACTTCCCATTGAAATCCACTTCTCTGACAAGGACTGCGCTGACAGCTGAACTTGTAGCTGCAAGGTACAGGAGTAGGGTTTCGTCCGCAGTAGGCACCGTGAGTGTAGCAAGATTACTGAGTTAATCTTTAATATCTTCGAAGCTTCTCTGACACTCCGGTGTCCATGCAAAATCTTCGGACCCTTTCAAAGCTTTGAATATTGGCAAGCTCCTCTCCGCAGACCTTGATAAAAACCTACTAAGTGCGGCCAGACGCCCAGTCAGCTTTTGCACTTGCTTTAAATTCTCTGGAGGAGCCATCTTCTGCAGCGCAGTTATTTGAGTAGGGCTAGCTTCAATTCCCCTGCTTGAAACTAAATACCTTAACAATTTTCCAGCCTTAGCTCCGAATATACATTTTTCGGGGTTAAGACGGATCCCACATGCCCGAAGGCTATTGAATGTTTCTGCTAAGTCTAGGCTATGTTGGTGCTTTAAAGCACTCTTTATTACAATATCATCCATATAGGCCTCCACATTGCGACCTAGTTGATGACCTAGAGCCTTAGCAACTAATCTTGAAAAAGTAGCCCCGGCATTTCTTAGGCCAAAGGGCATTCTTACATAGCAGAAGACTCCCGAAGGAGTTACGAAGCTTGTCTTGATTTCATCTTCGCGCTTCAACCATATTTGATGGTAACCAGAATACGCGTCAAGGAAGCTTAATAACTCCGAACCTGCAGTGGAGTCAACCAGTTGATCAATTCGGGGCATGGGGTAGGGGTCACGTGGGCATGCTTTATTCAAGGATGTGAAATCAATGCACATGCGCCACTTCCCGGAAGACTTCTTTTTGACGAAGACTGGGTTGGCTAACCATTCTGTGTGAGCCACTTCTCTGATAATCCCAGCCTTCAACAGTTTTTCAACTTCGTCCTTAGCCAGAGCAGCTCTCTCTGCGGACATCTTCTGGAGTCCTTGCCGAACAGGCCGGGCCTTCGGGTTTACAAGTAAACTGTGCTCAATGATATCCCGATTGACTCCGGTGATATCTTCGTCAGACCAAGCGAAGACATCCAAATTTTCTTCCACCACCTTTTCCAAGGAAGTTGCAACTTCAAGAGGCAAATCTTTACCAAATTGGAAAGTGTACTCTTTACCATCTTTAACAATGACTTTCGTTGCAATCTCTCCTTCGGGACTTGGTCTCGGAAAGGACTTCTTCGAAGCTTCGGAGGAGGCTGAAAAAATTTCTTCATTATCCTGCACACTGTTTACTTGCCTCGGATCAAGAGGGGGACCATGACCATATTCCGCCCTCCGAGCAATGGCTTGATCTCCGAAGATTGTAAGGACTCCTGCTTGTGTGGGCATCTTCATGCACAAGTAATTGTGATGCGCCACAGCTCCGAACTGGTTCAGCATGCCCCTTCCGAAGATGATGTTATAAGCATAAGGGGCATCTATCACATCAAAAATTACTTCTTCAGTCCGGGCTAATAAACCTTCTCCAAAGGTAACTTCCAGGCCTATCTGACCAAGTGCATCAAGCGGGGGTCCTGCGAAGCCTTGCAGAGGACGAGCCGCTGGAAGGAGATGCTTCCTGGAAATGCATAACTGATCGAAGGCTTGAACAAAAATGATATCTGCCGAGCTACCTCCGTCAATTAACACCCTTCGGACTTCAGTGCCCGCAATATCAGCAGTGATAACCAATGGATCTGCGTGCGGGAACTTAATACCAGCTACATCCTCCGCAGAGAAAGATATCGGAACGTGAGACCACTCCGGCATTGCAGCTGCAAATGACGAAATCCCAATATGACCTACATCCCGAACGTACTCTCTTCGCTGTCTCTTGGACATGCTTCCGAGGGTACCTCCTCCGGAAATAGGGAGAACTACTCTTTTTCCTCTATCTTGCCCTTCTTCTTGCTTCGGAGGTGGCATAACATTGGCCACCGGAGGGTGCCTTGCAGCATCAAAATTTTCTATTCGCGCCACAGCCTGGACCGGCTCTGGGCGCGTTGTAGCTGGAACTCGGTCGGTACTGCCTCGACCCGAAGTTCTCTCTAAGTACTCTCCCCTTAGAGTAAGTATAGCCTTGCAAGTGTCAGTTGCATGGCTTCGATTTTCTTTGTGAATGCAGCAGAAAAGGGTCTGGCCCTTGCCAGCCGTTTTCCCTGGCGGCCTCCAGCCGCTGGCCTTGTTCCCCATAGACTGTGGAGCTCTTGGTGTAAACTTCTGTGGCGGTGCAATATTCATAACTTCAGAACGAGGGTGCTTTTGCCCTCTTCTCCGATCATGTTGCATTTCGAAGACTGGTTCCTGCGGCTGCGCCGAAGTCTTCACTTCTACTTTGACTTCTTGCAATATAGACGAAGTAGCAGCAGTCCTCCGAAGCCAACCCTCTTCTGACCTCGCATACTCCTCGAAGTATGACATTAACTGAGAGACTGAGGAGATGCTCTTCCGATGCAGTTTATCCAGAAGGCCTTGATGACTGACGCCTTCCCGAGCTGCATCAACCACTGAAGATGTGGACAGCCCCCGAATTTGCGACTTCGTATGAGCGAAGCGCTTAAAGTACTGCCTCAATGTTTCTCCGGGGAGCTGTTTCACCTGGAAAAGGCTTCCTGTTGACATAGGAGGCACGAAGGTGCCCTGAAAGTTGCTTATAAACTTCCTCTTCAACTGCGACCATGAATTGATTGATCCTGGCTTCAAAGACCAGAACCATCTCAATGCCACTCCTTGAAGAGCTAAAGGGAAGCACTTCGCCATAGTGTCTCTAACTCCGCCGCTAGCCTCAATTGCTAGGGCATAAGACCGAACGAACTCTCCGGGATCTTCATCTCCGGCATACTTACAGAGCTTCGAAGTTTTAAACTTTGGATCAAAGCGAACCTTCTGCAGCTCAGGATGCAGCGGAGACTCATTGTCGAAGGAGGCATTCTCCGGGGCTTCGGGATAATCAAGATCATCATCTTCGGGCACTTCTGGGATGGTTGGGGTGGCTTGAGAGCGAAGCCTGCTCGCAGCTTCCTGTCGCCACCTTGTCACTTCAGCTTGAAGGTTGGCCATTTGAGTGGCCATATCTCCAAGATTATTTTCATCTCTTCCGGAAGGATCTTCCGGGTCTTGAGAACTGGTCGGATCAGTTCGAATTGGGATGGAGGGTGGAGAAGGGACTTCGAGCGGTCGGAGTATAGAAGGGGTTGGCGGAGAAGCTTCGTATGTTCGAGGGATGGAAGCCCCTTCCGGAGTTTGTGGAGGGAATGTCGAAGGACCTCCGACTTCAACTGTGTCGAAGGGTATTTCTCCAGAGATCCGAGAGGACCTCCGAGTGGGATTGCGGGGTGCGCTCCGCTTAGGAGGCATGATGTAAGAAGTTGGTAGAGAACGAAGTTTTTCGGACTAGGTTCCCCACGGACGGCGCCAACTGTTGGCGTAAAAGATTACGCTAACAGGTTTCTGTAGAAGAGAAACTAACAAACGAAGTGTTTGCGAAGAGAACTGTTCTAAGCCTCCGAAAGGATAATAACTTAGAATAGTTCGAATGTGTGTATTGAATAACTTGTATTCGGTTCGTATTACAGGGTGAAATGTGGGGTATTTATAGGCCCAAACATTAAGGAAAAGACCTATTTACCCCTCTATTACAACCGACATAGTGGAAACTATTCGGTTCCCTTAATAGGGCTAAAATGGTAAACAACTAATCTAATGAGAAAGAAGATAAGTCTTCCATCTTAGCTGGCAGAAAAGATCTTGAAGGGCCTTAGTTCGAAGATGTACTCCGAACCAATGCCTATCTTCGTACTTCGAACTTGGTTCTGGGTATCTTCGAAGATGATCGTCTGGGAACCTTCGAATCCGCTGTCTGCCTTTATGTTGCTTCGGCAATAACCCCGAAGATGAGATATTTTCCCCCAACACATGCTTTATTTAAAGAAGTGAAACTAATACACATGCGACATTTGCCGAAGTTTTTCTTCTTTACGATGACGGGGTTTGATAGCCACTCTGTATGGCTGATTTCCCTGATGACTCTAGCTCAGAGAAGTTTTTCTACCTCTGCTTTGGCGAGCTTGGCCCTCTCTGCAGACAGCTTGAAGAGCCCCTAGCGCACCGGTCACCATTAGACCTTCGGTCACCGTCAGACAAGTTTAAGTAGACCTTGGAGTTGCGGGCTTCTGTTTCAACGGAGGAGTCTGTTTGGTGGATCTGCGAAGGGAATATTTCCGAAGACATCGCCTTCAGGTACTTGCAAAGACAGAAAAAATCTAGAGGCCTCAGCTTGACGAAGTCATTATCTTCAAGGCCTTCTTCAAGGCAGGGCTCGGGCTACCTGCAGTGGACATGCTGAGCGAAGTGTTGAAGTCCTACAACTTCGAACTCCCTCACTTGTCCCCGAACGCCATGATGAGGCTCGCGATCTTCGAGTGGGCCATGAGGGCCAAATGATGCAAAGGGCGAGCAGATGTCTTCGTCGCCCTTCATGATGCCAGTTGCCAGCCGAAGCGAAGGGAGGGGCTAGATGGCGTCGAGAGGGCCTTGGCCTTTGGGAGCTCCAACTTCCATCTCCACAAGGAATTCTTGAATGACTTCCCAGTGAGGGCGGTTAACAACAAGTGGTACTCGAGGTAGGACTAGGAGTGGTTCTACGCTTTGGTGGGCGCGGACTCCCCTCTTCAGAGTACCAACATGCTCATCTCATACCGCTGCAAAGGCAAAGTGTCATCGGACTCCGAGACACTTCAGTCGAGGATCTTGTTGCTGCGAAGGGTGGTAACGAACATGAGCATGCAGGACTTAGCCGAAGAGTTTATCACCCTTTGGCTTCGCCCCCTCACATGCTCCTAGCCGAAAGACTTATTTCTAGCTTTGGGCCCGGAGGGTCCGAGCGATGTATTAGCGGAGCGTCTTGGTAAGGCTTCGAGCTCTTTGTCTTCGTACTTGTTGGATTTTAGCTTGTGTTAACTTAGATTTTCTGATGAAGCTGCGCGCGACGTACGACCTCCGGAGGAGGCCATAGTAGCGGCCGAACGTGTCGTGGGACCTCCGACACCAGACGGATAGAATCGAAGGCTTGCCTTTGTGGGGTCTTGGGAGAGATGGAATTGAGTGTGGACCTGGCTCAGTGCCAAGGGGTCCAGACACTTCCAGACTTCACTGGCTCAGCTCCTTCGACGAGCGGTTCGAAGAAGAAGAGGGAGGACGACGATTAGCCCGAGACCTCGAAGTCCATGGAATCTTCAACGGTTTGCTCGGAGCCCTTAGAGGATGAAGCCGATGGTGTAGTGGAGCAAGCATCTTCGGACCTCACTGCTAGAGGGGAGCCAGAGAATGCCCCCACTGCAATGGCCGAAGCATTGGCGCTGGAGGCTGTGGCGGCGACCAAATTGTTGGTACCGGAGGCTGTGGAAGAGGCAATGGCGGCAAAGGGGTATAGTGTATGATATGAACCTCTAAGGGTTCTCATAGAGGGAGAGAGGGTTTTATACTGGTTCGGGGCTCCCAATAGGGATAATAGCCCTACATCCAGTTTATAGTGGATTTGGCATTATTTTGCCTATATATTGTGTGTGTCCATTACAAGGGCAGGGCCCTGCTTTTATAGGCTCGCGGGCCAAAGTAAAAGACCCAATTACCCCCTATTTGACATAGGCTTTATAGGGGTAAGAGGGGAAAAGGCTAGGCTATTGTACATATAACTTTACAGACATGGTAGATATACATCACTTCAGGAGTAGGTATACGACATACTAGTGGTAGGGGCCCCTAGTATGGCTTTACACTGTACTGGTACTGGAATTTTTCTTCATCTTCTAGACCGGAGCACTTACCGGAAGGTTCTTCGAAGGGGTCCTAGAGGGGACTCTAAAGAGGGTCTCGGAGAGGACTTCGAAAGGCTCCGGAGAGGGCCCGGAGGGTTCTCAGAGGCCTAGCTCCAGAGTGGTCCCAAAGGCGCCCTGGAGCATTTGGTTTCAGAGGGGTCCTAGAGGTATCCTGGAGCACCTAGCTCCGGGGGGAACCCGAAGGCTTGGCCTTCAATCAAGTAATTCTTTGCAGCACTTGGAGTAATATTTGATGGAGGGGGTCAGAGTTCGTCTTTAGGCTTCGTTAGCCAGCGGGCTCCGAGCCCGAGGCCTTCATAGGTTGACGTCACTTGACCCCTATTTAGGGAAAACTATTTCTCCCAACAATTGGTGAGTCCAAATGACATCACTATACACTCATACAGGCCATATCTCGATATAAAGGCAGTCTTTGGGATGTCCTCTTATCTTATCCTCAATTGATGATAACCGGATCTGATATCAATCTTGGAAAATAATGAGGCTCCCTTCAAATGGTCGAATAGGTCATCTATCCTTGGCAATGGATACTTGTTCTTGATGTTTACCGCATTCAGAACTCTATAATCCACACACATCCTCTTCGTCTTGTCTTTCTTTTCGGCGAAGATAATGGGTGATTCCCATGGAGAAGTGCTAGGTCTAATGTGACCTTTCTTCTCAAGATATTCCAATTGATGATTTACTTCTACCAACTCATTGGCTGCCATTCTGTAAGGTCGCTTGGAGATGAGGGTGGTTCCAGGCACAAACTCCATCCGAAAATCGATATCCCTTTTGGGTGGCATTCCTCGCAAATCTTTTGGAAATAGATCCAGGTACTCTTGGGCTCCAAGGCAATCTAATTGAGGAGTGATCTTCCTGGTGCTCGGGTAGCCATCTTAAAAGCAATAGGGGTTCCTTCATTACTTGTCAAGGTAACTATCTGGCTAGCACAATATATCATCCCTTTATGCTTCATCAACCAATCCATCCCTAGGATGACATCTACACCTCTCCAGTCTATGAGGACTGGATCAACCCGGAATACCACCCCTTGGATCTCTATCCTTATATTAGGGTTGTAAAGGATAGCTAGGGTTTGTTTATCGGAGGTGGCTATTAGCATAGGTTTACTTAAGCTAAGTATTTCCAACCCATTTGTTTTCACAAAATTCTCAGATATAAATGAGTGTGTGTCCCTAGAGTCAAACAAAATAACTGCAGGTATGGAGTTGGCAGTGAACATACCCATGGAAACCTCAGGAGCATCATGATCTTCTTTTGTAGAAATATGGTTAATGTGAGCGCGAATTGCCAGATTCGGAGCATTCCCTTGGGGTCGCTTCGGGTGAGGGCATTTGTTAGCGTACCGCCCCTCCTTATGGAAATTGTAGCAAACCACCGGCTTACCATTCTTGTCTCTCAAGATCTCCATCTTCAATGCTTGATTTGGAGCTGGTGGAGCTGGTGGTGCCGGGTGGAGATTCCTAGTGCTCGATCCACAGGCAGCGTACTGTGGCCTAAATGTGGGGCGGGGCTAGTAGATTGGCGCCTGAGGATTAGGTGTGAAGCGGGGCCTCTATGGATTCCCCTGCTTCTACTTGAAAGCTATCATTTTCCTCTTCTTCTGGTCCAGCTTTTTCTACTTAGATTCCTGCAGAAGAGCTTTATTCACCAACTTTTGGAAGTCGGTGTAGTCAGCGGCGATGAGCTGAATGGATAGCTCATCCTTTAGTCCCCTCAGGAACTGTCACTGCCTGTCTGCGTCCATTTGCACATCTTCTGACACATACCAGGCTAGATGGTTGAACTCATGTAGGTACTCTGTGATAGTCTTGCTTCCCTATTGTAGATCACGGAATTCTTGTTGCTTTAGAGTGATGATTCGTGTTAGGAAGTGAGCGTCCTTGAAGACGGCGGTAAACTCCATCCAAGTGACCTCTCGGCCTTCGGGCTGAGAATCACAGTAGTTGTCCCACCATTCAGCAGCGGGACCGTGTTGTTGATGTGTGGTGAATGGCACACACTCCCAGTCAGAATAAGGCAAGAGATTCAACTTCTTGCCTTTGGTACTGAGGCAATCTTCCGCCTCCATCAAATTAGTGGTGCTGGAGAAGGTGGGCGGCCTCATGCGCAAAAACTGAGATAGTTGTGGCGCCTGGGCTAGTGCAGGGGTGGGGTTGTGGGGGTGTTGTTATTGAGCTTGCTATTGTTGGATTTGATGCAGTTGATTCTGCTACTCTTGCATTTGAGCCTGCTGCAGCTGCATCTGAGCCAGCAGTGCAGTGATCAATTGATTCTAGTTTTCCATCATCTCTTCCAAGGTAGGGTGATTGGCAGCAGGTAGTCCTAACTGGCGTTGACCAGTTGCACCCCAATTGGGTACAACGTCTCTGGGAAGGTTGCTTGCAGTGTTGCCATCAGTATCATTGTTGTTTTTGGGACCAATGTTGTTGTTCTAGTTATTGGCCATCTTACTGAATATTGTAACACCCAAAAAATGAAAATGAAAGGACTTAGAATATTTTAGAAAAATAAAGACTGGACCCTTTTATTCGAGTGGTAATGATATAATTTTTCAATCATAGCTTTTATTCTAACCCGCTCGTAGCACAAGCTTCTTATGAGACAAGACCACAATCAACATGAAAAAGACAAACAATCGGAGTCTAGCGAGTACCACGGCGATCTAGTAACCGTCTAGGGTGATGCTCTGGGTTCTTTCGGAATCTACGACTATGCTAGCGGGGATACTGGGTCCTCCCTCGTCGTCCGCCATCAGCTCTGTTGCATCATCCTGCCCTGGGGTTGTGGCTCCTCCTGAGATGGGCGAGATCACGAGTCCTTTGGGCAGAGGAGTGGGCATTCGGGGAACCTTCTTCCTGCGGGGAATGTGGGGTACCAACTCATTGATCTCCTCCTTGAGCTCCATAACCTGACACTAGAGCTGGCCATTCTGCTAGATGAGGTTCTTGACTTCCTAGCGGAGGAAGTTGACCACCTCAAGCTTCTCGTTTCCATCGAGGGTGCCGTTGGTGTGGAGGGAATCCATGTCAGACAACATCAGGGTCAATCGAGCCATGATGGGGTCGCAGTCGTCGTGGACGTCGACGTAAGTACTACGGAGCGATCCAGACTCTCACATCAGTAGAAGGTAGAAGGCACTGTGCAGGAGACAATCGTTGTAAATTAGGCGCAGCTCTCACATCAGTGTCACCTCCTGACAAGCGATCGTGAATGTCGGACCCTTGGCTGACGTGGAGAAGAAGGGTACCTCCAAGTCCGGTCTGAAGAGGATCATGGACACCTTGTAGGGCCCATCCTCGCCATCTCGATAGACTCCATGAAACTTTGGCTCGAAAGTGAATGTCGGAAAGGTCGCCAACATCCGGAGTTCCCAAATGAAGCCATCGTACTCTCTGCAATAGTTGTGAACATGGATTGCCGGCATCCTACAAAAAATTTTCAAGAGTTGGGGGGAGGAAAAAATATGGACTAGATTTTTGAAAGTAAGGTTTTGCTCAAAATTAAGTCTTAGGCTCGTATATTTGGCTTCCTATAGTCAAGTCAGCTCTGATACCATCTTGTAACACCCTGAATTTAATAATTCTGGACTTTATTGAATTTCCATAGAAAAACAATAAATACAAAATGTTCATCACACGACCACGTCTTACAACAATCAATGGTACCTCATAGGCTACATTTATTACACAAAAGATAATAAAAATAAAAAGGGTCTTCTGGATGAATATGTTCTTCCAGTCTCGCGCCTTGATTAGGACAACTACTCTAGACCATCATCCTCATAGTAAGCAACCTCTGATGTTTTGTCAACAAGGGTGAGTACAAAAGTACTCAACAAGCCACTAAAATACAAAATAATGCATAGGTAATAACAAGAATAGGCATGTGGTTAATATTTGCGGAAAAGTACAATTTGTAGTTAAGCATTTAATGTGGTCAAGTTTATTATGAAGAATGTAAATGCCATGTATGAAACCATCCACTAATTCGAGTAGTATGACAGTACTCCCTCGCACAACAGTCCTTATACACCTTCATCCAATGCACAACCATAAAAGTAAACTAACTATGGTGAACATCACTTAATCCGCCCTTGACCATGGGCTCGGCTTTTTGAAAAGATTATACTCTAATCAGAGATGTACTACTATACCCACAAGGTAAGAACCCGATGTCGACCAAAGTACCACCATGGTATCTTGACCAAGTGCCTACCAAAACCTTCACCATGGACCACTCTAACACCAAGACAACCGCACTAGGTTTCGCCGGCGCGCCAACGCATTGTACCAACATCGTACTCCCTTTTGTGCCTTGTTGGTACAAGACTTCCGTAGGTACAACTTGACCCCTCCGCTCGGTACATCGAGTTGGAACAATCCATACTTCTAGTTAGGCCTTACCCATTAGACTTGTGGTTAGTACGGAAGTGCTTCGCAACAGATCCCATAGTTCGGTCCTTATAGTGCCCCAAGTGCTACTAACCAATTCCCTCGCTTGCACCCGGAACCCACCATGCTAACATACTTAAACAATTTCCAAGTCCTTCTATCTTTTTGAATACCAAGAGGTGAGATATAATTCATGGAATAATAGAGTACAAATATCCATTCTAATCTACAACTCATTTTTAGCCTACTAGCAATTCTATCGATACTAGGGATATTAACTAATAAGTAATATGAGAAACCAAGGGTTGGTTTCAGAGTCTGTGATGAGTGATTAACATATTTTATTCTCTTATTTGAAGGGGTCCCTTTGAAGGGGTTTGGAGGTTGTTTTACCAAAGGGTTCAGTTGTTGCGGCTGTTGCAGCAGAGTGTGCCTGTCGGAGGGGTCCGAAAGTACATGACGACTTGGCTGTACCAAAGGTTTCGGTACTTTGGGTGGTACACTAGAGTGTGTACCGGAGGTTGTTTACCAAGAGAGGTCTCCGGGGTACTGGATACACTTGTCTGTCTATCTGTGGTGCACAGGTGACTTCAGAGGCGACGAACGGTACGCAGCAAGTGAACCTGGGTCAAGCGGAAGGCTTGATGCCGGGCGAGTGGGGAGATCGGTCACGAAGGCTGCGAGGGGTCAAGGTTGGTCCTCGAGTCAAGGTGCACCAGGCGAAGGCAGAGGGTGCGGAGCGTGGCTCTGGCTGAAGGTACCCCGAGACGAAGTCCTCAGAGGAGAGGCACTTCGAACGGTACTCCGAAAGGAGTGACTTCGGAGTTTGGCGGGCAAAGTCCTCATCAATGAGGCAAGGTGTTCGATGTGTGCTCCGGATGGAGGCATTCGAAGGATTACTCGACGGAGGTCTCAGAAGTCAAGGTGCATCGAAGGCATGGTCCGGATGAGGTTCATCGAGGAGTGTGCTCGGGGAGAGACACTGAGATGAAGTGCTCATGGAATGCTTCATGCGGAGGCCTTGGACTAAGGAGGGACTTCGAAGGGTGGTACTGCGAAGGTGGGGCTTCGGAGTGTGGCTGACTTGAGGTACTTTGGCCATGCATGGCTTCGGTACACAGACTAACAGAGTTCGAGCTGGGAGTAGTGTGAAGCCATGGTGGTCCACTCCAGAGGTGATGGCGCGAAGGCTCAAGGGCTTTGACGGCTTCGGCTCAAAACTGTCACCATATCGGAGGCTGACTTCGATGAAGCGAAGGCCGTTAGGCTCAAGGCTTCTCACCGAATCAACCGTACCCCACGTGTGTGAGAGGGAGCTTCAGAAGAATCCAAGACTGCAAAGGCTTACCGTGTCTGCTCTGCAAAAGCTGATGTTGTCTCCTCTACGAAGCTGACAAAAGAAGCCTCCAAATAAAGTAGACTACCAACTGTACCCCCTGTTCTGGTGAGACAAAATAAGTGTAAACCCTAGGGGTAAAGTAGTCTATTCACACGGCTGAATAGTGCCTATAAATAGTGCAGGCTAGCTAGGCAACAGTAACACTTTGAGCAGCCATTGTAGAACTCCTGTGCTAGCCGCCACACCCTCTGTATTCATCATGTGAGTTCATTTTGTGTTCACTGTTCATGCAATGAAGCTTTGATTTTGTTTTCTTTCACTGCATGAACTTGTATTATGTGTTACTGCATGCTTTGATTCCTCCATGCACTATTTCTTCTGAGTTGAGTTTGTGTACTAGTTCTCTTATGGAGAAGTGTGTGAGAGGTTTGTGTATGTGAAGTGTGTCTTTCGGTGTTCGTTCGCTCTGTGTAAACTAGAGGCTAGTCCTCACTAATTACTAGCGAAGCACTGTTTTTGGCTTATCTCAAAGCCTGTTTTCTTCCCTATCGCAGTCCTCAGCGCAGTGTGTTCAGTGTGTGTTCCAACCTCTGAAATACGAAGCCTAGTACCAGTTGCTAGTGCAGAGTATCCGGTCGAAGTCCTTAGAGGGAAGTCATCTCTTGTGAAGGGTGAAGTGCGAAGTCTGCTCGAAGGCACCCAGTGTGCGGAGCCTGCACTGACTTTTGCTCCTTGCGAAGCCTGGTTTTGGAGCTGTGAAATACCTCCAAACTAGAACTTCCAAGGGTGTGTTTGAAGCCTGTTCCGCAGAAGACAGAACTAAAACAGAAGGCTATTTTTAGCCTGAAATTTTAATAGCTCCCATTCACCCCCTCTAGTCACCGTTTCCAGTCCAAAAATTGGTATCAGAGCAGGTTAAGATCACCAGTTGACCTTAACTGGTTTTGTGATCTGTTGGCGACATGGACAGAGTTAGTAAAATAGCTCTGTTCGATGGAACAGACTTTGCATACTGGAAGGTGCGCATGGAGGCTTACTTGTTAAGCCAAAGAAATGCAATTTGGGAGATTGTGGACTCACAATACTCCATCCCTAAAACTCGCACCTCTCAAACAGAGAAGGATCGGTATAATGCCAACTCCAAGGCTAGAAATATATTGTTCATTGGTTTGAGTCGGAGTGAGTTTAATAGGGTGCAACACCTTAGGACAGCTAGGGAGATTTGGACTACACTCACTATTTTTCATGAGGGCTCTACTCAGATTAAGGCTAGGCGCCAAAGTACATACAATCAACAGTATCAGTTGTTTGTACAAGCACCTAGTGAATCTATAGATGTCATGTTTTCTCGCTTTGATGCGATAGTGAGTAACTTGCGGTCCAACGGGATGCTTGCTTACAATGATCTTGACAGGGCTATCAAGCTTCTCTATGCTCTTGATCGTAGCATATGGGAAGTGAAGATATCCAGTATTGAGGAGTCTGTAGGTTATGACACATTGACCTGTGATGAGCTCTTCAGCAAGCTGAAGTCCACAGAGATTGCCAAGGCATCTCTTGCAGTGCAAAGGAACTCCTTGCCACAGCCATTGGCACTATTTTCTAGCACTAGCCATGGCACCACTGCAGAACCAAGCACTTATGGAACTTGTGTTCTAGCAGGAGGTTTTTCTTTGTCCTCCCTGGTCTCCGTCACTAAGGAGCAGGTGGATACTCTGGATGATGAAGAGCTTGCTCTCATTGCCAGAAGGTTCACCCGTTTTCACCATGAGAGACGAGATTAGAGGAGAAGTGGTTTTAGTGGTTGTTTTGAGTGTGGCGACACCTCTCACATCAAGGCTAACTATCCAAAACGCAAGAAGAGAGATGAGAGTGAGCGCCCCAAATTCCACAAAAAGGAGAGGAAACCCTTTGTGATGGGTAAGCGCGGCAAGGTGGCTAAGAGGGTAGCCAAAGATGCTTCTAGAGAATTTGTTGCTTCTCTTAGAGACATCGACACTTCCTCAACTGAGGAGTCGAGCTCTGATGAGGAGAAGGAGTCTCCAAGGAAGGAGGAGAAGAAGGACAAAAAGGGACGAGATTTCACCGGCCTCTGCTTCATGGCCGACAGCGATCACAGCGGCGATGAGATTGACTCATCTGAGGTACCACTATCCTATGACCAGCTTTCAATTAAATTAGCTGAACTGAATGAAGTAGTTTTTGGTCAGGATAGGTTACTTGTGCAAGCCTCTAGAGATAGAAAAGACCTTAGACTTAGGCGAGAATCTGTTTCTACTGATTATGCCATACTTAAGTCTAGGGTTAATGATGTTGAATGTGAATCTTGCACTGTTGTCATGGGTGAGCTTGCTCTGTTGCGTTCTATACATGCTCAAACTCTATCTGAGCTTGAGACTACATAGAAGCAGCTTTTGATGGTTGATTCTAGTCCTCATGATATAAATGAATGCATGAACTGCCCCTTATTACGTGAGAGCATTAATCTACGAGATAAGCATGTTCATGATTTAGAGGCTAGATTGGAGAGGGCTGGTAGTTCTAAGGATGTGCAACATGTGTGTGACACTTGCATAACCCTTAAGGACCAGCTAGGCACTATTAGAGAGCAAGCTGAACACCTCATGACTAAGAATGAGTACCTTCTTTCTGTGGTTAACAAATGTACTGAGGGGAAGAGTAGGATGGATTTGCTCTTGGCCAAAACCAAGATGTGTGCTGACAGGGCAGGGTTAGCTCTAGATTGGGTTTTGAGAGGATTCCTTCGGATAGTGAGAACAAAACTATTTTTACCTCACCCACTACCTTAGAGAAAGAAAGAGCCCTGTTAGACACTCCATCAGCCAATATGCCTACCCGGAATCCAAAGAAAACCACTCCTCCTGCTAAGAAAATTCCTCCCAAGAAAACCACACAGTAGAAGCCCAAGGAGCCTGTGAGAATTGCTCCTATGACCCATGAGAGTGCCCCTAGGAGAGTTTTTCATTGTTCCTACAGTCAGAGGGCGGTTCATTTGGTTGGGTTCTATTTTCGTCGCATCAAGGATGAGCAACACTCTTAGGCGATGAGTTTCCAGAACATGCACTACCCATATTTAGGTATGCATGAGTCTGAGCTTTACTCACATCCTGTTTTTGAGGCTCCTCATACTTCCCAGAGAGGTTTTCCTCCTCGAGGTGTTCACCATGTTCCATATGATGGTAGACCCTGTGCGAGTAGCTTTGTACCTCGATAGGTTAGGAGACCTCGCCATACTTTTGGGTCACAACATGTAGGTAGACCTCGCACTTTGCATCATTTTGATTATCCTGTGCGTAGACAGTCTATTTTTACTGTGTCTACTGCTCATATCACTCAGTGTTGGATGCCTCGTCATGTTTTCACTCACCCCAGCATTGAGCGATCGAGATTTTCTTATCATATGTAGGCGCAAGATCGAGGCTTGGATGGCACATGGATCATGGACTCCAGTTGTTCGCGCCATATGACCGGAGATGCAGCATGGTTCTCCAGCCTCACCACAACCAAGCAAAAGGAAAATATCACCTTCGGCAATAATAGAAGGAGTAGAGTGAAAGGTAAAGGTGTGGTAAGAATCAACTCAAATTTCACTCTCAAAGATGTTGATTTGGATGAGAATTTGGGTTACAATTTGCTTTCTGTATCTCAATTGCTTGATGAGGGCTTCGAAGCGCGATTCCATTGCGATACTTCGCAAGTACTCTATTCAGATGGCGTTGTGGTCTTTAAGATCTTTAGAGTTGGGAGAGTTTTTGGAGCTGATTTTTCTGAGTCATCTGGTTCTTCTCATTGTCTTGTTGCACATTCTACTTCTGATCTTTGGAAGTGGCATAGGAGACTAGGGCATATGAGCTTTGAGTTGCTTGCTCGTCTGAGTGCCCTAGGTCTGATCCGAGGATTGCCCAAACTCAAGTTTGAGAAGAATTTAGTTTGCACTCCTTGTCGACATGGCAAAATGATTGCCGCCTCGCACTCACCAGTCACCACGGTGATGACTGAACAACCCAGAGAACTTCTCCACATGGACACTGTAGGTCCTTCTCGGGTTAGTTCTTTAGATGGCAAGTGATATGTGCTAGTCATTGTTGACGATTTCTCTCACTACTCTTGGGTCTTCTTTCTTGCCAGCAAGGATGAAGTGTTTTCACAGTTTCGGAGCTTGGCCTTGAGACTTTTTACTGAACTCCCTGGTGCATTAAAATTCATTCGATGTGATAATGGCACCGAGTTCAAGAATAGTCTCTTTGTTAACTTTTGCATGGAGCATGGCATAGAACATCAATTCTCTGCTCCACGGGTTCCTCAACAGAACGGTGTTGTTGAGAGGAAAAACCGTACTTTGGTTGAGATGGCTAGGACGATGCTCGATGAGTAGAGGACTCCTAGAAAATTCTGGGCTGAGGCCATGAACACTGCATGTTACATCTCAAACCAAATCTTCTTGCGCTCAATTTTGAACTTGACCTCTTATGAGCTACGTTTTGGGAGACAACCCAAAGTTACTCATCTTTGAATTTTTGCTTGTCATTGCTTTATCCTAAAATGTGGAAATTTGGACAAATTTGAGTCATGTTCTTCTGACGAGATCTTTTTGGGTTACACTACAATGGTCATTCTTATCGGGTTTTCAATTTGGAAACTAACACTGTCATCGAGTCATGTGATGTGACTTTTGATGAATCAACCCCCTTTGTTAGTTCTGCTTTTGAAAAGGCAAATGAACACGACATGGAGCAGACCATCTTCGAAGAAGAAGATCCTGGAGATTTCAAGGATGAACCCCTACTACCCTCGACTTCAACTCCCGAAGCCGACCCTGCTTCGACCACTTCGGCACAAGGTCTTGAAGCACATCGGACATCTTGGACCACTCCAATGCACAAGTTGAGGGGGCGACTGCATCCCACCACGAGGCTCCACATAATGTTCAAAGGATGCATCCTCCCGAGCAGATCATTGGTGAGCTTGATCAAAGGGTAACACGTTCTCATGCTCATTTCATTGATTCCTCTTTTGTTGCTTCGTTTGAGCCCTTAGATGTTAGTCATGCACTTTCTGATTCTAGTTGGATCAATGCCATGCATGAAGAACTTGAAAATTTTGAGAGAAACCAAGTCTGGACTTTAGTTGATCCTCCACCAAATGTTCATTTCATTGGAACAAAATGGATTTTCAAAAACAAACAAGGGGAGGATGGGACTGTACTTAGAAAAAAGGCTAGACTTGTAGCTCAGGGTTATTCTCAATTAGAAGGGATTGATTTTACTAAAACTTTTGCACGTGTTGCTCGTCTTGAGGCCATTAGGATTTTACTTGCATTTGCGGCATCCCGTGGTTTCACACTTTCTCAAATGGATGTTAAAAGTGCTTTTCTTAATGGCTTCATAGGTGAAGATGTTTATGTAAAACAACCCCTAGCTTTGAAAACCCCAAACACCCACATAAAGTCCTTAAACATCATAAGGCTCTTTATGGACTCAAGCAGGCCCCTCGGGCATGGTATGATAGACTTAAGTCTTTTCTGCTTGAGCGGGGGTATTTGATGGGATCTGTTGATAAAACCCTGTTCACTCTCAAGCATGGCAAAGATTTCCTCCTAGTCCATATTTATGTGGATGACATCATATTTGGTGGCACTTCTCATGCTTTGGTTGCCGAGTTTGCAGATGCCATGAGTAGGGAGTTCGAGATGTCCATGATTTGCGAACTCACCTATTTCCTTGGTTTGCAAATCAAGCAAAGAAAACAAGGTACATTCATCCACCAGATGAAGTACACCAAGGACCTGCTAAAGAAACTTAACATGGCTGATGCGAAGCCCCTCGCTACTCCAATGGCTATTTCGATAGCATTGGATCGTGACGAGGATGGAGAAGCCGTAGACCAGAAGGAGTTCCAAAGCATGATCGGCTCCCTCCTCTACTTGACTGCTACGAGGCCAGACATACACTTCGCAGTATGTCTGTGCGTTTGTTTTCAGGCTTCACCACGAGCATCGCACCGCCAAGCAGTAAAGCGCATTCTTACGTATCTCAAACATACCCTCAAATTTGGCATTTGGTATTCTGCGTCTTCCTCTTTGTGTCTTCGAGGTTATTCCGATGCGGATTTTGCTGGGTGTAGGATTGATAGGAAAAGTACCTCCGGTACTTGTCATTTCTTGGGTACTTCGTTGGTTTGCTGGTCTTTCTGCAAATAGTCTAGTGTTGCACAATCGACGGTTGAGGCCGAATATGTTGCTGCAGCTAGCTGTTGCTCACAGATTTTGTGGATGGTTTCCACCTTGCGGGACTTTGGGTTAGATTATAAGGGTGTTCCACTTTTCTGTGACAACACTAGTGTTATTTGTATTGCAAACAACCCGGTTCAGCATTCTAGAACCAAACACATTGATGTACGGTATCATTTTCTTAGAGATCATAATGAGAAGGGTGATATTGTACTTCAATATGTTGATACCCAACACCAGCTAGCCAATATTTTCACAAAACCTCTCGATGCTTCTCGTTTTGCCTACTTACGTGGGGAACTTGGTGTTTGTCACCCTTACGACATTTTGTGAGGGGGAGCAGATTTTGATTGTCCTGCATATGCTCATTGTGTGTGAAATTGCATTTACATCTTTTGCACTTAAATGCCTGATTTTAATTCATGTAATCATTTCAGCTCAGCTCTATTTAATATGTCTGAAACATTTTGTGCATGATTTTTCTTTCCAAAATCAAATCATGCTCACACTACTACAAACTGTCACTGTAGTGGCGTTGGGCAAAACCACTGTAGTGGCGGGCCATTAGATGCCCGCCACTAGAGTTGCTGGTGCTGACGGCAGCACCAGCGCCCGCCACTATTGTTGGTAAAGTAGTGGCGGTCGGTGCTGACGTCAGCCCGGACCGCCACTAATTTACCAATAGCAGTGGCGGGCGCTGGTGCTGCCCGCCGCTGCTAAGATGGCCGCCACTAAAGTAATGATGACATCACTTGCGACCGCCACTACTATTCTAGCTATAAATGCGCAGCTTCTTCCTCCCCAAGCTCTACTGGAGTTCGCATTTAATTTTGTCCGTACAATGGCGACAAAAATCTAGATAAAGAGGGGGGAGGCTTTGTTTTCGTTTCTTTTGAAGGATTTCATTTTAGGAGGTAAATCCATGCCGAATCTCACATTTATTTTGTATTTAATCATGTATACAATGAGTTATTAGCGTTTTTCTAATTTAGGGTTTGTGAATAGAAATTTTCAAATAATCTTCCATTTACAGTGTTACCTTCTCCCAAATGAACAAATATGACCCTCCTCACAATTATTCATCACTTGTATATTGATTTACGTCATTTTAATCTCTTTTTTAATTTGATTTATGATTATAGATCTAGAGTTATGTTGTTTGGAGAGAGAGAGAAACCAATATAGTTAATTTATTTAATAATTTTTTCTGCTTAATAAGTAGTTTTAATTAAAGCATTGAGGATTTTTAATTAATGTTGTTATGAGCGATAATAAATCAATATATTTTCAATTTGTAAATTACTAAAATTAACAATAATGATTTTATTAATATTTTTTCAAATAATATATGTTTTAGATGGAGCACAGGTCCTGGATGTACTCGTCCAACGACGGAGATGTGGTGGCATATTTTAACAGAGTAACTGAATTTACTGAAGCTGCCGCACAATATGCTTCCCGTCAGAGTGAAGAGGCAATATATTGTCCTTGTAAAGTTTGTAAAAACGAAGCGATGTATCCGTGTTCTGATCGTGAAACCATACGATTTCACTTGTTGAAAAATGGTTTCGTGAAGAACTATTATATATGGACGAAACACGGTGAGATGGGCCAAAATCCTCCTGAAGATTCTGATGTGCCGCAAGATGCTCATCAACATAGAAGAGGTTATGATCATACATCCGACATAACACATGATGATGTTGATCAACATGATGATGATGACGCCTTTGATGTGGAGGAACTGATGCGAAATGTTGCGCCTGAGGTGTTGTTGCAGAGAACTACAACCAAAGGATACGATAACTTTGAAGCACTTGACAAAGCATCAAAAAACCTTCTTTACGAGGAACGCCACAGATGCGATAAGCAGTATACTGTGTTGTACACAATTCTTGAGCTTATGAAACTGAAGGCCAGCAATGGATGGTCTGACACCAGTTTTTCAGATCTTTTACAACTCCTAAAAAAGGTTTTGCCAAAACCCAATGGTTTACCATCTGATACGTACCAAGCAAAGAAGATGATTTGTCCGTTGACTTTGGGCGTTCAGAAGATTCATGCATGCCCGAACCAGAGTATGGATTGTTAGAGAGATGTCCGCAGTGCAACGCGAGTCGATACAAACGTCCAAATGACTGTGTGGAGGACTACAATGACCACCAGAAGAAGAATAATAAGAGGTTGCAGAAGAGGAATAAAAATGTTATTGAAGACCATCCTGGAAAAAAGATGGAGAGGAAAGTTCCAGCCTTAGTAATGTGGTACCTACCGGTGATTGATCGCTTGAAACGTATGTTCTCTAATCCTAGAGATGCTGAACTATTAATCTGGCATTTCGCTGGGCGAAAGAAGGACGAAAAACTTCGGCACCCTGCGGATGCTAGGCAGTGGAAATCATTTGACCTGGCCCATCCAGATTTCTCGGACGATCCTAGAAATATCAGGATGGGACTTAGCACGGATGGAATGAATCCCTTCGGTGAGATGAGGAACCCACATAGTACGTGGCCAGTCTTTCTATGCTTGTTCAACATTCCATCATGGTTGTGCCATAAAAGAAAATACCTTATGCTCACTACTCTAATTTCTGGTCCAAAACAACCTGGCAATGACATTGATATCTTTCTAGAACCTTTGATGGAGGATATGAAACGTCTATGGGAACATGGTGTCTGTGTGTGGGATGAGCACAAGAAAGAGCACTTCAATCTAAGAGCCATAATCTTTTGCACCATAGCTGACAACCCAGGACGCATGTCCCTAACAGGACAGGTTAAAGGAAAGACAACATATGTAGTGTGTGTGGACCAGACAGAATCTATGCATCTTCCATCATTCGTTAAGACGATATATATGCGAAACCGCAGATTTTTACCAAAAAACCACAAATATCGAAGAAATAGGAACCATTTCGACGGTACAATCGAGCTTGGACAGCCTCCACGAAATCGAGATGGCAAATTTCTATTCGAAATGGTAAAGAATATCAAAGTTGTTTTCAGAAAGAAGAGGAAGAAATCTGAAAAAATTTCAAAGGACGCTCCATTTAAAAAGCAGTCGATCTTCTTTAGATATTTGCCCTATTGGAAGGAGTTGGAGATTGGTCATGCTATTGATACAATGCACGTTGAGAATAATGTCTTCGAAAGCACTATCGGTATTTTGTTAGACATACCGGGCAAATCAAAAGATGGACTCAAAGTACGAAGGGACCTTCAAACTCTCGGATTTAGACCCGAGCTTCACCCACAGGAAAGGGCCAATGGAAAATTTTTCCTTCCGGCTGCTAGCTATAACCTCACAATTGACGAGAAAAGATCAATCTGCAGGTGTCTACATGGAATTAGAGTTCCAACAGGATTCTCAACGAATATAAAGAATATTGTCTCCGTAGCAGATTTGAGGATGAGCGGCTACAACACTCATGATTGTCATGTTATGCTTGGGCTATTCCTCGCCATCGCAGTAAGAGGAGTCAAACATTCATTTCTGAAGATGGTGATAACACGCATGTGTCACTTCTTCAATGTCATATCAAAGAAGGTGATCGACACTGAAGAGTTAAATGAATTACGTAAACAAATGAGGGAGACTATGTGTCAGCTTGAGATGTGCTTTCCTCCTTCATATTTTGATATTATGGAGCACTATATGATACATATAGCAGACCAAATCTTTGTTCTCGGTCCAACGTACCTGCACAATATGTATGCGTACGAGCGTCTAATGGTTATCTTCAAGGGTTACGTACGAAATCGTGCTTATCCAGAGGGTTCCATGATAGAGGGCTACACGACTGAGGAAGTCATTGAGTGCTACGCAGATTACATAAGAGATGGAATACCAATAGGAGTTCCCGTGTCGCGGCACCATGGAAGACTCACCGATAAAGGAACTAAAGGCAGGAAAATTATACGAGACAATAGTTACCAAAGAATAAGAGAATCACATTACAGTGTAATGCATCAGTTGGCGATTATGAGACCATATGTTGAACAACACCTGCAAGAGCTTCGTGAAAAGAATGAAGATCGCGATGAACAATGGATTATGAAAGAACACAAAATTTATTTCACATCATGGCTGAGGGATCTAAACCTTTCGATCGGAGAAACCGACGAAGAGATGATGATAAATAAATTGTCTTACGGTCCATTGAGCACGGTTAAAACATGGCAAGCGTATGACATCAATGGTTTCACATTCTATACCAAAGCAAAGGATCAAAAGAGTCAGCGCCAAAATAGTGGTGTCAGAGGAGAAGCAGAAGATAGCACTGGACAAAAGAATGCTTACTATGGATACATCGAAGAAATATGGGAACTTAACTACGGGAACTCTATAGAAATCCATGTATTTAAGTGTCAGTGGGTCAGACATCCAGAAGGTGTGGAGGTGGATGATTACGGGTTTACGATAGTTGACCTTAATAAGGTGGCTTATAAAGATGACCCTTGGATACTCGCTCAATCCGTGGCACAAGTATTTTACATACTTGATCCTAAAGATGAGAAAAAATACATCGTTGCTCCAGGAAAACAAAGAATTGTTGGTTTGATGGAGTCGAAGACGAAGAAGAATACAATTAGTTTGATGAGGTGCCGTTTTTCGTTGACATATCAAGGATCAATGTGGTTGAAGCAAAACTGTCATTTGGCAGTGTGATTCCTTATCTACGCACCAATGGCGATGGAAAATTAGTTCAAGGCTAGATCATTTATGTTTAGTTGTAAAATCAATTATGTCATTTATTATTAAAACATTTTCAAGATCAAATGAGGATTTAATTAAACATCAATTATGCCAACAGTAAGGTTCAAACCTCAAACCGCCTGCCGACAGCGAGGTTCGAACCTCGAACCGCATTGTAGGAAGAGTATTATATGCTATATATATAATCACTACTAAGAGAAAACATGAATAAAAAAGTATTGAAAATTAGAATAGAAATGTAAAAAACATGTTTGGATGCCTAGCAGCAAGGTTCAAACCTCAAACCGCCTGCGGGCAGCAAGGTTCGAACCTCGAACCGCATGGCACCAAAGCAACCCCCGCACCACTGCGCTACTAAGTGTTTCTCGACATGAGTGGCAACGTATGCTAGATAACCCCACCAGAGGCAGTAGTGGCGGGCAGGATGATGTCACCAGACCGCCACTGCTATCCGACATAGTAGTGGCGGTCGCATGATGTCACCAGACCGCCACTGCTATCCGACATAGTAGTGGCGGGCTGGATGACGTCATCATGCCCGCCACTACTAAGACACCTATATATACTTTCCACTCCCGCCGTCCGAAAACCTAGTTTCATTTTCTAAACCCTAAACTCCCGTGTCGCCCCCCTCCTCCTGTCGCCGCCGTCGACGTCCCGGAGCACGTCGCCGCTGCCCTCCGCCCGTCGCCGCCTTCCTCGGAGCCCGTAAGCGCCGCCCGTCGTCGCCGCCATCCAGTCGATCAGTAAATGATTATTAACCTATATCTTTGGTCTTATTTTATTCGATCTTAGGGTTAAAATGATGGAGGATTGTTATATTAATTTATGCGTGGTAATATAATTTAGTATAATATTACTAGTAGAATGCACTATAACAATAATGTTTTTTAATCTACTGTAAAAAATTTCTGAGAAACAAATTTCCACTATAACAATAATGTTTTTTAATGTACTATAATATTACTAGCTTAGGGTTTTTTAATGTTATATCAATGTGACAAAAAAATGCAGATGGCTCCTCCTAAGATTGAACCAACAAACAGTCGATCCTCAGACTCTACATCAAGTGGTGTGTGTGAGGTTTGCAAATGCGGTAAACATAAGGTACATGATGGTATAGTTTGCAGTTGTTTGGCGAAGAAAGTGATTCTCATAATGGACTCCGACTCGGAGGACGACTCGCGATCGCCGCAACCAGATAGGGTAAGTGTTGGCAGACGGAAGAATGATGAGACAACCGGTGGTAGAGGGAAACATGCCGAGGCTAGCGGTGGAAAAGGGAAGCATGTAGAGCAATGCGGCAGCAAGAGGAGGAAGGAGGCAAGATCCTCTTTTTATGCAAATTTTATATTTTTATCATCCAATTCAATCATTGATAATAAGTTGTTCTCACTATCGCCGCCGCGTGTATTTTCTTGTTCAGGAACATGGAGAGCAGTTCAGACTGCCTGATGATGCCGATTTGGTTGAGGATTGGCAAGTTGAGGCTTTTAATCTGTTTAACCAGAAATAGGTTGGGTTTGTGCCGAGGAAGAAGAAGAAGCTCCAAACCATATCTTTCTTTTGGGTTTGACCAGTAGTGCGTTTCGATGTGTAAGCTGGTTTCCCCAGCCTGGACTTGTGTTTGTTTACTTGCTTTCAAATAAACATGATATGTCAAGCGAGCCCCCGCACCACCGCGCTACAAAGTCTCGATCATATAGTAACAACATGTAATAAAAACACACTTAATGAAAATAAAAATAGTAAACTAAGGAAGAAAAATATCAATTTTTGCAATTAGAATATTGGTGTTGTATTTTTATTGTACAAAAAGTTTCAATTTCAAAGGAAGAATAAACTATAGATAAGTTATGATGTATTTTTATTGTACATGTTTATTAATGAAATAATAAAAAGTAAAGTGAGTCAGAAAAATACCAAATTTTTAAATTTGATAAGTTATGATGTATTTTTATTGTTAAAAAATCAAGTTCAAACTAGAATTTAAACATGAATAAAAAAGTCATGAAAATGTAAAAAAAATGTTTGGATGCTAGCAGCAAGGTTCGAACCTCAAACCGCCGGCCGGCAGCAAGGTTCGAACCTCGAACCGCATGGCACCAAAGCAACCCCCGCACCACTGCGCTACTAAGTGTTTCTCGACATGAGTGGCAACGTATACTAGATAACCCCACCAACGACGGATTAGTAGTGGCGGGCATGCTGACGTCACCAGCCCGCCACTGCTATCCTTTTAGTAGTGGCGGGCATGCTGACGTCAGCGTATGCCCGCCACTACTATACTTTTTTCCAACCGCCCAGACTAAACCCTAGTAGTGGCGGTCGGTGACGTCAGCGGCCCGCCACTACTATGTCTTTGCCCGCCACTACTATGATAAATATCAGTGGTGGGCATGCTGACATCAGCGTGTGCCCGCCACTACTAATCCAACTATATAAAAGTTTTTGCTCCCGCCGTCCGAAAACCTAGTTTCATTTCTAACTCTCGTGCGCCGAACTCTGCCCATTGCCACCGCTCCCGGAGCCCACGCCGCCCTCGGAGCCCGTCGTCGTCGTCCCCGAAGGCCATCGCCACCAAACTCCGCACATCGCTCCCACAGCCCACGCCACCCTCGGGGCCCGTCGCCACCGAACTCCGCTCGTCGCTCCTGGAGCCGTCGCCGCCATCCCCGAAGCCCGTCGCCGTCGTCTCGGAGCACGCGCCGCCACCGTCCCTGGAGCCCGTCTCCTTCATCCCCGAGCCCACGCCGCCGTCCCGGATCCCGCACTGCCGCCCTCCACACATCACCACCATCCGGAGCCCGTGTCGCCGCCCTCCACTCGTCGCCACCGTGCTGAAAAAAGATCAGCTAGTGCCCTTTTTAACATCAATTCACATATGTTAATTAGGTCATGGGTCTGCCTATGAATGCTTACGAGATATTTGATAATTTACCACTGAGAAGTGGCTTTATATTTTTGTCACATGGATCTATATTTATTGATATAAATGAGTCTACATGTTAGTCTTAATAATGACATTGTAATTGAAGAAGACATCTTTAGAGTGGCAAATAATCAATTTTTTTTGGATGGATGGATATATATACTTGTGCATGTGCCCTTGTTGTGCCCTGTCCTATTTCGCTGCATACACATATACCCTATTGATAGCTGACTTCATCGATCGAGTGTCTCATCGATCTTCCTATATGTTGTGAAAATCAAGGATATATCAAATCAAAGTTGATCAAACATGAAGCACATGTTAATTTTTGAAGATAGTGTTAATAACATTATTTTCCTAATAAAGTGTTAATTACATTATTATGAATTATGAGCACGCTTAGAGCTTATCCTCAAAATCAACTATAGATGCAGTGTTTGCATTCAATTATGCAGTGTTGTATGGACAAAGGCTTCAAAGATAACTAAACTAACTAAACTAGTTATACTTGTGGTATATTTGAAGAGGGGAGAAGGGACGTCATCATGCCCGCCACTGCTAATCCGCCTATATAAATATTTCGCTCCTACCGTGTGAAAATCCTAAGCCCTAATCTTCTCCCGCCAATTATGAAGTTGAATATGTATGGGATGGTTCACTTGAATGGGATGGTCCTGAATAAGATGGTACAAGTAGGGCATTTGGTTGTTTGTATCGGATGATACATGATTTTGTCGAGGCGCCTATTCACCCCCCTCTAGTTCTTGAGTGAAGTCTTCTATATCTAAGTTATGCCATGAGAAATATTGCATACCACATTACCACTTTTTTGGAACAACTTTTAGAGGCCTATGATGCAAATAGTAATTGAGTTATCTCATGTATGTCATCAAGCCGTGCGACACATCCATTCCTGTCAACAACTTCTTCTTTCTCGTGTTGCTGACAGGGAATGGATGTGCTCACGGTTCCATGGCAGCCATGAACATATTTGAAAAACAACACAAAATATGCTGAGGCCTCAACAACACAAGAGAGAGAGAACAACACAATCTCCTAACTTGAGGATTAATATAGTAGCTTCAGAAGTAATAGCTCACTACTGTAGCCAAGAAGAGTGTTCATACATTTTCCACCTTTGACACTGTGATCAGTTTACTACTGCTATTACTTCTGATGCTACAGTAGTAAACTGATCACAGTGTCAAAGGTGGGAAATGTATGAAAACTCTTCTTGGCTACAGTAGTCAGCTATTACTTCCGAAGCCACTATATTAATTCTGAAGTTAGGAGATTGTGTTGTTCGCTCTCTTTAGTTTTGTTGATACCTCAGCATATTTTGTGTTGTTTTTCCCTCTAATGTTCCATGGCAACAAAATATGCTGAGGCCTCAACAACATTGTGATCAGTTTACTACTGCTATTATTTCTAAGGCTACTATATACTAATCCTCAAGTTCATGCATCCGGTTGAAGACCAATATTAGATTCTGCAATTCCTTTTAGAGGCCTATGATGCAAATAGTAATTGAGTTATCTCATGTATGTCATCAAGCCGTGGGACACATCCATTCCTGTCAACAACTTTTTCTTTCTCGTGTTGCTGACAGGGAATGGATGTGCTCACGGTTCCATGGCAGCCATGAACATTTTGAAAAGCTACACAAAATATGCTGAGGCCTAAACAACACTGTGATCAGTTTACTACTGCTATTATTTCTAAGGCTACTATATACTAATCCTCAAGTTCATCCGGCTGAAGGCCAACATTAGATTCTGCAAATCCTTTTAGAGGCCTATGATGCAAATTGTTATTGAGTTATCTCATGTATGTCATCAAGCCGTGTGAAACGTCCATTCCTGTCAACAACTTCTTTCTCGTGTTGCTGACAGGGAATGGATGTGCTCACGGTTCCATGGCAGCCATGAACATTTTGAAAAGCAACACAAAATATGCTGAGGCCTAAACAACACTGTGATCAGTTTACTACTGCTATTATTTCTAAGGCTACTATATACTAATCCTCAAGTTCATGCATCTGGCTGAAGGCCAACATTAGATTCTGCAATTCCTTTTAGAGGCCTATGATGCAAATTGTTATTTAGTTATCTCATGTATGTCATCAAGCCATGAGACACATCCATTCTTGTCAACAATTTCTTCTTTCTCGTGTTGCTGACAGGGAATGGATGTGCTCATGGTTCCATGGCAGCCATGAACATTTTGAAAAGCTACACAAAATATGCTGAGGCCTAAACAACACTGTGATCAGTTTACTACTGCTATTATTTCTAAGGCTACTATATACTAATCCTCAAGTTCATGCATCTGGCTGAAGGCCAACATTACATTCCACAATTCCTTTTAGGGGCCTATGATGCAAATTGTTATTGAGTTATCTCATGTATGTCATCAAACCATGTGACACGTCCATTCCTGTCAACAGCTTCTTCTTTCTCGTGTTGCTGATAGGGAATGGATGTGCACAAGGTTCCATGGCAGACATGAACATTTTGAAAAACAACACAAAATATGCTGAGGCCTCAACAACACTAGAGAGAGAGAACAACACAATATCCTAACTTTAGGATTAATATGACATCAGACCTTTTTTGCATAACCAAAATTCTGATACATTAGCCTCTTAATATGAATAGTTTATCTATGGCGGAAGAAGGACGTTCCATCGAGGAGCTCATCTACGAGTCTCCCGCAAAAACAAATAAAGAGGGTTCATCTGAAGGATCCTCCGATAGCGAATCTTCGTACCACTCTCCGGAGAATGAACATCCAATGGAGCCTAGGAAGAAGAGAACGAGAGAAGACGCCGATGAGGATTACATTCCTGAAGCTCAAGCGGAGGTAATTATTACGTTAGTAACAAGTCAGAGCAGCTTCTAACCGAGGATTACATTCCTGAAGCTCACATTGTCTATCATCGTAGGATCGTCCAAAGCGAGGAAGCAAGCGTCGATTATTCCTAGACGAGAAAAGAACAACTATTGTCCCAGTTATTGAGTCAGCTGAGCGAACAGATGTTGAGCCCGCTGCCACAACATCGTCTGCAAATGCGAAGAGGAGAGGGAAACGGGAGAAGAACAAGCTGCATACAGCTATCTATGAGGTTGAAGAAGTGCATGTTGATGGGACTCCAAAGAAGCCAAAAGAAATCACAGCGAAGTGGCGTAACGACTGTGGATGTCTCGCTAGGGAGCGATGTAAGATAGTTTGGAAAAATTGGAAGACTGTCCCTGAAGCTACAAAGAACGAATTGTGGTAGCATATAAAAGCGCATTATAAATTCCCGGAAGACCGCTTAGAAGACGCTAAAGCTGCCACATTGAAGACTATCGGGAAGGCTCTCCGTACATTTAGGACTAAACTGAACACACAATACCTTCAGAAAGATGAGTCGCCACTCAACGACTACGGCTTTATAACACCAAATGAATGGAACGAATTCAAAATGCAGCATTGCTCGGAAGAAGCCAAACAAGAGAGCATAATGTTCAAAGAACTTAATAAGAAGAATAAGTTCCCCCATAAACATGGGCCAGGTGGATATAAGGCTAAGGAGGATGAGTGGAGTAGAAAGGAGGAGGAGGACCGTGCGGCTGGGTTACCTGAACAGTTTTCAGGTGTTGATCAGCGCACTAAGAGATGGCTCCTAGGTCGAGCTAAAAAAACACCCGAGGGCCAATACATGCTCTCCGACTCACGGACTAGTGAAGTATTCCAGAAAGCACAGGAAATCGCTGAGTTGGAGAAGACTGGAAAGTTCAAGCCCGAGGGATGTAATGACCAGCTTACATCTGCTCTCGGAAACGAGGAACATCGAGGGCGCACCCGAGGTGTCTCTTCTATAGCACCCTGGAAAAATACTTTCAAGAAACAGGAGGGTGCCACATACAAGAAGGGTCAAGCACGCACAGACGACGCCGCAGAGCGCCGTGCAGAGTGGGAGCGACACTTTTTTGAATTTATTAACGAGAATCCAAACATAATGCAGGCTACAGCTGGACAAATAATTGTGCCAGAGGTACGACTCGACGTACCAACCTGTGTTGGCTCAGTACAAGACAAATTTCCTGTAAATTATATTAAAGAGGACACACCATGCAGCCTGCATGTACCGATAGGGCGCAAAGGGCATTCCCAAGAGGCTGCACGAGGCATTGCTATGCCTGGGGATTTATTTCACAATCGGCCTATTCCTGCTGACTATACCAAGGTTCAGGTCAATGAGATCACCAACGACAGATTTATTAATGACCCATTGGATCTTCCAATGCCTGATGAGGGGATTGAGACAATCGGAGATTCTCTAAATAACTTTGTCCTATGGGCGAGCCGAGATATCAAATTACTGCAGACAAGTTCTCAGAGTAAATCACCTATTGTCTCATCACAATCCCCCACATATCTTTCATCTCAGGATGTGCAAAATATGGGATCATTATCACCTGTTGATGAGCGTGAAATAGAGGAAAAGGCAGAGGAAGAGCCAGTGCCCAATAAAGTGGCAGAAGTGATAGAATCGAAAGTGACTTCTGATCCTCAAGTGACAAAGCCAGTGCCAGTGCTTGAGCCCACTGATGAGCCCAACACAAATGTGCCAGAGCCAGATCAAATGCCAGTGTTAGTTCCGACTGAGCCTCAAGTGCCAGTTCCGGCTGATCCTCAAGTGCCGGTGGCCAAGCCCATAACAAAAGTGCAGTGCTAGTTGCTGCCGAGCCTGAAAAACAAGATGCATGCCCAAAGCCAGCAATCCACAAGATAACTGTTCAAGCTGGGCAGTGTTCTGCGCTGAAATCTGAGATGCATAAATTTTTTAATACTTTGGGGAAAACACGTTCTATGCCCGAAGCGGCTCCCATAAAGGCTCCAGTACAAAAGCATGCGGGCTCACTTTCTGTTGATAAGAGGACCTACGGAGACGAGGATTATATCGAATATGAACCAGGCAAACCATTATTACCCCAAGGAGTACTTAATTATATGCCTTGGACGATGAAAACATTTCATGACTGGTACCTCGAAGCGTCTTCGTTAGGAGTAACACAAATAGAACTGAAGGTTCCACAAGAAATATTCAACTGCCCAGAGTTTAAGCTTGCACTATTTTTCGACGACTTCCATCGGATGTTTCGTCTGAAGCGAACCGACATCACAAGCATGATGCTCTGGTGCATGTAAGTACTTTATACTTTGTCAATACAAAGCAAAAATAAATAATGTCTTATATTGACTATTGTTTTATAACATATGCAGTTGTAATTCACGCGGTGACGAGTCTAAATTGTATGGGTACTTAAACCCGTCATTAATAAGCCAAAGTGCGCTGAACCCGACACTAAACCAGAATGATAGCAAGTACTGGACTGCGGGTAAGAAAAAATTTCAAAGAAAGATGTTCAATAAAGACGAAGACAAACTTAAGAAGAACAAAAGGAGTTGTGCCGCGTTGTATATTGCGCGGCTCATGTATCAATGGAAGGACAGAGAAATGATAAGTGGGGCATATAACTTTAAGTAAGTATACCCACTATATCCACTTAAACATGTTTTATCGATTATGAAACTAACATAATCATATATTACTTCTTTCGATAGTGATCATTGGATTGCACTTCTGATATACCCAAAGAGCTCAAGGGTTTATGTGCTCGACTCGCTCGACAAACCCAAAAAAGAATATCAAGATATATTAAATGTTATTCAGAGTGCATATAGATACTACGTGGAAAAGTTAGGTGGCCCACATGATCCACAGAGGCCGAAAGAAATGCTTATCAGAACCAACTATCCGGTAATATTATATTTTTAAATTTGTTAATTCAATTGATAAAGCCAAACTATATATCGTTCTAACTTTGTCTATTTTGAAGTGTCACAAACAATCTCTTGGTTCCGTGCATTGTGGCTACTATACTTGTGATTTCATGAGCAATAACTTAGGAAAGTTTGGGCGGACAGTATCTGAGGATACTAAAGAAGTAAGTTGATTTCTTGTGTGTTAATCTAATATAACTTGCAGCGTATGTACTTATATTTTACGTATGCAGGCGTCAGGTCCATCAACCGTTGCCCAGAAGAGCCAACTCTCTGAATCACAAATGTACGAAATCGTATCAAGGATGTGCCGCTTCACGATGCATGAGATTCTTCATGAGCTTGGAGTATTTTTCGATCCTGAGAGTGAAGTGGCCAAGCATCCAACTCTGTATGATTGGGTCGGAAGAATGAAAAGGCGAACCAATTAAGATATGAGTTAGCCTTCCAAGAAAACATAAACCGCATGAGCATGTATTTGTGAAACAATGAATTGTGTTGATGGATGGTTATTGTGAAACATAAACCGGAAGAATGTAAACTTTGTAAATTTTTGAAAATTGATGAGATTGATGGTTGTTGTGTTGATGTGTTGTTGTTGTGGATGTGTATGTGGATATGTGGATGTTTTGCTGCTGTGTATGTGGATATGTGGATGTTTTGCTGCTGTGTATGTGGATGGCTGTGTGAAGCATATAATTTCTGTGTTTTGGTTTGTGGGATCACAGCATTCTGTGTTATGGCTTATACACAGCAGTGGCGGGCAGATGAGGTAGCTTGCCCGTTACTGCTGTTGACACAGTGGTGGCGGGCACGCTGACATCATCTGCCCGCCACTGCTATTGATAACGGCAGTGGCGGGCAGATGAGGTCAGCGCGCCCGCCACTGCTGTTGACATAGTGGTGGCGGGCGCGCTGACATCATCTGCCCGCCACTGATATTGATAATAGCAGTGGTGGGCCGATGAGGTCAGCGCGCCCGCCACTGCTGTTGACACAGCGGTGGCGGGCGCTCTGACCGCCACTGCTAACCAGCGATAGCAGTGGCATTAGAGCAGTGGCGGACTGGATGCCCGCCACTATAGGTCGATTTTGCCCGCCGCTACAGTGTCGCTTTGTAGTAGTGTCACTGCTTAGTCTTGAATCTAGCATGTTTAGGTAGGACTGATTTAAGCTATCTTTTATCTACTTGAAAGCAAGACTCCTTTTCTCTAGATGCTAAACATTGCAACTTGAAAAATTGTATTACTTACTCCTGGATATTCATCAAGTGCTAAACAATTTTTTCACTCAATTAAAAATCCAAAAATCCATGATTTGCATGCTACAAGTGAAAAGATCCAGATGGGTTTGTTTTTCGCACTACTCTATTCTAGACTGCTTACCATTGCACATTGGTCTGAACTGGGATAATTTAGTGTATGCAAAAATCACTGCCTTAAGCTTCTGATGGTTTTCGTACCTAGGCTTAGCTTGATTGGAAAGTATAAGGTAGATGAACAAATAACCCAAGGCATTATGAAAAGAACAACAAATTCATTATCCATCAAGTTTGCTTTCAATGCTCCACTTGAACTGGACTTGTCTGTCTAAAGTAGAAATTGACTAGCTTTGCGCAGTCCCTATTTTTACTTGTCTAGTTACCTTGATTGAGTGGTCATGCTTTTATTTCAAAATGATGAAATCCCATGTTGTCATCATGTTTTTAGAGAATGTTAAATTGAGCTGAGCACATGAAAATTGGTATTAAAGTTGGCATATTTTTGCTTTATATGTCTTTGCAATTCTGCCTATTTCGAAGCTGTGCATCTGTTAAATGCTCCTTGATGCTTGCATTGCCAAAGGGAAAGATTTTGCCGAAGGGGCTTTTACTCTCTTTTTTAAAAAACGGGGGGAGGAAAATTATTTTGTCAAGTGACATGATTTGGCTCGTTTCTGAGTTTTTATGGTCACTTGTGTGCTGAAATTTTTTCAGATTTTCTTGAACTTGAATTTGGTTGTCAATGCACTCATCAAGGGGGAGATTGAGAAACCCAGGGTTGGTTTCAGAGTCTGTGATGAGTGATTGACAGATTTCATCCTCTGATTCGAAGATGTCCCTCCGAAGGGGTTCGGAGGTTGTTTCACCGAAGGGTTCGGTTGTTGCGGCTGTTGCAGCGGAGTGTGCCTGTCGGAGGGGTCCGACAGTACACGATGACTTGGCTGTACCAAAGGTTTTGGTACTTTGGGCGGTACACTGGAGTGTGTACCATAGGTTGTTTACCCAGAGAGGTCTCTGGAGTACTCGATACACTTGTCTGTCTGTCTGTGGTGCGCAGGTGATTTCAGAGGCGACGGACGGTTCGCAGCAAGTGAACCTGGGTCAAGCGGGAGGCTTGATGCCGGGCGAGCAGAGAGCTCGGTCATGAAGGCTGCGAGGGGTCAAGGTTGGTCCTCGAGTCAAGGTGCACCAGGTGAAGGCAGAGGGTGTGGAGCGTGGCTCCGGCTGAAGGTACCCCGAGACAAAGTCCTCAGAGGCGAGGCACTTCAAAGGGTACTCCGAAAGGAGTGACTTTGATGTTTGACGGAGAAAGTCCTCAGCAATGACGCAAGGCGTTCGAAGTGTGCTCCGGATGGAGGCATTCGAAGGATTACCCGACGGAAGTCTCAGACGTCGAGGTGCATCGAAGGCATGGTCCGGATGAGGTTCGTCGAGGAGTGTGCTCGGGGGGAGACACTGCGACGAAGTGCTCATGGAATGCTTCATGCGGAGACCTTGGACGAAGGAGGGACTTCGAAGGGTGGTACTCCGAAGGTGGGGCTTCGGAGTGTGGCTGACTTGTGGTACTTCGGCCATGCATGGATTCGGTACATAGACTGATGGCGTTCGAGCTGGGAGTAGCTGCGAAGCCGTGGTGGTCCACTCCGGAGGTGATGGCGCCAAGGCTCAAGGGCTTTGACGACTTCGGCTCAAAACCGTCACTGTATCGGAGGCTGACTTCGGTGAAGTGAAGTCTGTCAGGCTCAAGGCTTCTCACCGAAGCTACCACAACCCCCACGTGCGAGAGGGGGCTTCAGAAGAATCCAAGACTGCAAAGGCTTACCGTGTCTGCTCTGCAAAAGCTGATGTTGTCTCCTCTGCGAAGCTGACAAAAGAAGCCTCCAAATAAAGTATACTACCAACTGTACCCCCTGTTCTAATGAGACAAAATCAGTGTAAACCCTAGGGGTAAAGTAGTCTATTCATAGGGTTGAATAGTGCCTATAAATAGTGGAGGCTAGCTAGGCAACAGTAACACTTTGAGCAGCCATTGTAGAACTCCTGTGCTAGACGCCACACCCTCTGTATTCATCCTGTGAGTTCATTTTGTGTTCCCTGTTCATGCAATGAAGCTTTGATTCTGTTTTCTTTCACTACGTGAACTTGTATTATGTATTACTGCATGCTTTGATTCCTCTGTGCACTATTTCTTCTGAGTTGAGTTTGTGTACTAGTTCTCTTCAGGAGAAGTGTGTGAGAGGTATGTTCATGTGAAGTGTGTCTTTCGGTGTTCGTTCGCTCTGTGTAAACTGGAGGCTAGTCCTCACTGATTACTAGTGAAACACTATTTTTGGCTTATCTTAAAGCCTGTTTTCTTCCCTATCGGAGTCCTCAGCGCAGTGTGTTCAGTGTGTGTTCTAACCTCTGAAATACGAAGCCTAGTACCAGTTGCTAGTGCAGAGTATTCGGTCGAAGTCCTTAGAGGGAAGTCATCTCTTGCGAATGGTGAAGTGCGAAGTCTGCTCGAAGGCACCCAGTGTGTGGAGCCCGCACTGACTTAGCAGAGTTGAGTTTCTGGTGTTGTGGTTGGAGCGAAGTCTTCTTGACTTCGAACTTTTGCTCCTTGCGAAGCCTAGTTTCAGAGCTATGAAATACCTCCGAACTAGAACTTTGAAGGGTGTGTTCGAAGCTTGTTCCGCAGAAGATAGAACTAAAACAGAAGGCTATTTTTAGCCTGAAATTTTAATAGCTCCCATTCACCCCCCCTCTGGTCGCCGTTTCCGGTCCAACATAATATTAAAGGCGACAAGGAAAAAGGGTTCAAGAGCATGGCTTGGGTTTGCACATCAAGGTCATGGGATCCAATAAATATAGTGTAAGGCTATAAATTGGACTAATGCATTTATATCATATGGGTTATAGCAATATTTAATTAAAAACATGAGCTCAATATGATTGAGGTTAGGGTTGTGACTTGCCTTGATCAGTGAACGGAGATGGAGGGACCTCTGGGTAGTATCCTGGCTCCTTGGTGGCTTCGTAATCTTTTCAGCCCGCAAATCAAGACAAATAAATAATTAAAATAAATAAAATAAATAGTACAAACATTTCAATTAAATTAGTTAAAGTTGTAGAGAATTAAATGATGAATTTTCTGGAATTTGAATGGTGAAATTTGGAGTTAAAATGAAGGAGATATGAATTTTTAAAGTTTAAAATGAATTTTGGAATTTTATTTTGAATTAAAACAGCCTTTGGTCCATAGTAAACCAGGTTCACCGTGAACCAGCGCACTGTGCGCGTGGACCAGACTTGCTAGAGCCATTGGATCTAGATATGGCAGCTGCGGGTGATGCGGGAAGTTTAAGTGAAGATCAACGGTCGTGATTAAATCCTAGCGAAATGGTACATGTGGGTGGCTGAGATCAGAACAAGCGGTTAAGTGATGATGGATGGTTGTGATTGCCCAAAACTAGACAACGGGAGTCTGACCACATTTTGGTGCTCCATCCTGGATTTAATCTGGGCAACATGATGCAGATCCGACGGTCCAGATCTAATCCAACACATCAAGGGTAAAAGCTGGCGCATGCTTCTTCTCCAGCAACGGCAGTGCATGGCAGTGCACGCAGCGGTGACGGCGATGGCCTAAAGCCTAAACAGATAGCAAAAATGGATAAAGAATATGGCGGGGGTCATTTTAGTATCGGAGATGGGGCTCGGGGATGTCTGGTCCTGGCCGGCGATAAGCGAGGGCGATAGAGGGCTTTAGGTGGTCATCGGCGATGGAGTTCCGGTGGTCGGCAGTACCAATGGAGGTGATACTAGGGACGAGCCAGTGATGGGGTCATGCGGGTGTCGACGGCGAGGCGAGTAGGGTCCTTAGGAGATAGCGAGCGGTGGCTGGAGTGCGAGCAGGGGCGGTGGCAATATTGCGCTCTTTGGAGCTCTACACTGTGGGCGCTAATGCAATTAAGGATGTCTAGGGGCGCAGTGGAGGAGGGGGTTAAATAGGGGCTACCAGCGATGGGTATGGAATACGTAACACGGGAAGCCAAGGGGGTTTCCATTTTTACTCCAGTGAGCTTCAATGTTTACGGATACACAGAATCAGCATGAAAAAGTGTCAGGGTTTGGGGGGAAGATGATCGTCGGAGCTTGGGAAATGCAATTCCATGGCCAATTTAGCAGAAAGGGACCAGCGGAGGTGGGATCTAGGCACTAGGGTTTCAGTCGGGAGGATTGGGGTGGTTTCCTTGCGGGGAAGATGAACCTGAAAGGTGGGGGCCACCTGTTAGTGAGCGTGCGTGCGAGGGATGGCGCCGACAGCTGGCCTCGGAGTGACACTGAGGGGAGGGAGGGCGCGGGCATGCGGGAGGTGAGAGAGGGAGCTGACAAGTGGGCTCCACATGTCAGTGGGCGTGGGAGTGGGTTGCGCTAGGTTGGATAGAGAATGGAGGGATGTGGCCCACTATTATTTAAAATCCTTTTTCGATTAAAATTATTCCTAAAATTCATTTGTATTTTCTATGCTAGTTGTAAAGGTCCTAAAAATCAGAAAAATTCCTAAAATCTTATTTTTACTTTGGGAACTTAACATAAATTCCTCGACTCAAATCTTGAATTATTTCTCATGGTTTTTATTTATTTGTCATTTTCAGCTTCTTTATTATTCAAATATAATTATTTCATTCAAATTTTGTTTTCCTCGTTTTATTTGAACTTCTAAAACTCAGTGTTATACATATAGATGGAGCCACATTAATAGTGTTTAGTTATTAAAAACCTATGCGACGATAAAGTCTAGGTTAGTCAAATAAGTAGACCTAGTAAATAAAAGGAAGAGAATAAATAAATAAGAAATAAATTATTTTTTATTTCATATAAGCTAGTACTCCCTCAATCCAAAAATTTTGTGCATGTTACTTTTTAATCAATATTAAGGGAAAACTCATCCCGATGCATTAAATAGTACTTGTATTGCATTAAATCTTCTATGTATTCATCCTAATGCATTAAATAGTACTACTATTGTATATATGAAAACCCGCATATTAGCACGATAAACGATGCTCATTCAATGTTTATATCTACATTCTACAAATATCCATATATAATTTGTGATGAAAATTGAAAATGTAGTAGGTACAAGAATTTTATATGGAGGGGCTATTATTTTACTGCATGCTAGTGGAAGTCTAGACATAGCGATGCGTTGACCACCACACGTGTGATGAACATATTTGCCTCTATCTGCAAAAAAAGTCAATCCTTTTGTTGTGCAGAAAAAGAGAAGAATGCTTCGAAAATAGTGAAAACTTTATTAACTATTGATTGCATGGTACAACGAGTATTTATAGGGATGAAGTAATGCATAGTTTTATATCCAGCGATCACTACTACAAAGCGACACTGTAGCGGCGGGAAAAAACATACTATAGTGGCGGGCAACCAGTCCACCACTGCTCTAACACCACTGCTAACCCTGGTTAGTAGTGGCGGGCAGAGTGCCCACCACCGCTGTGTCAACAACAGGGGTGGGCGCACTGACATCATCTGCCTGCCACTACTGTTAGCCATAGCAGTGGTGGGCAGATGATGTCACCGAGCTCGCCACCACTGTTGACATAGAAATATACAACTTCACATAGCCATCCACATCCACAGCAGCAACACAACCACAGAAATTATCAGCTCCCACAGCCATCCATAGCAGTAACACAACATCAACATAACAACAACCCATCTCATTAATTTACAAAGTTTACATTTCATCACACATCAAGTTTACAAAGTTTACATCTATCAAAACTTCAAAATTAACAATTGTTCACAAATACATGCTCATTTTGTTTAATGTTTCTTCTCGGAAGGCCAGCTCTTATCTTGCGCATCTTATTTTTGCATGTGAGCTTCAAAATTCTTGGAAATTTGTTGTTCAAGCCTTTTAGGTCTTTCGTCCCAACGTCTCAGAGTTGGATGCTTGGCCACTTCACCCTTAGGATCGAAGAGTATTCCATGCGCATGAATAATTTCATGCATCGTGAAGCGGCACATCCTTGATATGATTCCATACATTTTTGCATCAGAGAGTTGGCTCTTCCCGGCAACGGTTGATGGACCTGACATCTGCATACGTAACATATAAGTACATACGTTATAGGTTGTATTAGATTAACACACAATAAATCAACTTACTTTAGTATCCTTAGATATTGTCCGCGCATACTTTCCTAAGTCATTGCTCATGAAATTACAAGTGTAATACCCGCAATGCACCGAACCAGGAAGTTGTTTGTGACACTTCAAAATAGACAAAGTTAGAACGATATATAGTTTGACTTTATTATTTGAATTAAGAAATTTCAAAATATAATCTTACCGGATAGTTGGTTATGATATGCATTTCTTTTGGCCTTTGTGGATCATGTGGACCATGTAACTTTTCCACGTATTATTTATATGCACTCTGAAGAACATTTATTATATCTTGATATTCTTTTCTGGGTTTGTCGAGAGAGTCGAGCACCCAAACCCTAGAGTTCTTTGGGTATATCAGAAGTGCAATCCAATGATCGCTATCGAAAGAAGAAATATGTGATTATGTTAGTTTCATAATCGATAAAATATGATTAAGTGGATATAGTGGGTATACTTACTTAAAGTTATATGCCCCGCTTATCATTTATCTGTCCCTCAATTGAAACATGCACCGCACAATATACAATACAGCACAATTCCTTTTATTCTTCTTAAGTGCGTCTTGGTCTTTATTGAAAATCTTCCTTTGAAACTTTTTCCGACCCGCACTCCAGTACTTTGCATCATTCTGGTTTATTACTGGGTTCAGTGTACTTTGACTTATTAATGATGGGTTCAAGTATCCATATTGTTTAGACTTATCAGAACATGAATTCAAACTGCATATGTTATGAAACACTAGCCAATATAAGACATGATTGATTTTTGCTTTGTATTGACAAAGTATAAACTACTTACAGGCACTAGAGCGTCATGCTTGTGATATCGGTTCACATCAGACAGAACATCTGGTGGAAGTCGTCAAAAAATAGTACAAGATTAAACTCTGGGCAGTTGAATACTTCTTTTGGAACGTTCACTTCTATTTGCATAACTCCTAATGAAGACGCTTCAAGATACCAGTCATGAAATGATTTCATCTCCCAGTTAATACTCTTAAGTACTCGTTGGGGTAAGAATGGTTTGCCTGATTCGTACTCGATAAAATCATCATCTCTGTAGATCCATTGATCTATAGAAAGTGAGCCATGTTTTTGTACTAGAGCCTTTAAGTGAACCTCTACGGGCATAGAACATGTTTTCTCCACAGTACTAAACAATTTGAACATTTCAAACTTTTGCTCAGAACACTGCCCAACTTGAACAATTGTCTTGTGGATTGTGGGCTTTGGGCGTGCCTCTTGATTCTCGGGCTCGAGCTCGGCCGCTTGAATTGACTCTTTCAGTTGATCAGGCTCGTCCATTGGCTCTGTCACTTGAGGCTCAGCCATTGGAACTGAATCTTTGACTTGATCAGGCTCGGCCACTGGAACTAACTCTTCCACTTGATCAGGATCGGCCACTTTAGGATCTGTCACTTCCTCTGGCACGTGTTGTTGAACCATTTGTGGAACTGCCACTTTTTTGGGCACGTGTTCCTCGAGTTCTTGAGCCATTTGATGATCTACCACTTTATAGGGCATTGGCTCCTTCATTGCCTCTTACTCCATCTCACGCTCATCAACAGGTGATAAAGCTCCTATATTTTGCATATCATGAGATGAAGGATATGTGGGGGATTGCGATGAGAAAATAGGCGATCTACTCTGAGAACTTGTCGGAGACTGCCTCTAGAGTAATTTGATATCTAGGGGGTCATTGAAAAATCTGTTGTTGGTGATCTCATTGACCTGAACCTTGGTATACTCCACGGGAATAGGCCGATTGTGAAATAGATCCTGTTGGCGTAAAAGATTACGCTAACAGGTTCTCCAAGATTAAGAACTAACAAACAAGGAATTTGTGAAGCGGACTCCTTCAATCCTCCGAATAGGATAATAGCTCGAAGTAGTTTGAAGTTGTGTATTGAATAGATGAGTATTCTATCCTTATTACAAGGTAAGAATGGGGGTATTTATAGGTAAAAATCTTAAGGAAAAGACCTTTTTACCCCTCAATTACAACCGACATAGTGGAAACTATTTCGGTACCCCTAATAGGGTTAAAATGGTAAAAGACTAATCTAATTAGAAAGAAGATAAGTCTTCCATCCTCGTTGGCAGATAAGCTCTCTGAAGATTGAACCTTTGAAGTTATACTCCAAACAGAAGCCTGCATGGATTCTCCGAGCTTGATCATATGCGAGGCCGGAGTTAATACTTGAACTTCGGTCTAGTAAATTGTCTTTGTCTTATAACTGTAGAGACCGTGGGGATGAAGTATTTTCCCCCAACAGTACCCCCTCGAATACGCTTCTCCGAATGATCTGTAAAGTTAGGAAAGCAGTATACACAAGAAACATATTCATGCTTAGGGGATTAATAAAATATACCAACCTTGGAAGTATTCAGAAATTTACAGACTTCGAATTGACTTCCATGCGAAGGTTTCATCAAAGCAGCTCCGAAGATAATTTTTGCGAAGCTGAAAAGACCGTTAGACTCACAAAAATAGTTGTTACTCTTTTCTCTTGGAAGGAGTTATGATGTTGCTTCATTTTTGGAAATGATAATGATACGGAAGACGGAACGACATGTATGAACGGTAAAATATTTTGAGTATAGGCTATAAATAAAGGGGCAAAGGTGCATTCGAGATACTTTACTCAGTGCTCCTGCATTATTCCCCTTCTAGCTTCCCAAGCTCTAGTTTCAAGCTTCCATTTCTTTCAATGGCGAAGACTAGTCACAAGGCTCCTGTAGCAGCTTCGACCTTGGCCAGGCAGCAAGCCATGGCGGTAGCAGCAGCGGCGGTGCCTACGGGCAATCCCCATCCGGGCGGCCCCCATGACCTCCTTCCAGCGTCTTCCAAGTACTCGGACCAATCTTACAGCCTGGGACCTTCAACCTACACGAAGAAAACTATCACGGCTGCGATTGCGGGGAAGATCAATCCGGGGATCAAGATTTGTCAGCCTGGCCAGGAAGCAATCCCCTCGCCTTGGGTCAGAGAAGTAGTTTTATTCGAAGCATTCTTCGAAGCTGGGTTGGGGCTTCCCGCGGTAGACTTCCTTTCTGAGGTATTGGAACTTTTTGACGTTACTCTTCCTCAATTATCCCCGAATTCCATAGCGCGTCTTGCATTCTTCGAATGGGCGATGTGAGCTGAAGGTTGCGAAGGGAGGGCAGAGATCTTCGCAGCACTCCACAAGGATTCCTGCCAGCCAAAGACTTACTAGGGCTCTGGAGGAGAGAAAATAGTAATTGCCTTCGGCAGTATTAACTTCCGGCTCCGGGATGAGTACCAGACTCGGTTTCCAGCGAAGGCCATCAATGCCAGATGGTATACGGACTGGGTTCTTCATTGGTTCTATGCCGAAGTTGGAGTGGACAGCACTTTGGTCGAGCCTCTTGAAGACATATTTTACCGGAGAGAAGCAAAAGTTCATCCGGACCCGGGCCAGCTCGAAGCTCGCTTCAACCTGCTACAAGCAATAAGTCACCGCATGAGTATGCGGGACTTAGCGGAGGAGTTTATCGGGCTTCGAATTCTGCCTTTGATGGCCAACTGGCCTATTAACTTCGAAGAGAATCTGAAGGGTGGACTCCAAGAGATCTCTTCAAGTACTATAGGTAACTTCGGAGACTCTGCAAAACGTTTTATATGCAATAATTTCATAAAAAATGATTTAACTAAGATAAAATCTTATCTTTCAGCCCCAATGCCACCTTGACTTCGGAGCAAGTTGTACGGTCTTCAGAGAAGATCCTCGGAGCCACTACCCTCACTGAGAAGGAATGGAGGGTGAGGCTGGTGGGCAGTTGGGAGCGGTTCAACTGAGTATGGAGCGTACACGGAGTTGACGCTCCTTCCCTTGCAGACTGGAGCACGTCCGAGCCAGGTCCTAATAAGAGGAAAGCTGAAGTCGGGACCTCGGTGCCGGCCAGGACACCTGTGAAAAAGTTGGCCTGAAAGCCGAAGTTCGTGGCCCCTTCCAAGTCCTCTGCTTCATCTTCGGAGTCATCTGAAGGGGGTTTGAAGCCCTTATTATTGAGGATGAAGGGGTACAAGCGGAGATTGAAGTTCCCACCAAGGGCGACGCAGCAGCCGTGCCTACTGCAAAGGACAACCTCGAGCAGGCAGAGACTTTGAATGTCCCGTCTAGCCAAGAGGCTCCTGCTGCGGAAGAAGGCGGAGTCAGGACGACAAATGATCAAGTCTCGGCTCTGGACAAAGTGATAGCTACGGTTCTTGGAGAAGTTTTAGCAGCTAATCCTTCGGTCTCAAGTTATGAGTCTAAGGAAAACTTCGAAGAGGCATTCAAGCCACCGAGCAGCCCTGCCGCAAAGACTGCACCCGAAGCATCAAAATCTCAGAAGTCAATTCCGGAGGAGGCCATAAGAATGGGGCCTAAAAAGGTAAAGGAAAGGCGGAACCTTTGCCTACTCTTACTTCTGGATTAACCCCGTCGGAGTCTACCGACGGAGGCCAGTCTACGGAAGGGGGCCAATCCATAGAGGTCTCTGGGGACATGGCGCTATGCTCTGGCCCTTCTCTGAATGAAGATGATCATAGAGCCTTGTCAAGGATCCCCCTCCTAGCTCCTTTTCTGGAGCGAAGGACTGGGCTTTGGACTTTGCTAGAGCCTTTGGCTCGGGCTAATCGCAAAGTTGGGGAGACCGACTTTGTAGCTATTCTCGGGGAAGCTGAGGGGTCGGAGTTGGATGTGGCCTTGGAGCGGGCAGCCTATCAGGTACGAAGTATCTGCAACAACAGAGTTAGTTTAAACATGTAAATAGTTTGATTACATTGCTCTTTTCTTCCTTCGCAGCAAATAGTCTTGGCTCGAGCTGCGGCCGTATAAAATGAGCGAGAGTGTAACCGACTCAAGGAGAAGATAACAACCCTTCAGGGGAGTCTTGTCAGCTCCGAGGTTCCTTGGACTGAAATGGTAGCCACAAAAAGGAAAGCCAGACTTGGCTTGGAGGCTGCCGATCGGAAGCTCGAAGCTGAACAGATTGTGCTTCGGGCCGAAGTGGAAAAACTGTGGAGGGAGCAGGCGACCACAGTGGCTGAGCTAGTTAAACTCCGAGAGGAGCAGCTGATGTTGTCGGAGGAAGCCAATAGTTTACTTGGAAAAAAGAACTCCTTGGTTATGGAGGCAGCTAGGCTATCTTCTTTGATAGACGAGCTGTCTTCGTCGAAGGATGCTTTGTCCGAAGACAAGGCGAAGTGTGAGAAGGTAGCCTTAGAAACCATGGACAAACTTCGGGTGTCTTTGAGTACTTCGGCACTTCTTGGACTTTACCTTCAACTGGCGACATCCCCCTGCTACGAAGATTGAAGATGATCCAAGCAGCAGCGAAGACTATGAAGACAGCGGGTATTCGGTGTGGAGAAATCTCTGGCCAAGTAGCTGCTCTCAGATTGCTTCGCTACTATGAGGATTTAGGGCTATCAATAGCACTAGAACCAGAGGCGACTCCTGCCAACTTTGGCGATGACCGGCTCTTAACTCCTTCAACTGACGTGGTTGCAGCGTGGGAAGCCTTCCAACCATCTTGGAGAGCTAAAGGCCAATCAGCAATCAAGACTTGAATTGGTGAAGGACTTCGCCAAAAGCAAGCGCGGTCGCAACCTTTGAGCAGTCAACCCCTTCGGACCCGAAGGTCTAGTTCTCCTTAGAGCTCTGATTATGTAAAAATTTATGCTTTTATCCTTTATGAATGAAAAGACTTATTTGGAAATGTTTTGCGGCTTTCCAACCTTTTTTGGATGATATCAAAGTGCTAGAAGTTAATGAAGAGCTTCACCTGTTATGGGCTACCTTCAAAGCTCTATGACCTCACAAACGCCCTCGATTTTCAATTCCTCGAGGAAGCTCCGGTGAAGGTATGCCTGAACATGTAAAGATATATTATCTTATATTAAAAAGGAGGAAAAGGATGTTAGTTCAGAATCTTCGTCTTCTGAGGACATTGAATGGTCCGAAGATGAAAAAACCGCCGAAGAGCAAGTAGAAAAGAGCCCTGAACAACTTAGAAGCTAGGAAAGAAGCCCCGAGCGGCTTCGGACCTGGGCCGAGCTTCAGCAAGAGCAGAAGGACTTTCGAGATGAGTCGCCTTTGAAGTCGTTCTAGTTTCAATAGTAGCTCTAGGGATCGAAGAGGTCTTTGTTTCCTTCTCGGTATAGACACAGATTTTTCATTATGTAATGTAATCTGTTTGAATGATAAAGATTAAAGTTTCAAAATTGTCTCCCTACTTCCCATCCCCTCTTTGGGTGTAAGCAACTTCGAAATTTGGTCGAAAGTGGTTACGCGCAATGCAAATAACATTAGTTAGGAGCACAATTTTGGAGGCTCAAAGCCCCTTATCAAATTAGAGATTGATTAAGATCTCAAAAATGTCTTCGACTCTACTAACTCGAAGTCTGAAAACTGGTAACTTAGTACCTTTTTGTTTTAATGTAGTCACTTTGTACTCTTTTTTGGATACCTTAGCATCCGATAAAAATGGTCTCTTTAGACTCTTTTTACAGACGTTTTAAGCTATTAGATTGAAGTCTGTTTTGTTTGGCTTCCTTTGGCTCTTTTTGCAAATGCTATCAAACCAGTGGTTTGGAATTCGCATAGTGGTCTCCTTGGACTCTTTTTACGGATGCTTTCAAGCTGGAGCTTGGAATCCGTATCATTTGGTCTCCTTGGACTCTTTTTACGGATGCTATCAAGTCGGTGGCTTGGAATCCGTTTTTGTGACTTTCCCACCTCGTCATAAGCTTCGAACCAGTGGTTCGATGTCTGTAAAATTGGTTCAAATGAATGACACTTCCCTCACAGCCAACTTCATTCCTCCAGTGTGTCCACTAGAAGTATGAAGTGTTTGAGAGGTAGGCATTATCTGAACCATGAGCTTTATTTCTTCAGAAGGTGTTTACAGATGATTACAAGGAGCCCCTATACAAAATAATTCTTTAGGTGATCCGCATGCCAGGCATGCTTTAACTCTTCGCCTTCTAAATTAGCTAGTTTAAAAGAACCAGGGCGTCTTGAACGTAGAATGATGTATGGACCTTCCCACTTATTTCCTAATTTCCCTCGTGCTATGATGCTTCGCAAAACTAGATGACCTGGTTTAAGTTCATTAAGCTTAACCTTCGGGTCATACCAAGTCATTGTTTGATGTTGATATTTTGACAAATTTGCAACATCTCGAAGCCTTGTTTCTTTCATTAAATCTAGCGAAGCTTGCCTTTCACCTTCTATTTCAGGTTCGGTGGTGCGAAGAGATCCCCCTCTGAGCTCCGTCGGTGCCATAGCTTCATCTCCGAATAATAATCTGAAAGGAGTAAAACCTGTGGACCTCGTTTGAGTGGTCCGAATGGACCATAAAATCTTCGGGAGTTCCTCAGTCCATAGCCCCTTTGCTAATCCTACTATTCTTCGATTCAGCCCTGATAAAATATTACCGTTAGCTCATTTGACAGCTCCATTAGACTGAGGATGACGCATAGCTGCAAAACAAATTTGTATGCCAAGGTCTTCGCAAAACTTCCTGAAGGGCTCCGCATCAAATTGTGTCTCGTTGTCGACTGTGAGCTGTCGAGGCACTCCGAACCTGCATATAACATTCTTCCAAAAGAATTTTTGTACATTATTTGAAGTGATAGCTGTGAAGGGTTCTGCTTCAACCCACTTGGAAAAATATTCAATTGCTAACACTGCAAATTTCAGATTTCCTTTTGCTACTAGGAAGGGGCCAGTGAGATCCATGCCCCATCTGGCCATAGGCCAAACTGGAGAAATGACTTGAAGAGTCGTTGGTGGATGATGACTTCGTCTTCCCATCCATTGACAACCTTGGCAACTGCGGACTAAGCTCTCCACATCAGCTACTAGTGTAGGCCAATAAAGCCCTTGGCGAAGTGTTTTTCCTGTTAAAGCTCGGGGGGCCAGATGGCTACCACAAAGGCCTTCATGAATTTCTCGAAGTATCTCTTGACCTTCGGCTTGAGAAATACATCGGAGTAGGGGGGAACATACTCCAGCCTTGTAAAGAATACCGTTGATTATATGATAATTCTGAACTCTTAGCTGCAATCTCGAAAGTTGTGGTCCTTCGGGTAAAGTTGCTTCACCTTGGAATAATTTCGTGATTGAACTCTGCCAGTCAGTGTTCAGAATGCAAAGAGCCTCCGTAGGAGGAATTTGTGGCACCGAAGGCGAAGTAAGTTCTTCATAAAAGTCTCCTTCCAGAATATCCACAGCTCCGGTTGTAGCTTTTGCTAGGGTATTAGCTTGTGCATTTTCAGCTCTTGGTATACTTCGGATGGAAATCTCTTTGAATGCTGCTTCGATCTTACGAATCTCTTCCAGATATTTTGCAAGCTGTGGATGCCAGACATTAAAACTTTTCTCAATGTGCCCTGCTACAATTTGAGAATCTGTTTTGATAACAACTCTTGTAGCACCCAGAGCACGTGCTTTTCAGAGTCCTAACAAAATTCCTTCATACTCCGCTATATTATTAGTGGACTTAAAGTTGAGCCTTACGGAGTACATTGCTCTTTTCCCTGAAAGCAAAATTATTATTGCTCCAATACCTGCTCCGGACGCTTGAAAAGCTCCATTGGAGTATATGGTCCAAATTCCTTCGTTTTATTTCTCTGGAGCCCATATTGCAGATGGAGTCCATTCTGCTACAAAGTCCGCCACCACTTGCGACTTGATTGCTATTCTTGCTACAAAGGATATGCCAAAGGGTGCTAGCTCTACGGCCCATTTTCCGATTCTCCCCGTAGAATCTTTGCTTCGGAGCATATCTCCCAAAGGATATGAAGTTGGCACAATTACATTATGTGCTAAAAAATAATGTCGTAATTTCCTCGAAGCCATTATTAGAGCATAAGTGAACTTCTCAAGCTCAGAATATCTTGTTTTTGCTCTAGATAAAGCTTTGGATACAAAATAAACTGGATTCTGCACCAACTTACCAATGAAATCAACTTCTCTAACAAGGACTGCACTGACAGCAGAGCTAGAGCTACAAGGTAAAGAAGTAGGGTTTCATCTGCAACAGGCACAATGAGTGTTGCGAGGTTACTGGGATAATTTTTAATATCATCAAAACTCTTTTGGCACTCTGGTGTCCATGCAAAATCTTCGGACCCTTTTAATGCTTTGAATATGGGCAAGCTTCATTCTACAGACCTTGCTATGAATCTGCTGAATGCTGCAAGGCGGCTAGTAAGCTTCTGTACCTGTTTTAAATTCTCCGGCAGAGCCATTTTTTGCAATGCAGTTATTTGAGTAGGGCTAGCTTCAATTCCTCTACTTGAAACTAGATACCCTAGCAACTTCCCAACTTGAGCCCCGAAGATACATTTTTCGGGGTTTACGCGGACTCCACATGCTCGGAGGTTCTCAAATGTTTCCGTTAAGTCTAGGCTATGCTGGTGCTTTAAAGAACTTTTATTACAATATCATCCATATAGGCTTCTACATTGCGGCCTATTTGGTGACCTAGAGCCTTCTTAGCAATTAATCTCGAAAAGGTTGCCCCGACATTTCTCAAGCCAAAGGGCATTCTTACATAGCAGAAGACTCCCGAGGGAGTTACGAAGCTTGTTTTGATTTCATCTTCACGCTTCAACCAGATTTGATGATAACCGGAGTACGCGTCGAGGAAGCTTAATAACTCCAAACCAGTAGTGGAGTCAACTAATTGATCTATTTGGGGCATGGTGTAGGGGTCATGTGGGCATGCTTTATTCAAAGATGTAAAATCAATACACATGCGCCACTTCCCGAAGGATTTCTTTTTGACGAAGACTGGGTTAGCTAGCCACTCCGTATGAGCTACTTCTCTAATAATCCTAGCCTTCAATAATTTCTCCACTTCTGCCTTAGCAAGGCTTGCCCTTTCTACTGATAGCTTTCGAAGCCCCTGTCGAACAGGCCAAACCCTTGGGTTTACATGTAAGCTATGCTCAATGATATCTCGGCTGACTCCGGGAATGTCTTCATCAGACCAGGCAAAGACATCCAAATTTTCTTCGACTACTTTTTCTAATTAAGTAGCGATCTCCGAAGGCAAATCTTTGCCGAACTGAAAAGAATAGTCTTTGTCGTCCATTACAATAATCTTCGTTACGATTTCTCCTCCGGGGCTTGGCCTTGAGAAGGATTTCTTCGAAGACTCACTTGAAGTAGAGATATTCTTCGAATTGTCTTGTACGTTATTCACTTGTCTTGGGTCAAAAGGGGGGCAATGACCATATTCTTCTCTTCGCGCAGTGGCTTGGTCACCGAAGATAGTGAGTACTCCCGCTTGCGTGGGCATCTTCATACATAAATAGTTATGGTGCACCACGGCTCCGAACTGATTTAACATGCCCCTTCCGAAGATAACTTTATAAGCATAAGGGCATTTCTATAGAGTTCCCGTAATCATCCACCTCCACACCTTATGGATGTCTGACACACTGGCACTTAAATACGAGCATTTCTATAGAGTTCCCGTAGTTAAGTTCCCATATTTCTTGGATGTATCCATAGTAAGCATTCTTTTGTCCAATGTTGTCTTCTGCATCTGCTTTGACACCACTATTTTGGCGCTGACTCTTTTGATCCTTTGCTTTGTTATAGAATGTGAAACCATTGATGTCATACGCTTGCCATGTTTTAACCATGCTCAATGGACCGTAAGACAATTTATTTATCATCATCTCTTCATCGGTTTCTCCAATCGAAAGGTTTAGATCCCTCGGCAATGATGTGAAATGAATTTTGTGCTCTTTCATAATCCATTGTTCATCGCGATCTTCATTCTTTTCACGAAGCTCTTGCAGGTGTTGTTCAACATATGGTCTCATAATCGCCAACTGATGCATGACACTATAATGTGATTCTCTTACTGTTTAGTAGATATTGTCTCGTATGATTTTCCTGCCTTTAGTTCCTTTATCGGTGAGTCTTCTATGGTGTCAGGACATGGAAACTCCTATTGGTTTTCCATCCCTTATGTAATCTATGTAGAACTCAATGACTTCCACAGTCGTGTAGCCCTCTATCATGGAACCCTCTGGATAAGCACGATTCCGTACGTAACCCTTGAAGATAACCATGAGACGCCCGTATGCATACATATTGTGCAGGTATGTTGGACCGAGAACAAAGATTTGGTCTGCTATATGTATCATATAGTGCTCCATAATATCAAAGTATGAAGGAGGAAAGCACATCTCAAGCTGACACATTGTCTCCCTCATTTGTTTACGTAATTCATTTAACTCTTCAGTGTCAATCACCTTCTTTGATATGACGTTGAAGAAGTGACACATGCGTGTGATCACCATCTTCAGAAATGAATTTTTGATTCCTCTTACTGCGATGGCGAGGAAGAGCCCAAGCATAACATGACAATCGTGAGTGTTGTAGCCACTCATCCTTAGATCTGCTACAGAGACAATATTCTTTATGTTTGTTGAGAATCCTGTTGGAACTCTGATTCCATGTAGACACCTACAGATTGATCTTTTCTCGTCAATTGTGAAGTTATAGCTAGCAGTTGGAAGGAAAAATTATCCATTGGCCCTTTCTTGTGGGTGAAGCTCGGGTCTAATTCTGAGAGTTTGAAGGTTCCTTCGTACTTTGATTCCATCTTTTGACTTGCCCAGTATGTCTAAGAAAATACCGATGGTGCTTTCAAATACATTCTTCTCAACATGCATTGTATCGATAGAATGACCAATCTCCAACTCCTTCCAATTGGGCAAGTACCTAAAGAAGATTGACTGCTTTTTAAATGGAGCGTCCTTTAAATTTTTTCAGATTTCTTCCTCTTCTTTCCAAAAGAAACTTTGATATTCTTCACCATTTCGAATAGAAATTTGTCGTCTCGATGTCATGGCGGCTGTCCAAGCTCGATTGTACCGTCGAAATGGTTCCTATTTCTTCGATATTTGTGGTTTCTTGGTAAAAAATTGCGGTGTCGCATATATATCATCTTAACGAAGGATGGAAGATGCACAAATTCTGTCTGGTTCACACACACTACACATGTTGTCTTTCCTTTAACCTATCCTATTAGGGACATATGCCCCGGGTTGTCAGCTATGGTGCAAAAGATCATGGCTCTTAGATTGAAGTGCTCTTTCTTGTGCTCATCCCACACATGGACACCATGTTCCCATAGACATTTCATATCCTCCATCAAAAGTTCTAGAAAGATATCAATGTCATTGCTAGGTTGTTTTGGACCAGAAATTAGAGTAGTGACCATAAGGTACTTTCTTTTATGGCACAACCATGATGGAATGTTGAACAAGCACAGAAAGACCGGTCACATACTGTGTGGGTTCCTCATCTCACCGAAGGGATTCATTCCATCCGTGCTAAGTCCCATCCTGATATTTCTGGGATCCTCCGAGAAGTTTGGATAGGCCAGGTCAAATGATTTCCACTACCTAGCATCCGCAGGGCGCCGAAGTTTTTCGTCCTTCTTTCGCCCAGTGAAATGCCAGATTAATAGTTTAGCATCTCTGGGATTAGAGAACATATGTTTCAAGCGATCAATCACTGGTAGGTACCACATTACTAAGGCTAGAACTTTCCTCTTCGTCTTATATTCATAATCTACAATAACATTCCTCTTCCTCTTCTGTAACCTCTTTTTCTTCTTCTACTGGTAATTGTAGTCCTCCACATAGTCATTTGCACGTTTGTATCGACTTTCGTTGCACTACGGACAGCTCTCTAACAATTCATACTCTTTTCAATATAGGATATAGTAGTTCGAGCATGCATGAATCTTATGAACACCCAAAGTTAACAGACAAATCATCTTTTTTGCTTGGTACGTATCAGATGGCAGACCATTGGGTTTCGGCAAAACCTTTTTTAGGAGCTGCGAAAGATCTGAAAAACTTGTGTCGGACCATCCATTGTTGGCCTTCAGTTTCATAAGCTCAAGAGTTGTGTACAACACAGTATACTGCTTATCACAACCGTGACGTTCCTCATAAAGAAGGTTTTTCGATGCTTTTTCAAGTGCTTCAAAGTTATCGTAGCCTTTTGTTGTAGTTCTCTGCAACAGCACCTCATGCGCAACATTTCGCATCAGTTCCTCCACATCAAAGGTGTCATCATCATCATGTTTGTCAACATCATGTGTTATGTCGGATGTATGATAACAACCTCTTCTATGTTGATGAGCATCTTGCGGCACATCAGAATCATCAGGAGGGTTTTCACCCGTCTCACCATGTTTTGTCCATATATAATAGTTCTTCACTAAGACATTTTTAATAAGTGAAATCGTATGGTTTCACGATCTGAACATGGATACATCGCTTCGTTCTTACAAACTTTATAAGGACAATATATTGTCGCTTCACTCTGATGGGAAGCATATTGTGCGGCAGCTTTAGTAAATTCAGTTACTCTGTTAAAATATGTCACCACATCTCCGTCGTTGGACGAGTACATCCAGGACCTATGCTCCATCTAAAACATATTATTTTAAAAAATATTAATAAAAACTACATATTCATTATTATTAATCCTAGTAATTTACAAATTAAAAAGATATTGATTTCTCTCTCGTAACAACATTAATTAAAAATACTTTAATTGAAACTATGTAAACCTTGTTAATTATAAAGGAGTAATAGTATTAACTAGAATGAAAAATTTATTAAATAAATTAACTACATTGGTTTCTCTCTCCAAACAACATTGATCTAGATCTATAATCATAAATCAAATTAAAAAAGATATTAAAATGAGGTAAAAATGTATACAAGTAATGAATATAATTGTGAGGAGGGTATTATTTGTTCATTTGGGAGAAATAAACACTACAAATGGAAGAATATTTTAAAATTTATATGCACAAACCCTAGATTAGTAAAACATTAATAACTCATTATATACTTGATTAAAGACAAAATAAATGTGATATTCGGCATGGATTTACCTCTTAGAATGAAATCCTTGAAAAGAAACAAAAACAAAGCCTCCCCATCCACTTTCTAGATTTTTGTTGCCATTGTACAGATCAAATTGCGAACTCTCGTAGCCTCAGACCCGGGGAGGAAGAAGTTGTGTATTTATAGATGCAAAAGTAGTGACGGTCGCCTATGATGTCATCAGGACATTAGTGACAGACAACGTAGCAGTGGCGGTGGGTGCTGGCATGAGCCCCGCTCGCCACTACTATTGGTACATACACTAGTGGCGGGCGGGGCTGACGCTAGCACCGACCGCCACTAGTGTACCAATAGTAGTGGCGGGCACTAGTGCTGGCATCAACACCAGCCACTATAGTGGTGGCCCTCTAATGGACCGCCACTACACTACAGTGAAAACGCCCAACGCCATTGCAGACTATTATGTAGTAGTGGATGCATGCGGATGAGGAGACGTTGGTTGGAGAATCGAGACATGTTTGCATGCCTCCTACATGTGGTTCCAACCCTGGCGTGCTTATAGAAAGGCGCCTCGAGCCCTATCCATTTTGGGTCTTTCAACGAGAGGTTGAAACTGATTTACTGACTTTAAAGATATATTTTTCTGCCTTTTAGATTATTTATGAGAAGTACTCTCTACAACCAAATCTTTCACCCTGATCTTAGGATTAGGAGGGTGAGTGGTTTTTTTAGGCACCTTCACTCTTTCTAGTGCATTAACAATAGGTATGTGAGATATAATGACTCCTTTATGATCAGTAAATGCGTTTGCGGATTATTTGCAAGGTGTTGCAAATTTAATATTCTATGAACTTCTCTTTCATATTCAATAGTATGTGGGTCAAGCAGGGATGAAAACGGAGCAGAAACGGACAGAAATGGGTGCTACCATATTTGTTTCCATATATTTTTTACAGTAATGAAAACAAATACAAATATCTAGAAACGGATACGAAAGTGGATACCACCGAAAATGAATACAGACCGAATAAGGAGCGGATATGAATACGGAACCGAATATCTATCGAAATTATAAAAAATCCTTAATATATGAAAAACATGATAAACCAATAAATAGGTTTAATTTACACACATATTATTAAATGATAAACACATATAATAAAGTAAAAACAAGTTTTATTTTAGTTGTAATGAATATATATTATTTATTTTTAGAAAATAATAATATATTAATTTAAATTAAATTGTTTATTATTTTATGAATAGAATATAGTTTCAATTTTGTATAATGTGAAAAAGTAAAAGCAAATATTCTATATAGTGTAGTAGAAAAATTGTGAAAATGGAAACTTTCCTTTTGTTATGCGAAATATTCCATTTCCGTATCCTTTTTGTCAAAAAATCATTGTTCCATTTTTGTTTCGGTTTTTTTCTTAAAAAAATTATTTCCATTTCTACTCCGGGTTATACGTATCGGTTTCTGCATAAACCTCTCCGTTTTCATTTGTTCTCAGAACGGACGAAAACTTTTCGCTCCATTTTTATCCCTAGTGTCAAGTGATTGAAAGTCTGTGGAATTCCAATCAATTTACTCGTATTTATTATGGTACAACTCTCCCCCTAATACTAGAAAATTATCTTTGTCGAAAATACAATCAGCATATCGGGCAGTAAATAAGTCTCTTATTAGGAGTTAAAGGTATTTAGGGCTTGTTTTGTTCAGATTTTTCAACTAGCATCTTGGTTCGGAAGATGGAATCTGAACTAAATAGCTCTAAATGGCACCTAACTTTTCGAAAATCTACAGATTCTCATAGTACAAATTTGAAAGCTCGTATACCCGAGATCCCACAGATTTTACAGCCATCTTTTGATGGAAATTACCCACCTTTGCCATTAATGAAATACCCCTTTGCCATTAATGAATAATTTCAATTACATTGATATAGAGCAGTTGAAATTAAAAAAATCTAAGAGTAAAAGTTGATATATTATTATTGGTAAACATAGATGCACATCATTAAACAAATCAGCATTTTACATTGAGACTACATATTAACAATGCAATCAATCATCAAGGTAGTATAGACATTTACTATTAAAATAGAAATTCACAGCTACTCTAATCAAATAACTTTTTAGCTTTTCCATAGCAAATAGCTCACAACATCTATTTCATAGTTCACAGCTCACATAAGCTTTTTTAGAATCTACAGCTCAACCAAACTCGCCCATAATGATTGACGGAGAATGATATATGATATATGCACCCAATTTTCTATGGGCCCCATAGAGGTACATTGTGGTTGTGGTATTGGTACATACACGACGCAATCGAATACACGCAGATGGGAAATACTTGGTTGATTTCCACATACTAATTGCGATAGAGAGGTTTCATGATATGCAGTTTGTCGGATTTGTATTAAATTTGCGGTATGTAATACCGCATGACCCCAACAAAAGATTAGTAATTTGTAATTATGTAAAAGTGGTCGAGCAATTAATTTGATTATCTTGATTAGAGATTCAGCAAGTCCATTTTGGGTATGAACACAAGGTACTTAATGTTCTAGATTGATACATAGAGCCAAGCAATAGTCATTAAATGCATGTGAACTAAATTCAGCAGCATTATCCATCCTGATGGATTTTATCATATGTTCAAGATGATTAGCTCTCAATTTGATAATTTGAGCCATTAACTTTGCAAGGCATGATTCCTTGTAGACAAAAGACATACATGGGACCATCGAGTAGATGCATCTATGAGCACCATAAAGTACATAAACTGTCCAAATAATGGTTGTGTATGACCACAAATATCATCTTGAATGCGTTCAAGGAAATTAAGTTGTTCATATTTGATCCTTAAGATATGATAGTCTTAAAATTAATTTACCGGTGGCACATGCAGTACACACAAAATCTCATGATTCAAGAAATCTTGCTAGATTTATGTTGTGACCAACAGAATTGCTAATATTTTTTCTCATCATCCCTATTCGGGGTGACCAAGGTGGTTATGCTAAGTCTTGAATTTATCAAGATTTTGAAAATTTATTTCAAACTCAACATGCGAGATGAATTTGATATACGTGTAGTATAAACCAGATGAAAAAGAAGGAAATTTCTCAATTATTTATTTGTTAAATCAATTGGATTTAGTGAGAAATAAGTATTCTACATTATGCTAAGTTTGAGTTTCGATATGGCAGCCATTAAGACTAATGTCTTTATAACTAAGCAATGTACGAGTTAAATATGGATACAAGAGTGCATCCTAAATTATTAACTGTGTACCCATTGGGAGTGTAATAGTGGCTCAACACAAACCAAAAAATTAGTGCATTCTGAGGAGCCATGCTAAAGAGCGTGGGCCTCATGGCTCTAGACGTGATGAGTGATTGTCAATGGAAGTCAAGAGGACACCAAGAGAGGAGAAGACCTGCTATGTCTGGGCCTGCATGTAACTCAGGTACACGGGCAGTGAGCCACTATCGGGCAGAGGGGTTGCGAAGTTGGGCTGGCCCAATCCGGGTACATGGGCTAGGAGCAGCAGAGGATCCACTGGGTTGTTGACCATGATTGACTCAGGTACACAGGTGAGGAGCCATGCTGAATAGCGTGGTCCTCATGGCTCCAGAGGTGATGAGTCATTGTCAATGATAGTCAATGTGGACAGAAGAAGAGAGGAGATCTGCTGTTTCATGGGCCGCGTGTGACTCAGGTACACGGGCAGCGAGCGACGGTCGGGCTGAGAGAGCTGCGGAGTCGGGCTGGCCCAATCCGGGTACGTGGGCCAGAAGCAGCAGAAGACCCACTGGGCTGTTGACCAGGATTGACTCAGGTACACGGGCGGTGAGCGATTGCCGGGCTGAGAGAGCTGCAGAGTCGGGCCGGCCCAATCCGGGTACCTGGTGCAAAGTCGGTGGAGGCTTTGTCAGTTTCGGCGCAAAACTGACAACCATTGATCTTGTATCGGACTGTCCAAAAGAGAAGCCGTAGTCGCTACGAAAGCTTAGCTTCCGGATAAGTCATCTGTATCTCTAGGCCCACAGTCAGTCAGTTGAGTCTGTAAAAAATCCTAAGGGCAGTTTAGTCTTTTCCTTTATTTCAGCGTCTGTAAAAACCCTAAGGGGCTGGTGGAATATTCCTAGTGTTGGGCAGCCTATAAATAGGGCCCCAATCCCTAGGGTTAGGTTACCCTTTTGCTGAAATCATTTCTTACTCTATTGGGTCATTTTGTCTCTTGCACGTTCTCTCTCCTGTTCCCTTCATGCACCGCCATCTTCTGTTCCGGTTCACCATGAGTTAATTTGTTCTTTATGTTGTTGTGAAGATCCATTCTCTCTTCATGTCATTCGGTGTGCAGTGATTTTTGTGGCTTTAATGCTTCTATCTACGTGCGACTGCTTCTTATTCCTGAACGTGGTTCTTCTTCTCTGTTGCTTCTATTCTTCCCGTGAGTACTAGTTCTTGCGCACTGTAGCAAGTAGTACTACTCTCTGCAGCAACAGTACACTAGTACTAGCTTTGCTTTTTCTGCGTAGCCTTTTTGATCGAAGTAGACAGGGCTAATTGCCTTTTCTGGCTGTTTTCTGGCGAAGCCCCCCTCTCTGTTCGAAGCCCCTCAGCTCCGTGAGGCAGGCTTCGATCTAACATCCTCGAGGGCTTCACTTGAACTTCGACTTCACTTTGTGTACTATGTTTCTAGCTTCGAAGTACGTTTTGTGCTGTCTGTCAGCTTGACTTACTTCGACAGTCTTTGCAAAGGTGTTCTCTGTCTCGAGCTGTTCGAAGTCAATACTTCGACAGGCTTCGAAGTTAGCTTCAAAGCTAGTCTCTCTGGTAGACTTCGCTCGACGTAAGTTCCTTCTTGCTATCATTTTCGAAGGTCACGGTGTGTAAGTTCGGAGCTTGTCTTTCGAAGTTAACCCTCGGAGCGAAGGTCTCAACTTCGGTTGTCATACCTTCACCAACCTAGCTTCTTAGGTTGAGTGTAGGCTTCGATTTCATCTTGCTGCAGTGTGTTTGGCTTCGCCTATCTTTCGAAGGTTGCTTTTCTGTGAGCTTGTTCGAACCTTTCAGTTCGAAGTCTAGGCTTCGAAGTACACTGTTCGAAGCAAGCTTCGACACTATCATACTTCGCCCTTTGCCACACTCGAACTAGGCTAGACCATACAAACCTTCGGCACTTCAATGGCAGCCTTCGCTTGACTTCAACAAGGAACTCCGAAGCATGCTTCGACACTGTGAAGCAGGCTTCGACACAGCGAAGCAGGCTTCTCCAAGTTTCGAACAGGAGACAGATTTAGAACAGTAACTTCTCTTCCCACTGTTTGTGCACTTAGATTGTTGTCCTGAGAAGTTTGTCCCTGCCATGTCTTGTGTATTCTGTTAATCTGTCTATTAGTACTGTTTTTGTGTGACCCTGTTGTTTAAGCATCAGTTGCTTCTAGGCTAGATACCTTCAGACTTAGGCTATCTGTTCATGCTTTGCTGTCTAGTCATTTGAGGTGCGTTGGGTGTTGGGAGCAGGCCATTGATTCGAAAGAATTTTTAGGCGCCCATTCACCCCCCATCTGGTCACTACTTTCGGTCCTACAACGGGCGGCGAGTGATTGCCGGGCTGAGAGAGCTGTGGAATCAGGCCGGCCCAATCCTAGTACCTGGTGCAAAGTCGGTGGACGCTTTGTCAGTTTCGGCGCAAAACTGTCAATCGCTGATAGCGGATCAGACCGTTCTGAGATGAAGCCGTAGTCGCTACGAAAGCTCCGCTTCAGGATAAGTCATCTGTAATTAGGAGTTTACTATTTTGTCCTTAGGCCCACAGTCAGTCAGTCGAGTCTGTAAAAATATCCTAAGGGCAGTTTGGTCTTTTCCATTTTATTTCAGCATCTGTAAAACCCTAAGGGTCTTTTGATATTTTCCTAGGCTATTGGGATGCCTATAAATAGGGCCCCAATCCCTAGGTTTAGGGTTACCCTTTATAAAATTACTTTACTAATCAAAAGGATTGGGTCATTTTTCTCCTGTGTGCGTCGCCAGCGATTTTGTGTTCATGTTCATCAAGAGATTTCCTGTTTCTCTTCGATCGTTTGTCTAGCAATCCTCCATCCAGGTTCTGATATCTCTGAGCTGTTCTCAAATCGTCACGTTGTGAAGTTATTACTCTGTTGCCTCGATCTGTGTGTCTGTTTGGTATTTTTTCTATTCAGAGTTCGCTTCATGGAGTTCTGTTTCTACAGTAGCCTATTGATAGGAACTGTAGTCTCGCGTGCAAGCTTTCAGACTACTAGTGCATAGTAGTATTTTTACTGTTGAGAGTTTTTGTTACGTGTCTGAAGTTTCCCTTGCTCGGCACAGTTTTCGTTTGCGTGTTTAGTCTGCTACGCTTTGTAGCTCGCAGCAGCCTAGGCTGTTCTTTGCCGCTACAACACTGCGTGCTAGCCTGCAGCTGTGAGTAGTTGCATTTCATGCGGTTTTCCAAGCACTTGAGCATCTACATGTTCTGCAACACGGCGGCCAAGGAGTTTTCAGGAGTCAATACAATAGAACAACAGGTCAGAAATTGATTTATTCGTGTGCTGTGTGGTTCGAGCGTGTTGGAACGACGGATCGGACCAGCAGGTTTTCTTAGTGGAAACGAGAGTAGTGTATTCAATGCTCCTTGAGCCTGTAGCTTACAACTACAGTTGGGGGGTATTTAAAGGGCGCCCTGTCCAACGAGCCAAACGCCCCTAGACCATCTGATGTCGACTCTAACAGCGTATCGACCATGTCGGACGCTGCCTGCGCCGCCTGACACAGTGCAGAGGATCGCGATCCTGCCTCCCTGTGGGCTTGACTGGATCTTTTCCTGCCAACACTCCCTCCAGATTCGCCATGCGGCCGAGGGATGGCCTCCGGTGTTCTCCTCCCGAAGGGCGGCCTTCGGCATCTTCCTCCCAAAGGGTGGCCTCCGGCAACTCGTTCCCGAAGGGTGGCCTCCATCGTCAGGCCAACCATCTGGCGCCAGCGAGCTCCTCGGAGCGCTCTGAGAACTCCGAGGGCTTCCGGCTCCGTCGCCTGCAGGTCCTGGCCCCTTCGGCACCAGGCTTTGGACCCCCAGGAGATGGGCCCCCTTCGGCCATCGGGATTATCTCCCACAACAGTAGCCCCTCGCTTCTTTCCTCTCGAGAGCCCTGCGTTAAGAGAGGGTGGAAGCGCACATGATAATTCTGATAACTTTCATAAGGAACGTAACTTACATTGGGGTGCTGGATCCGGCCGCGGCGTGGCCCCCTTTGACCGACGCGGAGGAGCTCCGAAGCGGGCAGGCGTGACCGGACCCGAAGGCCGAGGGCCGCTTTGAATCCTCCTCCCGGCGGGTTGAGAGGAGTTTGACCAGGCCCACTGGGTACCTGCGCACCTTTGACAGCGGGGTTCTGGCCCCGAGGAGGCGGCCAAACGCCACCTGAAGCAGTTAATGTCGCGTGTGTGTAAACGCCATTGGGGAGGCGAACCGCCAGAGAGCCGCCGCGCCCCAATGTGGCGGTTTGGTCTTAAATGCGGGTGCCATGCAACCGCCGCGTTCACACGCTGAACGAACAGGAAAGGAACCGACGGCCTTGTGCTTAAATATCTCCCATCGCGCGACCTGTTATCCCTCCTTCACTTTGCCGCACCCACTCTAGTCACCTCAGACAGCATCCGTCCTGCATCCTGAGCGCTAACTCTTCTCTCGCCTCCTTGCGCAATGGTGAGGAGCGCTACCCAAACCATGGCGATGGACCCGCGCTTCCTGCAGCGCCAGATGGCGGCGGCGGCGGCGGCATCGGGCCCGTCGGAGACGCGTAGCTCGTGCGAGCTCCGTCCCGCCTCAGAGCGGTTTCGGGAGCAGACCCTGGAGCTTGGCCCGTCTGCGTGCACGGATGCATCGATCGAGCAAGCAACTAGGGCCCGCCTCGGTCCTGAGACGCCGGTGAGGAAGTCGGGTCGAGAGACGGCCCCGCAGCCGCGAGAAGGCGAGGTCGTCATCTTCGAAGCTTTTTTCGACGCGGGGCTAGGGTTCCCCGCCTCGGAGCTTCTCGCTGGGGTGCTAGATGCGTTCCATCTGGAGCTCCCGTAGTTGTACCCTAACGCCGTGGCCCGCCTCGCCATTTTCGAGTGGGCCATGCGCGCCGAAGGCTGCGAAGGGAGGGCGGAGGTCTTTGCACAGATGCACGAAGCTCTCTGCCAGCCAAAGAAGAAGGTAGGCCAGATACTGGCCTTCGGGAGCATCAATTTCCAGCTCCGGAGGAAGTACGCGGACTTCTTCCCGGCGAAGGCCATCAACGAAAGATGGTATTCCAAGTGGGTGAACCGGTGGTTCTACGTCCGCGTGGGTCTCAGCTCTGGCCTCGCCGGGATCCCGCGCCACATTTGGTTCCGGAGGGAAGCGCGCATCAAGACCAACGCTAGCTCGATCTCCGCGAGGATCCAGCTTCTCCAGATCGTCGCCCGCCGAATGAGCATGCGTGACTTGGCGGAGGAGTTCGTGGCCCTCGAGATCCCTCCACTGAAGGAAGAATGGCCGGCGTCACTCTGGAGCAGCTGGGACGAGTCGATGCCAGCGGAGCTCTCCCGCCAGCTTGGTAAGCCTCCGCACCTCTTAACTTCGTTCCCCGTCTTTCGTGCTCGAAGGGTACTCGGTCCTGATCTTCGAACGCAGGGTCGCTCGTTGCCCGGACCCCCGAGGAGGTGGCCTGCATGACGGAGAGGATTCTCGGAGCCCCTACCTCGACCGAACGCACTCGGCGGCTGGAGCTGGTGGGCACTTGGGAGCGCTCCAACAGAGTGTGGGGGGCGCTCGAGCTCTCGCCTCCGCCTCTTCCAGACGGTGAGGTCCTCTGGGCTGTCTCGAAGAGGAAGGTGGGTGACCCCGACGGTTGCCTCTCCCCTCGGCGCCGCCCCAAGAAGAAGAAGATAGTGAAGGGCCCAAGGCAGCTTTCTCCGGGACACTCCTCCGCCTCCCACTCCGAGTGGGGAGGTTCTAGCGACGGGGCCCAATCGGAGTCAGGGGACCCTCTGGTAATTCCGGACCCGACCCCGTCGGTCCAACCGAATGCTGGAAGGACCGGAGGCGCTCCCCCTCGCTCAGGACCCATGGAGCCCGTGCCGAGGGCCGGGCAGGAGGCGCCCATCATCGGAGCGACGCAGCCTCCCGAGACTACTCTCCCGTGTGAACCGGCTTTGGAGGGGGTCTCCGCCGGCTCCCATGGGAGCAGGGAGATGGACAGCTTGGACCGAGGGGGGTTGGCCGACCCGCTTGGCGCCGTCGAGGGGAGCGCTGACATGGAGGCCGAGCTCGCCGCGGCGGCGGCGGGCTCCCCGGTGAACTCGATTGACAATCTTTTCTACCGCCCGAGCCCGTCGGGATCCGCCCAGCTTCCGGAGGACCTTACCGAGGCCGCGGACAAAGGTATGATAGCTTACCCATCCTTTCCCCAAACGTTGGGGCCTTCTCGATCTCAGCCTTTGCTCGCCTACGCAGGCACATCTGCCCGGGGCGTCGAACCAGTCGTTCCGCTTCCCGACGGCGTTGCGGATGCAAGGTCCGGAGCCCCTGTCAGCACGATAAGGACTTCGGGGCAACGGGGCGGAACGGAGTCCGAAGCCTCCGAAGGGGCCTCTCCGGAGGCTGTCGAAGACGCAGGGAACCGACCTCGGTCCCCTTCCGACTCTCAGGGCGTGCGCGCCACCGTGCCCCTCTTGCGCCCCTTCCTGGCGGACGGCGAGGACTTCGCGTCCAAGGTGGCCCCAGTCCACGACTACTACCTACGGCTGTGCGAGGCCCCAGTGGTAGATGAACTGGGGCTATCAGACGACCTGGACCTTGGCAGGGCCATCGAGACTGCAGCGGGCCAGGTACTTTCTTGGAGTGCCTTCAATGAGCTCGTAGCTCTTCTTCTGATTATCTTCCTTGTGCGCAGGTGGTTGCATTGGCGCAGGGTTCGCTGATTGCCCTGCTCTCCGATCGCCAACGCCGCGAGGCAGATGCCGCGGGGCTTGCGGCCCGAGCGGATACCGCGGAGAAACTGGCTCGCGAGCGAGCAGCGGAGGTCGAAGCCCTTCAGCTCCACGCAGCAAAGGTCGAAGCACTCGAGGCACAAGTAGCGGAGATGGACTCCCTCAAGGCCCGCGTCACGGAGCTGGAAGGGCTCCGGGCTCGAGCCGCGCGAGCCGACAAGCTGGAGGCGGAAGTCGACGCCCTCCGGGCCCGAGCTGCCGAGGCGGAGGGGCTTCGGTCACGGGCCGCTGAAGTGGAGCGGCTCGAAGAGGAGGTTTCCGCGCTCCGGACTCAAGTCTCGGAGGTAGGCAAGCTCCGGGAGGCGGCAGCTAACGCCGAGGCCCTTAGGGTCCGAGTGGCCCAGATGGAGCGGGTCGAGGTAGACCTCGCCGCCCGTAATGGGGAGATGACCGAGGCGCTTGCCGAGGCAGGGAAGATGGCGGCTGACACTGCGGTGTCCCTCCAGAAGGTGCTGGCGCGCTACGGCACCGGATGTGGCGCGTTCGACATCGCCCGGGAGCCCCTGGTTCGTCGGGTGAAATTTATCCAGTCTGCCGTCTGGCAAATACACCTTACCGTAGCGCAGTACGGTGAGGTGTCTGCACGGGTGGCCGCTTACGGGATTCTTCGACATCTCGAAGTGTCTGGACTTCCTCTTCCTTCGCCTTCGAGCTCGCATTCCGGTCACTTTCATGGGGGATCACCTCCGAACACCGAGCCCAGCGCTGAATCAATCTTGGAGGGTGCCCAAGGCGGTTTGGCAGACTGAGTGCCCCGAAGCGATCAAGACTTGGCTGGAGGAGGCGCTCCGCGCCCGCGGTCCTCCGGCTCCCTCGAAGCCTTCGGCCTCAGCCCGCCAGCCGAACCCGAAGGTGTAGCTTCTTAGAGATCCTCTCGTTGTATTAGCCTGTAATAGCTTTGGAAACTTAGTCATATATTAATAAAGAGTACCTTCTGGGGTTCATTCAGGGTGTCCGCGATTGCGACTGTGATGTCGAAGTGCTTGAATTTGACGACGCTCTTCGACATCGATGGGCTATCTTCGAGGCTCTGAGAGTGAATCGGCCTGCGCGCTTCGTCCTTCCCTGTAGTAGCAATGGACACGCGGACCCCGACGTCCTCCGAGGGGTTCTGAACCTTGTCAAGGAAGAAGAAATAGGGCCCCACTCCTTGTCTTCGTCTCCCGAACCGATGGACTGGTCTGATACAGAAGCCGGCCTAGACGAAGCGCCCCCCCGGGGGGGACAATCTGCGCAGCTGGGCCCAACTTCAAGAAGACCAGAGGGCCTTTCGTGCTCAAAAGAAGGAGGAGGAGCAGAGGAAGAGGAAGGGGAGGTCCGCGCGAACCGTGTCCGGGCCTCCGGCCGAAGCGCACTCTGGCCCAGGTGGCCCCTCCGACCGAGGGGGCCTTCGGTTCTTGCTTGGCTTGGATGAAAACTTCTCTTGATCCTTCTCTTCTGTCTTTGATTTGTAATAAACATTGTACGCCCCCTTTTTTCTTCTTTTTCCAATATATGTGGTTGAAGCCTTTCTCCTTGCTCCTTCCCTTCCCCCCTCCTTAGTGGGTAGTCGGTTTGCCGGCTGGGCGCTAACCAGTTAGGAGGAAGGCGCGGTGAATGTATCTCGCCTACAAGGGTAGGATACTTTGAACGGGAGCTTGAAATCTGACTAAGTGCATCTCGGGCCGGGGCTCGGGTTCAAACTTCGAGGCTACGTCGAGTCAAGGCTCAGAACCCGATTGCGAGGGTGCGTCGAGCCGGAGCTCAGAACCCGATTGCGGGGGTGCGGCGAGCCGGAGCTCGGAACCCGAGCGCGAGGGCGCGTCGAGCCAGAGCTCGGAACCCGATTGCGGGGGTGCGTCGAGCCGGAGCTCGGAACCCGAGTGCGGGGGTGCGTCGAGCCGGAGTTTGGAACCCGAGTGGGAGGGTGCGTCGAGCCGGAGCTCGAACCCGATTGCGGGGGTGCGTCGAGCCAGAGCTCAGAACCCGAGTGCGAGGGTGCGTCGAGCCGGAGCTCGGAACCCGATTGCGGGGGTGCATCGAGCCGGAGCTCGGAACCCGAGTATGAGGGTGCGGCGAGCCGGAGCTCGGAACCTGATTGCGGGGGTGCGTCGAGCCGGAGCTCGGAACCCGATTGTGGGGGTGCGTCGAGCCGGAGCTCGGAACCCGAGTATGAGGGTGCGGTGAGCCGGAGCTCGGAACCCGATTGCGGGGGTGCGTCGAGCAGGATCTCGGAACCCGATATGCTTTGGTGATGCGAAACTCTTAGAGTCGTCACGCGTTCGCCATGGGCGAAAACATTTGCCTGATGATTTTATTATGCAATTTGGATACAAAAGCAGGCACTATCGGCCGCTAGCGGAATACACTTATGAGACTACGGAAAGTAACTCTTCAGGTGCTCCGCGTGCCAAGTATGCTTCAGCTCCTTGCCTTCCAAGGTGGTGAGCTGATAGGAGCCCAGGCGTCCGGACCTTGTTACAATGTATGGTCCTTCCCATTTGTTGCCCAGTTTGGTCGGAGCGGCCACCGCGCGAAGGACGAGGTGCCCCGGCTGGAACTCATTGTGCTTGACTTTGGGATCGTACCATGCCTTGGTCTCCTTCTGATACTGGGAGAGGTTGGCAACGGCTCGGAGCCGCATCTCCTCGGCCAAGTCGAGGGAGACGGTGCACTCTTGATCAGCGTCAGGTGCTGTGACGTGTAGCGAACCGGCTCGGAGCTCCGTTGGGGTCATTGCTTCGTCGCCAAACAGGAGGCGGAATGGGGTGAAGCCGGTAGCTCGGGAAGTGGTGGTACGGATGGACCACAAGATCTTCGGTAGCTCGTCGGGCCACGATCCTTTGGCTAAGCCAACAATGAGTTTGTTGAGGCCCGAGAGGATGTGCCCATTAGCTCGCTCCACAGCCCCATTAGACTGGGGATGCCGCACTGCGGCGAAGCAGAGCTGGACCCCCAATTCGTCGCAGAATGCCCGAAAAGCCCCAGCATTGAACTGCGTTCCGTTATCCAATGTGAGCTGCCTGGGCAGTCCGAAACGGCACACGATATTCTGCCAGAAGAATTTCTGGACGCTTCGGGATGTGATGGAAGTCAGTTGCTCAGCCTCGACCCACTTGGAGAAATATTCGACGGCGATGACAGCAAAGCGCAGGTTGCCTTTCGCTCTAGGAAATGGTCCAATGAGGTCCATGCCCCATCGGGCCAACGGCCACACAGGAGGGATGGGTAGCAGGCTGGCTGGGGGTCGGTGACTCCGCCGCCCCATCCACTGACAGCCTTGGCAAGTGCGTACGAGTTCTTCGGCACCGGCAACGATTGTGGGCCAGTATACGCCCTGCCGGAGAGCTTTGCCCACGAGGGCCCGTGGTGCCAGGTGGCTCCCGCACAGCCCCTCGTGGATTTCTCGGAGCATGGTCACTCCGTACGAGTGAGAGATGCAACGGAGTAGCGGAGAACATACCCCCGACTTGTATAGGATGCCATCGATGACCTGGAAGGACCTTGCGCGGAGCTGGAGGCGAACTTGGTCTGGGCTAGGATGATCGTCTTTGCTGCCCGCGAGCGCGCGCAGGATGGGCTCCCGCCAATCTCCATAGACCGTACACAGGACTGGAGCTGGCTGGGGTGACGGCGGGGGCTTATCCGCGGCGGAGGTGGACGCCTCGCTGCGAGGAGGTGCCGAAGGTTGGATGATCTCCTCAAAAAAAGCGCCCGGCGGCAAGGCTTGAGCTCCTGCCTCGGCTTTGGCGAGGGCATCAGCTTGGTCGTTTTCGCCTCGCGGGATGTTTTGGACGGATATACCCTTGAAGGATGCTTCGAATCTGCGGATGGCGTCGAGGTAGGAGGCAAGGTCTGGGTGCTTAGCCTGGAAACTCTTGTCGATGTGCCCGGCGACTACATGGGAATCGGTCTTGATGACCACGCGCGCTGCTCCCAGCGCGTGCGCCTTGCGGAGACACAAGAGGACCCCTTCATACTCGGCGATATTGTTGGTAGCCTTGAAGTTCAGCCGAGCGGAATACAAGGCCTGCTGGCCGGAAGGGGAAACGATAACTGCTCCGGCTCCAGCCCCCGAAGCCTGGTAAGCACCGTCCGAATAGATAGTCCAGATTGTCGCACTTGTTTCGGTGCTGGCGCGATCAGATGCCATCGTCCACTCCGCGACGAAGTCGGCGAGGATTTGGGACTTGATGGCAGTACGGGCGACGAAGGAGATTCCGAACGGGGCCAACTCCACCGCCCACTTGCCAATGCGGCCGGTGGCGTCCTTGTTCCGGAACATGTCACCAAGCGGGTAGGCAGTCGGGATGATGACATCATGGGCCAGGAAGTAGTGTCGAAGCTTCCTGGATGCCATGACGAGGGCGTAGGCCACTTTCTCGAGCTTGGAGTACCGAGCCTTGGCTCCCGCGAGGGCTTCGGAAACGAAGTAGACGGGGCGTTGTATCAACTTCCCGTCTCGTGCTTCCTCTTGGACCAGAGCCGCACTTGCCGCGTTGCCGGAGGCGGCGAGGTAGACAACCAAGGGACTGTCGGGCTGGGGTGTGGCAAGGGCCACGAGGCCAGAGAGATACTCTTTGATTTGTTCGAAACAGTCCTGACATTCGGGTGTCCACGCGAAATGCTTTGAACCCCGAAGCGCCTTGAAGATGGGCAAGCTTCGTTCTGCTGATCTTGCTAAAAATCGTCCGAGGGCTGCCAACCGCCCGGCTAGCTTCTGTGCTTGCTTCAAGTTCTGGGGGGGACATGTTCTGCAATGCATTAACTTGCGTTGGGCTAGCTTCAATGCCTCGGCTGGAGACTAGATACCCAAGCAGCTTCCCTGCGCGTGCTCCGAAGACACACTTTTCTGGATTGAGCCGGATTTCACACCGCCGGAGGCTGTCGAACGTCTCGGCTATGTCCGAGCCATGGCTCTTGGTGGTACTTTTGATGACGATGTCGTCCATGTATGCTTCCACTTTACGCCCCATCTGATGACCCAAGGCTTTGGAGATCAATCTTGAAAAGGTAGCCCTTGCGTTGCGGAGGCCGAAGGGAATCCGGAGGTAGCAGAATACTCCAGTGGGGGTGACGAAGCTTGTTTTGACTTGGTCTTCGGGCTTTAACTAGATCTGGTGAGAGCCGGAATAAGCGTCGAGGAAACTGAGGAGCTCTGCTCCAGCTGTGGAATCAACTAGTTGGTCAATGCGGGGCAAGGGGTAGGGGTCACGGGGGCAAGCTTTATTCAGAGAAGTAAAGTCAATACACATGCGCCATTTTCCAGATGTTTTCTTTTGGACAAACACTGGGTTAGACAACCAGTCGGTATGACTCACTTCCCGGATGACCCCTGCTCGAAGCAACTTCTCTGTCTCAGCCTTGGCGAGCTCGGCCCGTTCGGTGGAAAGCTTCCGGAGCCCCTGGCGGACCGGTCGTGCCTTCGGGTCGACGGCCAGTGAGTGCTCGATGATCGAGCGGTCGACGCCGGTAATGTCTTCGTCGGACCATGCGAAGATGTCGAGGTTGCCGCGGATGATTCCTTCAAGCTGTGCTGACACCTCCGGTTCCAGACCCCCCCCCCCCCCGAACTTGATCGGGTACTCCTTCCCATCTTGGATTAATATCTTTGTAATGACCTCCCCCTCCGGGAGAGGTTTTGCTGGGCGACCCTTCTTCCCGGAGTCTTCGCCTCCGGGGAGCCTGGCTCCTTCTGCACCTTCGCGGACGCTGTGGATCTGCCGCGGCTCCAATGGCGCCGAATGACCGTACTCGACACGGCGGGCTGCGGCCTGGTCGCCCAGGATCGACAACAGCCCACCCGGAGTCGGCATCTTGAGGCATAGGTAGTTGTGGTGCGCGATGGCTCTGAAGCGGTTGAGCATTCCCCTTCCGAAGATGGCGTTGTAGGCGTACGGAGCGTCGACTACGTCGAACAGGATCTCCTCGCAGCGCCGAAGGGGGGAGTCGCCGAAGGTCACCTCCAGCGCGACCTGGCCCAGGGCATCGAGCAGGGGGCCTACGAAGCCCTGGAGTGGACGGGAAGCCGACAGTAGGTGCTTGCGCGATAGGCACAGCTGATCAAAGGCCTGGACGAAGATGATGTCAGCGGAACTCCCCCCGTCAACCAGGATGCGACGCACCTCGACTTCGGCGGCATCTTCGGCGGTGAAGGAGATGGGAACATGGGACCATTCAGGGAGGGCTGAGGGGCCGGAGGTGCCAATATGCCCGACCTCCCGAACATAGTCTCGCCGCTGGCGCTTGGACAGGGCTCCCAGAAGTCCTCCTCCAGATATGGGGAGGACCACTCGCTTTCCCTGATCTGGCGCATCTTCAAGCTTGGGGGCCTGGGTCCTGCCAAACTCCGGGGCTAGGCCCAGGACCTCCGGCTCATCGCCACGCCCGACTACCTGAACTGCTTCCGGGTGGGGGACTGGGATCCCCTTGTCGGTGGAACCGCGACCGGAATTATGCTCGAGGTAGTCGCTCCGAAGGGCGAGTATGGTCCGGCAGGAGTCGGTGTTGTGGCTCCGGTTTTCGCCATGGACGCTGCAGTACAAGGTGGCTCCTCCGGAGAGCGCTCGAGGCGGAGCCTTGGCCCCAACGAAATGGCTTCCGCCGGGCGTGTTCAAATGCTTGGCGAGGGCTCGGGGGGTAATGCTGAGTTCTTCCCCCCGAAGATGCTTTCGGCCTCATCGAGAGTCCCGGTGGATGGAGTCCTGCCGGCCGGACTATTGGCGGCGGAAGTCAGGAGCGGGACGTGCTCCCCGGCTGAGGTCCGGCGGGGCTTCATACCTCCTGGCGCTCGAGGCCTGGACAGGGACTATCATTGCCTGCCGGCGCATCTGGCCTTCTTCGGACCGGGCGTATTCCTCGAAATACGTCATGAGTTTTGCCACCGAGGAGATGGGCTTCCGGTGGAGCTTGTCGAGGAGGCATGGGTGGGTGACGCCTTCTCGGGCAGCATCGATGACAGAGGAAGCCGAGAGCCCCTTGATCTGGGCCTTGGTGTGCGCGAAGCATTGGGAATACTGCCGCAAAGTTTCTCCGGGCTGCTGCATCACTTGGAAGAGGCTCCCGGTGGACATAGGGGCCACGAAGGTCCCTTGGAAATTGTTGACGAATTTCTTCCTCAGTTGATCCCACGAATGGATGGTGCCGGGTCGGAGTGACCAGAACCACCGGAGGGCGATCCCTTCGAGCGCCGGGGGGAAGCATTTAGCCATGGTGTCTCGGTTTCCCCCGGACGCTTCTATCGCCAGGGCGTACGAGCGAGAGAACTCTCCAGGGTCAGAATCCCCGGAGTACTTGGGAAGCTTCGCGGCGTGAAACTTCGAGCCAAAGCGCACCCTCTGAAGGTCTGGGTGCAGGGGGGACTCCTCGTCGTATGACGGATTTTCCTCATCCACTGGATCTTCATTGTCGCTTAGTGTTACGGCCACGGCTTTCGCAGCGCGAGAGGGCTCAGGAGGGCGGAGCGACGCCTCCTTGCGCCAAAGGGCCAGTTCCGCCTTCAGCCGGGCGTTCTCGGCGGCCAAGGCATCGGCTTGGATCCTGCTTCCTCCTGAAGCGGTATCGGGATCTCGCGAATGGACGTAGTCGGTCCGGAGGGATACCACCAGGGGTCCGCTCGGAGGATTCCCCCCGGTAGCCCCTCCGGGAACCCTGCCAGGTTGACGGAGGCCGGCTCTAGTACGCCGACAGGGCCCTGAGCCTCAGGCGTCCCCTCCTGCGCCTGAGTTGGTTCCAGGGAGGGCGCTTCGGTGGGGGCAACGGTGGGAGCCAGAGGACGGGAATCGGGGGCCAGCTCAACTCCGGCGGTGCGGGCCGACCGGCGCAGAGGAACAGTGCTCGCCCACTTTCGACCCGACATGCTTTGGTGAGTGGGTGTAGAGGACGCTAGCTTCTTGGACTAGGATCCCCACGGACGGCGCCAACTGTTGGAACGACAGATCGGACCAGCAGGTTTTCTTAGTGGAAACGAGAGTAGTGTATTCAATGCTCCTTGAGCCTGTAGCTTACAACTACAGTTGGGGGGTATTTATAGGGCGCCCTGTCCAACGGGCCAAACGCCCCTAGACCATCCGCTGCTACGCGGCTGGGAGTCGGTCAATAGTACAGACAAAATGGACTATGCATAGTACAGACAAGAAGATTCGACTCTGACAGCGTATCGACCGTGTCGGACGCTCCCTGCGCCACCTGACACAGTGCAGAGGATCGCGATCCTGCCTCCCTGTGGGCTTGACTGGATCTTTTCCCGCCAACACTCCCTCCGGATTCGCCATGCGGCCGAGGGATGGCCTCCGCCATTCTCCTCCCGAAGGGCGGCCTTCGGCATCTTCCTCCCGAAGGGTGGCCTCCGGCATACCCCTCACGAAGGGTGGCCTCCGGCAACTCCCTCCCGAAGGGTGGCCTCCGTCGTCAGGCCAACCGTCTGGCGCCAACGATCTCCTCCGGAGCGCTCTTAGACCTCCGAGGGCTTCCGGCTCCATCGCCTGCAGGTCCTGGCCCCTTTGGCACCAGCTTCGGACCCCCGGGAGACGGGCCCCCTTCGGCCATCAGGATTATCTCCCCCAACAGAGCGCGAATAGCCTTTTTGTCTAGTCTACTTGTAGCTGCAGGAGCCAGTTTCTTCTAGGTACTAGTTGCAAGGTTGCTTGTTAGCCAGCTATGTTTTGTTCTGGTTCACAAGAGGCGTAGGCTAGGTCCTAGTCTACACTTCGTGCTTTTGTTTTATTGCAAAGGATCTGGAAGTTTCGCCGATGGAGTTTGCAAGAAAGCATTCGGAGAGTGTCTGGTGTAGGTTCGAAGTATATCCAGTACGGAGTTTTTTGGCGAGGTGGCTCCACCTAGGTTAGGCTAGGGGTTCGGAGTCTTAGCGTGGGTCCCACGGAGTCTGTGTAGTACTTTGGTTCCTAGCTCGTGCGAAGTATCCCTGAAATGTTTTCTGTTCATGTGATCACAGTGAAGTCTGCAGGACATACTTCAAAAATCCACTGATTCGTGCATAGTTGTTGGTTTCATGCATCCTTGCGAAGGTGGCTGTCCGAAGTGTGTGCGAGGCTTGCTTCAGAGTTTGTTAGCCATATCTTCGCTGAGTACAAAGTTCTATGGAATATTTTTGTGGACTGATTTCAGAGTGAGCAAACCGCGAAGGTCGTTCAGCAGGCTTCGGAGATTTCAAGTGTTTGCCGAAGTCTGTCCAGGACGCAGTAGGCTCCGAAATATTTTTGTGGGCTTCAAACTTCATTTCAGAGATTATTTTTTGATCTGTAATACTTCGCCTCGGTTTGTGTGAACTTGAATTAAATTGTTTATATTTTTTGCTCTGTTGATGCTTAAAATGACTATCTTGAATACTCAGTTAATCTGCCTTTAAGCACTGTGTGAGTGTCTCTTTGTTTAGGACACCGGTTGTTTTTAGGCTAGATCATTTTAGGTTTTGTTGACCTGGTTATTTTTCTCTGCTAAGTCTGTTGAGGTGCGTTGGTTGTTGGGAGTAGGCCATTGATTTGAAAGAATTTTTTAGGTGCCCATTCACCCCCTCTGGCCGCTACTTTCGGTCCTACAAGTGGTATCAGAGCCTAGTTAGGGTTTTTACATACCTTGACCGGTTCTAAACCTAGGTAGTGATCATGACTTCTCCTGGAAAGGTCCCGTCCTTGGAAGCTTATGTTTATAATTATTGGAAAACTCGCATGCGAGCCTATCTCATGAGCCAAAGCTCGGACATTTAGGACATTTGTATTCACGCTAATTTCACCATATTGCCAGTTGTTGAGCGTAATTCTCTTGATATTATCGCCCAGCATCTGAACAACAACAAAGTGGTGAACATTTTGTTTTCTGGTTTAGGTCCCACTGAATTTGAGCGTGTGAGCCATCTCACTACTGCTAGAGAGATTTGGGCTACCCTCCAGGCACACCATGAGGGGACAGCCCAGGTAAAGGCTCGGCTCTATCAGACCTACCGGCGTTAATATGAAAATTTCACACAGAAGCCGGATGAATCTGTTGAAGCTTTGTTTGGTCGCTTTCAATCGATCATCAACAAGCTTCGGTCCAACAAGGCCGAGGGAGTTCAGCTGGTCTCAGATCATGAGCAGGCGCTCAAGGATCTCCATACCTTGGACCCTAAGATCTGGGAGATCAAGGTATCCTCTATCATTGAGAGCACCTCTTATGATACCTTGACAATTTCTAAGTTGTTCAGCAACCTGAAGGCCACTGAGGTTGATACCCAGTTGAGATCAAATCTCATTGGCTCTCCTTTCTACACCTTTTGCTGACCCCTCTTCTATGAGCTGTGCTGGGTTCTCCTTGATGTCTATCACTGAGGACCAGCTCGAGTCATTAGGAGATGATGACCTGTGTCTGTTTAACAATCGGGTGCGTCATGTCTATGATAAGAGAATGTTCAAAAGACACGGCACAAACTCCGGATGCTTTGAGTGTGGTGATCCAGGTCACTTCTTCGCCGACTGCCCCAAGCGCAATGGTCAAAAGAAGGGTAACGGTGGTGGCTTTTACGACTCTAGCAAGCACGACGGCTCCTCCTTCACAAAGGGCAAGCCAAAGACCAGATTCTTCAGAAAGGCCCTGAAGGACTACCGGAGTGAGAACAAGAAGCGAGACAAGGCCTTCTTCGCTGAGATGGAGAAAAGCTACTCCAAGCGGTCTTCGTCTTCTTCCTCTTCATCAAGCTCAAGCGATGAGGAGATCGTGATTAGGAAGGGGAAGGACAAGGATGATCCGGCGGGCCTATGCTTCATGGCTTTCGGGGACAGGATGAAGAGCCTCTCACATCGACGTCGAAGATCCCACAAGAACATCTCCTCAATGTCTCTTGGGGATAAGGAAGAGAAGGGCTCCTCCGACGACTCCGACGATGACGACAATGAAAAGGTATCTTCTTATGAACGTGAAATTGTTGATTTACTTGAAGAAAATCGTTAGGAGTTGAGATATTAGGAAAAACTGCTTAGAGGGGCTAAGAAGAAAATAGATGAGCTTGAGAGTGAGCTTGCTGTGGCCAACGGCGGAATTGAGAGTCTATCTTCTTCCCCTTGCTTGGGTGATAGCAGTGAGTGCCCAAAGTGTGAGGTGTTGTTGTGTGACCTACGAACTCTGAAGTCCAGGTACATAGAAAGGGTTGATGAGAGGGACGATTTGGCCACTAAGCTTGAGAGCACTCAGATGGAGCTGAAAGATGCTCATGCCACTATCGTCGTGCCCTGTGTTGATTGTCCATCCCATCTAGCTAGTTTAGCTGAGCTGAAAAGCCAAGGGTGATGAGCAATTGGGCGATTTGGATAGAATTAGAGCTAAGCTGGAGCAGACTAGTCTAGAGCTTGAGACATTGTCAGTTCCACCCACTATCTGTGAGAACTGCTTGTCTCTTAGATTGGAGTTGATCAAGCTGAAAGCCAAGAAGTCTGTCCAAGTTGACAGAGAGTGTGAGACCTGCTTGTCTTAGGTGGAGGTTCTAGCTTCCTTGAGAGAGGAGCTAGCTAATGTTCAGAATGAGAACTTTTACCTCTGTCAGATCTTGAGTTGGGTGAGTGCCAGAGAGCCACAGCTCGGCATGATGGTCCAGCAGTTTAAGAGGCAGGATGGGTTTAGGGTAAGCTACACCTACACCAACGCTGATTTTGAGAGTGCTATTAGCCGGGCAGTGGAGTGGAGTAAAATGACTCCTGAACAGAGATACCCCAAGACTCACTCCACTGAGTCTTTCCAGGTTAGTCTGCCCAAGGATGGAGTGTTCCAAAAACAGCCTAAAGCTCCACCCAAGAAGCCCATCTGGGTTCCAAAGCCCAAACACCTTCGCACTTCTCTAGACTCTCTACCTGGACCCTCTCACACCAAGGAGTCTACACCCAACACCACCAAGCCCAAGAACCCCAAGCCTCAACCACATCGCAAGAAGCCCACTTACCACTGTAAGTACTGTCAGAAAAACGGGCATCTGGAGGAGTTTTTCTTCAGGAGGAAGCGGTTGAGAGAGCAGAGAGAGCTCATGGAGGGCAGGAGCAGTCCTACCATCAGGGTGGTAGACTGAGAGTTCCTCGACACGGGGAGAGGCTAGAGGCCAGGTCGCGTCGTGTAGGTGGTGGTAGAGGAGACGGCTTTCATGCCTGTGCCCCGGAGGGTGGTGTTCGCTCCGGCAGAGCTCCAGGTCATTTTGGATACGGTCCTGGACCTCATGGCCGAGGTTTTAGGCAGAACCATGGACCGCGTTTTGAGCCGCGTTTTGGTCCAGATTCTTATGATGATTTCTGCTTTTCGTCTTTTGAGCAGATGGCTCGACACTAGTTTAGTTCTTTTGCTAAACTTGGTGTCGGACCATTTGCTCCCCCTTACGACCACTGATTGTGTAGGATCAGGGACTGGAGGACGTATGGATCATGGACTCAGGATGATCTCGCCACATGACGGGACATCGTAGATGGTTCTCCAGTCTCTCTCCCCCGAGCTCTAAGGAATACATCACGTTCGGGAACAGTGGTCAAGGGAAGGTACACGGCATTGGCTCAATTTATATCTCTGACCATTTCTCTTTGAAGAACGTTGCTTTTGTTGGAAATTTGAACTTCAATTTGATTTCTGTTTCACAACTTATTGATGATGGTTTGAACTTCAATTTGATTTGCGAGATCTTACCCTTTGGTAAGGTGTTTTGCATTGACTTCTCTAGTTCTTTTGGCCCTTCTCGTTACTTGATTGCTGGATCCTCCTCTGAGCTCAGGAAGTGGCATAGGAGGTTAGGCCATTTGAGTTTTGATCTGCTTGTCAAATTGAGCTCTATGGACCTTATCCGAGGATTGCCCAAGCTTAAGATGGAGAAGGATCTAGTTTGCCATCCCTGTCGTCATAGGAAAATGGTTGCCACTTCTCACTCACCTGTGACTCAGGTGATGACTTCATACCCGGGAGAGCTATTACACATGGACACTATTGGTCCAACTCGGGTACGCTCAATCGGTGGGAAGTCGTACGCGCTTGTGATTGTTGACGATTTTTCTCGATTCTCGTGGGTTTTCTTCTTGGAGTCTAAGGATGAGACTTTTCATTTTTTTCATGACCTGATTTTGAAGTCGGATGTGAGCAATTCGCTCTGAGTTCAAGAACTCTCAGTTCATTAGCTTCTGTAGTGATCAGGGTCTTGATAATCAGTTTTTTGCTCCTTACACTCCCCCACAGAACGACGTTGTGGAACGAAAGAACCGCACGCTAGTCAAGATGGACAAGACGATGCTCGATGAGCACAGGACTCCTAGGCGCTTTTGGGCTGAAGCCATGAACACAGCTTGCTATCTGGCCAACTGCATTTTTCTTAGAGCTTACCTAGGTAAGACTTCATATGAGTTGCGGTTTGGCAGATAGCACAAGGTGAGCCACTTGTGAGCGTTTGGTTGCAAGTGCTTTGTGCTCAAGAAGGGAGGGCATTTGGACAAGTTTGAGTCGCATTGCTGGGATGGAGACTTTCTTGGTTATGCTTTGCGTTCTTGAGGCTTCCGTGTTTGGAACCTTGACTCCCAGCAGCTTGTCGAGACTTGTGAGGTTTCTTTTGATGAGTCCTTGCCTTCATTGACTCCTTCCTTTGAGCTTTCTAGAGATGGTGAGTTTGGAGAGTCCATCTTCAAGGAAGATGATGACGCTCTAGCTGTTGATGAGGGTGGGCCTTCTACACATCCTGTAGACCCCACACCTTCTGAGACTTTGACTAAGAACGAGGGCGGACCTCTGTTCACTTCTTCCACTTCGATCGAGCCTCCTCAGTTGAGTCCAGAGGTGCCAGCTGCTGACTCCAGTGAGGTGACTTCAGATCACCAGGGAACCCGAGCAGTTCAGCGTGATCACCCCTCAGAGCTCATCATCGGTGATTTGTCTGAAAGGACTTTGCGCTCTTCTGTTGACTCTCTTGTTGTGTTTGCTGAATCTGCGTTTGTTGCATCTTTTGAGCCTAGAGACATTTCTCAAGCTCTTTCTGATTCGAATTGGATTAATGCCATGCAAGAAGAGCTTGAGAATTTTGTCCGCAATTGGGTTTGGACACTAGTTGAGCTGCCACCTGGATGCAACCCCATAGGCATCAAGTGGATGTTCAAAAACATGCAAGGTGGAGATGGGGTTGTGGTGCGCAACAAAGCTCGACTAGTTGCCCAGAGTTTTTTCCAGAAAGAGGGTATTGACTTTGAGGAGACTTTCGCCCCTGTTGCTGAGGAGCCATGCTGAATAGCGTGGGCCTCATGGCTCCAGATGTGATGAGTCATTGTCAACTATAGTCAAAGAGGACAGAAGAAGAGAGGAGATCTGCTGTTTCATGGGTCGCGTGTGACTCAGGTACACGGGCAGCGAGCGACTGTCGGGCAGAGGAGGCTGCAAAGTCGGGCTGGCCCAATCCGGGTACATGGGCCAGAAGCAGTAGAAGACCCACTGGGCTGTTGACCAGGGTTGACTCAGGTACACGGGCGGTGAGTGATTGCCGGGCTGAGAGAGCTGCGGAATCGGGCCGGCCCAATCCAGGTACCTGGTGCAAAGTCGGTGGAGGCTTTGTCAGTTTCGGCGCAAAACTGACAACCGTAGACCTTGTATCGGACTATCCAGAAGAGAAGCCGTAGTCACTACGAAAGCTTAACTTCCGGATAAGTCATCTGTATCTCTAGGCCCACAGTCAATCAGTCGTGTCTGTAAAAATTCCTAAGGGCAGTAGAGTCTTTTCCTTTATTCCTGTGTCTGTAAAAAACCCTAAGGGGCTGGTGGAATATTCCTAGTGTTGGGCAGCCTATAAATAGGACCCCAATCCCTAGGGTTAGGTCACCCTTTTGCTGAAATCAATACTACTCCTTTGGCTCATTTTGTTCTTGCTTTGTCTCTTTCCTTTCTTGTTCATGTGTACACCGCCAGGCTAGTTATTGCTGTTCATTAATTTTGTTCCCTGCTGTTGGATGATTCTATTCCTTCTATTTCGTGTATAGCATCCCATTTAATGGCCTTGCAGTTTTTGGTTTGCTCACAGCGATTTTATTCCTGTTTTTGAGTGCTTCAGATTGCTTCTGTTGCGTGTGTTCTTCATGCAAGTAGTACTAGTTCTTGCTGTTGCAAGTAGTACTACTACACTGTAGCAACAGTACACTAGTACCAGCTTTTTGCTTTTCTGCGCAGCTTTTTGATCGAAGTTGACAGGGCTGAGTAACTTTTCTGACTGTTTTCTGGCGAAGCCACCCTCTCTGTTCAAAGCCCCTCAGCTCCGTGAGGTAGGCTTCGATCTGATATACTCGAAGGCTTCGTTTGAACTTCAAACTTCGTTTTGTGTCCTGAGTTGCTAGCTTCGAAGTACCTTTTGAACTGTCAGCATTTCATACTTCGAACATCTGTGCGAAGGTACTCCGACTCGAGCTCTTCGAAGTCCATACTTCGACAGGTTTCGAAGTTGGCTTCGAAGCTTGTCTTTCTGTTAGACTTCGCTCAGTGTTTGCTTCTGTCTTCTTCGAAGGTCCATGTGTTTGTTCGAAGGTAGAGTGTAGGCTTCGTTTTGGTTCTCTGTCGCGTGTCAGTCTTCGCTTCTCCTTCGAAGGTAGTCTTTGTGTGTGACGTGTTCGAAGGTCTGTTCGAAGGTTGTGCTTCGAAGTATACTGTTCGAAGCAAGCTTCGATACACGCACACTTCGCTACGAAGCATACTTCGCACTCTGTAACACACGAGCTAGGCGAGACCAAACAAACCTTCGGCACGTCAACTTCAACCTTCGCTCAACCTCGATAGGCCTCGACTTCCGAAGCAGGCTTCGGCCCAGCGAAGCAGGCTTCGACACTGCGAAGCAGGCTTCGACCAGCGAAGCAGGCTTCGCCAAGTTTCGAACAGGAGACATATTTTGAACGGTAACTTCTCATTTCACTCCTTGTGCATTTATTACTGAGAAGCTTATCTTGCCTTGTCTTTTGTATACTGTTTATCTGTCTATTAGCACTGCATTGGCATTTCTCTGTTTTTCAACAGTTGCTTCTAGGCTAGATATCTTTAGACTTAGGCGATCTGTTCTTTCTGTGTTGTTTAGTCTTTAAAGGTGCGTTGGGTATTGGGAGCAGGCCATATATTCGAAAGAATTTTTTAAGCACCCATTCACCCCCCCTCTGGTCGCTACTTTCGGTCCTACAAGTGGTATCAGAGCGAGGTTAGGGTTTTTCCATACCTTAACCGGTTCTAAACCCCAGTAGTGACCATGACGTCTCCTGGCAAGGTCCCGTCCTTTGAAGCATATGGCTATAACTATTGGAAGACTCGCATGTGAGCCTATCTCATGAGCCAGGGTTCGGACATTTGGGACATCTGCGTTCACACCACGTTTGTCATATTGCCAGTCGCTGAGCATGGTACTGCTGGTATCATTGATCAGCATCTGAGCAACAGTAAGGCTGTGAACATTCTTTTCTCTAGTTTAGGTCCCACTGACTTTGAGCGTGTGAGCCATCTCTCCACTGCTAGAGAGATCTGGGCTACCCTCAAGGCACACCATGAGGGAACAGCTCAGGTCAAGGCTCGGCTCTATCAGACCTACCGGCGTGAGTACGAGAACTTCACATAAAAGTCGGGTGAATCTGTTGAAGCTTTGTTTGGTCGCTTTCAATCGATCATTAACAAGCTTCGGGACAACAAGGCTGAGGGTGCTCAGTTAGTCTCAGATCACGAGCAGGCACTCAAGGTTCTCCATACCTTGGACCCAAAGATCTGGGAGATCAAGGTATCCTCTATCGTTGAGAGCACTTCTTACGATACCTTGACCATTTCTGAGTTGTTTAGCAAGGTGAAGGCCACTGAGGTAGATATCCAGCTGAGATCAAATCTCACTGGTTCTGGATCAAAATCCCTGGCCCTTGCGACACCTTCTGTTGATCCCTCTGCTGTGAGCTGTGCTGGGTTCTCCTTGATGTCTATCACTGAGGACCAGCTTGAGTCTTTGGGAGATGATGATTTGTGTCTCTTTAACAACCGAGTGCGTCGTGTCTATGACGAGAGAATGTTCAAAAGACACGGCACAAAATCCGGATGCTTTGAGTGTGGTGATCTAGGACACTTCATCGCCGACTGCCCCAAGCGCAATGGATACAAGAAGGGCACCGGTGGTGGCTTCCATGACTCCGGCAAGCACGAGAGCTCATCCTTCAACAAGGGCAAGCCGAAGACCAGATTCTTCAAGAAGGCCCTGAAGGATTACCGGCGAGAGAACAAGAGGCGTGACAAGGCCTTCTTCGCCGAGATGGAGAAGAGTTACTCCAAGCAGTCCACGTCTTCTTCCTCTTCATCAAGCTCAAGCGATGAGGAGATCGCCATCAGGAAGGGGAAGGACAAGGACGATCCGGCGGGCCTCTGCTTCATGGCCTTCGGAGACAAGCCGAAGAGCCGCTCACACCAGCGCCGAAGATCCCGCAAGAGCTTCTGTTCAATGGCTCTTGGGGATAGGGAAGAAAAGAGCTCCTCCGATGACTCCGACGACGACAACAACAAGGTATCATCCTATGAACGAGAAATTGTTGATTTACTTGAGAGCAATCGTTAGGAGTTAAAGTATCGGGAAAAACTGCTTAGGGGGGCCAAAAAGAGGATAGATGAGTTAGAGAGTGAGCTTGCCGTAGCCAACAGCAGAATTGAGAGTCTATCTTCTTCCCCTTGCTTGGGTGATAGCAGTGAGTGCCCGAAGTGTGAGGTGCTTCTGTGTGACCTGTCGACTCTGAAGTCCAGGTACACAGAAAGGGTTGATGAGAGGGACGCTTTGGCCACTGAGCTTGAAAGTGCTCAGGTGGAGCTGAAAGATGCTCAAGCCACTGTCGTCGCACCCTGTGTTGATTGCCCATCACATCTAGCTGCCTTAGCTGAGCTGAAATCCAAGGGCAATGAACATTTGGGTGATTTGGAGAGGTTGAGAGCTGAGCTTGCGCAGACTAGGCTAGAGCTTGAGACATTGTCAGTTCCACCCACTGTCTGTGAGAACTGCCTGTCTCTTAGACTTGAGTTGATCAAGCTTAAAGCCGAGAAGTCTGTCCAGATAGATAGCGAGTGTGAGACCTGCTTGTCTCAGGTGGAGGTACTAGCTTCCTTGAGAGAGGAGCTAGCTGATTCTCAGAATGAGAACTTTTACCTCCGTTCTATCCTGAGTTGGATCAGTGCCAGAGAGCCACAGATCGTCATGATGATCCAGTAGTTCAAGAGGCATGATGGGTTTGGGGTAGGTTACACCTACACCAAGGCTGACTTTGAGAGTGCCATTAGTCGGGCAGTGGAGTGGAGTAAAATGACTCCAGAGTAGAGGTATCCCAAGACTCACTCCACTGAGTCTTTCCAGGCTTGTCAGCCCAAGATGGAGTAATTCATGAACCACCCAAAGCTCCACCCAAGAAGTCTGTCTGGGTTCCAAAACCCAAACATCTCCACTCTTCTCTAGACTCTCTTCCTGGACCTTCTCAACCCAAGAAGACTACACCCAACACCACCAAGCCCAAACATCCCAAGCCTCAACCACACCCCAAGAAGCCCACCTATCATTGTGAGTATTGTCAGAGAGACGGGCATCTTGCGGAGTTTTGCTTCAGGAGGAAGCGGGTTGAGAGAGCAGAGAGAGCTCGTGGTGATCAGGAGCAGTTCTACCAGCAGGGTGGTAGATTGCGTGTTCCTCGACGCGGGGAGAGGCTGGAGGCCAGGCCGCGTCGTGTAGGTGGTGGTAGAGGAGACGACTTTCTTGCCCGTGCTCCAGTTGGTGGTGTTCGTTCCGGCAGAGCTCCAGGTCGTGTTGGCTACGGTCCTGGACCTCGTGGCCGCAGGTTTAGGCAGAACCGAGGACCGCGCTTTGAGCCGCGTTTTGGTCCAAACTCTTTTGATGGTTTTCGCTTTCCATCTTTTGAGCAAATGGCTCGACACTGGTTTAGCTCTTTTGCTAAACCTGGTGCCGGACCATTTGCTCCCACTTACAGCCACTGATTGTGCAGGATCGGGGACTGGAGGACGTTTGGATCAAGGACTCAGGATGCTCATGCCACATGACGGGACATCGCAGATGGTTCTCCAGTCTCACTCCCTCGAGCTCCAAAGAGTACATCACGTTCGGGAACAGTGGTCAAGGGAAGGTAAGTGGCATAGGCTCTATTCGCATTTCAGATCATTTCTCTTTGAAGAATGTTGCTTTGGTTAAGAATTTGAACTTCAATTTGATTTCTGTTTCGCAACTTCTTGAGGATGGTTTGGAAGTGCATTTTAAGAAGGGCAGTTCTTCTGTGTTTGATTCTAGAGGGTCTTTGATTTGCCAGATGTTACCATTCGGTAAAGTTTTTCGAATTGACTTCTCTAGTTCTTTTGGCCCTTCTCGTTGTTTGATTGCTGGATCCTCCTCTGAGCTCTGGAAGTGGCATAGGAGGTTAGGTCATTTGAGTTTTGATCTGCTAGTCAGGTTAAGCTCTATGGACCTCATCTGAGGATTGCCCAAGCTTAAGATGGAGAAGGATCTAGTTTGACATCCTTGTCGTCATGGGAAAATGGTTGCCGCTTCTCACTCACCTGTGACTCAGGTGATGACTTCGTATCCGGGCGAGTTGTTACATTTGGACACTGTTGGTTCAGCTCGGGTATGTTCAGTCGGTGGGAAGCAGTACGCGCTTGTCATTGTTGACGACTTTTCTCGATTCTCGTGGGTTTTATTTTTGGAGTCTAAGGATGAAACTTTTCAATTTGTCCATGACCTGATTTTGAAGCTGAAGAATGAAAACAATGGTCGGATGCGAGCAATTCACTCCGACAACGGCTCTGAGTTCAAGAACTCTCAGTTCGTCAGCTTCTGTAGTGATCAGTGTCTGGACCATCAGTTTTCTTCTCCTTACACTCCCCCACAGAACGGCGTTGTGGAACGAAAGAACCGCACGCTAGTCGAGATGGCCAGGACGATGCTCGATGAGCACAGGACTCCTAGGCGTTTTTGGGCTGAAGCCATGAACACGGCTTGCTATCTAGCCAACCGCATTTTTCTTCGAGCTTACTTAGGTAAGACTTCGTATGAGTTGCGGTTTGGCAGACAGCCCAAGGTGAGCCACTTGCGAGCGTTTGGCTGCAAGTGCTTTGTGCTCAAGAAGGGAGGGCATTTGGACAAGTTTGAGTCTCGTTGCTAGGATGGTGTTTTTCTTGGTTATGCATTGCATTCTCGAGGTTTCCGTGTTTGGAAACTCAAAACTCAGCAGCTTGTCGAGACTTGCGAAGTTTCATTTGATGAGTCCTTGCCTTCTTTGACTCCTTCTTTTGAGCCTTCTGGTGATGATGAGCTCGGAGAGTCCATCTTCGAGGAAGATGAGGATACTCCAGCTACTGATGAGGGTGGGCCTTCTGCACCCCCCTGTAGAACCCACACCTTCTGAGACTTCGACTGAGGATGAGGGCGGACCTCTAATTACTTCTTCCACTACGATCGAGCCCCCTCAGTCAAGTCCAGAGGTGCCAGCTGCTGACTCCGGTGAGGTGACTTCAGATCACCAGGGAACCCGAGCAGTTCAGCGTGACCATCCCTCAGAGCTCATCATAGGTGATTTGACTGAAAGAACTTTGCGTTCGTCTAATGCCTCTCTTGCTGTGTTTGCTGAATCTGCGTTTGTTGCATATTTTGAGCCCAGAGATGTTTCTCATGCTCTTTCTGATTCTAATTGGATTAATGCTATGTAAGAAGAGCTTGAAAACTTTGTCCGCAATCGGGTTTGGACACTAGTTGAGCCGCCACCAGGATGCAACCCCATAGGCACCAAGTGGGTATTCAAGAACAAACAGGGTGAAGATGGGGTTGTGGTGTGCAACAAAGCTCGACTAGTTGCCCAGGGTTTTTGCCAAAAAGAGGGTATTGACTTTGAAGAAACCTTCGCTCATGTTGCCCGTCTTGAGTCCATTCATATTCTTCTAGCTTTTGTCGTTTCAAAGGGTTTTAAGCTTTTTCAAATGGATGTCAAGAGTGCTTTTCTGAATGGGTACATAGAAGAGAAGGTTTATGTTAGGCAACCCCCCGGTTTTGAGAACTCTAAGTTTCCTCGACATGTTTTTAAGTTGCAAAAAGCTTTATACGGGTTGAAGCAAACCCCCAGGGCTTGGTATGACTGGTTGAAGAAATTTTTGTTGAGGAAGGGCTTTGTGATGGGTTCGGTGGATAAAACTCTTTTCTTGCTCAGAGATGCTTCAGATTTCTTAGTCGCTCAGATTTATGTGGACGATATTATCTTTGGCGGTACTACTGATTCTCTTGTGTCCAAGTTTTCTGAGCAGATGCACAGCGAGTTTGAGATGAGCCTCATGGGTGAGCTCAAGTACTTCTTAGGGCTCTAGATCAAGCAGACCAAGGACGACACCTTCATCACCAAGGTAAGTACACTCGTGATATGTTAAAGAAATTTGACTTTGGTGGTGAATTGAAGCCGCAGATGACCCCGATGGGCACTTCTGGGGGTCTGGACAAGGATGAGAGCGGCATCAAGGTAAATGAAAGGGAGTTTCGAGGGATGATCGGTTCGCTGCTGTACTTGACGGCGACCAGACCGGACATTCAGTTCGCCATGGGACTGTGCGCGCGCTTCCAGTCTTCACCTCGCGCGTCTCATCGGCAGGCTGTCAAGCGCATATTCAGGTATCTTACTTATGCGCCCGATCTCGGTCTTTACTACTCAGCATCATCATCTCTTGATTTATCTGGCTTTTCGGATGCCGACTTTGGTGGGTGCCGGTTGGATCGCAAGTCGACTTCCGGTACTTGCCAGTTTCTTGGTTCTTCTCTTGTCTCTTGGTCTTCTCGAAAGCAATCTGGAGTTGCTCTTTCGACCTAGAGGCTAAGTACGTAGCTGCTGCTAGCTGCTGCTCACAGTTGGTTTGAATGATTTTGGGTTGTTCTTTTCTACCAGGGTTCCATTGTTTTGCGACAGCACAAGTGCTATTAGTGTAGGGAAAAACCCTTGTCTCCATTCAAAAACCAAACACATTGATGTGCGCTTTCATTTTCTGCGGGATCAATATGAGAAAGGTGTCATTGACCTTATTCATGTTGATACCCATCATCAGTTGGCTAACATTTTCACCAAACCCTTAGATCAGTCTACATTTGAGCGTTTACGAGGGGATTTGGGTGTTGTGTATCCTTTCTAGGATATTTTGCGTCAGTTTTCTTTCTTCTTTACTTTTTTCTTGAGTCTTTTTGTGTGTGTTCATACTTTGCATATTCACATATCACACTTTAGAGCTGCTTCTGTTATATGATTGAACTGTTTTACTTATTCTAGCTTGTACATGCTTTTGAGTATTTGTCAATGATCATGTTTTGATTCAGTTCACTTGATATGTCTGATATCTGTCATATGCATGGCTTTTATGCTTTAAAACTTGAAAATTGATCACCATTGCTTCTGGTAACTAGCATGTGTAGGCTGAATGTTTTTGCTATCTGATACATACCTTGTAGCTCGCTCCTTACTTAGATGCAAATACGCAACTTGGACATTCTATGCTTTTGAACATGGAAAATGTGCTATAAAATAATGAAAAACCAAAAAAATGAAAATTCCATGCCTTTTATGCTTAAAATTGAAAAGATCCAAGTGGGTTTGTCTTGTCGCATTGCATTGTTCTGGACTGCATACCATAGCACTTTGGTATGAACTAGGACACTGTAGTGTATGCCAAGACCAATGTCTTAAGCTTCTGATGGTCCAGTTCTGGCCTAGGCTTGACTTGGTCGGTCAGCATAAGGTTTAACATACAAATAACCCCTGGCAAAAATGAAAAAGGAAAAAGAAAAAGCCTGAAAATTGAAATGATAACAAGTTTGCTGAAGCACTTTGTTTTGGACAATGCTTTTCTTGGTAGATATCTGTTAGCTTCTACATCTCATGTTTTACCTTGCTTGTTAACCGGAAAATGTGGTGATGTTTTTGTTTTGCAAAAATGACAAATGCGTGCTAATGACTTTCCTTAGATATCATCTGTTGCACTGATCATGCCATGTGTCTTAGATAGTATGTCTTTTGCTATACTTGTTAGATGTTGTAATTACAGTCCATCATATTTGAGAAGCATGCTTTATTCACTCCACATGCACTCCAGTTACATTCATTGCATATTTTGACGGGGAGTTGCGTTTCAGGGGGAGTTTGTGTCTCTTTTGAGTGCTTGATGAGTTCACTTGTCAACAAGGGGGAGAAAATTTGGGATCAGAGTTTAAGGGGGAGTTCTTACTCTGTTGATATCCTTGTTGTTCTGAAATCACACTCATTTTGAGCTTTTACATTTTGGTTAACCATAATGACCGTTTCTTGCGTTTGTTTGGCTTTTGGTCATTAAGGTTAAACTTTTACTTTATTTTCTTCTTCTTGGTTTTCTTGTGCTTTGTTTTTTCGTGTTTCCACAGTTGTTTGCAGGTACTGAAGAGCTGAAGAAGTGAAGTGTTGACAATGCACTCATCAAGGGGGAGATTGAGGAGCCATGCTGAATAGCGTGGGCCTCATGGCTCCAGATGTGATGAGTCATTTTCAACTATAGTCAAGGAGGACAGAAGAAGAGAGGAGATCTGCTGTTTCATGGGCCGCGTGTGACTCGGGTACACGGGCAGCGAGCGACTGTCGGGCAGAGGAGGCTGTGAAGTCGGGCTGGCCCAATCCGGGTACATGGGCCAGAAGCAGTAGAAGACCCACTAGGATGTTGACTAGGGTTGACTCAGGTACACGGGCGGTGAGTGATTGCCGGGCTGAGAGAGCTACGGAATCGGGCCGGCCCAATCCGGGTACCTGGTGCAAAGTCGGTGGAGGCTTTGTTAGTTTCGGCGCAAAACTGACAACCGTTGATCTTGTATCGGACTGTCCAGAAGAGAAGCCGTAGTCACTACGAAAGCTTAGCTTCCGAATAAGTCATCTGTATCTCTAGGCCCACAGTCAATCAGTCGTGTCTGTAAAAATTCCTAAGGGTAGTAGAGTCTTTTCCTTTATTCCCGCGTCTGTAAAAAACCCTAAGGGGCTGGTGGAATATTCCTAGTGTTGGGTAGCCTATAAATAGGACCCCAATCCCTAGGGTTAGGTCACCCTTTTGCTGAAATCAATACTACTCCTTTGGGTCATTTTGTTCTTGCTTTGACTCTTTCCTTTCTTGTTCATGTGTACACCGCCAGGCTAGTTATTGCTGTTCATTAATTTTGTTCCCTGTTGTTGGATGATTCTATTCCTTCTGTTTCGTGTATAGCATCCCATTTAATGGCCTTGCAGTTTTCGGTTTGCTCACAACGATTTTATTCCTGTTTTTGAGTGCTTCGGATTGCTTCTGTTGCGTGTGTTCTTCACGCAAGTAGTACTAGTTCTTGCTGTTGCAAGTAGTACTACTACACTGTAGCAATAGTACACTAGTACCAGCTTTTTGCTTTTCTGCGCATCTTTTTGATCGAAGTTGACAGGGCTGAGTAACTTTTCTCACGTTTTTCTGGCGAAGCCACCCTCTCTGTTCGAAGCCCCTTTGCTCCGTGAGGCAGGCTTTGATCTGATATACTCGAAGGCTTCGTTTGAACTTCGAACTTCGTTTTGTGTCTTGAGTTGCTAGCTTCGAAGTACCTTTTGAACTATCAGCATTTCATACTTCGAACATCTGTGCGAAGGTACTCCGACTCGAGCTCTTCGAAGTCCATACTTTGACAGGTTTCGAAGTTGGCTTCGAAGCTTGTCTTTCTGTTAGACTTCGCTGAGTGTTTGCTTCTGTCTTCTTCGAAGGTCCATGTGTTTGTTCGAAGGTAGAGTGTAGGCTTCGTTTTGGTTCTCTGTCGCGTGTCAGTCTTCGCTTCTCCTTCGAAGGTAGTCTTTGTGTGTGACGTGTTCGAATGTCTGTTCGAAGGTTGTGCTTCGAAGTATACTGTTCGAAGCAAGCTTCGATACACGCACACTTCGCTACGAAGCATACTTCGCACTCTGTAACACACGAGCTAGGCGAGACCAAACAAACCTTCGGCACGTCAACTTCAACCTTCGCTCAACCTCGACAGGCCTCGACTTCCGAAGCAGGCTTCGGCCCAGCGAAGCAGGCTTCGACACTGCGAAGCAGGCTTCGACCAGCGAAGTAGGCTTCGCCAAGTTTCGAACAGGAGACAGATTTTGAATGGTAACTTCTCATTTCACTCCTTGTGCATTTATTACGGAGAAGCTTATCTTGCCTTGTCTTTTGTATACTGTTTATCTGTCTATTAGCACTACATTGGCATTTCTCTGTTTTTCAATAGTTGCTTCTAGGCTAGATGTCTTTAGACTTAGGCGATCTGTTCTTTCTGTGCTGTTTAGTCTTTAGAGGTGCGTTGGGTATTGGGAGCAGGCCATATATTCGAAAGAATTTTTAGGTGCCCATTCACCCCCCCCCCCTCTGGTCGCTACTTTCGGTCCTACAGTTGCCCTTCTTGAGTCAATTCGCATTCTCTTAGCTTTTGCCGCTTCGAAGGGTTTTAAGCTTTTTCAAATGGATGTCAAGAGTGCTTTTCTGAACGGGTACATAGAGGAGGAGGTTTATGTTAGGCAACCCCCGGTTTTGAGAACCCGAAGTTTCCACGACATGTTTTTAAGCTGCAAAAAGCTTTATATGGTCTGAAGCAAGCCCCCAGGGCTTGGTATGACCGGTTGAAGCAGTTTTTGTTAGGGAAGGGCTTTGTGATTGGTTCTGTGGATAAAACTCTTTTCTTGCTCAAAGATGCCTCAGATTTCTTGGTTGCTCAGATATATGTGGACGATATCATTTTTGGTGGTACTACTGATGTGCTTGTATCCAAGTTTTCTGAGCAAATGCACAGCGAGTTTGAGATGAGCCTCATGGCTGAGCTCAAGTATCTCCTAGGGCTTTAGATCAAGCAGACCAAGGACGGCACCTTCATCCACCAGAGTAAGTATACATGGGACATGTTGAAGAAGTTCGACTTTGGTGGAGAGCTAAAGCCTCAGATGACCCAATGGGTACATCTGGGAGCCTAGACAAGGACGAGAGCGGCGTCAAGGTCAACGAGAGAGAGTTTCGAGGGATGGTCGGTTCGCTGTTGTACTTGACGGCGACGAGGCCAGACATACAGTTCGTCGTGGGACTGTGCGCGTGCTTCCAGTCTTCACCACGTGTGTCTCATCGGCTTTTTGGACGCTGACTTTGGTGGGTGCTGGTTGGATCGCAAGTCGACTTCCGATACTTGCTAGTTTCTTGGTTCTTCTCTTGTCTCTTGGTCATCTCGAAAGCAGTTTGGAGTTACACTTTCGACCACTGAGGCTGAGTATGTATCTGCTGCTAGCTGCTGCTCACAGTTGGTTTGGATGATTTCCACATTGCGAGATTTTGGGTTGTTCTTTCCTACCAGAGTGCCTCTGTTTTGTGACAGCACCAGTGCGATTAGTGTAGGCAAAAACCCTTGTCTCCATTCAAAAACCAAACACATTGATGTGCGCTTTCACTTTCTGAGGGATCAATATGAGAAAGTTGTCATTGACCTTGTTCATATTGATACCCATCATCAGTTTGCTCACATTTTCACCAAACCCCTAGATCAGTCTACTTTTGAGCGTTTACGAGGGGATTTGGGTGTTGTGTATCCTTTTTAGGATATTTTGAGTCAGTTTTCTTTATTCTTTACTCTTTTCTTGAGTATTTTTGTGTGTGTTCATATCATACATACTCACATATCACACTTTGAGCCTCCTTTTGTTATATGATTACTTGCTTTATTTATTCTAGCTGGTAAATGCTTTTGATTACTTGTTGGTGATCATGCTTTGCTTCAGTTCACATGATATGTCTGATATTTGTCATATGCATGGCTTTTATGCTTTAAAATTAAAAATGATCACCATTGTCTCTGGTAACTAGCATGTGTAGGCTGAATGCGTTTGCTATCTGTTACATGCATGTAGCTAGTTCCTCACTTAGATGCAGATATGCATCTTGGACATATATATATTCTTTAACATGGAAAATGTGCTATAAAAATGATAAAAAATCAAAAATGAATGAAAATTCCATGCCTTTTTATGCTTGAGTTGAAAAGATCCAGGTGGGTTTGCTTTGTCGCACTGCATTGTTCTGGACTGCTTACCATAGCACTTTTGTATGAACTAGGACAGTGTAGTGTATGCCAAGACCAATGTCTTAAGCTTCTGATGGTCCAGTTCTGGCCTAGGCTTGACTTGGTCGGTCAGCATAAGGTTTGACATGCAAATAACCCCTGGCAGAAATGAAAAAGGAAAAAGAAAAAGCTTGAAAATTAAAATGATAACAAGTTTGCTGAAGCACTTTGTTTTGGACAATGCTTATCTTGGTAGATATCAGTTAGCTTTTGCATCTCATGCTTTACCTTGCCGGTCAACTGGAAAAATGATGATGCTTTTGTTTGCAAAAATTGAAAAATGTGTGCTAATGACTTTCTTTAGATATCATCTGTTGCACTAATTATGCCATGTGTCTTAGACAGTATGTGTTTTGGCATTCTCTGGGATTTGTTTCAGGGGGAGTTTTTGTCCCGTTTTTTTCCTTACTCTTTGGATATCCTTGTTGGTAATTCTGAGATTGCACTCGTTTTGAGTCTTTACTTTTGGTTAACCACAATGACTACCTTCTTGCTTTTCTCCGGCTTTTGGTCATTAGGGTTAAACTTTTATTTTATTTTCTTCTTCTCTGTTTTCTTATGTTTTGTTTTCGTGTTTCCACATGTGCTCGCATGTACTAGAGAACTGAAAAAGAGAAGTGTTGACAATGCACTCATCAAGGGGATATTGAGGAGCCATGCTGAAGAGCGTGGGCCTCATGGCTCCAGATGTGATGAGTGATTGTCAACGGAAGTCAAGAGGACACCAAGAGAGGAGAAGATATGTTGTGTCTGGGCCGCATGTGACACAGGTACACGGGCAGCGAGCGACTGTCGGGCTGGCCCAATCCAGGTACATGGGCTAGGAGCAGCAGAGGATCCACTGGGCTGTTGACCAGGATTGACTCAGGTACACGGGTGGCGAGCGATTGCCGGGCTTAGAGAGCTACGGAATCGAGCCAGCCCAATCCGAGTACCTAGTGCAAAGTCGGTGGACGCTTTATCAGTTTCGGCGCAAAACTAATAACCGCTGATCTCGGATCAGACCGTTCTGAGATGAAGCCGTAGTCGCTACGAAAGCTCCGCTTCAGGATAAGTAATTTATAATTAGGAGTTTACTATTTTGTCCTTAGGCCCACAGTCAGTCAGTCGAGTCTGTAAAAATATCCTAAGGGCAGTTTGGTCTTTTCCATTTTATTTCAACGTCTGTAAAAACCCTAAGGGTCTTTTGGTATTTTCCTAGGCTATTGGGCTGCCTATAAATAGGGCCCCAATCCCTAGGGTTAGGGTTACCATTTATAAAATTACTTTAATAATCAAAAGGATTGGGTCATTTTTCTCCTGTGTGCGCCGCCAACGATTTTGTGTTCATGTTCATCAAGAGATTTCCTGTTTCTCTTCGATCGTTTGTCTGGCAATCCTCCATCCAGGTTCTGATATCTCTGAGTTGTTCTCAAATCGTCACGCTGTGAAGTTATTACTATGTTGCCTCGATCTGCTTGTCTGTTTGGTATTTTTTCTGTTCAGAGTTCGCTTCATGGAGTTCTGTTTCTATAGTAGCCGATTGATATGAACTGTAGTCTCGCGTGCAAGCTTTCAGACTACTAGTGCATAGTAGTATTTTTACTGTTGAGAGTTTTTGTTACGTGTCTGAAGTTTCCCTTGCTCGGCACGGTTTTTGTTTGCGTGTTTAGTCTGCTCTGCTTTGTAGCTTGCAGCAGCCTAGGCTGTTCTTTGCTGCTACAACACTGCATGCTAGCCTGCAGATGTGAGCAGTTGCATTGCATGCGGTTTTCCAGACACTTGAGCATCTACATGTTCTGCAACACGACAGCCAAGGAGTTTTCAAGAGTCAATACAACAGAACACCAGGTCAGAAATTGATTTATTCCTGTGCTGTGTGGTTCTAGCGTGAATAGCCTTTTTGTCTAGTCTACTTGTAGCTGCAGGAGCTAGTTTCTTCTAGGTACTAGTTGCAAGGTTGCTTGTTAGCCAGCTGTGTTTTGTTCTGGTTCACAAGAGGCGTAGGCTAGGTCCTAGTCTGCACTTAATGCTTTTGTTTTATTGCAAAGGATCTGGTAGCTTCGCCGATGGAGTTTCCAAGAAAGCGTTCGGAGAGTGTGTAGGACCGAAAGTAGCGACCAGAGGGGGGTGAATGGGCGCCTAAAAATTTTCAGCTAAACTATATCCTAATTCCAATACCCAAACGAACTTAACCACACAAATAATATTAGCAATGCAAATTACTGGAATTAAAGTTGTCTAGCCTAAAAATGACTGGTGTCTTAATTGAAAAGATAGTAAAGATAAACTAAAATAAAAATTACTACAGTAACCTAGATAAAAATTCAAAACAATAATATTTCAGTCTAGAAATAAAATACTAATCAAATGAATAAATCATAGATCATTAAAATTAATTCAGAACTAAACCTAAAATATTGTACGTAGATAACTAGGCAAAAAAAATTACTGCGGCAAAAAAAATTGATTATTTTTTATATGAGCGGATTAAAAACCACTTAAATAAATAATACGCGATAAGTAATAAAAGTTTAACAGATTAAAATTAACTCCGAGATTTAATTTGTTTTATGCTGTTTTTTAAGAAAGACTAGATAACTATTGATTTAATTAACTAATTTGAAAAATAGTAGATTGAAACTTACATGTGTCTTCCCGTTCATCTGTTTGCTGTTCTTCTGCAGAAGATCCACCGACGTCGCCAAAAACTTTTCGCCGGGGAAACCTTTCGCTCGGGGCAAAATCTGCGCATATCCACTCCCAGGCGTCGTGGACCCCGCTCGGTCTGGACTGTTGCGTGCGGCGAAAAATGGTGAAATTTGCGCTGTCGTGCTCACTTGTAATCTGCCGCACAATGGGAGGATGGAGAGTCCCGCCGTGGGGCCCCGCCTGCTGTTGTGCTGATGCTTGGAAGCTTCTGCCGAGCCAAAAGATTTGGTGCTTGAATTCCTGCACAAAAAAGAGGCCCGTAGCCCTGTAGCACTACAAGGACTCTGGCGTGCTATGGACAGCAGCCTGCGCGGCTGTGCCTAGGCTCCAAGACTGCACACGTCGTGGGCGCAGAGATGCAGTTTAATTGGCGACGAAAAGAAGAAATCACAACGGGGAAATTTTTTCGAAGGAGAACAAGAGATTTTTCAGTGGAACTCGAAAAATGAATAATGGACTGTAGATTGTAGATTGATCTCAAGAACAGTCAACTATCCCCAGGGGTGATAGGGGCCTATTTATAGGCGACTCCTAATACATGAAAAGACTAATTTACCGCTAGGGTAAATTAACACTGACTCTAAAATAAATTCCAAAAATTAGTAAAATATTCTTAGAAAAATTACCTCACTGAACTAAAAATATTCTAAACTTAAAAACTAAATATTAATACCCTAAAAACAAAATAATCCTAGGTTGTCAGTTTTACGCCGAAACTGACAAAGCGTCCACCGTCTTCGCACCGGGTACCCGGATTGGGCCGACCCGACCGCGCAGCTTCCTCAGCCCGGCAATCGCTCGGCGCCCGTGTACCTGAGTCAAACCCAGTCAACACACCAGTGGATCATCTGCCGCTCCTAGCCATGTACCCGGATTGGGCCAGCCCGACTCCGCGGCTCCTCTGCCCGGCCGTTGCTCGTTGCCCGTGTACATGAGTCACACGCGCCTCAGACACGACAGGTCTTCATATCTCCCTTCCTTTGACTTCCGTTGACAATCACTCATCACATCTGAAATATCAAAACAATATTCTTCAACATGGTTTCTCAGAGTGTTTGGTGTAGGTTCGAAGTATATCCAGTACGGAGTTTTTTGGCGAGGTGGCTCCGCCCAGGTTAGGCTAGGGATTCGGAGTCTTAGCGTGGGTCCCACGGATTCTGTGTAGTACTTTGGTTCCTAGCTTGTGCGAAGTATCCCTGAAATGTTTTGTGTTGACGTAATCACAGCGAAGTCTGCAGGACATACTTCGAAAATCCACTGATTCGTGCAGAGTTGTTGGTTTCGTGCATCCTTGCGAAGGTGGCTGTCTGGAGTGTGTGCGAGGCTTGCTTCGGAGTTTGTTAGTCGTAGCTTCGCTGAGTACAAAGTTCTATGGAATATTTTTGTGGACTGATTTCAGAGTGAGCAAACCGCGAAGGTCGTTCAGCAGGCTTCGGAGATTTCGAGTGTTTGTCGAAGTCTGTCCAGGCCGCAGTAGGCTCCGAAATATTTTTCTGGGCTTCGAACTTCATTTCAGAGATTATTTTTTGATCTGTAATACTTCGCCTCAGTTTGCATGAACTTGAATTAAATTGTTTATATTGTTTGCTCTGTTGATGCTTAAAATGACTATGTCTTGAATACTTAGTTAATCTGCCTTTAAGCACCGTGTGAGTGTCTCTTTGTTTAGGACACCGGTTGTTTTTAGGCTAGATCATTTTAGGTTTTGTTGACCTGGTTATTTTTCTTTGCTAAGTCTGTTGAGGTGCGTTGGGTGTTGGGAGCAGGCCATTAATTCGAAAGAATTTTTTAGGCGCCCATTCACCCCCCCCCTCTGGTCGCTACTTTCGGTCCTACAGCATCACGTCCAGCGATGGTCATTATATTTCCATGTTTCTTGTGAAGATTTTGGAAATATTTGAGCTCTTGTAGAATTGTGTTAGTGGAGCCACTATCCACTAAACAAATTTTGTGATCTTCCATCTTGCTTCTTTGTTCTTGGGGAAGAATAGATATGAGATTGTGGCATGTTGACTCACGACCAAAGAGAGGTGCTAATAACGTGTTGTGCAGAAAAATAGAAGAAAATTTCAAAAATAACGAAAATTTTATTAACTATTTACAGGGATGAAGTAATGTGTTGTTTCGTATCCAGCGCTAGATGTGGATGAGGAGGCATCGGTTGGAGAACCGAGATGCGTATGCATGCGATTGCAACCCCGGTGTGATTGCGGAGAGGCGCCTCGAGCCCTATGCGAACAGACGCAACATACAGGAGGCCAACGGATGGGAAATTAACTTCTCAACACACTCCCTTAAGCGAACCTTCAATTATATCATATATCTTGAAAAACTCCTATAAAAATTTCGGAGAAAATCTATGATATTATTTTAATATTGCATCATTAAAAATATTTATAAGAAAACTTGAGAGTCGATCTTATAAAGGAAAAATAGTGCAATTTAAATGATATGATGATCGCAAATAGAATATACGTTTAGAAGATCGCTCCCCTTGAATTTTGCAAAACCTGAAGTCTTCACATACCAATTCCTTTAACACACTTTTAAAATATTGAGGTTGGTAGCGATTTTGTGAATAAATTTGCTAGATTTTCTCATGATTTCGTTTGCAAAACTATTATTTCCCCCATTCTTTTGTAATTCATGTGGATAAACAATTTAGAAGCGATATGCTTAGTTATATTATTTTTAGCATAACTTGTTTTTATTTGAGAAATGCAAGTAGCATTATCTTCATAGATAATTGTGGGTGATTCTGATGAACAACACCACATGATCCTTGAATGTGATTAATCATTCTATGAAACCATACACATTCGTGTGAAGCTTCATATAGGGCTATAATTTTAGAATGATTAGTGGAGGTAGCAACAAGAGTTTTCTTTGATGATTTCCATAAATGGTAGTACCTCCATATAGGAAAACAAATCCTATTTGTGATCTGATATTATGTCGATTAGACATATATACGACATTAGTATATCTTATCATGGATGAGTCTTTATTTTTATAATAGAATAAAACAAGATCTCGTGTACCATTCATATATCATAGGATTTATTTTGCCCCAACAAAATGTCTTTTAGTTGGAGCAGCACTATGTCTAGCAAGTAAATTGACTACAAATACAATGTCAGGTTTTGTACAATTTGCATGGTACATGAGTGCTCCTATAATGCTTAGATATGGGACATCAAGCCCCAAAATTTTTTCACCTTCCTCTTTAGGTCGAAATGGATCTTTATCCATTCCTAGGGATTGAATGACCATAGGAGTCTTCGATGGATATGATTTATCCATATTAAATTTTTAAAATATTTTTTAATATATGCAAATTGGTGAGTTAATATTCCTGATGGAATATATTCAAGTTGTAATTTAGTTTTACCTAAATCCTTCATTTCGAATTTCGTCTTTAGATGATTGTTGGCTTCCATAATAACTTGTGTAGTTCCAATAATATTAAAGTATCAACACATACTAAAATGATATAAAATTTAGTGATGGATCTTTTAATAAATACACAAGGACTATCATTGTTATTAGAGTAACCCTTCTAAAGAAGGAACTCACTTAGTGTGGCACCCCGATTTACCGAAATCGGAACATTATTGAATTTCCAAAGAAAAACAATAATACAAGAGGTTCATCATGCGACAATCGTACATACGGCAAGTATTCATGGTACGTAGACCATATTATTACATCAGAGTTAAATAAAAACAATAATAAAGGAAAACAGCATGACGAACGCCTTCTTCAAGATCTTTCCGCTTGACTGGGTCGCTACTCCAGACCATCCTTGTAGTAGGCATCCTCTGAAGTGTGTCCAACGGGTATGAGTACAAAAGTACTCAACAAGCCACTGCAAATGCAAGTAATAATGCAGGATAAAAACAAAGGAAGGATAATGGCTAAATGTGTGGAAAAGTACATTTTCAGTTATTGCATTTAGTGTAGTCAAGTTTTATCATATGGAATAATAAACATGAACATCAATAATACCATCTAACTCGAGGAGTACATTTTCCCTCCTCGCACAATAGTCCTTACATGTCAAACCATCATGCACATACATATCAAAAGTAATCTAACTGTGGGATGTCACGCAACCCGCCCTTGACCGTGGGCTCGGCTTTTCGAAAAGATTTAAGACTCTGATCAGAGATGTACTACTGTACCCACAAGGCACACACTCATCCCAAACACCAAAGTGTAACGAGATGTCCCATACCACGGGAACTCGTGCCAAAACCTCAGCATGAAATGCTCCAAGCGATAACCACCCGCTCTAGGTTTCGCCGGCGCGCCGGGCCGCATCCTGGCTAACGTCGCACCCCCTTTTGTGCCACATCAGTACAAGCCATCCGTAGGTGCAGCTTGACCCATCTCCAAATGGTGGCCTCGGTTTGGAACACTCCATACCTTAGTTAGGACTTACCCATTAGACTTGTGGTTAGTACGGAAGTGTATTGTAACGGATCCCGCAGACCGGTCCTTATAGTGCCCCGGGTGCTACCGACCAATGCCCTAGCTTGCACCCGGAACCCACCATGCATACACTCACAACCATAACTCTATCACCAACATATTTCCAAGGATAAGAATAACGGGGATCATATAGTAGAACCAAGTTACTACGACTCATTTTTAATCCTATAGCAATCGTGTCGATACATTGGACACTAGCTAATCATATTAATCACACAGTGACAAGGAGTTTAGGCTGGATAGCATGGCTTGGGTTGCACATCAAGGTCGGGGGATCCTAGATAAATATATTGTAAGGGTTCCATTTGACTAATGCATGTATATCCTATGTGTTTTAGCGATAGTTTAATAAGACATGGGTTCAATATGCTCAAAAGTGTTGTTTGGTGACTTGCCTTGTTCAGCGAAAGGGGAGGGAGGAACTTCCGGGTAATATTCCGGCTCCTCGACGGCGTCGTAGTCTTCCCAATATAAATAAAATAAAATAAATACAACATTCAATTAAACAATATAAAACCACACAACAAGCACATAGGTTTTGCTTGGTTCAATTTAAAGAAAACCAAGTTGTTAAGTTTCTGAAATTTATCTTATAAATAATTTAAAATGAACTATAATGAAATATTGACATTTATAAAAGGGGTTTTACTTGTGAATAAACTTATTCTAAGTTTTCTAATTAATTTAAATCAATATATTCAGAGAAAGTGTTGGGGTTCCAATAAATTAACAGGAATTGAATAAATATAAATTTTGCTGAAACTTAAATAATTTAATTTTGTAATTTAACCTAAGGGCATTTGAATTCTTTAATAAATAAGAATGCAATATTCAAAGTAAACATACTGTTTTTATCGTACTAACATGTAGAGAATAAAATTACAAATTTTCTGGAATTGAAATGATAATTTTTGGAGTTCAAATGCGCCAGATATGAATTTTAGAAGTTTAAAATCATTTCTGGAATTTAATTTAAATCCCAAAATAGTCTCGGGTCCACGGTGAGCCAGGCTCATGGTGAACCCGCGCACTATGCGCGTGGTCTGGCCCAATCTGGACCATTGGATCCAGATCCAATGCGCGGGGGCGAGGCGGGGCGTTAAGTTGCGATCAACGGCCCACAGCGCTCGATACCGCTTTGACCAGATTGACGCGTGAGATTAAACGGCGTAAAGGTCCTAATCTATGTCGTTGGATTGAGATCGTGCGGCCAGGATTGAATCCGGCATGGCACGTGTCGGGAGGGGTAAGGTACCCATCTTCCCTGACTCCGGTGACGCAACGGCGAAGGATTCCGGCGACGGCGAGGGCTATCCGGCCTAACTAGGGCTAAAAACGTAAAGAGGGAACTAAGGGGAACACGAGGGTACTGTTGCGGTGGTCCGAGGTCGACGGGGGGTGGCCGGCGATGAGAGGAGGCGGCGAAGTCGTTCGGGTCCTTGACGGCGACGGCGATCCGGCGAGGTTCGTCGACGGCGGAGGGATGGCCGATGTCGAGGAGGCTCTGGCGGTAACGGAGATGCAGTCGTCTAGGGCGGAGGAGGTTACCAGCGATGGTGAGGGGCGACCGTAGTAGGAGCGGCGGTGAGGTGCTAAAAACCGAATGGTGGGCGCTCTGTTCGTTCTCGCAGCAAATTGCCGTGGGGGTCGAACGCGGTGGAGGCTAGGGGGTTAAATAGGGGCGTCGGGGGAGCTCGCATGCAAGGAAAGCCGAGGGAGGGCTTTAACTCGCCGGCGAGGGCTCGGCCATGCACACGCAGCGCGATCCCGGGGCGTAATCGTGAGGTTTAACGAGGGGAAACGGTCGGCCGAGCACGGGGGACCGTTTAATGGCGTCGAATTAAAGAGGGAGGGGCCAGTGAGGTGGATCCGAGGTGGGGGTCGTCGGCCGGCGCAATATGGGGGCGGTGGCGGGAGGTAGACGACGGGTCCGACAAGTGGGCCAAGGCGGTCAGCGGGCGCGAGCGCATGAGTGTGGTGGCTGACGGGTAGGGTCGGGCATCGGCCGAGAGAGGGATCGGTTGGCGCCGACAGGTGGGGCCGAGGTGTTGGGCACGCGCGTGCGGAGGGAGGGGGTCTCTGATGAATGGGGCCCAGGTGTCAGTCCCAGCCGCACGGGGGTAACGGGCTGAGAAACCATGTTGAAGAATATGGTTTTGATATTCCAGATGTGATGAGTGATTGTCAACGGAAGTCAAAGGAAGGGAGATGTGAAGATCTGTCGAGCCTGAGGCGCATGTGACTCGGGTACACGAGCAGTGAGCGATGGCCGGGTAGAGGAGCCGTAGAGTCGGGCTGGCCCAATCCGGGTACATGGCTAGGAGCGGCAGATGATCCACTGGTCTATTGACTGGGTTTGACTAAGGTACACAGGCGGCGAGCGATTGCCGAGCTGAGGAAGCTGCGGGGTCGGGTCGGCCCAATCCGGGTACCCGGTGCGAAGACGGTGGACGCTTTGTCAGTTTCGGCGCAAAACTGACAATCTATGATTAATTTGTTTTTTTTAGGATATTAATATTTAGTTTTTAAGTTTAGAATATTTTTATTTGGGTCAGGTGATTTTTCTAAGAATATTTTAGCAATTTTCGGAATTTATTTTAGAGTCAGTTTATTTTACCCGAGGGTAAATTAGTCTTTTCATGTATTAGGATTTGCCTATAAATAGGCCTTATCCCCTTGGGGATAGATGACTGTTTTTTAAGAGATCAATCTATAGTCCACCGCAAATATTTTAATCTACTATTTTTCCTCCGTTCTCCGTTCTCCGGTTCCAATCTGCATCGCCGACGCTTTCTCTGTTCGCCGGCAACTCACGTGAAGTCGTGCGTGGCCCCCAACAGTTGGCAGAGCCCATAGAGATCAGTTTTTTTCGGCGGCAGATTTCAATCCACTCTCGCCAAGTCCCTGGCGGAGAAACAGAGCTTGCGGGGCCCACGGGTGGCAGCCTTGCGCCTGTTTTTGTAGCCGGGTACAGCACATCATTACACGGCGGTCTTCTCTGGCCAGCAGCAGGTACTCGGCTTTTCACGGCAGGATCCCCACGGCGAGCGCGTTGTCTTTCGGCGATCAGAGCACGGCGCTCGTGGGCTTTGTTTGGTGGTTTTCAATCGATCATTAATAAGCTTCGTGTTAACAAGGCCGAGGGTGATCAGATGGTCTCGGATCATTAACAGGCGATTAAGGTACTCCATACCTTGGACCCTAAGATCTGGGAGATCAAGGTCTCTTCTATTGTTGAGAGCACATCTTATGATACCTTGACCATCGCAGAGCTTTTTAGTAAGCTCAAGGCCTCAGAGGTCGATATCCAGTTGAGATAAAATCTCACTGGTTCTGGATCAAAGACTCTGGCGCTTGCGACACCATCTGCTGATCCTAATGCCATGAGTTGTACTGCGTTTTCCTTGATGTATATTTCCGAGGAACAACTTGATACTCTAGGAGATGATGATTTGTGCTTGTTTAACAACCGCGTGCGACGTGTCTATGATAAGCGAATGTTTAAGAGACACGGCACAAAATCCGGATGCTTTGAGTGTGGTGATACATGTCATTTCATTGCCGACTGCCCCAAGTGGAAGAATTACAAGAAGGGAACCGGCAGAAACTCCTACGACTCTGACAAGTACGACAACTCTACAAAGGGCAAGCCCAAGACGAGATTCTTTTGTAAAGCTTTGCAGGACTACAGGCATGAGAACAAGAAACAAGACAAGGCTTTCTTCGCCGAGATGGAGAAAAGCTACTCCAAGAGATCCTCATCTTCCTCCTCATCGTCGAGCTCAAGTGATGAAGAGATTATGATCAGGAAGGGGAAGGACAGGGATGATCCGGCGGGCCTCTGTTTCATGGCCTTCAGGGACAAGCCGAAGAGACGCTCACGTGACAGCCGAAGACCCCTCGAGAGCTTCTGCTCAATGGCTCTTGGGGAGAAGAAAGAAAAGGACTCCTCCGATGACTCCGACGACGATGACGACGGTGAGAAGATATCATCCTATGAACAAGAAGTTGTTAATTTACTAGAACAGAACCGTCAGGAGTTGAAGTATAGGGAGAAACTGCTTAGAGGGGCTAAGAAGAGGATAGATGAGCTTGAGAGTGAGCTTACCACAGCAAATGGCAAGATTGAGAGTATGTCTTCTTCCCCTTGCTTGGGTGATAGTAGTGAGTGCCCTAACTGTGAGGTGCTGTTGTGTGACCTGACGACTCTTAAGTCCAGGTACACAGAGAGAGTAGATGAGAGAGACGCATTGGCCACTAAGCTTGAGAGCGCTCAGCAAGAGCTAAAATATGCTCATGCCACTGTCGTCGCACCTTGTGTAGACTGCCCATCTCATTTAGCTAGTATAGCAGAGCTGAGAGCCAAGAGTGATGAGCAGTTGAGCGAGTTAGCTGGAGTGAGAAGTGAGTTGGAGCAGACTAAGCTAGAGCTTGAGACCTTGTCAGTTCCATCCACTAGTTTGTGAGAACTGTCTGTCCATTAGAATGGAGTTGATCAAGCTAAAAGTTGAGAAGTCTGTCGAAGCTGATAAAGAGTGTGAGATCTGCTTGTCTCAGGTGGAGGTGTTAGCTTATTTGAGAGAGGAGCTAGCTGATGTTCAGAACGAGAACTTTTACCTCCATCAGAACCTGAGTTGGATTAGCGCTAGAGAGCCACAGCTCGGCATGATGATCCAACAGTTCAAGAGACAGGATGGTTTTGGAGTAGGTTACACATATACCAAGGCTGATTTTGAGAGCGCCATTAGCCGTGCAGTGGAGTGGAGTAAGATGACTCCCGAACAGAGATATCCCAAGACTCACTCCACTGAGTCCTTTAAGGATATTCAGCCCAAGGATGGAGTGATCCAAGAACAACCTAAAGCTCCACCTAAGAAGCAGATCTGGGTCCCTAAGCCTAAAACTCTTCACTCTTCTCCTGATTCTTTACCTGGACCCTCTCACACCAAAGATGCTTCACCCAACACCACCAAGCCTAAGAACCCTAAGCCACAACAACATCCCAAGAAGCCTACCTATTACTATGAGTTTTGTCAGAGAGACGGGCATCTTGAGGAGTTTTGCTTCAGGAGGAAGCGGGTTGAGCGAGCAGAGAGAGCTCGAGGTGGGCAGGAGCAGTTCTACCAGCAGGGGGGTAGACAGAGAGTTCCTCGATGTAGAGAGAGGCTAGAGGCCAGGCCACGTCGTGTAGGTGGTGGTAGAGGAGATGGTTTTCATGACCATGCTCCGGAGGGTGGTTTCTGTTCTAGCAGAGTTCCAGATCATTATGGATACGATTTTGGACCTCGTGACCGTGATTTTAGGCAGAACAGAGGACCGTGCTTTGAGTCGCGTGGTGGTCCCGACTCATACGATTCCTTCTGCTTTCCTACTTACGAGCAGATGGCTCGACATTTGTTAGTACTTTTGCTAGACCTAGTGGTCGACCATTTGCTTCCACTCATGACCATTGATCTTGCAGGATCGAGGACTGGAGGACGTATGGATCATGGATTCAGGATGTTCTCGCCATATGACGGGACAGCGCAGATGGTTCTCCAGCCTCACTCCCCCGAGCTCCAAGGAATACATCACTTTCGGGAACAGTGGTCAAGGGAAGGTACAAGGCATTGGGTCGATTCGTATTTTTGATTATTTCTCTTTAAAAAATGTTGCTTTAGTTGGAAATCTGAACTTCAATCTAATTTCTGTTTCGCAACTGCTTGAGGATGGTTTAGAAGTGCGCTTTAAGAAGGGCATGTCTTCTGTTGTTGATTCTAGAGGATCTTTAGTTTGCCGGGTCCTACCTTTCGGTAAGGTTTTTCGTATTGATTTCTCTAGTTCTTCTGGCCCTTCTCGCTGCCTGATGGCCAGATCCTCCTCTGAGTTATGGAAGTGGCATAGAAGGTTAGGCCATTTGAGCTTTGATCTACTTGTTAGATTGAGTTCTATGGATCTTATCCGAGGATTGCCTAAGCTTAAGATGGAGAAGGATCTAGTGTGTCATCCTTGTCGTCATGGGAAAATGGTTGCCGCTTCTCACGCACCTGTGACTCAGGTGATGAATTCATACCGGGAGAGCTGTTACACATGGACACAGTAGGTCCAGCTCGAGTACGCTCAGTTGGTGGGAAGTGGTACGCTCTTGTGATAGTTGATGATTTTTCTCGTTTCTCGTGGGTTTACTTTCTAGAGTCTACGGATGAGACTTTTCAGTATGTTCATGACCTAATTTTGAAGCTGAAGAACGAGAATAATGGTCTGATGCGAGCAATTCGTTCAGACAACGGATCTGAGTTTAAGAACTCTCAGTTCGTCAGTTTTTGTAGTGATCAGGGTCTTGATCATCGGTTTTCTGCTCCTTACACTCCCCCACAGAATGGCGTTGTGAAGCGAAAGAATCGCACGCTTGTCGAGATGGCCAGGACGATGCTTGATGAGCATAGGACTCCTAGGCATTTTTGGGCTGAAGCAATGAACACGGCTTGCTATCTTGCCAACCACATTTTTCTTAGAGCTTACTTAGGTAAAACGTCATATGAGTTTCGTTTTGGTAGACAACCCAAGGTGAGTCACTTGCGAGCTTTTGGATGCAAGTGCTTTGTGCTTAAGAAGGGAGGGCATTTAGATAAGTTTGAGTCTCGTTGTTGGGATGGAGTCTTTCTAGGTTATGCTTTGCATTCACGAGGCTTTCGTGTTTGGAACCTAGACTCCTAGATGCTTGTTGAGACGTGTGAGATTTCCTTTGATGAGTCTTTACCCTCACCGACTCCTTCTTTTGAGCTTTCTAGAGATGATGAGCTTGGGGAGTCCATTTTCGAGGAAGATGATGACCCTCCTGCTGATGATGAGGGTGGGCCCTCTGCACCACCTGCAGACCCCACACCGTCTGAGACTTCGACTGATGATGGGGATGGACCTCTAATTACTCCTTCTACTTCGATCGAGCCTCCTCAGCCGAGTCCAGTAGTGCCAGGTGTTGACTCCGATGAGATGACTTCTCAGCCGAGTCCAGAGGAGCCAGTTGCTGACTCTGGTGAGGTGACATCAGATCACCTAGGATCCCAAACAGTTCAGCGTGATCACCCTTCAGAGCTCATCATAGGTAATCTTACGGAGAGATCTTTACGTTCCTCAGCTGGTTCTCTCGCTATGTTTGCTGAGTCTGCCTTTGTTGCTAGTTTTGAGCCCCGAGACGTTACTCATGCTCTTTCTGATTCAAATTCGATAAACGCCATGCAAGAAGAGCTTGAAAACTTTGTTCGCAATCGGGTTTGTACACTAGTTGAGCTACCACCTGGATGCAACACCATAGGCACCAAGTGGGTGTTTAAGAACAAACAAGGAGAAGATGGTGTTGTGGTGCGCAACAAAGCTCGATTAGTGGCACAGGGTTTCTGTCAAAAAGAAGGTATTGACTTTGAAGAGACCTTCGCCCCTGTTGCTCGCCTTGAGTCCATTCGTATTCTTTTGGCCTTTGCTGCTTCTAAAGGTTTTAAGCTTCATCAAATGGATGTCAAGAGTGCTTTTCTAAACGGGTATATAGAGGAGGAGGTCTATGTTAAGCAACCCCCGGTTTCGAGAACTCTAAATTCCCACGACATGTTTACAAATTGCAGAAGGCTTTATATGGTCTGAAGCAGGCCCCCAGGGCTTGGTATGATCGCCTGAAGCAGTTCTTGTTGCAGAAAGGTTTTGTGATGGGTTTTGTGGACAAGACTCTTTTCTTGCTTAGAGATGGCGCAGACTTGTTAGTTGCTCAAATTTATGTGGATGATATTATTTTTGGTGGTTCTACTAATGAGCTTGTATCCAAGTTTTCTGAGCAGATGCATAGTGAGTTTGAGATGAGTCTCATGGGAGAACTCAAGTACTTTTTATGGCTCCAGATCAAGAAGACCAAGGACGGCATTTTCATCCACCAGGGTAAGTACACACGGGATATGCTAAAGAAATTTGATTTTGGTGGAGAGCTAAAGCCACAGATGACACCAATGGGTACATCTGGAGGTCTGGACAAGGACGAAGATGGCGTCAAGGTAAATGAGAGAGAGTATCGAGGGATGATCGGTTCGCTACTATACTTGACTACGACGAGACCAGACATTCAGTTTGCCGTGGGTGTGTGTGCGCGTTTTTAGTCTTCGCCACGCACATCTTATCGACAGGCTGTGAAACGTATTTTCAGGTATCTTACTTATGATCCTGATTTAGGTCTCTATTATTCTGCATCATCGTCTCTTGATTTAGCTGGTTTTTCGGACGCTGATTTTGGTGGGTGCCGGCTGGATCGCAAGTCTACTTCCGGTACTTGCCAGCTTCTTGGTTCTTCACTTGTTTCATGGTCTTCTAGAAAACAATCTGGAGTTGCGCTTTCTACTACTGAGGCTGAGTATGTAGCTGCTGCTAGCTGCTGTTCTCAGTTAGTTTGGATGATTTCTACTTTACGGGATTTTGGGTTATTCTTCCCTTCGAGAGTTCCTTTGTTTTGTGATAGCACCAGTGCAATTAGTGTAGGGAAAAACCCATGTCTTCATTCAAAAACCAAACATATTGATGTGCGCTTTCACTTTCTGAGGGATCAATATAAGAAAGGAGTCATTGATCTTATACATGTTGATACCCATCAGCAGTTGGCTGATATTTTTACTAAACCCCTAGATCAGTCTACTTTTGAGCGTTTACGAGGGGATTTGGGAGTTGTGTATCCTTTCTAGGATACTTTGAGTCAGTTTTTACTTTCTTTTTATTTTTTATTTTTTATTGAGTCTTTTTGTGTGCGTTCATATCATGCATAATCATCAATCACATTTTGAGCTTGCTTCTGCTATATGATTAATCTGCTTTACTTTCTCTAGCTAGTATATGTTTTTGATTACTGGTCGATGATCATGTTCTGGTTCAGTTCACATGATATATCTGATATTTGTCATATGCGTGGCTTTTATGTTTTAAAATTGAAAAATAATCACCATTGCTTCTCGTAACTAGCATGTGTAGGCTGAATGTGCTAGCTATCTTTTACATGCCTTTTAGCTAGATCCTTACTTAGATGCAGATATGCAACTTGGACATCTATATGCTTTAAATATGAAAAATGTGCTATTAATATGATAGAAATTCAGAAAAATGAAAAAATTTATGCATTTTTATGATTATCAGAAAAGATCTAGGTGGGTTTGCTTTGACGCATTGCATTATTCTGGACTGCCTACCATAGCACTTTGGTATGAACTAGGACGGTGTAATGTATGCCAAGACCAATGTCTTAAGCTTCTGATGGTCCAGTTCTAGCCTAGGCTTGACTTGGTCGGTTAGCATAAGGTTTGACATGCAAATAACCCCTGGCAGAAATGAAAAAATAAAAAGGAAAAAGAATCAGTCTAAATAATTTAAAAAGATGACAAGTTTGCTGAAGCACTTTGATTTGGACAATGCTTATCTTGGTAGATATCAGTTAGCTTTTGCATATCATGCTTTACTTTGCTTGTCAACTAGAAAATGTAGTGATGCTTTTGTTTGCAAAAATCGAAAAATGCGTGCTAATGACCCTCTTTAGATATCATCTGTTGCACTGATCATGTCATGTATCTTAGACAGTATATCTTTTGCTATACCTGTTAGACGTTGTAATAGTAGTCAATCATATCTAAGAAGCATGCTTTTCACACTCCACCTGCACCCCATCTGCATTCATGGCATATTTTGAGGGGGAGCTGCATTTCAGGAGGAGTTTCTGTCTATGTCTTTTTAGAGTGCATTTAGTCTCACTTGATGAGTCCAATTGTCAACAAGGGGGAGAAATTTTGGATATATTTTTGGCTTTCTCTAGGATTTATTTCAGGGGGAGTTTATTCTTGTTGGTAATTCTGAGATTTGCACTTGTTTTTGAGGCTTTATTTTTGGTTAACCATAATGACTATTTTTCTTGCTTCTGTTTGGCTTTTGGTCATTAGGGTTAAACTTTTATTTTCTTTCTTCTATTTTCTTTTGTCTTTGTTTTTTCTGTTTCCACATGTTTTGCAGGTTCTGGAGATGAGCTGAAAAGGGTGTTGACAATGCACTCATCAAGGGGGAAATTGAGAAACCATGTTGAAGAATATGGTTTTGATATTCCAGATGTGATGAGTGATTGTCAACAGAAGTCAAAGAAAGGGAGATGTGAAGATCTGTCGAGTCTGAGGCGCATGTGACTCAAGTACACGGGCAGTGAGCGACGGCCGGGCAAAGGAGCCACGGAGTCGGGCTGGCCCAATCCGGGTACATGGCTAGGAGCGGAAGATGATTCACTGGTCTGTTGACTAGGTTTGACTCAGGTACACGGGCGGCGAGCGATTGCCGGGCTGAGGAAGCTACGGGGTCGGGTCGGCCCAATCCAGGTACCCGGTGCGAAGACAGTGGACGCTTTGTCAGTTTCAGCACAAAACTGACAATCTATGATTAATTCATTTTTTTAGGATATTAATATTTAGTTTTTAAGTTTAGAATATTTTATTTGGGTCAGGTGATTTTTATAACAATATTTTAGCAATTTTCGGAATTTATTTTAGAGTCAGTTTATTTTACCCGAGGGTAAATTAGTCTTTTCATGTATTAGGATTTGCCTATAAATAGGCCTTATCCCCTTGGGGATAGATGACTGTTTTTTATGAGATCAATCTATAGTCCACCGCAAATCTTTTCATCTACTATTTTTCCTCCGTTCTCCGTTCTCCAGTTTCAATCTGCATCGCCAACGCTTTCTCTGTTCGCCAGCAACTCACGTGAAGCCGTGCGTGGCCCCCAGCGGCTGGCAGAGCCCACGGAGATCAGTTTTTTTTCGGTGGGAGATTTCAATCCACGCTCGCCATGTCCCTGGCAGAGAAACAGAGCTTGCGGGGCCCACGGGTGGAAGCCTTGCACCTGTTTTTGTAGCCAGGTACAACACATCATCACACAGCGGTCTTCTTTGGCCAGCAGCAGGTACTCGGCTTTTCACGGCGGGATCCCCACGGCGAGCGCGTTGTCTTTCGGCGATCAGAGCATGTCGCTCGTGGCAGCGCTCGGATCTTCTGCGGGAAGATGACGGCGTAAATTTTCAATGCAGGTAAACTTCTTTTTAGGTAGTTTTAATCTACTATTTTTAGGGAGATCAAATTTTTATATAATCATCTATTAATAAATTAGCTAAAAATTTATTTCGAAATTTCATTGTTATTTTAATCTATTAAATTTTTATTAGTTGTCTAGTATTATTTTTATCTGTTTAATCTGCTCATATAAAATGAAAAGAAAAATTTATTAGCCGCAGTTATATTTTTATTCTAGTTTCTACCTGCAATATTTTCGGTTTAATTCTGAATTAATCTTTTAGTGATTCATGTTCTATTCATTTGATTAGTATTTTATTTCTAGACTGAAATATAAATATTTCATGACTGTTTTCTAGGTGTTTTTTATTTACTGCAGTAATTTTATTTAGATTATTTTTAATATCTTTTTAATTAGGACACCAGTCAAATTTTAAGCTAGACAACTTTAATTCCTAAAACTTGCTTTGCAAATATTATTTGTCTGGTTAAGTTCTTTTGGGTGGTGGGATTAAAATATAGTTTAGCAAGAAATTTTTAGGTGCCCATTAACCCCCCCCTCTGGTCGCTACTTTCGGTCCTACACGGGCTGGGCCAGCCGGGAGAGAGAAAAGGGATGGAGGGAGCTCGTTACTGTTTAAATGCTTTTCTGAATAAAATAATTACAGAAAATAGATTAAAATATTTGGGCTACTTCCAAGGTTGATAAAAAATTGTAAAAATTCTCAAAAATATATCCTGGCATTAGGATCATATACAAAATTTTCTAGCCTCTGGTTTGGTCATTACATCTAGGTTTCAGTTCAAAAAGTTTAAGGAGGGCATTAAAGGTATTTCCAAAATAAATAATTCCAGGAAAATTGGTTAAATAATATTTTTATTTCTTTGGAAATTTGGGGTGTTACAAACCTATCCCCCTTACAAAGAATCTCGTCCTCGAGATTGGAACGCTACTCGAATAGCTCAGGGTATTGGGCTTTCAACTCGTCTTCTTTTCCCATGTGGCTTCTTCACCGGGGTGGTTGTCCCATTGAACCTTGCAGAAGCGAACCACACGGCTCCTGGTTACTCTTTCTTTGGTTTCCAAGATCTTGACGGGTTTCTCGATGTAGGTCAAATCCTCTTGGACGTTGAGTTGTTGGAGGTCGGCCTCTCTCAATATATCTGTCCCAAACAGTTGCGACTCTCCGGTCTGATCCCATAGCAACGGCGTTATGCACTTACGCCTGTAAAGAGCTTTGAACGGGGACATTTGCAGGCTGGCTTGATAGCTATTGTTGTAGGAGAACTCCGCATAGGGTAAGTTCTTGTCCCACATTCCGCCAACGTCTAGAGCGCAAGCTCTAAGCATATCTTCCAGTATCTGGTTGACCCTTTCGGTTTGACCGTCGGTTTGTGGATGATAGTCGGTGCTAAAGTTCAGCCGGGTGCCGAGTTCCTCTTGAAGGTTCTTCCAAAACTTAGAGGTGAACTGACTCCCACGGTCAGATACGATCTTCTTGGGAACTCCGTGTAGGCACACGATCCGGGTCATATACAACTCGGCCAACTTGGCGACGGTGTAAGTTGTCTTGACGGGGATGGAGTGAGCCACCTTGGTGAGTCGGTCGACGATCACCCAGATAGAATCATGACCGGCTTGGGTCCTGGGTAGTCCCGTGATGAAGTCCATCCCTATCTCTTCCCACTTCCATTCAGGGACCTTGAGAGGTTGTAGTAGTCCGGCAGGTCTTTGATGCTCTGCCTTGACTCGTCGGCATGTGTCACACTTGGCCACATACTCGGCTATTTCCCTCTTCATGCTAACCCACCAATACTTTTCATTCAGGTCTTGATACATCCTTGTACTCCCGGGATGAATGGAGTATAGAGTATCGTGGGCTTCTTGAAGGATGAGGGTCTTCAACTCAGGTTTGTCAGGCACACATATCCGGTTCCCAAACCAGATGGTACCGTGCTCGTCCTCGGAAAATCTGGGGGCTTTACCCTTCCGCATGTTTTGCTGGATCTCCAAGATGTGTGAGTCTTCCTTCTGCTTTTCTCAGATTTGGTCTATTAAGATAGGCCTAGACTCCAAGGTAGCGAGGTACGCTCGGGTGGTGATCCCTAAATTCAGTCTTTCCATCTCCTTGTATAGCAAAGGGGCTTGGTCCTGTATCATGATGGCATTGCAGTACCCTTTTCGACTAAGGGCGTCTGCCACCACATTTGCCTTGCCTGGATGATAATGGATGCCCAAGTCGTAATCTTTGATCAGTTCCAACCATCTCCTTTGTCTGAGGTTCACGTCCGGTTGGGTGAATATATACTTGAGGCTCTTGTGGTCGGTGAAGACCTCACACCGATTTCCCACAAGGTAATGTCTCCATATCTTCAAGGCATGAACCACGGCTGCTAACTCTAGGTCATGGGTTGGGTAGTTCAGCCTATGCGGTCTCAGCTGTCGGGAGGCGTAGGATATCACCTTCCCATCTTGCATCAAGACACATCCCAATCCCTGACGAGAGGCATTACAGTAGACATGGAAGTCTTTCCGGATGTCTGGCAGAGTCAGAATAGGGGCTGACACGAGCTTCTTCTTGAGGGTCTGGAAGCTTTCTTCACAATCTGGGGTCCATTCAAATTTTATTTCCTTCTGCAATAGTCTGGTCATGGGTTTGGCAATCTTTGAAAAATTCTCGATGAACCGGCGGTAGTATCCGGCCAATCTGAGAAAACTCCGGATCTCGGTCATGGTCGTGGGTTGCAGCCAGTTGGTCACTGCTTCCATGGTGGTTGGGTCCACCGCTATTCCTCCAGCAGATATGACATGACCGAGGAACTTCACCTCTGATGACCAAAACTCGCACTTGCTGTATTTGGCGTACAATTGGTGTTCCCTTAGCTTTCCGAGGGTCAGACGGAGGTGGGTTTCATGATCTTCCTTGGTCTTGGAGTACACAAGGATATCGTCGATGAATACCATGATGAACTTATCCAAGAACTTCATGAATACATTTTTCATCATGTTCATGAAAAAGGCCGGGGCATTCGTGAGTCCGAACGACATCACAGTGTACTCGTAGAGTCCATAGCGGGAGGTGAAGGCAGTCTTGGGTAGTCCTCTTCTCTAATCCTCAATTGGTGATAACCTGACCTGAGGTCAATCTTGGAAAAAACCGAGGATCCTTTCAGTTGATCGAACAGGTCGTCGATCCGAGGCAATGGGTACTTGTTCTTGATGGTTACGTCGTTCAAGGCCCTATAGTCCACGTACATCCTCTTGGTCTTGTCCTTCTTCATGGCAAAGATGACCGGTGCACCCTAGGGTGAGGTACTCGGCCGGATGTATCCTTTCTGCTCCAGGTCTTCGATGTTGCTCTTGACTTCAGCTAGCTCATTGGCGGCCATCCGGTATGGGTGCTTGGAGATTGGAGTGGTCCTAGGGACAAGTTCGATTCTGAATTCGATGTCCCGCTTGGGAGGCATTCCTGGTAGGTCCTATGGGAAGACGTCTATGAACTCCTTGACTATGGGCACTTCCTCAAGGGCTAGTGAGTGAAGAGACGCTTCAAGTGGTTTGCGGCTGGTCATTCGAAAGGTGACGGCTTCGCCTTTGGGGTTAGTTACCGTCACGGACTTGCTGGCGCAATCGATCACTCCCTTGTGCTTCATCAACCAATCCATCACTAGGATGAGGTCGAGTCCGGTGCACATTATGAGGACTGGATCGGCCCGGAACAATACCCCTTGGATCTCTATCTTAACCTTAGGACTGTATAAGTTGGCTAAGGTTTTATTGCCTGGAGTGGCAATCATCATGGGGACTGATAGAGGGAGTACTTCCAAGTCATTGGTTTTCACAAAATCTTCTGAAATGAAGAAGTGTGTTGCTCCAGAGTCAAAGAGAATCATAGTTGGTATGGAATTCGTGGTAAACGTACCAAGCATGACTTTGGGAGCCTCTTGAGCTTCCTCCACACTGATGTGGTTGACGCGGGCATGAACCGCCTAGTTGGGTGCCGCGCCTTGGGGCTGCTTGGGGTGAGGACACTGGTGCGAGTAGTGGAGCAGGGCGGGGATGCCGGCGTTGGATCCACCGGCGGCGTGAGGTGGCCTGTAGGCGGGCCGAGGATGGTAGGCGGGCGCTGGTGGCGGAGGAACGAAGCGGGGCCTCTGAGAATTCACCTGTTGATGCTTGAAGGCGATCATCTTCCTCTTCTTGAGGTCCAGCTTGTTTTGTTCAGTCTCTTGGATGAGCGCTTTATTCACCAACCGTTGAAAGTCGTCGTAGTCGGTGGCGACGAGCTGGATGGACAGCTCATCCTTAAGTCCCTAGAGGAACTTAGCCTGGCGGAGGGCGTCGGTTCGCACCTCTTTTGGCGCGTAGCATGCCAAACGGTTGAATTCATGGAGATACTCCATGACGGTCCGGTTGCCCTGTTGCAGATCATGGAACTCCTGCTGCTTGACCGCTATAACTCCGGCGGGGACATGGGCGGCGCGAAAGGCGATGGTGAACTCCGCCCATGTCACCACGTGGTCCTCTGGCTGGGACTCACGGTAGTTGTCCCACCATTCCACGGCGGGACCCTGAAGCTGGTGAGTGGCGAAGGCCACTCACTCCCGGTCAGTGCAGGGGAGGAGGTCCAACTTCTTCCCAATGGTGCGGAGCCAATCTCCGGCCTCCATGGGGTTGGTGGTGCTAGAGAATATTGGGGGACGCACACGCAGGAACTCCGAGAGTTGGGGAGCGGGCGTGGGTGCGGGCGCACGAGGGGCGGGTTCCCCATTTTGCAGGCGGTCCAACTGATCCTGTTGGTGCTGCATCTGAGTGAGGAGGGCGGTGATCAGCTGGTTTTGATTCGCCATCATCTCCGCCAAGGTGGGGTGGTTGGCGGATGGCGACCCAATCTGTCGTGGGCCCGTTGCACCCTAGTTGGGCACAACGCCTTCAGGCAAGCCATGACTTCCCCCTTCTCCATTGTTGGAGCCGGTGTTCTGGTTGTCGGCCATCATCTGAACACAAGATGTTATAAGGTAAAAATATGATGATACAACATTACAATCAAAATTGGCCCATAGGGCTCATATATATATATAAACCAAGTGGTATAAAATGTTCATTACATTCAGCTCTTATTTTAATACACCTACAACCCAACTCGTTGTAGGTGGTACCACAACATTATTCCAACCAACGATAGCTAACTCCTACTCGCCACCGGAGGCGGTCTCCGTGCTCTCGGAACCACGAGTACGCGGATCTCGAGGGATGGTGGGCTCGAGAAAATTCTCGATGATTGGGTCGGAGACGAGGCCGGGGCGTGGTGCAGGGGCACTGGCAGTGGACGGTCCGGTGGTGGAAGGGTGTGGCGGGATCCTCTTGGGGCGAGGGGCAGGCTCGCGGATGGGCTTCCTCTTCCTCGGGAGGAGGGGAACCATCTCCACAATATCCTTCTGCAGCTGCATGATCTTCTGCTGCAGCTCGCCATTCTGTTGGATCAAGTTCTTCGTCTCCTCACGAAGAAACTCAACCACCTCATGGTGCTCATCAGCGTCGAGCACGGCCTCGGTATGGAGGTCGTCCATGGCTTGAAGAAGACGCGACTGCCGGGCCATAACCGGATCACAAACGGAGTGAACTCCGAGGTAGATACTACGGTAGTGTAACGCCCCGATTTACCGAAATCGAGACATTATTGAATTTCATAAGAAAAACAATAATACAAGAGGTTCATCATGCGACAATCGTACATACGACAATATTCATGGTACGAAGACCATATTTATTACATGATAGTTTAATAAAAACGATAATAAAAATAATTAAAATGCATGACGAAGGTCTTCTTCGGGATCTTTGCTTGACTGGGTCGCTACTCCAGACCGTCTTCGTAGTAGGCATCCTCTGTGGTGTTCAATGGGTATGAGTACAAAAAGTACTCAACAAGCCACCGCAAATGCATGTAATAATGCAGGATAATAAACAAGGAAGGGTAATGGCTAACAGTGTGGAAAAGTACATTTTCAGTTATTGCATTTAGTGTAGTCAAATTTAATCATGCGGAGAAGTAAACATGAGCATCAACAACATCATCTAACTCGAGGAGTACGTTTTACCTCCTCGCACAAAAGTCCTTACATGTCAACCAACATGCACATACATATCCAAAGTAAACTAACTGTGGGATGTCACGCAACCCGCCCTTGACCGTGGGCTTGGCTTTTCGAAAAGATTAATGACTCTGATCAGAGATGTACTACTGTACCCACAAGGCACGCACTCATCCCAAACGAGATGACCCATACCACGGGAACTCGTGCCAAAACCTCGGCATGAAATGCTCCAAGCGATAACCACCCGCTCTAGGTTTCGCCGGCGCGCCGGGCCGCATCCCGGCTAACGTCGCACCCCCTTTTGCGCCACGTCGGTACAAGCCACCCACAGGTGCTGCTTGACCCATCTCCAAATGGTGGCCTCGGTTTGGAACACTCCATACCTTAGTTAGGACTTACCCATTAGACTTGTGGTTAGTACGGAAGTGTATTGCAACGGATCCCGCAGATCGGTCCTTATAGTGCCCCGGGTGCTACCGACCAATGCCCTAGCTTGCACCCGGAACCCACCATGCATACACTCACAACCATAACTCATCATCGACAGAATTCCAAAGATAAGAAACAATGGGGATCATATAGTAGAACCATGTTGCTACGACTCATTTTTATCCTATAGCGATCGTGTCAATACATTGGACACTAGATAATAACATTAATCATATGGTGACAAGGAGGTTAGGCGAGATAGCATGGCTTGGGTTGCACCTCAAGGTCGGGGGATCCTAAATAAATATATTGTAAAGGTTTTCATTGGACTAATGCATATATATAACCTATGTGTTTTAGCGATAGTTTAGTCAAACATGGGTTCAATATGCTCAAAAATTGGTTTGGTGACTTGCCTTGTTCAGCGAAGGGAGAGGGAGGAACTTCCGGGAAATATTCCGGCTCCTCGACGGCGTCGTAGCCTTTCCAATATAGATAAGTGTTGGGGGAAATTACTTCATTTCCAGGACTTAAAGGTTAACCCTCCGAAGGCTCTAAGAAGGTCCCGAAGATGGTCGACTAATGCTCAATGATACGTCAGCACGGTCGAAGGGTGCCACGATGCGAAGTCTCGGAGGACCCTCCGAAGGGAGAGAGGAGGCTTCGAAGCAGGAAGACGTGACTGATTGGATGCCCTGCTTATCCATCTACCCTGCAGCACTTTACCGTGTATAACCTTGTTTATAATACTGAAGGTCATTCGTAATATAAGGGTAAATAGGTCTATTCCTTAAGCCTTTCTCCCTATAAATACCCCCCTTTGTACCTTGTAAGAAGGATCCAGAACCAGTGGTTCAAACACACATATTCGGACCTCTTGAGTTATTATCCTTTACGGAGGCTCAAGTTTGTCCTAAAAGCACAAACCTCTTGTTTGTTTGTTCTTAACTGCTAAGAACCTGTTGGTGTAACTTTTACGCCAACAGTTGGCGCCGTCCGTGGGGATCCAAGTTCTAAAAGCTTGTTCTCTACTGCTGACTGCACTCTGAAGAAAACTTATGGGGGGAGCCTCGGAATCCTGAGATTCCGCGCACCCTTCAGTTAAGGGCTTCTTAGTGCAGCCCGAAGGCCTTCCCTCGACCCCCTCGAGTCGTTCGAAGCCTTCCATTTCCAAGACACCTCATCGACTAACCATGCCTCCGAAGCGTGGTCAAGCTACAGGTCCCCTTCGAAGGTCCCCTCGGACCAACGGAGCCGGACCCTCAGCTAATCCGACGGTTCCTGCCTGGAACCGATGGGCGTCGAGCGCCCCGGGGCCCTCTACCCCCCCTACAATGCTTCAGACCGACTACGCAGCAAGCCAAGACCCTGAAGTTCCCTCCGACGAAGACGAAGGCCCTCCCGAAACCGAGGCTACGCAGCTAGCCAGGCTTCAGGAGGAGGTGTCCAGATGGAGGCAGGAAGCCGCCGACAGACTCCGCACTCAAGCTTCCACTGAAACTCCAAGAGGGCCTCCAGACGATGGAGGCCACAACCCCCCAGAAGTTATACAAGTCCAAGAAGAGGCCGAGAATGCGTCCTTCGACAATGAGTCTCCATTGCACCCTGATCTGCAGAGAGTGCCTTTCGACCCCAAGTTCAAGGCCTCGAAGCTGCACAAGTACTCCGGGGGGTCGGACCCCGGGGAGTTCGCCCGCTCGTACGCCCTAGCTATAGAAGCAAGCGGAGGGGTACGAAGCACCATGGCAAAATGCTTCCCACTTGCTCTCGAAGGTGTGGCGCTCCGGTGGTTCTGGTCCCTAAAACCAGGATCGATCAAGTCATGGGAACTACTCAAAAAGAAGTTCGTGAGCAACTTCCAAGGCACTTTCGTGGCCCCGATGTCCACGGGAAGTTTGTTCCAAGTAAAGCAGCGGGAAGGAGAAACCCTCCGAGAATACTTCACACGCTTCGCCCACACCAAGTCACAGATCAAGGGCCTTACTACCTCTTCGGTAGTTGATGCTGCCCGAGAAGGGGTGCTGAACCCCGACCTCCTCAACAAACTCCATCGGAAGCTGGTAACATCCGTAGCACAGCTCATGGCATACTTCGAGCAATATGCCAAGGCAGAGGAAGGATGCCTTCGGCGAGCTGAGGCAGCACTACCCACCCTCCGGGAAGTCAAAAGGGAGCCAGAGGCCACCGCTCCGCCACAACCTCCACAAGACATCCGCCCTAGCGAGTATAGGCGAGGAAAAAAGCATTTCCGTTCGGAAGTACTAAACATTGCACCTTCAGCTTCGAAGGCACCGGCCAGTTTCCAGCAGGTAAAAAATTTTAAGGCTGGGCCGTCAGTACCTCAAGAAAGGGTGCCTGGAAGGCGCCAGAGTCATTTTTGCTGCGTGCATGGCGATAATAGAAGCCATGACACGAAGGACTGCAAGACGATATTAACCCTTCGGGGTGAATACATTGACCGAAATACCAGGAGGGGTACTTCGGACCGGGTTCCACCTGCGGCACGATCGGAGCCTGTTCAAACTGTGGCCCGAGCCGGTGCCCTCGAAGCCCCTATACGGCTACCGGTGGCCAGTATTATGCCACCGCCAAGGCACGAAGATCCGCAAGACCGCGGCAAAAGAGTGGTCCTACCCATCTCCGGAGGAGGGACCCTCGGCAGCATGTCCAAGAGACAGCGCCGTGAGTACGTCCGAGAAGTTGGGCACATTGGGACTTCAAGTTCCGCTGAAGGGATGCCAGAATGGTCCCGTGTACCCATCTCATTCACAGCCAGCGATGCAGTAGGGGTGAAGTTTCCCCATGCTGACCCATTAGTCATCTCTGCCGATATAGCAGGGGCTGATGTTCGGAGGATCCTGGTGGACGGTGGAAGCTCCGCAGATATACTCTTCGTTCAAGCCTTCGACCAGATGTGTATACCCCGGAAGCATCTACTCCCTGCAGCCCGGCCACTTCAAGGGTTCTCAGGACCGCCTCTCGATGCCCTCGGCCAAATAGGCCTCGAGGTTGCCTTCGGAGAGGGGCCGCTGGCCCGAGTAGAGGAGGTCATTTTCGACGTGGTGGATGCCCCCTACGCCTACAATGCTATCTTCGGACGAGGGATGTTAAACCAATTCGGGGCTATAGCGCATCACAACTACCTTTGTCTCAAAATGCCCACACAAGGTGGAGTGCTCACTATTTCAGGAGACCAAGCTGTAGCCAGAAGGACAGAATATGGCCACGGGCAGCCATTGGACCCTCGACAAGTGCACAATGTGGCGGAGAGCGCCAAAGAAGTACCAGAAGCCTTGAGCCCCCCGAAGGGATCCTCGCTCAAACCAAGCCCGGAGGGTGATGTCGAGACAAGAATAATCTCAGAAGACGGCAAAGAGTACCCAATAAAATTCGGCAAGGGGCTATCTCCGGAGATAACCGCCTCGTTAGAAGAAGTCGTCAAGAAGAATCTAGACATGTTTGCTTGGACCGACGAAGATATCACGGGGGTCGACCGAAGCATCATCGAGCACAGTCTACTCGTCAACCCGAAGGCCAAGCCAGTGCGTCAGGGGCTCCGAAAGCTATCAACAGAAAGAGCAAATTTAGCCAAGGCCGAAGTGGAAAAATTGTTAAAAGCTGGCATTATCAGGGAAGTGGCCCATACCGAGTGGTTGGCCAACCCTGTTTTTGTAAGGAAGAAGGATTCCAGCAAATGGCGCATGTGTATTGACTTCACATCACTAAATAAAGCATGCCCGCGAGACCCCTACCCAATGCCCCGAATAGATCAATTAATAGATTCCACAGCCGGCTCCGAACTATTAAGCTTCCTCGATGCATACTCCGGGTACCATCAAGTATGGCTGAAGAAAGAAGACGAGGCCAAGACAAGTTTCATAACTCCTTCAGGAGTATTCTGCTATGTAAGAATGCCGTTTGGTTTACGGAATGCCGGAGCCACATTTTCTCGCTTAATAGCTAAAGCTTTAGGCCATCAGATAGGCCGCAATGTCGAAGCCTACATGGACGATATTGTAATAAAAAGTGCTCAAAAGCATCAGCATAGCATAGATTTAGATGAAACTTTTGAGAGCCTCCGAACATGTGGAGTACGCCTTAATCCCGAAAAATGTATATTCGGGGCACAAGCAGGGAAGCTGCTAGGGTACTTAGTTTCGAGCAGGGGGATCGAAGCCAGTCCAACACAAATAAGTGCATTGCAAAGAATGGCTCCACCCGAGAATTTGAAGCAAGTACAGAAGCTAGCAGGAAGGCTAGCAGCACTCAGCAGGTTCCTGTCCAGATCGGCAGAGCGAAGCCTCCCAATTTTCAAGGCACTCAAAGGCTCCGAAAGCTTCAGCTGGACGCCGGAGTGCCAAAAGAGCTTCGAAGAGATAAAAGCCTACCTTGGAACATTATCAACCTTAACTGTTCCTCTTCCAGGGGAAACATTGCTTTTATACCTTGCAGCGACAGGGTCAGCAGTAAGCGCAGTACTAGTCCGAGAAGTCGAGCTCAAGGACAAGCTGGTACAAAACCCAGTTTATTTTGTCTCGGAGGCATTATCAGGAGCCAAGATCAGATACTCCGAGCTTGAAAAGTTTGCTTATGCTTTAGTAATGGCCTCGCGAAAGCTAAGGCATTATTTCTTGGCGCATAACCTTATTGTCCCTACATCGTATCCTCTTGGAGATATGCTCCGAAACAAAGATTCCACAGGCAGGGTTGGAAAGTGGGCAGTCGAGTTAGCACCCTTCGAAATCTCCTTCACAGCAAGGACGGCCGTTAAATCTCAAATTATAGCAGATTTCGTAGCAGAGTGGACTCCATCTGCAGTATGGACTCCGGAAGAACCCTCCGACGGTTTCTGGACAATATTCTCCGATGGGGCCTATCAAGCATCAGGTGCCGGAGCAGGGGCAGTAATCTTCTCACCATCAGGACAAAAGGCAATGTACTCTGCAAGGCTTAACTTTCGAACCACTAATAACGTCGCCGAGTATGAAGGAATCTTGCTAGGCCTCCGAAAGGCTAAAGCACTCGGAGCTACAAGGATAATGATCAAGACAGATTCCCAAGTCGTCGCGGGACATATTGATAAAAGCTTCCAAGCAAAAAACCCACATCTCGCGCAATACCTTCAAGAAATCCGCAAGGCAGAAGCAGCATTCAAAGGGTTTACAGTTCGAAGCATACCGCGAGCAGAAAATCAACTTGCAGATATTCTTGCAAAGGCCGCAGCAGGAGCAGTAGACCTCCCGGAGGGCGCTTTCTATGAAGAATTAGAGCAGCCAGCAGCTGACCAAATACCCTCGTCAGAAGTAATGTGTATTGAAGCTACGGATTGGCGAACTCCAATAATAACTATGTTGCAAGGTAGCAATGACCCTCCGGAAGGCCAAGAAGCTCGAAGAGTGCAAACGAGAGCTCGAAATTACAAACTTATTGGGGAAGTACTATATAAAGCCGGAGTATGCTCACCACTGCTTCGATGCATCTCTCAACCTGAAGGACAAGACATACTTCGAGGCATCCACGAGGGGCTGTGCGGAGGTCATCTAGCTCCCAGAGCACTAGCAGGCAAGACGCTCCGGCAAGGTTTTTATTGGCCGACGATCGTCAGAGACGCCGAAGACCTAGTTCGGACATGCCAAGGCTGCCAATGGATGGGCCGAAGGAGCCATCGCCCGCCAGCTCAACTTCAAGTTATTGCCCCGGTATGGCCGATGGCTAGATGGGGCATGGACCTCATAGGCCCTTTCCCACCAGCAAAAGGCGGATTGAAATTTGCGGTCGTAGCAATAGAATACTTCTCAAAATGGGTGGAAGCAGAGCCGCTAACAGCCATCACATCAAAGAATGTGCAAAGGTTCTTCTGGCAGAATATTATATGCAGGTTCAGAGTCCCCAGAGAATTAACGGTGGATAATGGGACCCAGTTCGAAGCTGATACCTTCCAAACATTCTGTGAAGAACTGGGAATTAAGCTATGCTTCGCAGCAGTGCGACATCCGCAATCCAACGGAGCCGTCGAACGAGCCAACGGGAATATCCTCTCCGGGTTAAATCGCCGAATCGTCGGATTGGCCAAGGGCCTATGGGTCGAAGAGCTACCCAAAATTTTATGGTCTATCCGAACCACGCAAACTAGATCAACCGGCTTCACGCCATTCAGGTTGCTCTTCGGAGACGAAGCCATGACCCCTACGGAGCTCAAAGGGGAGTCACTTCGCGTAATTCAACACGAAGACGAAGATGATCGGAGTGCTTCAATAGACTTGTCGGAAGAAACAAGGCTTCGAGCTGTCGCCAACCTGACGAAGTACCAAGAGCACACAAAGACATGGTATGACCCGAAAGTCAAATTAACTGAGTTAAAACCAGGTCATCTAGTATTACGAAATGTAATAGCTCCGGGGAAGCTAGGAAACAAATGGGAAGGACCATATGTTATCTTACGCTCAGGTCGCCCCGGCTCGTTTAAATTAGCTAATTTAGAAGGAGAAGAGTTGAAACATGCGTGGCATGCGGAGCACCTTAAGAGATATTATGCTTAAGGCTTCCTTGTAATCACTTGTAACACTCCTTTTATAAATAAAGCTAAGGGGTTGAGATTTGTTTTGCCCTTCGAACATCCCACCCTCCGGATGGACGCATTCGAAGGTCGGTGATGCTAGCAGAGCCAAGCATTTTTCGGAAAAACCCAAGGGGCTTGCTACGAACCATTGGTTCAGTGGCTCCGCCAACCTACGGATTCCAGGCTCCGGCTTGTTAGGATCCGTAGAAGAGTCTAAGGACTTTAAACAAGACAGAATTTCAAACCTCCGGGTGCGAAGTATCTGTAAAAGAGCCGTAGGTGGCCAACCTACGGATTCCAGGCTCCGGCTTGTTAGGATCCGTAGAAGAGTCTAAGGACTTTAAACAAGACAGAATTTCAAACCTCCGGGTGCGAAGTATCTGTAAAAGAGCCGTAGGTGGCCAACCTACGGATTCCAGGCTCCGGCTTGTTAGGATCCGTAGAAGAGTCTAAGGACTTTAAACAAGACAGAATTTCAAACCTCCGGGTGCGAAGTATCTGTAAAAGAGCCGTAGGTGGCCAACCTACGGATTCCAGGCTCCGGCTTGTTAGGATCCGTAGAAGAGTCTAAGGACTTTAAACAAGACAGAATTTCAAGCCTCCGGGTGCGAAGTATCTGTAAAAGAGCCGTAGGTGGCCAACCTACGGATTCCAGGCTCCGGCTTGTTAGGATCCGTAGAAGAGTCTAAGGACTTTAAATTTTTTGTCTAACTTATCGATGGTGACATGTGCAAAAATTCGAAAGCATGCAGGTGCTCGGGCAATCATTGTGCCTAGCGAACCCTTATATAAGATAAAAGCTCCGCCACCCACAAGAGGGGTAGGAGGATAGGAGTCACACAGCATGCTGTCGAAGCATTCCGCATTAAAGTATTATATTCATACATCAGGAAAAATTGTTATCTAGACCCAAATAAAAACGGAGACCCTTTCGACCCCTAGAGCTACCCCTGCGGCTACTTTGCCCTTCAGAGCTTGAAGTCTTTTTAGGCCGGGAACTTCTCTTTTTCTTCGAGGCTCGCAGTTTCTTCTGCTCCTCCTGAAGTTCGGCCCACGTCAAGAGCCTTTCGGAGCCGGCCTCGGCAAGGTTTCCAGCTTGATACTCCGAGTCGGACCAGTCAACAGGCTCGGAGGACGAAGACCCCTCTTCCTGTTCTTCCTCTTTAATGTAAGACAAAACATCCCTTCGTACTTCAAGGGTAACTTCCCCCCCGTCTCCGCGAGGAACAGAAAAGCGAGAGCGGCGATAAGGCCTCAAACTCTCAAGAACTGCCCACTCCTTTCGAAGCTCGGCAGTAGTTTCCAAAAGTACGAAGTCAGGGCTCGAAGGGCATGACAGAACCTAAAAAAGAGAAGAACACCCAAGACAAGTACTGTTTATAACTTTCTCATTAATTAAACAAAGTTTACAAGACCACAGGTACACAACAACCCTAAGCAGCTAGACCTGCGGGTCGGTTGGCGGAGCTGGGACCGAAGGCGCTGGCGAAGTCGGGAGTGGTGGCTTCGCCTGAGCTTGCTTTTGCCGGCGGGCCTCGTCGATCCAAGCCTTAGCAGCAACCTTGTGGTCCGCCTTCCATACTGATCGGAAAGCTTCCCACGCCGAAGCCACCTCCGAAGACGGCCGCAGCAGGTCATCATCCGCGAAGCCTCCAGGAGACGAACCACCAACCGAATCGAGGGGAATCCGAAGAGTTTCGAGGTGGCGAAGAACCCCGATGCCGGCGCACTGTCCGGAGATCTCTCCGTACCGTACTCCGGAATTCTTCATCAGCGACGAAGCTACCTGGATCCTCGTCAGCTTCCGGTCGAGCGGCTCGAAGGTTGCAGCAGAGGTCGAAGGGCACATGGTGCCAAAGTACTCTAACGTACCCTGAAGAGCTTCCAAGGTACGGTCAGCAGTACTGGAATTCTTTCTATCTGCTACTTCCAGGCTTGCAACCGTTGCGTCCAACGCGGCCACCCGGAGCATCAGGGAACTCTTCTGAGCCATTGCCTGGCTAAGAGCCCCTTGAAGTTCCACCAGATGTCCGTTCGAAGCAGCCGCATCCTGGCGAAGCTTCTCGACCTCTGCACGGAGAACCACTCGTTCAGCTTCGGCTTCTTCGGCATGAGAGCGGAGGGCTTCAAAGGCTTCGTCAGACGCGGCCTTGGCCTTCCGTTCTTCCAAGAGTTCCTCATTCAGCCGGAGAGACCTCCCGGTGGACTCATCAAGGGCTGTTTGAAGGGCTGTAACCTTCCGGTTAATTTCGACCTCACTGGAAGTCGCTGCCGCTCTAGCAAGGGCGAATTGCTGCCAGGAAAACAAGGTAAGTGCTAAAGAAGCTTTGATCATTAAAATACAGCAACTGCGGTGTCTTTTTCATACCTGAAGGGCAGCCCTTTCGAGGGCCGTGTTGAGGCTCGAAGCCCTAACTTCGCTCAAAGCGGAGATCAACTCCGAATTGGCAATATCCTGGCTTTTCTCAGCCAGGGGCTCCAGTAGCCTTCGAAGGCCGCTCCGATGCTCCAAGAAAGGAGCCAAAAGAGGGAGCCAAGACAAGGCCCGGGCGTCGTCCTCGGCAACCTCGTCCTCTGAGTTGCCGACGGAGGGCGCCGCTTGGTCAACCCGAAGGCCCAAGCTGGAAATACTCTTACCCCTCCCCGGCACAAAGGGGGGAGAGGCAAGAGCATCTTGACCTTCGGCCGCCACATCTCCGGCTGGAGCCACGTTGTCGGAGGCGCCGTCAGTAGTCGAGGTTGCCACGGCCGGAGCCAATTCCGTCCCAGGGAGCACATCGTCCGCTCTGAAGGATACGTTCTCTGCCACCGGGCTCGGAGCCCCCAGGGGAGCCGGAGGGTCCGCCCGGGTGACTGTCTCCGAGGAAGTAGGGACGTCGGGCACCACCGAGGCCTCGATACCCGAAGAGGTACCTGTTTCAATTATCAAGGTTAATTAACATATTCTGCAGATAGCAAGCGAATGCCGATGAAAAAAGAAAGAGCTCTGGGAAAATACCTCCAAGAGCCGCTTGAGGAAGGATCGCCGGATCCTCCAGGACTTCGTACATCCGGAGGATGTTGTCGAAGTCATCCCCCGAAGCCCTGACCTCGGTTTCGTCCGTCGGGGCCACAACCTCCGCAGAAACCCCTTCGGGTGCAGGCAAGTCGGAGGTAGAGTTTGACTCTACTTGCACGTTGACAGGCGCAGGAGGAGTCAGTAGGGTTACATTAACATCCTCCCTGTCGGGGAGGTTTGTGGGGACCTCCCCCATGTCTTCGTCGATCAGAAGGTAATCTTCGAAAGCCTTCGCTGTGGCGCCTCCGGAGTCTTCTGTCTCTTCGGGAGTGGGGCTCCGCTCGTCCGGCGACGAAGAAGACGAAGCAGGCGTCAAGTGAGAAGGCTGCTTCACCGCCCTTTTCTGAGCGGGTTGCTTGCCAGCTTTTTTAGAGGTCTCGGCCGCTGCTTTCCTCTTGCGAGCCGCCGCTCCAGCCGGGGCGAAGTCGGGAAGCTGCGGGGGCTCCATGCCGAGGGCTCTCCACACCCTGTTCGAGCGCTCCCAACTCCCTACCAGTTCCAGCCTCTTCTGCCTCTCGGCTACCGAAGGGGCTCCGAGAATTCGCTCGGTAGCCCGGACTATGTCGTCCGGGGATAAGGCCAGAGGCGCCGCTGGAAAGGAAAAGGTATAAGAAGCATAAGTATAATTAATGTGTTCATATAAAATGATGCCGCAGGAGAAAGACGTACCTATGTTTCGGAGGTCCCCCTCCGAGGCTCGCGGGATGGAGATTGGCCAACCTGGCCCCGAGGGGTGAGATCCGAAGGCCTACGAACTCTTCGGCCAGGTCTCGCATGCTCATACGACGAGCCACAGAAGCCAGCAACCCTAGCCTCGTCGTGAGCAGGCTAGGGTTCGGGGAGATGTCCGCTTCCTTCCGGAACCAAATTTCTTGAAGAGGGCCCGAAAGGGGGGAGTCTTCTCCTACTTCGGCGTAAAACCACCGAAGTATCCAATTTGTATACCATCGATCGTTTATGGCCTTCGCAGGGAAATGAAGAGCGTGCTCCCGCCGTAGCTGAAAATTGACACTGCCGAAGGCCACTGTCACCTTCGAGTCTCCGGGCCCATCTTGAGGCTTCGGCTGGCAGATAGCTTCGTGGGTCGCTGCGAAGATCTCGGAGCGCCCTTCACACCCCTCCGCCCGAAGAGCCCACTCGAAGACGGCCAGGCGGACGATTGCGTTGGGGGACAATTGAGGCAGGGTAATGTGGAACAGGTCTAGTACCTCTGCCAGAAAATCCACGGCTGGTAGCCCCAGGCCAGCTTCGAAGAACGCCTCGAAGACTACCACTTCTCCGCGCCGAGGCCGTGGAGTCGACTCTGTCCCGGGAACACGAGTCCTCATTCCGGCTCCCAACTTCCCGTCTACTGCCTCTTCGATGGACTCCGCTGTGCTCACTGACTGACCAATGACGAAGCTCTGGGCCATCTTCTTCTTGGAGGGCGGACGGAGCGCCCGAGGGTTCTTGGGCCAACCACCGCCCGGGCCCCCCGCCATTGCCGTGGCTGCTGATGCTGCCCATGCCTGCCGCTGCGCCATAGTGTTGGCTGCCAAGGGAGTGGTGTGGCTGGTTCTCGCCATTACGCTCAAGCGCTCGAAGGGGTGGAAGGTTGAGGGGAAAGGTGAATTGCAAGAACGGTGAATGCGGTAAAAAACTTCCAGTAATCCCCTTCTCCCCCTTTTATAACCGCACAATCTATACTGCTCTTCGAGAAGTTTCACACTGCAGGTTCGGCTTCCGTCGCCGACAGGTGGGGTTGGAAAGTGGAACGGCGTGCAACCGCTGAAGAAATCGACCGTTACTTCTTTTTTACAGAGGGTAACGGCTATTTGCGCCGTAACGGTCATATTGACGGTACCCCACGGCGTTCGCACTCCGTAACCGGCGCCACGACGAAAGACACTTCGTAACCGCTTGCACGACGTTCACACTCCGTAACCGCTCTCGTAACACTCATGCTCCGAAGCCATGCTGCTCCAGGGAGTTTTCCCACTATGCCAAAATTCGGAGACGAACGTTTTAAAATATTAGGCTTAATATTCTGGGCTAAATCATAGTATCTTCGCATTCCCTTTAAGTCTCAGAAACTAAAAATGTTCCTTTCGTATACTGCCTTCTTCCTAAAAAATAGGTTATCTACAGAAAGGCGTAATCGAGGGGCTACTGTTGGGGGAAATTACTTCATTTCCAGGACTTAAAGGTTAACCCTCCGAAGGCTCTAAGAAGGTCCCGAAGATGGTCGACTAATGCTCAATGATACGTCAGCACGGTCGAAGGGTGCCACGATGCGAAGTCTCGGAGGACCCTCCGAAGGGAGAGAGGAGGCTTCGAAGCAGGAAGACGTGACTGATTGGATGCCCTGCTTATCCATCTACCCTGCAGCACTTTACCGTGTATAACCTTGTTTATAATACTGAAGGTCATTCGTAATATAAGGGTAAATAGGTCTATTCCTTAAGCCTTTCTCCCTATAAATACCCCCCTTTGTACCTTGTAAGAAGGATCCAGAACCAGTGGTTCAAACACACATATTCGGACCTCTTGAGTTATTATCCTTTACGGAGGCTCAAGTTTGTCCTAAAAGCACAAACCTCTTGTTTGTTTGTTCTTAACTGCTAAGAACCTACTGGTGTAACTTTTACGCCAACAATAAGGTAAAATAAAATAAATACAACTTTCAATTAAACAATATAAAACCACACAACAAGCACATAGGTTTAGATTGGTTTAATTTAAAGAAAATCAAGTTGTTAAGTCTCTGAAATTTATTTTATAAATAATTTTAAAAGGAATTATAATGAAGTGTTGTCCTTTGTAAAAAGGGTTTTAAATGTGAGTAGTCTCATTTTAAGTCTTCTAATAAATTTTAAAATGAAAGGTTCATGGACAATTTAGTGGTTTTCAGTATATGAACAGAAGGGAATAAATATAAACTTTACTAAAATTTAAATAATTGAATTTACATTTTTACCCTAAGGGCATTTGAACACTTATTTAAATAATCATGAAAAAGTCTAAAGTAACATATTGTTTTTATTGATCTAAAGTATAGAGAATAAAATTACAAAATTTCTGGAATCGAAATGATAATTTTTAGAGTTCAAATGCACCAGATATGAATTTTTGAATTCTAAAAGCATTTCTAGAATTTAAATTAAACCAAAAACAGGCGTCGGTCCACGGTGAGCCGAGACCACCGTGCACCTGCGCACTATGCGAGTGCGCCGGATCACGATCCACCATTGGATCGTGATCGGGCAGTCACGGGAGAGGCGGGGGAGTCAAAATGACATGAACGGCTGAGATTAAAATGTTGAACCGGTATGCGATGGACGGCGGAGATTAAACGCGGGTTTTAAATATTAATGAACGCGCGAGATCGCACCGTACCGCTTCACTCAGATCCGACGGTGTGGATTAAACCGCACAATTGATTTAATCGCTAGCGTTGGATCTGAATCGGATGGCCAGGATTGAATCCGACACGGCACGGGTACTCGACCCATGCCGGTCGTCTTCTCCGGCGACGGCGAGCGGGCCAGAGGCCTCTACGAGTGACGACGGTCGTGACTAAGGCCTAAAACGGAAAGAGGACGACTAGGGGATCAAGGGGGTACCCTTGCGGTGACGAATGGTCGACGGAGCGAGGCCGGCGACGAGCGGAGGCGGTGAAGGTGTTCGGGTCCTTGGCGGCGACGGTGATCCAGCGGGGTTCGGCGTCGATGGAGGGGTGGCCGAGGTCGGGGTGGTCCTTGCGGTTGCAGCGGTGCGGTCGGCGAGGGCGGAGGGGGACTCTGGCGATGGCGAGCGATGGCTGGGGTGTGGGCGGTGGCAGAGAGTAAAAAGAGTACTCCGGGCGCTCTGTTCGTTCTCGCGGCGAGTGGGCGTAGGGGTGCAATGCGGGTGGCCAGGGGGTTTAAATAGGGCCATCGGCGGGGGCAGAGGGGCGTAATCGACGGTGGCCGGGAGTAAACGCGTTTAAATGCTGGCGAGCTCGGGTTGAATTCGATTCATCGAACCTAGACGTGAATCGGCCAGATTTGAATGGGGGAAACGGCCGTCGTGGACCGGGGGTTGTAATGGCGGGCTCAATTTGAGGGGAGGGGTCGGGAGCAACGGATCCGAGGCGCGTTATTGCGTCGGCCGGTGAGGGGGGATTTGGGGGCGGATCTCGTGGGGAACACAGATCCGACAGGTGGGGGCCACTGGCCAGTGGGCGTGAGCGCGCGACCGAGAGGGCTGACGGGTGGGGTCATGGTGTCGGGCGCGTGCGCGAGGGGAGGCGATCGGCGCCGATAGGTGGGGTCGGGCTGTCAGCCTGAGGCGGGCGAGGGTGACGGGCTGGGCCGGCCGGGAGAGAGATAAAGGGAGGAGGGAGGCCCTTTACTGTTTAAAATCTTTTCTGATTAAAAATAATCACAGAAATTGATTTAAAATAATAGGGCTACTTCCAAGGTTGGTAAAAATTTGTAAACATTCTCAAAAATATATCTTGGCCTTAGGATCCTACATAAAAAGTTTTAGCTCCTGGTTAGTCCATTTCACCTATGTTGTAGTTCAAAATGGTAAAGGAGGGTATTAAAGGTATTTCCAAAATAATAAATTCCAAGAAATTGGATTAAATAATATTTTTATTACTTTGAAAATTTGGGGTGTTACAAACCTATCCCCCTTACAAAGAATCTCGTCCTCGAGATTGGAACGCTACTCGAATAGCTCGGGGTATTGGGCTTTTAGTTCGTCTTCTTTTTCCCATGTAGCTTCTTCGGCGGGGTGGTTGTCCCACTGAACCTTGCAGAAGCGAACTATATGACTCCTGGTTACCCTTTCCTTGGTTTCCAAGATCTTGATGGGTTTCTTGATGTAGGTCAAGTCTTCTTGGACGTTGAGCTATTGAAGATTGGCTTGCTCGATGGGCACGCGAAGACACTTCTTCAACTAAGAGACATGGAACAAATCGTGAACTCCTGCCAAAGATGGAAGCAGTTCAAGTTGATATGCCACTTCTCCTTGCCGTCGGAGGATCTGAAAAGGTCCGACGTAGCGGGGTGCTAGCTTGCCTTTCATGTTGAACCTTTGAGTGCCGCGGAGGGGAGTGACTCGGAGATAGACATAATCGCCCTCCTCAAAGGTTAGGTCTCTTCGACGGTTATCGGTGTAGCTCTTTTGTCGGGATTGGGCTGTCTTTAACCTGTCCCTAATGATCTTGACCTTCTCTTCGGCTTATCTTAGAATATCTGTCCCAAACAGCTGCGACTCTCCGGTCTGATCCCAGAGCAACGGCATTCTGCACTTACGCCCGTAAAGTGCTTCGAACGGGGACATTTGTAGGCTGGCCCGATAGCTGTTGTTGTAGGAGAACTCCGCATAGAGAAAGTTCTTGTCCCACATTCCGCCAAAGTTTAGAGCGCAAGCTCTAAGCATATCCTCCAATATCTAGTTGACCCTTTCAGTTTGACCGTCGGTCTGTGGATGATAGGCGGTGCTAAAGTTCAGCCGGGTGCCGAGTTCCTCTTGAAGGTTCTTCCAAAACTTGGAGGTAAACTGACTACCACGGTCAGATACGATCTTCTTAGGAACTCCGTGAAGGCATACGATCTGGGTCATATACAACTCGGCCAACTTGGCGACAGTGTAAGTTGTCTTGACGGGGATGAAGTGAGCTACTTTGGTGAGTCGGTCGACCATCACCCAGATAGAATCATGACCAGCTTGGGTCCTGGGCAGTCCCGTGATGAAGTCCATCCCTATTTCTTCCCATTTCCATTCAGGGACCTTGAGAGGTTGAAGAAGTCTAGCAGGTCTTTGATGCTCTGCCTTGACTCGCCGGCATGTGTCGCACTTGGCCACATACTCGGCTATTTCCCTCTTCATGCTGACCCACCAATATTTTTCCTTCAGGTCTTGATACATCTTAGTACTCCCGGGATGTATGGAGTATAGAGTATCGTGGGCTTCTTGAAGGATGAGGGTCTTCAACTCAGGCTTGTCGGGTACGCATATCCGGTTTCCGAACCAGATGGTACCGTGCTCGTCGTCGAAGAATCCGGGGGCTTTACCCTTCCACATGTTCTGTTGGATCTCCAAGATATCCGGGTCTTCCTTCTGCTTTTCTCGGATCTGGTCTATCAAGACAGGCCGAGATTACAAGGTAGCGAGGTACGCCCGGGTGGTGATCCCTAGATTCAGCCTTTCCATCTCTTTGTAGAGCAGAGGGGCTTGGTCTTGAATCATGATGGCATTGCAGTACCCTTTTCGACTAAGGGCGTCTGCCACCACATTCGCCTTTCCTGGATGATAATGGATGCCCAAATCATAATCCTTGATCAGTTCCAACCATCTCCTTTGCCTGAGGTTCAGATCTGGTTGGGTGAATATATACTTGAGGCTCTTGTGGTCGGTGAAGACCTCACACCGATTCCCCACAAGGTAATGTCTCCATATCTTCAAGGCATGAACCACGGCTGCTAACTCCAGGTCGTGGGTTGGGTAGTTCAGCTCATGCGGTCTCAGCTGTCGGGAGGCGTAGGATATCACCTTCCCATCTTGCATTAAGACAAATCCCAAACCTTGGCGAGAAGCATCGCAGTAGACGTGAAAGTCTTTTTGGATGTCAGGCAGGGTCAGGATTGGGGCGGACACGAGCTTCTTCTTGAGGGTCTGGAAGCTTTCTTCACAGTCTGGGGTCCATTCAAATTTTACTTCCTTCTGCAACAGTTTGGTCATAGGCTTGGCGATCTTCGAAAAATTCTCGATGAACCGGCGGTAGTATCCGGCCAATCCGAGAAAACTCTGGATCTCGGTCACGGTAGTGGGCTGCGGTCACTGCTTCCACGGTGGTCGGATCTACTGCTATTCCTCCGGCAGATATGACATGACCGAGGAACTTCACCTCAGACGACCAAAATTCGCACTTGCTGTATTTGGCGTACAATTGCTGTTCCCTTAGCTTTCCGAGGGTTAGACGAAGGTGAGTTTCATGCTCTTCCTTGGTCTTGGAGTATATGAGGATATCGTCGATGAATACCACGACGAACTTATCCAAGAACTCCATGAAAACATTGTTCATCATGTTCATGAAAAAGGTCGGGGCATTCGTGAGTCCGAACAACTATCACAGTATACTCGTAGAGTCCATAGCGAGAGGTGAAGGCAGTCTTGGGTATGTCCTGTTCCCTAATCCTCAACTGGTGATAACCTGACCTGAGGTCATTCTTGGAAAACACTGAGGATCCCTTGAGTTGATCGAACAGGTCGTCGATCCGAGGCAATGGGTACTTGTTCTTGATGGTTACGTCGTTTAGGGCTCTATAGTCCACGCACATCCTCTTTGTCTTGTCCTTTTTCATGGCAAAGATGACCGTTGCAACCCAGGGTGAGGTACTCGGTCGAATGTACCCTTTCTGCTCCAGGTCTTCTATGTTGCTCTTGACCTCGGCTAGTTCTTTGGCGGCCATCCGGTATGGGCGCTTGGAAATTGGAGTGGTCCCGCGGACAAGTTCGATTCTAAATTCGATGTCCCGCTTGGGAGGCATTCCCGGTAGGTCCTCTGGGAAGACGTCCATGAACTCTTTGGCTATGGGCACCTCTTCAAGGGCTAGCGAATGAAGGGATGCTTCGAGTTGTTTACGGCAGGTCATCCGAAAGGTGACGGCTTCGCCTTCAGGGTTGGTCACTGAGACGGACTTGTTGGCACAGTCGATCACTCCCTTGTGCTTCATCAACCAATCCATCCCTAGAATGAGGTCGAGTCCGGTGCACTTTATGAGGACTGGCTCGACCCAGAATATTACTCCTTGGATCTCTATCTGAACCTTAGGGTTGTATAAGTGGGCTAAGGTTTTATTGCCGGGGTGGAAATCATCATGGGGACGGATAGGGGGAGTACGTCCAAGCTGTGGGTCTTCACAAAATCCTCCGAGATGAAAGAATGTGTCGCTCTAGAGTCAAACAAAATTGTAGCCGGTATGGAAATTACGGTAAACGTACCGAGTACGACTTCAGGAGCCTCCTAAGCTTCCTCCGCGGTGATGTGGTTGACGCGGGCACGAACCGCCTGGTTGGGTGCCGCGCCTTGGGGCTGCTTGGGGTGAGGACACTGGTGCGAATAGTGCCCTTCCTTACGGCAGTTGAAGCAGACGACCGGCCTCCCTTGGCGATCCTTCAAGATCGGGGCCTTGGCGGCTGGCGTCGGCTGAGCGGCCGGAGCTGGTGGAGTGGGGCGGGGATGCCCAGCGTTGGATCCACCGACGACATGAGGTGGCCTGTAGGCGGGCCGAGGATGGTAGCCGGGCGCTGGTGGCGGAGGGATGAAGCGGGGCCTCTGAGAGTTCGCCTGTTGATGCTTGAAGGCGATCATCTTCCTCTTCTTGAGGTCCAGCTTGTTTTGCTCAGTCTCTTGGATGAGGGCCTTATTGACTAGCCGTTGGAAGTCGGCGTAGTCGGTGGCGACGAGCTGAATGGACAGCTGATCTTTAAGTCCCCGGAGGAACTTGGCCTGGCGGAGGGCGTCTGTACGCACTTCTTCCGGTGCGTAGCGAGCCAGACGGTTGAATTCATGGAGATACTCCATGACGGTCCGGTTGCCTTGTTGCAGGTCGTGGAACTCCTGTTGTTTCACCGTGATGACTCCGGCGGGGACGTGGGCGGCGCGAAAGGCGATGGTGAATTCCGCCCATGTCACCATGTGGTCCTCAGGCTGGGACTCACGGTAGTTGTCCCACCATTCGGCGGCGGGACCCTGGAGCTGGTGAGTGGCGAAGGCCACTCGCTCCCAGTCGGTGCAGGGGAGGAGATCAAGCTTCTTCCCAATGGTGCGGAGCCAATCTCCGGCCTCCATTGGGTTGGTGGTGCTCGAGAAGATAGGGGGACGCACACGCAGGAACTCCGAGAGTTGGGGAGCGGGTGCGGGTGCTGGTGCGCGAGGGGCGGTTTCCCCATTCTGTAGATGGTCCAACTGAGCTTGTTGGTGCTGCATTTGAGTGAGGAGGGCGGTGATCAGCTGGTTCTGATTTGCCATCATCTCCGCCAAAGTAGGATGGTTGGCGGATGGCGACCCAGACTGACGTGGGCCCATTGCACCCCAGTTGGGTACAACACCCTCGGGCGCGTCATGGCTTCCTCCTTCTCCGTGGTTGGAGCCAGCGTTCTGGTGGTCAGCCATCTTCTGAATACCATGTTATAAAGTAACAATATGATGACAAAACAATTAAAGAAAATAGTCCAAAAATTTCATGCATATAAATCAGTGGTAAAAATTGTTTATTACAATCAAGCTTTTATTCTATCCACAACACACTCGTTGTGGATAGCACCACATACAAAATTTTGCTTCATTAAAATAGCGGCAATCTAACGTCTACTCGCCATCGGAGGCGGTCTCCGTGCTCTCGGAACCACGAGTACGTGGCTCCTGACGGATGGTGGGCTCGAGAAAGTTCTCGATGATGGGGTCAGAGACGAGGCCGGGGCATGGTGCAGGGGCGCTGGCAGTGGAAGGTCCAGCGGTGGAGGGGTGTGGCGGGATCCGCTTGGGGCGAGGGACGGGCTCACGGATGGGCTTCCCCTTCCTAGGGAGGAGGGGAACCATCTCCGCGATGTCCTTCTGCAGCTGCATAATCTTCCGCTGCAACTCGCCATTCTGCTGGATCAAGTTCTTCGTCTCCTCACGAAGAAACTCGACCACCTCGTGGTGCTCATCGGCGTCGAGCACCGCCTCAGTATGGAGATCATCCATGGCCTGAAGAAGACACGATTGCCGGGCCATGACCGGATCATGCACGGAGTGAACTCTGAGGTAGATGCTATGGTGGGCGCCGGGAGTGCGCTTCGGCACAAGCTGGAAGGACGAGTTCTGAAGACGATCATCATAGATCATCCTCAGCTCCATAAGGGCCTGGAGAGCGACGCGTTGGCACGCGACGTCGAAAGTCGGGCCTCCAAGCGCGGTGGTGTAGGGCGGTAGATGCTCTCCGGAGCCGTGGACGGTGAGGGAGACGTCGCAGGGCCCGGCGAACTCCTCCAGGTACACTCCCTGGAATTCGGGCTCGAAGAGGAACCCGAGGAAGGTGAGCATCATGCGGAGCTCCCGGACGAAGCCCTCGAAATGGCGATAGTAGCTGTGGACTTGGTAGACTGGCATCTATAATAACAACAAGTTGAAGAAAATTGAGGAGAGGAACAAAGTTTATAAAGTAGGTTTTCGAGAAATAATTTTCTGCAGCTAATGGCTAGGCGGGTCTGTTTGGCTTCCTACAGTCAAGTCGGCTCTGATACCATCTTGTAGCGCCCCGATTTACCGAAATCGAGACATTATTGAATTTCATAAGAAAAACAATAATACAAGAGGTTCATCATGCGACAATCGTACATACGACAATATTCATGGTACGCAGACAATATTTATTACATCATAGTTTAATAAAATGATAATAAAAATAATTAAAATGCATGACGAACGTCTTCTTCAGGATCTTTGCTTGACTGGGTCGCTACTCTAGACCATCTTCATAGTAGGCATCCTTTGTGGTGTTCAACGGGTATGAGTACAAAAAGTACTCAACAAGCCACCGCAAATGCATGTAATAATGCAGGATAATAAACAAGGAAGGGTAATGGCTAACAGTGCGGAAAAGTACATTTTCAGTTATTGCATTTAGTGTAGTCAAATTTAATCATGCGGAGAAGTAAACATGAGCATCAACAACATCATCTAACTCGAGGAGTACGTTTTACCTCCTCGCACAACAGCCCTTACATGTCAGCCAACATGCACATACATATCCAAAGTAAACTAACTATGGGATGTCACGCAACCCGCCCTTGACCATGGGCTTGGCTTTTCGAAAAGATTAATGACTCTGATCAGAGATGTACTACTGTACCCACAAGGCACGCACTCATCCCAAACGAGATGACCCATACCACGGGAACTCATGCCAAAACCTCGGCATGAAATGCTCCAAGCGATAACCACCCGCTCTAGGTTTCGCCGGCACGCCGGGCCGCATCCCGGCTAACGTCGCACCCCCTTTTGTGCCACGTCGGTACAAGCCACCCGTAGATGCTGCTTGACCCATCTCCAAATGGTGGCCTCGGTTTGGAACACTCCATACCTTAGTTAGGACTTACCCATTAGACTTGTGGTTAGTACGGAAGTGTATTGCAACGGATCCCGAATATCGGTTCTTATAGTGCCCCGGGTGCTACCGACCAATGCCCTAGCTTGCACCCGGAACCCACCATGCATACACTCACAACCATAACTCATCATCGACAGAATTCCAAAGATAAGAAACAATGGGGATCATATAGTAGAACCATGTTGCTACGACTCATTTTTATCCTATAGCGATCGTGTCAATACATTGGACACTAGATAATAACATTAATCATATGGTGACAAGGAGGTTAGGCGAGATAGCATGGCTTGGGTTGCACCTCAAGGTCGGGGGATCCTAAATAAATATATTGTAAAGGTTTTCATTGGACTAATGCATATATATAACCTATGTGTTTTAGCGATAGTTTAATCAAACATAGGTTCAATATGCTCAAAAATTGGTTTGGTGACTTGCCTTGTTCAGCGAAGGGAGAGGGAGGAACTTCCAGGAAATATTCCAGCTCCTCGACGGCGTCGTAGCCTTTCCAATATAGATAAGGTAAAATAAAATAAATACAACATTCAATTAAACAATATAAAACCACACAACAAGCACATAGGTTTAGATTGGTTTAATTTAAAGAAAATCAAGTTGTTAAGTCTCTGAAATTTATTTTATAAATAATTTTAAAAGGAATTATAATGAAGTGTTGTCCTTTGTAAAAAGGGTTTTAAATGGGAGTAGTCTCATTTTAAGTCTTCTAATAAATTTTAAAATGAAAGGTTCATGGACAATTTAGTGGTTTTTAGTATATGAACAGAAGGGAATAAATATAAACTTTACTAAAATTTAAATAATTGAATTTACATTTTTACCCTAAGGGCATTTGAACACTTATTTAAATAATCATGAAAAAGTATAAAGTAACATATTGTTTTTATTGATCTAAAGTATAGAGAATAAAATTACAAAATTTCTGGAATCGAAATGATAATTTTTAGAGTTCAAATGCACCAGATATGAATTTTTGAATTCTAAAAGCATTTCTGGAATTTAAATTAAACCAAAAATAGGCGTCGGTCCACGGTGAGCCGAGACCACCGTGCACCTGCGCACTATGCGCGTGCGCCGGATCAAGATCCACTGTTGGATCGTGATCGGGCGGTCACGGGCGAGGCGGGGGAGTTAAAATGACATGAACGGCTGAGATTAAAACATTGAACCGGTATGCGATGGACGGAGGAGATTAAACGTGGGTTTTAAATATTAACGAACGCGCGAGATCAGCACTGTACCGCTTCACTCAGATCCGACGGTGTGGATTAAACCGCACAATTGATTTAATCGCTAGCGTTGGATCTGAATCGGACGGCCAGGATTGAATCCGACACGGCACGGGTACTCGACCCGTGCCGGTCGTCTTCTCCGGCGACGGCGAGCGGGCCAGAGGCCTCTACGAGCGACGACGGTCGTGACTAAGGCCTAAAACAGAAAGAGGATGACTAGGGGATCAAGGGGGGTACCCTTGCGGTGACGAATGGTCGACGGAGCGAGGCCGGCGACAAGCGGAGGCGGTGAAGGTGTTCGGGTCCTTGGCGGCGACGGCGATCCAGCGGGGTTCGGCGTCGATGGAGGGGTGGCCGAGGTCGGGGTGGTCCTTGCGATTGCGGTGGTGTAGTCGACGAGGGCGGAGGGGGACTCTGGCGATGGCGAGCGACGGCTGGGGTGTGGGCGGTGGCGGAGAGTAAAAAGAGTACTCCGGGTGCTCTGTTCATTCTCGCGGCGAGTGGGCGTAGGGGTGCAATGCGGGTGGCCAGGGGGTTTAAATAGGGCCATCGGTGGGGGCAGAGGGGGCGTAATCAACGGTGGCCGAGAGTAAACGCATTTAAACGCCGGTGAGCTCAGGTTGAATTCGATTCATCGAACCTAGACGTTAATCGACCAGATTTGAATGGGGAAACGGTCGTCGTGGATCGGGGGTTGTAATGGCGGGCTCAATTTGAGGGGAGGGGGTCGGGAGCAACGGATCCGAGGCGCGTTATTGCGTCGGCCAGCGAGGGCGGGGATTTGGGGGCAGATCTCGCGGGGAAGACGGATCCGACAGGTGGGGGCCACTGGCCAGCGGGCGTGAGCGCGCGAGCGAGAGGGCTGACGGGTGGGGCTGTGGTGTCGGGCGCGCGCGCGAGGGGAGGCGATCGGCGCCGACAGGTGGGGTCGGGTTGTCAGCCTGAGGCGGGCGAGGGTGATGGGTTGGGCCGGCCGGGAGAGAGAGAAAGGGAGGAGGGAGGCCCTTTACTGTTTAAAATCTTTTCTGATTAAAAATAATCACAGAAATTGATTTGAATCAATAGGGCTACTTCCAAGGTTGGTAAAAATTTGTAAAAATTCTCAAAAATATATCTTGGCCTTAGGATCCTACATAAAAAGTTTCAGCTGCTGGTTAGGCCATTTCACCTATGTTGTAGTTCAAAATGGTAAAGGAGGGTATTAAAGGTATTTCCAAAATAATAAATTCCAGGAAATTGGATTAAATAATATTTTTATTACTTTGAAAATTTGGGGTGTTACAGGTAGCCACCGGGAGTGCGCTTCGGCACAAGCCGAAAAGACGAGTTTTGAAGACGATCATCATAGATCATCCTCAACTCCATAAGGGCCTGGAGGGCGACGCGTTGGCCCGCGACGTCGACAGTCGGGCCCCCAAGTGCTGTCGTGTAGGGCAGTAAGTGCTCTCCAGAGCCGTGGATGGTGAGGGAGACATCGCAAGGTCCGGCGAATTCTTCTAGGTACACTCCCTGGAATTCAGGCTCGAAGAAGAACCCGAGGAAGGTAAGCATCATGCGGAGCTCCCGGATGAAGCCCTCGTAGTGGCGGTAGTAGTTGTGCACTTGATAGACAGGCATCTACAAAAACAACAAGTTGAAGAAAAGTGAGGAGAGGAACAAAGTTTATAAAGTAGATTTTCGAGAAAAAATTTTCTGCAACTATTGGCTAGGCTGGTTTGTTTGGCTTCCAAAGTCAAGTCGGCTCTGATACCATCTTGTGGCGCCCCGATTTACCGAAATCGGAACATTATTGAATTTCCAAAGAAAAACAATAATACGAGAGGTTCATCATGTGATAATCGTACATATGACAAGTATTCATGGTATGCAGACCATATTATTACATCAGAGTTAAATAAAAACAATAATAAAGGTAAACAGCATGACGAACGCCTTCTTCAAGATCTTTCCGCTTGACTGGGTCGCTACTCCAGACCATCCTCGTAGTAGGCATCCTCTGAAGTGTGTCCAACGGGTATGAGTACAAAAGTACTCAACAAGCCACCGCAAATGCAAGTAATAATGCAGGATAAAAACAAAGGAAGGATAATGGCTAAAAGTGCGGAAAAGTACATTTTCAGTTATTGCATTTAGTGTAGTCAAGTTTTATCATACGGAATAATAAACATGAAAATCAATAATACCATCTAACTCGAGGAGTACATTTTCCCTCCTAAAACAACAGTCCTTACATGTCAAACCATCATGCACATACATATCGAAAGTAATCTAACTGTGGGATGTCACGCAACCCGCCCTTGATCGTGGGCTCGTCTTTTTGAAAAGATTTAAGACTCTGATCAGAGATGTACTACTGTACCCACAAGGCACGCACTCATCCCAAACCAAAGTGTAACGAGATGACCCATACCACGGGAACTCATGCCAAATCCTCAGCATGAAATGCTCCAAGCGATAACCACCTTCTCTAGGTTTCGCCGGCGCGCCGGGCCGCATCCCGGCTAACGTCGCACCCCTCTTTTGCGCCACATCAGTACAAGCCACCCGCAGGTGCAGCTTGACCCATCTCCAAATGGTGGCCTTGGTTTGGAACACTCCATACCTTAGTTAGGACTTACCCATTAGACTTGTGGTTAGTACGGAAGTGTATTGTAACGGATCCCGCAGACCGGTCCTTATAGTGCCCCGGGTGCTACCGACCAATGCCCTAGCTTGCACCCGGAACCCACCATGCATACACTCACAACCATAACTCTATCACCAACATATTTCCAAGGATAAGAATAACGGGGATCATATAGTAGAACCAAGTTACTACGACTCATTTTTAATCCTATAGCAATTGTGTCGATACATTGGACACTAGCTAATCATACTGTTGGCGTAAAAGATTACGCTAACAGGTTTCTGTAGAAAAGAAACTAACAAACGAAGTGTTTGCGAAGCAAACTGTTCTAAGCCTACGAAAGGATAATAGCTTAGAATAGTTCGAAAGTGTGTATTGATTCACTTGTAATCGGTCCCTATTACAGGGTGAAATGGGGGGTATTTATAGGCCTAAACATTAAGGAAAAGACCTATTTACCCCTCTATTACAACCGACATTAAGGAAACTATTCGGTTTCCTTAATAGGGCTAAAATGGTAAAAGACTAATCTAATAGGATAGAAGATAAGTCTTCCATCTTAGCTGGCAGAAAAGATCCTGAAGGGCTTTGATTCGAAGACATACTTCGAACCAATGCCTGTCTTCGGACTTCGAACGAGGTTCTGGGCATCTTCGAAGATGGTCTTCGGACAATCTTCGAACTGGTTGACTGTCTTTATGCTGCTTCGGCAATAACCCGAAGATGAGATATTTTCCCCCAACAGTAGCCCCTCGAATACGCTTCTCCGTTCGACCTGTAACGTTAGGAGAGCAGTATACGGAAAGAAAAGATAACCAATCATAGGGGTTATTGATTTTCGTTTTATCTCCGAAATGCATGGAGATAAGAACTTCGAATCAGTCATAAGGTAATTACCTTTCGAACTATCTTAGAACTGACTCAGGAAGTTCGAAAGTCTTTTTAGACTTAGAAAAAATAGCCGTTAGTTTCTGTTCCTAACGGCAGCTATAAGAGGCGTTATTTTCGGAGGAAAATAACAGGCGGGAATGCGAAAGGGCAGAGCCCAAACGGTAACAAACGGAAAGGTTAGGCTATAAATAAAGAGCCTCAAAACTTACCCGATTACCTTTTCACTGCTTCTTCTCAGTCAAAAGCTTTTTTAGCTCTTTGAATTCTTGAGCCCTAGCTTTTGAGTTCTTGAGCCCTAGTCTCCACTCTCTCAGATCGATCCAGCAATTGCGATGGCGAAGACCAAAGGCTCTGCACCTCCTTCAACCTTGGCTCGTTAACAAGCGGCTGCGGCGGCGGCAGCGGCAACAGTGGCGGCGACGCCTTCGATGCAGGCGACAACTTCCATGGCGGCAAAGGGAAAAAATCCCCAAATCTCCAATGTCCAAGGTCTGTGCCCACCCTCAACCAAGTACTTGGATCAATCTTTTGAGTTGGGGCCGTCTACCTGCAAGAAAGAATCTTTGGCAATCACAGTGGGGGGAAATATTAGTGATGGGGTTATGATTCGGAAGCCGGGCAAAGAATCAATTCCATCACCAAGACCCGGAGAAGTTGTAGTGTTCGAAGCTTTTTTCGAAGCGGGCTTGGGCCTCCCGGCTGTGGATTTCTTAGCCGAAGTACTTGACTTGTTTCACGTAACCCTCCCCCAGCTGTCTCCGAATGCTGTAGCTAGATTAGCTATCTTCGAGTGGGCACTGAGAGCCGAAGGTTGTGAAGGGAGGGCTGAAATCTTCGCTGCGCTGCATAGAGCAACTTGTCAGCCAAAGACCTTCGTAGGCTCCGGAGGTGAGAAGGTGGTAGTTTCCTTCGGAAGCATCAATTTTAGGCTTCGCGATGAATATGCCCTACAATTTCCTGCTAAGGCCATCAATGCCAGATGGTACACCGATTGGGTTCTGAGGTGGTTTTATGCTGAAGTTGGAGTGAGTAGCCCTCTGGCCGGTCCCCTCAAGGAAATCCAGTTCCGGAAGGAAGCCTTAGTACAACCCGACGAAGGCCAACTCGAGGCTCGCCTCAACTTGCTTCAGAAAATCAGCAGAAGGTTGAGCATGCGGGACTTAGCCGAAGAGTTCCTCGGACTTCAAATTCCTCCGTTGATGGCCAACTGGCCTATCGCCTTCGAGGATGACTCGGAAGGCGGTCTTCGCAAGATAAGCTATACTTCGAGCCCTGCAGGTAACTTCGAAACCAACATGCATAGTACATATTTACTTCGAAGAAAGATTAACTTGAATTATTTTTTAGCTTCTTCAGCCCCTATTACTTCAGAGCAAATTGTAAGGGCTTCGGAGAAGATTTTGGGTGCTCCAACTCCGTCAGAAAAAGAGTGGCGAATCAAATTAGTCGGAAGTTGGGAGCGTTTTAACAGAGTATGGGGAATGCTGGAGTTGACTCCACCCCCTCTGATGGATTGGGTGCCTCAGGAGAAAGGCCCCAAGAAGAGAGTAGCTGAAGCCGGAGCTTCAGGTTCAGCAAAGACTCCGGTGAAGAAGGTGGCTCGAAAGCCTAAGAATCTCGCACCTTTGGATCCTGCTCCTTCAAGCTCAAGAACCTCACTTTCTGGTTCTAAAGAAGACGAAGGTATTTTATTAGTAAAATTAATTGATGAAGATGCAACTCAACGAAGTATTCACATTGAAGATACTGCAGGTATTCCGGAGCCTCAAGCCAACATCGAAGAAGTAAGAGCTCCGGATACCCAGGAAGAACAATTCGAAGCCCCTGTGGGTGTAGATGAGGCCGAAGTGCCTGCGAACGTACCGGAGTCTGGAGATAATGTTGATCAACCAATGACTTCGGTAGTTCAAGAAGATACAACTCAGGCCGGAGTTCCTGTGAACGAAGGTGGGATCGAAGTCACTATGACTTCGATTCCTGAAGAAGTAACGAGGACTTCCCAGGACGATGCTCCTGCAGTCCAAGATTTAGCGGCTGATTCGGATGAGGATTACACTTTTGATCCTCCGATCAGTCCGATGCTTGATATTCCAGAGAATGTTGAAGGTAAATTTTGCTTAATTCTTATCAGTTTTTGCAAAATTATACAATGTGTAATATTTTTGTTTTTTCAGAACCTCCTGTTGTCGAAGTATCCCTCGAAGATACAATTCAAAGACCTTCGACAACTTCGGAGCCACAACCGGGAGTTACCCTACCGGGGCCTGGAAGGGGAAAAAGACACATAGAGCCTCTCCCAGCTCAAGGATCGACTTCATCTGAATCAACAGATGAAAGCGAATCAACTGAGGGGGGGCCATCTTCGGAAGTTCCAAGGGCCTCGGAAGAACCCTCCGGACCCTCGCTAAGCAGAGCTGACCAGAAGGCTTTAGCACTGCTTCCTCTCATAACTCCATTTTTGGAGGAGAAAACCGGACTTGGGACTTTGGTTAAACCTTTGGGTGAAGCCAGTCGCAAAGTCGGGGAAACAGAGCTAGTGGCCCTTTTAAGCAGAGCGAAGAGTTCGGAGCTTAATATTGCTGTGGAAAGAGCAGCTTATCAGGTATAAAGCATCTTCGAACCAAATAATGAATTATATATGAATAATTTCTTATTCTAGTTTTTCTTTTTCCTTAGCAAGCAGTCTTAGCCCGCGCTGCAGCTTTATCGAGCGAAAACGAAATTGCTCAACTTCGGGAAGAGAACAAAACTCTTCAAAGAAATTTTAACTTCTCCGAAGGTCGAGTAGCTCAGATGGACAATGTAATAATAGCAGAGCGAAGGGCTAGGCAAAGCTTGGAGGCTGCAAAGAAAGAGCTCGAAGCAGAAAGAATTGTGCTTCGAGCGGAGATTGAAAGACTGCGGACGGAGGATGCTGCGAAAGGCTCCGCACTTGTAAGGCTACAAGAAGAGGCTGGCCAACTCCGGACTCAAAAGAACGCTTTGACTACGGAGAACGCTAGAATCTCCGGAGTTTTAGCTGAAACGACTTCGGCCAAGGATGTACTTACTGAAGAAAAGCTTAAGTCCGAGAAGGTGGCTTCGGAGGTCATCGAACAAATGTTAGGTGTCTTGGAGTACTTCGGTACTACTGGATCACTACCTTCGGATGACAATGTAACTCTGCTGCGCCGGCTAAAGAGGATCCAAGGAGCAGCGAAGCAAATGAAGACGGCAGGCATACGTTATGGAGAACTCTCCGGACAAGTGTCTGCCCTTGGAATACTTCGCTACTACGAGGATTTGGGCCGAACAATCACTCCGAGCGCAGAGGGCTCCATCATCTTCGACGACGCAAGACTTCTGACCCCTTCCGAAGGCGTAGCTACTGCTTGGCGAGCCTTTCAAACTTCGTGGAGAGCCGAAGGTCGATCTGCGATCAAGGCTTGGATTGATGAAGGCCAACGCCAGAAGCAAGTTCGGAGCCAAGCTTCGAGCAGTCAGCCTCCTCCGAACCCGCAGGTTTAGGAATTACTTAGGATTTTTTGATTATGTAAAACTCATGCTTGTAAACATTTATCAATGAAAGTCTTGTTTGTCATATTTTTAGGCTTTGCCTCTTATGGAAGATATCGAAGTGTTAGAGCTTAACAGCGAACTTCGCTCACTGTGGAACACCTTCGAACTTCTAAAGAGTTATAAACGTCCTCGATTCCTTATTCCTCGAGATGACTCCGGCGTTATTGCGCCCGAAGTAATCAAAGACGTATTGTCTTACATTAAAGAGGAAAATAAAGAGATTGACGCAAACACTTCGTCTTCTGAAGACACTAATTGGTCCGAAGACGAAAGTGAAGCCCAAAATAAGAGATCTGAAGATCTTAGAAGCTGGGAGAGAAGCCCCGAGCGGCTTCGAACTTGGGCCGAGCTTCAACAAGAACAGAAGGATTTTAGAGCTTCAAAGGGGAGGAAGAGAGTTAAACGCAAAGTTCTTAGAACTTCCGATGTTGGAACTAGTCGTTCCACCCCTAGCTCTCGGGACCGAAGAGGTCTCCGATTCCTTCTTGGTATAGATACCAATTTTTCATAATGTAATCTGTAAACACATTTGTTTCAATAATGAATGCCGATTTAAAATTGTCTCCATATTACTAGCCCCTCTTTGGGTATAAGCAACTTCGAACTGCATTCAAAGATGGTTATGCGCAAAGAAAAAACTTCGGAGTACAATTTTTTGGGGGTTCGGAGCCCCTCTGTCGTTTAAGGATCTTTTGAAATCTTATAAAATGTCTTCGACCTTTGTAGTCAGAAGAATGGTAGCTTGGTACCTTTGTTTATTTCATGAAAGAAATCAATTGAGATAACTTTCAGGACACTTTAGTGTCTTAAAAAAAATTTGTCACTTTGGACGTATATGAACAGACATTCGAAGTTCATGGCTTAAATGCTGTTTTGCTTTAGCCACCTTCAGCTGTTTTTTGCATAAATCTACCAGCCGGAGCTTGGATTTCGCAGAAATTGTAGCCCCCTTCGGCTATTTTTTGCAGAAGTCTACCAGCCGGAGCTTGGACTTCGCAGAATTTGGCCAACTTGGGCTCTTTTTTGCAGAAGTCTACCAGCCGGAGCTTGGACTTCGCAGAATTTGGCCAACTTGGGCTCTTTTTTGCAGAAGTCTACCAGCCGGAGCTTGGACTTCGCAGAATTTGGCCAACTTGGGCTCTTTTTTGCAGAAGTCTACCAGCCGGAGCTTGGACTTCGCAGAATTTGGCCACCTTCGGCTCTTTTTTACGGATGTCTGCAAGCTGCAGCTTGGACTCCGCAGATTTTGGCCACCTTCGGCTCTTTTTACGGAAGTCTACCAGCCGAAGCTTGGACTCCGTAGAATGTGGTATTGGCTCTTTTACGGATGCCTACAAGGTATCAGCTTGGGCTCCGGATGGATTTCAGCCACCACACCGGAGGCTTCGACTTTATGGGTACGAAGTCCGGAAATACAGCCCAGCTTAATGACACTTCCCTCTCGATCGACTTCCGTCCCAGCGCGTCCGCTCGGGAAACTAGGAGTGTCAAGGGGAAGGCAACTATCAGGGTGTATGCTTTATTAATTTAGAGGTGATTACAAACGAATTACAAGGAGCCCTTATGCGAAGTATCGCTTTAGGTGCTCCGCATGCCAAGTATGCGCTAACTCTTCACCTTCTAAATTAGCTAATTTAAATGAACCAGGGCGTCCGGAGCGGACAATTAGATATGGACCTTCCCATTTATTGCCTAACTTCCCTGGTGCTATGATGCTTCGTAGAACAAGATGACCCGGCCTTAACTCGCTGAGCTTAACCTTCGGGTCATACCAAGTCTTCGTCTGCTGATGATATTTTGATAAATTAGCTACAGCCCGAAGTCTTGTTTCTTCTGACAAATCTAACGAAGCTTGTCTTTCTTCTTCGATGTCCGGTTCGGTGCTACGAAACGACCCCCCTTTGAGCTCTGTCGGAGTCATAGCTTCATCTCCGAATAGTAGCCTGAACGGAGTAAAACCTGTGGACCTTGTTTGCGTAGTCCGAATGGACCATAGAATCTTTGGAAGCTCTTCGGTCCACAGTCCCTTTGACAACCCTACTATTCTTCGATTTAGCCCTGATAAGATATTTCCATTGGCTCGCTCAACGGCTCCATTCGACTGAGGATGTCTCACTGCAGCAAAACATAGTTGAATACCTAGATCTTCGCAAAACTTTCTGAAGGGTTCTGCGTCGAATTGTGTTCCATTGTCAACTGTGAGATATCTAGGCACTCCGAACCGGCAAATAATGTTCTTCCAGAAGAATTTCTGTACATTATTCGAAGTGATAGCTGTTAAGGGCTCTGCTTCGACCCACTTAGAAAAATATTCGATAGCTACCACTGCGAATTTTAGATTTCCCTTTGCTAACGGAAAGGGACCAATTAGATCCATACCCCATCTGGCCATAGGCCATACCGGAGCAATGACTTGAAGAGCTGTTGGTGGGCGATGACTCCGTCGACCCATCCACTGGCATCCTTGACAAGTGCGGACCAAGCTCTCCGCATCAGCTGTTATTGTGGGCCAATAAAGCCCCTGGCGAAGTGTTTTTCCTGCCAGAGCTCTAGGGGCTAAATGACTTCCACAAAGGCCTTCGTGAATTTCTCGAAGAATTTCTTGGCCTTCGGCTTGAGATATACATCGGAGTAGAGGGGAACATACTCCGGCCTTGTATAATATACCGTTGATTAACTGATAGTTTCTTGCTCTGAGCTTTAATCTTGACAATTGGGGCTCTTCGGGCAAATTTGTTGCTCCTTGCAAGAGTTCTATGATTGAATCTTTCCAATCTGTACTAGGAATGCAGAGAATCTCTGCAGAAGCAACTTGTGGCACCGAAGGTATATTGAGCTCCTCATAGAAAGCTTCGTCAGGCACATCCACAGCTCCGGCAGCAGCCTTCGCTAAAATGTCCGCTTGCACGTTTTCAGCTCTTGGTATACTCCGAATGGAAATACCCTTGAAATGTGCTTCGATCTTGCGAATTTCTTCCACGTACTTTGCAAGCTGTGGATGTCGGACTTGAAAACTTTTGTCTACGTGCCCTGCTACTATCTGAGAATCTGTTTTTATAATTATCCTTGTAGCCCCTAGAGCACGTGCTTTCCGGAGTCCCAATAATATTCCTTCGTACTCCGCTATATTATTGGTAGACTTAAAGTTGAGTCTTGCGGAGTACATTGCTCTTTGTCCTGATGGTGAAATTAATACTGCCCCAATGCCTGCTCCGGATGCTTGGAAAGCCCCATCGGAGTAAATAGTCCAAACTCCGTCATCTGATTTCTCCGGAGTCAACTTCGCAGGTGGAGTCCACTCTGCTACGAAGTCTGCTAGGACTTGAGATTTGATAGCTGTCCTTGCCAAGAAAGATATGCCGAAGGGTGCTAGTTCTACTGCCCACTTTCCAATTCTTCCAGTGGAATCTTTGCTTCGGAGCATATCTCCTAAAGGATATGAAGTTGGTACAATTACATTATGAGCCAAAAAATAATGCCTTAGCTTCCTCGAAGCCATTATCAGAGCATAAACGAACTTTTCAAGTTCGGAGTATCTTGTCTTTGCTCCTGACAATGCTTCGGATACAAAATATACAGGATTTTGGACCAACTTCCCATTGATATCTGCTTCTCTGACAAGGACTGCGCTGACAGCTGAGCCTGTAGCTGCAAGATACAGAAGTAGGGTTTCGTCCGCAATAGGCACCGTAAGTGTAGCAAGATTGCTGAGATAATTTTTAATATCTTCGAAGCTTTTCTGACACTCCGGTGTCCATGCAAAATCTTCGGACCCTTTCAAAGCTTTAAAGATTGGCAAACTCCTCTCCGCAGACCTTGATAAAAACCTGCTAAGTGCGGCCAGACGTCCAGTCAGCTTTTGCACTTGCTTTAAATTCTCCGGAGGAGCCATCTTCTGCAGCGCAGTTATTTGAGTAGGGCTAGCTTCAATTCCCCTGCTTGAAACTAAGTACCCTAACAACTTTCCAGCCTTAGCTCCGAATATACATTTTTCGGGGTTAAGGCGGATCCCACATGCCCGAAGGCTATTGAATGTTTCTGCTAAGTCTAGGCTATGTTGGTGCTTTAAAGCACTCTTTATTACAATATCATCCATATAGGCCTCCACATTGCGGCCTAATTGATGACCTAGAGCCTTAGCAACTAATCTTGAAAAAGTAGCCCCGGCATTTCTTAGGCCGAAGGGCATTCTTACATAGCAGAAGACTCCCGAAGGAGTTACAAAGCTCGTCTTGATTTCATCTTCGCGCTTCAACCATATTTGATGATAACCAGAATACGCGTCGAGGAAGCTTAGTAACTCCGAACCTGCAGTGGAGTCAACTAGTTGATCAATTCGGGGCATGGGGTAGGGGTCACGTGGGCACGCTTTGTTCAAAGATGTGAAATCAATGCACATGCGCCACTTTCCGGAGGACTTCTTCCTGACGAAGACTGGGTTGGCTAACCATTCTGTATGGGCCACTTCTCTGATAATCCCAGCCTTCAGCAGTTTTTCAACTTCGTCCTTAGCTAGAGCAGCTCTCTCTGCGGACATCTTCCGGAGCCCTTGTCGAACAGGCCGGGCCTTCGGGTTTACAAGCAAACTATGCTCAATAATATCCCGATCGACTCCGGTGATATCTTCGTCAGACCAAGCGAAGACATCCAAATTTTCTTCTACGACCTTTTCTAGGGAAGTTGCAACTTCGGGAGGTAAATCTTTACCAAATTGAAAAGTGTATTCTTTACCATCTTTGACAATGACCTTCGTTGCAATCTCTCCTTCGGGACTTGGTCTTGGAAATGACTTCTTCGAAGCTTCGGAGGAGGCTGAAAAAATTTCTCCATTATCTTGGACACTGTTTACTTGCCTCGGATCAAGAGGAGGACCATGACCATATTCCGCCCTCCGAGCTATGGCTTGATCTCCGAAGATTGTCAGAACTCCTGATTGTGTGGGCATCTTCATGCACAAGTAGTTGTGATGCGCCACAGCTCCGAACTGATTCAACATGCCTCGCCCAAAGATGACATTATAAGCATACGGGGCGTCCACCACATCAAAGATAACTTCTTCAGTTCGGGCTAGTAAACCTTCTCCGAAGGTTACTTCCAGGCCTATTTGGCCAAGTGCATCTAGCGGAGGTCCTGCAAAGCCTTGCAGAGGACGAGCCGCTGGGAGGAGATGCTTCCGGGAAATGCATAACTGATCGAAGGCTTGTACAAATATGATATCTGCCGAGCTACCTCCGTCAATTAGCACCCTTCGAACTTCTGTTCCTGCAATATCAGCAGTAATAACCAATGGATCTGCATGCGGGAACTTGATACCAGCTGCATCCTCCGCAGAGAAAGATATTGGAACATGAGACCACTCCGGCATTGCAGCTGCAGATGACGAAGTCCCAATGTGGCCTACTTCTCGAACGTACTCTCTTCGCTGTCTCTTGGACATGCTTCCGAGGGTACCTCCTCCGGAGATAGGGAGAACTACTCTTTTCCCTCTATCTTGCCCTTCTTCTTGCTTCGGAGGTGGCATAACATTGGGCACCGGAGGATGCCTTGCAGCATCAAAATTTTCTATCCGCGCCACAGCCTGGACCGGCTCCGAGCGCACTGCTGCTGCTGGACTTCGGTCGGTACTACCTCGACCCGAAGTTCTCTCCAAGTATTCTCCCCGAAGGGTAAGAATAGCCTTGCAGGTGTCAGTTGCATGGCTTCGATTCTCTCCATGAATACAGCAAAAAAGGGTCTGGCCCTTGCCAGCCGTTTTCCCTGGCGGCCTCCAGCCGCTGGACTTGTTCCCCGCAGACTGTGGAGCTCTTGGTGCAAACTTCTGCGGGGGTGCAATGTTTAAGACCTCAGAGCGAGGGTGCTTTTGCCCTCTTCTTCTATCATGTTGTACTTCGGAGACTGGTTCTTGCGGCTGAGCCGAAGTCTTCACCTCTGCTTTAACTTCTGTCAACACTGTCGAAGTAGCAGTAGTCCTCCGAAGCCAACCTTCCTCCGACTTCGAGTACTCCTCGAAATACGACATCAACTGTGATACTGTGGTGATGCTCTTCCGATGCAATTTATCCAGAAGGCCTTTATGACTGACGCCTTCCCGAGCCGCATCAACCACTGAAGATGTGGACAGCCCCCGAATTTGCGACTTCGTGTGAGCGAAGCGCTTGAAGTACTGCCTCAATGTTTCTCCGGGGAGCTGTTTCACTTGGAAAAGGCTTCCTGTCGACATGGGGGGCACGAAAGTGCCCTGAAAGTTACTTATGAACTTCTTCTTCAACTGTGACCATGAAGTGATTGATCCTGGTTTTAAAGACCAGAACCATCTCAACGCCACTCCTTGAAGGGCTAACGGGAAGCACTTCGCCATAGTTTCTCTGTCTCCGCCACTAGCCTCGATTGCTAGGGCATAAGAACGCGCAAACTCACTAGGATCTTCGTCTCCGGCATACTTGCAAAGCTTTGAAGCTTTGAACCTCGGATCGAAGCGAACCTTCTGAAGCTCGGGATGCAACGGAGATTCATTGTCGTAAGAGGCGTTCTCCGGGGCTTCGGGATAATCAAGATCGTCGTCTTCGTGCACTTCGGGGATAGCTGGGGTGGCTTGAGGACGAAGCCTGTTCGCAGCCTCTTGCCGCCACCTCGCTACTTCGGCTTGAAGATTGGCCATTTGAGGGGCCATGTCTCCAAGGCTATCTTCATCTCCTCCGGAAGGACCTTCCGGGTCTTGAGAGCCGGTATGATCAGTTTGAATCGGAATGGAGGGTGGCAGAGTGGCTCCGGGTGGTCGGAGTGTGGAAGGGGTTGGTGGAGAGGTTTCGTATCCTCGAGGGATAGAAGCCCCTTGCGGAGTTTGAGGTGGAGGGATAGTCGAAGACCCTCCGACTTCGACTGTGTCGAAGGGTATCTCTCCGGAGATCCGAGAGGACCTCCGAGTGGGATTGCGAGGTGCGCTCCGCTTAGGAGGCATGATGCAAAAGGTTGGTAGAGAACGAAGTTTTTTGGACTAGGTTCCCCACGGACGGCGCCAACTGTTGGCGTAAAAGATTACGCTAACAGGTTTCTGTAGAAAAAAAACTAACAAACGAAGTGTTTGCGAAGCAAACTGTTCTAAGCCTCCGAAAGGATAATAGCTTAGAATAGTTCGAAAGTGTGTATTGATTCACTTGTAATCGGTCCCTATTACAGGGTGAAATGGGGGGTATTTATAGGCCTAAACATTAAGGAAAAGACCTATTTACCCCTCTATTACAACCGACATTAAGGAAACTATTCGGTTTCCTTAATAGGGCTAAAATGGTAAAAGACTAATCTAATAGGATAGAAGATAAGTCTTCCATCTTAGCTGGCAGAAAAGATCCTGAAGGGCTTTGATTCGAAGACATACTTCGAACCAATGCCTGTCTTCGGACTTCGAACGAGGTTCTGGGCATCTTCGAAGATGGTCTTCGGACAATCTTCGAACTGGTTGACTGTCTTTATGCTGCTTCGGCAATAACCCCGAAGATGAGATATTTTCCCCCAACACATACTAATCACATGGTGACAAGGAGTTTAGGCTAGATAGAATGGCTTGAGTTGCACATCAAGGTCGGGGGATCCTAGATACATACATTGTAAGGATTCCATTTGACTAATGCATGTATATCCTATGTGTTTTAGCGATAGTTTAATAAGACATGGGTTCAATATGCTCAAAAGTGTTGTTTGGTGACTTGCCTTGTTCAGCGAAAGGGGAGGGAGGAACTTCCGGGTAATATTCCGGCTCCTTGGCGGCGGCGTAGTTTTCCCAATATAAATAAAATAAAATAAAATAAATACAACATTCAATTAAACAATATAAAACCACACAACAAGCACATAGGTTTTGCTTGGTTCAATTTAAAGAAAACCAATTTGTTAAGTTTCTGAAATTTATCTTATAAATAATTTAAAATGAACTATAATGAAATATTGACCTTTATAAAAGGGGTTTTACTTGTGAATAAACTTATTCTAAGTTTTCTAATTAATTTAAATCAATAGATTCAGAGAAAGTGTTGGGGTCCCAATAAATTAACAGGAATTGAATAAATATAAATTTTGCTGAAACTTAAATAATTTAATTTTGTAATTTAACCTAAGGGCATTTGAATACTTTAATAAATAAGAATGCAATATTTAAAGTAAACATATTGTTTTTATCATACTAATGTGTAGAGAATAAAATTACAAATTTTTTGGAATTGAAATGATAATTTTTGGAGTTCAAATGCACCAGATATGAATTTTAGAAGTTTAAAATCATTTCTGGAATTTAATTTAAATCCCAAAACAGTCTCGGGTCCACGATGAGCCAGGCTCACGGTGAACCCGCGCACTGTGTGCGTGGTTCGGCCCAATCTGGACTATTGGATCCAGATCCAATGTGCGGGGGTGAGGCGGGGCATTAAGTTGCGATCAACGGCCCACAACGCTCGATACCGCTTTGACCAGATGGACGCGTGAGATTAAATGGCGTAAAGGTCCTAATCTATGCCGTTGGATCAAGATCGTGCAGCTAGGATTGAATCTAGCATGGCACGTGTTGGGAGGGGTAAGGTACCCACCCGTCTTCCCCGACTCTGGCGACGCGGCGGCGAGCGATTCCGGCGATGGCGAGGGCTATCCGGCCTAACTAGGGCTAAAAACGTAAATAGGGAACTAAGGGGAACACGAGGGTACCGTTGCGGTGGTCCGAGGTTGACGGGGCATGGCCGGCGACGAGAGGAGGTGGCGAAGTCGTTCTGGTCCTTGACAGCGACGGCGATCCGGCGAGGTTCGTCGACGGTGGAGGGATGGCCGAGGTCGAGGAGGCTCTGGCGGTCACGGACATGCGGTCGTCTAGGGCGGAGGAGGTCACCGGTGACGGTGAGGGGCGACTGGAGTAGGAGCGGCGGTGAGGTGCTAAAAACCGAATGGTGGGCGCTCTGTTCGTTCTCGCAGCGAATTGCCGTTGGGGTCGAACGCGGTGGAGGCCAGGGGGTTAAATAGGGGCGTCGGGGGAGCTCGCATGCAAGGAAAGCCGAGGGAGGGCTTTAACTCGCCGACGAGGGCTTAGCCATGCACGCGCAGCGCGATCTCGGGGCGTAATCACGAGGTTTAACGAGGGGAAACGGTCGGCCGAGCGCGGGGGACCGTTTAATGGCGTCGAATTAAAGAGGGAGGGGCCAGCGAGGCGGATCCGCGGTGGGGGTCATCGGCCGGTGCAATTTGAGGGCGGTGGCGGGAGGTAGACGACGGGTCCGACAGGTGGGCCAAGGCGGTCAGCGGGCGTGAGCGCATGAGTGTGGTGGCTGACGGGTGTGATTGTCAACGGAAGTCAACAGAAGAGAGATGTGAAGATCTGCCGAGTCTGAGGCGCATGTGACTCAGGTACACGGGCAGTGAGCGACGACCGAGCAGAGGAGCCGCGGAGTCGGGCTGGCCCAATCTGGGTACATGGCTAGGAGCGGCAGATGATCCACTGGTCTGTTGACTGGGTTTGACTCAGGTACACGGGCGGCGAGCGATGGCCGAGCTGAGGAAGCTGCGGGGTCGGGTCGGCCCAATCCGGGTACCCGGTGCGAAGACGGTGGACGCTTTGTCAGTTTTGGCGCAAAACTGACAATCTATGATTAATTCGTTTTTTAGGATATTAATATTTAGTTTTTATGTTTAGAATATTTTTATTTGGGTCAGGTGATTTTTCTAAGAATATTTTAGCAATTTTCGGAATTTATTTTAGAGTCAGTTTATTTTACCCGAGGGTAAATTAGTCTTTTCATGTATTAGGATTTGCCTATAAATAGGCCCCTATCCCCTTGGGGATAGATGACTGTTTTTTAAGAGATCAATCTATAGTCCACCGCAAATCTTTTCATCTACTATTTTTCCTCCGTTCTCCGTTCTCCGGTTTCAATCTGCATCGTCGATGCTTTCTCTGTTCGCCGGCAACACACGTGAAGTCGTGCGCGGTCCCCAGCAGCTGGCAGAACCCACAGAGATCAGTTTTTTTTGGCGGCAGATTTCAATCCACACTCGCCAAGTCCCTGGCGGAGAAACAAAGCTTGCGGGGCCCACGGGTGGCAGCCTTGCGCCTATTTTTGTAGCCGGGTACAACACATCATCACACGGCGGTCTTCTCTGGCCAGCAGCAGGTACTCGGCTTTTCATGGCGGGATCCCCACGGCGAGCGCGTTGTCTTTCGGCGATTAGAGCACGGCGCTCGTGGCAGCGCTCGGATCTTCTGCGGGAAGACGACGGCGTAAATTTTCAATGCAGGTAAACTTCTTTTTAGGTAGTTTTAATCTACTATTTTTAGGGAGATCAAATTTTTATATAATCATCTATTAATAAATTAGCTGAAAATTTATTTCGAAATTTCATTGTTATTGTAATCTGTTAAATTTTTATTAGTTGTCTAGTATTATTTTTATCTGTTTAATCTGCTCATATAAAATGAAAAGAAAAATTTATTAGTCGTAGTTATATTTTTATTCTAGTTTCTACCTGCAATATTTTTGGTTTAATTCTGAATTAATCTTTTAGTGATTCTTGTTCTATTCATTTGATTAGTATTTTATTTCTAGACTGAAATATAAATATTTCGTGACTATTTTCTAGGTGTTTTTTATTTAGTGTAGTAATTTTATTTAGATTATTTTTAATATCTTTTTAATTAGGACACCGGTCAATTTTTAAGCTAGACAACTTTAATTCCTGAAACTTGCTTTGCAAAAATTATTTGTCTGGTTATGTTCTTTTGGGTGGTGGGATTAAAATATAGTTTAGCAAGAAATTTTTAGGCGCCCATTCACCCCCCCTCTGGTCACTACTTTCGGTCCTACAAGTGGTATCAGAGCGTGGTTAGGTTTTTCTAATATCTTAACCAATTCTAAACCTAGGTAGTGACCATGATGTCTTCTAGCAAAATCCCGTCCCTAGAGGCTTTTGGCTACACTTATTGGAAGACTCGCATGCGAGCATACCTTATGAGCTAGAGCTCGGACATATGGGAGATTTCTGTTCAACCTAACTTCACCATAAGGACTATTGCTGCGGATACTGCTGCTGATGTAATTACCCAACATCAAAATAATAGTAAGGTGGTGAATATTTTATTTTCTGGTCTAGGTCCTAGTGAGTTTGAGCATGTTAGCCATCTCACCACTGCTCGAGAGATCTGGGCTACCCTCAAGGCACACCATGAGGGGACAGCTCAAGTCAAGGCTAGGCTATATCAGACCTACCGGCGTGAGTATGAAAATTTCTCACAGAAGCCGGGTGAGACTATTGAGGCTTTGTTTAGTCGTTTTCAATCGATCATTAACAAGCTTCGTGTTAACAAGGCTGAGGGTGATCAGCTGGTCTCGGATCATTAACAAGCGCTTAAGGTACTCCATACCTTGGACCCTAAGATCTGGGAGATCAAGGTCTCTTCTATTGTTGAGAGCACATCTTATGATACCTTGACCATCGCAGAGCTTTTTAGTAAGCTCAAGGCCTCAGAGGTCGATATCCAGTTGAGATCAAATCTCACTGGTTCTGGATCAAAGACTCTGGTGCTTGCGACACCATCTGCTGATCCTAATGCCATGAGTTGTACTGCGTTTTCCTTGATGTTTATTTCCGAGAAACAACTTGATACTCTAGGAGATGATGATTTGTGCTTGTTTAACAACCGGGTGCGACGTGTCTATGATAAGAGAATGTTTAAGAGACACGGCACAAAATCCGGATGCTTTGAGTGTGGTGATACAGGTCATTTCATTGCCGACTGCCCCAAGCGGAAGAATTACAAGAAGGGAACTGGCGGAAACTCCTACGACTCTGACAAGTATGACAACTCTACAAAGGGCAAGCCCAAGACGAGATTCTTTTGTAAAGCTTTGAAGGACTACAGGCATGAGAACAAGAAACGAGACAAGGCTTTCTTCGCCGAGATGGAGAAAAGCTACTCCAAGAGATCCTCGTCTTCCTCCACATCGTCGAGCTCAAGTGATGAAGAGATCGTGATCAGGAAAGGGAAGGATAGGGATGATCCGGCGGGCCTCTGTTTCATGGCCTTCGGGGACAATCCTAAGAGACGCTCACGTGACAGCCGAAGACCCCTCGAGATCTTCTGCTCAATGGCTCTTGGGGAGAAGAAATAAAAGGACTCCTCCGACGACTCTGACGACGACGACGATGAGAAGGTATCATCCTATGAACAAGAAGTTGTTAATTTAGTAGAACAGAACCGTCAGGAGTTGAAGTATAGGGAGAAACTGCTTAGAGGGGCTAAGAAGAGGATAGATGAGCTTGAGAGTGAGCTTGCCACAGCAAATGGCAACATTGAGAGGCTGTCTTCTTCCCCTTTCTTGGGTGATAGTAGTGAGTGCCCTAACTGTGAGGTGCTGTTGTGTGACCTGACGACTCTTAAGTCCAGGTACACAGAGAGAATAGATGAGAGAGACGCATTGGCCACTGAGCTTGAGAGCGCTCAGCAAGAGCTAAAAGATGCTCATGCCACTGTCGTCGCACCTTGTGTAGACTGCCCATCTCATTTAGCTAGTATAGCAGAGCTGAGAGCCAAGAGTGATGAGCAGTTGAGTGAGTTAGCTGGAGTGAGAAGTGAGTTGGAGAAGACTAAGCTAGAGCTTGAGACCTTGTCAGTTCCATCCACTGTTTGTGAGAACTGCCTGTCCATCAGAATGGAGTTGATCAAGCTAAAAGCTGAGAAGTATGTCGAAGCTGATAAAGAGTGTGAGATCTGCTTGTCTCAGGTGGAGGTGTTAGCTTATTTGAGAGAGGAGCTGGCTGATGTTCAGAATGAGAACTTTTACCTCCGTCAGATCCTGAGTTGGATTAGTGCTAGAGAGCCACAGCTCGGCATGATGATCCAACATTTCAAGAGACATGATGGTTTTGGAGTAGGTTACACATATACCAAGGCTGATTTTGAGAGCGCCATTAGCCGTGCAGTGGAGTGGAGTAAGATGACTCCCGAACAGAGATATCCCAAGACTCACTCCACTGAGTCCTTTAAGGATAGTCAGCCCAAGGATGGAGTGATCCAAGAACAACCTAAAGCTCCACCTAAGAAGCAGATCTAGGTCCCTAATCCTAAAACTCTTCACACTTCTCTTGATTCTTTACCTGGACCCTCTCACACCAAAGATGCTTCACCCAACACCACCAAGCCTAAGAACCCTAAGCCACAACAACATCCCAAGAAGCCTACCTATTACTGTGAGTTTTGAAAGAGATACTGGCATCATGAGGAGTTTTGCTTCAGGAGGAAGCGGGTTGAGCGAGCAGAGAGAGCTCGAGGTGGGCAGGAGCAGTTCTACCAGCAGGGGGTAGACAGAGAGTTCCTCGACGTAGAGAGAGGCTAGAGGCCAGGCCACATCGTGTAGGTGGTGGTAGAGGAGATGGTTTTCATGACCATGCTCCGGAGGTTGGTTTCTGTTCCGGCAGAGTTCCAGATCGTTATGGATACGATTTTGGACCTCGTGACCGTGATTTTAGGCAGAACAGAGGACCATGCTTTGAGTCGTGTGGTGGTCCCGACTCTTACGATTCCTTCTGCTTTCCTACTTACGAGTAGATGGCTCGACACTGGTTTAGTACTTTTGCTCGACCTAGTGGTCGACCATTTGCTCCCACTCATGACCATTGATCTTGTAGGATCGAGGACTGGAGGACGTATGGATCATGGATTCAGGATGTTCTCGCCATATGACGGGACACCGCAGATGGTTCTCCAGCCTCACTCCCCCGAGCTCCAAGGAATACATCACTTTCGGGAACAGTGGTCAAAGGAAGGTACAAGGCATTGGGTCGATTCGTATTTTTTATTATTTCTCTTTGAAAAATGTTGCTTTAGTTGGAAATCTGAACTTCAATCTAATTTCTATTTAGCAACTGCTTGAGGATGGTTTAGAAGTGCGCTTTAAGAAGGGCATGTCTTCTGTTGTTGATTCTAGAGGATCTTTAGTTTGCCGGGTCCTACCTTTCGGTAAGGTTTTTCGTATTGATTTCTCTAGTTCTTCTGGCCCTTCTCGCTGCTTGATGGCCGGATCCTCCTCTGAGTTATGGAAGTGGCATAGAAGGTTAGGCCATTTGAGCTTTGATCTACTTTTTTGATTGAGTTCTATGGATCTTATCCGAGGATTGCCTAAGCTTAAGATGGAGAAGGATCTAGTGTGTCATCCTTGTCGTCATGGGAAAATGGTTGCCGCTTCTCACACACCTGTGACTCAAGTGATGACTTCATACCCGGGAGAGCTGTTACACATGGACATAGTAGGTCCAGCTCGAGTACGCTCAGTTGGTGGGAAGTGGTACGCTCTTATGATAGTTGATTTTTCTCGTTTCTCGTGGGTTTACTTTCTAGAGTCTAAGGATGAGACTTTTCAGTATGTTCATGACCTGATTTTGAAGCTGAAGAATGAGAATAATGGTCTGATGCGAGCAATTCGTTCAGACAACGGATCTGAGTTTAAGAACTCTTAGTTCGTCAGTTTTTGTAGTGATCAGGGTGTTGATCATCAGTTTTCTGCTCCTTACACTCCCCCACAGAACGGCGTTGTGGAGCGAAAGAAACGCACACTTATCGAGATGGCCAGGACGATGCTTGATGAGCATAGGACTCCTAGGCGTTTTTGGGCTGAAGCAATGAACACAGCTTGCTATCTTGCCAACCGCATTTTTCTTAGAGCTTACTTAGGTAAAATGTCATATGAGTTGTGTTTTGGTAGACAGCCCAAGGTGAGTCACTTGCGAGCTTTTGGATGCAAGTGCTTTGTGCTTAAGAAGGGAGGGCATTTAGATAAGTTTGAGTCTCGTTGTTGGGATGGAGTATTTCTAGGTTATGCTTTGCATTCACGAGGCTTTCGTGTTTGGAACCTAGACTTCCATATGCTTGTTGAGACGTGTGAGGTTTCCTTTGATGAGTCTTTACCCTCACCGACTCCTTCTTTTGAGCTTTCTGGAGATGATGAGCTTGGGGAGTCCATTTTCGAGGAAGATGATGACCCTCCTGCTGATGATGAGGGTGGGCCCTCTGCACCGCCTGGAGACCCCACACCGTCTGAGACTTCGACTGATGATGAGGATGGACCTCTAATTACTCCTTCTACTTCGATCGAGCCTCCTCAGCCGAGTCCAGTGGTGCCAGGTGTTGACTCCGGTGAGATGACTTCTCAGCCGAGTCCAGAGGAGCCAGTTGCTGACTCTTGTGAGGTGACATCAGATCACCTAGGATCCCGAGCAGTTCAGCGTGATCATAGGTTGTTGGCGTAAAAGTTACACCAACAGGTTCTCGGTTATCAAGAACGAACAAACAAGAGGTTTGTGCTTTAGGACGAACTCAAGCCTCCGTAAGGGATAATAGCTCAAGAGGTCCGAGTGTGTATGTTTGAACAACTAGTTCTGGATCCTTCTTACAAGGTACAATGGGGGGTATTTATAGGGAAAAAGGCATAAGGAAAAGACCTATTTACCCCTACATTACAACTGACATAGTAGAAATTATTCGGTATTATAAACAAGGTTATACACGGTAAAGTGCCGTAGGGTAGATGGATAAGCTGAACATCCAATCAATCACGTCTTCCTGCTTCGAGGCCTCCTTCTTCCCTTCGGAGGGTCCTCTATGACTTCGCATCGTGGCACCCTCCGGCCGTGTTGACGTATGCTCCGAACAGCAGTCCGCCACCTTCGGGATCTTCCCTGAGCCCACGGAGGGTTAGTCTTTAAGTCTTGGAAATAAAGTAATTTCCCCCAACATTAGCCCCTCGAATACGCCTTTCTGTAGATAACCTGTTTTTAGAAAGAAGGCAGTATACGAAAGGAACATTTCTAGTTTCTGAGGCTTAAAGGGAATTTGAAGATGTTATGACTTAGCCCAGGATTTTCGGCCCAATATTTTAGAACCTTCGTCCTCGAGTTTTGGCACAGTGAGAGAACTCCCTGGGAATGGAACAGTTTCGGAGCGTGAGCGTCGCGAAAACGGTTATGGAGTGACCTTTGTCGTGGAGACGGTTACAGAGGGCGAACGTCATGGGGTACCGTCAGTACGGCCGTTACGGCGCAAATAGCCGTTACCCTCTGTAAAAAAGGTAACGGTCGATTTCTTCAGCGGTTCATACGCCGTTCCAGTGACCGGGCCCGCTTGTCGGTGACGGAGGCAGGACCTGCAAAGTGAAACTACCCGAAGAGTAGTACTGATCGTATGGTTATAAAAAAGGGGAAAACGGAGATTAACCGAGAGTTTTTACCGCATTCACCACCTGCAATTCCCCTTTCTCCCAATCTTCCAACTCCTTGAGCACTTGAGAGTGATGGCGAGAACTAGCCACACCACTCCCGCGGCGGCCAACACATTGGCGCAGAGTCAGGCGTGGGCTGCTTCGGCAGCAGCGGTAATGGCGGGAGGTCCGAGCGGTGCTTGGCCCAGGAACCCTCGGGCGCTCCGCCCGCCTTCCAAGAAGAAGATTGCAAAAAGCTTCATCATCGGCCAGTCGTTGAGCACTGCTGAATCAATAGAAGAGGCAGTGGAAGGA